>OY992536.1:60763561-61993033 GCA_963921195.1 Pegoplata infirma
AAGAAAAAATAAATGATCTTTTATGAGAAAGTTGGCGGTTGCCAAAGGTGAGGGCTCACCAAGAGCCTGCATCTTGGCAAAAAATGGCTTAAATATATTCTTTTTATCAACTTTTAGTGATATGGATGTTACAGCGGCTAGCTTAGGGCTTCATGGGAAGTCTAGTTGGCTCGCCTCTGCGTATTTTCCTAATTCGGGGTCAATACCCCCGGAGAAGGTTGTCGGTCTAATTCGGGAGTCTGAATCTAGGGGACACCAGTTAGTAGTGTGTTGTGATGCTAATGCACACCATTCGATATGGGGAAGTACAGACACAAATGATAGAGGCGAATCACTTTTGGAGTTTTTGTTAAGCACTAACTTTGTAACAAGGGTGGTGAACCTACTTTCGTTACAAGTACGCAGCAAGAGGTTCTTGACGTAACACTTGTATCAGATACATTATCTGATAGAATTGATGACTGGAGAGTTTTGGAAGAGTATTCTTTCTCAGATCATCGCTACATTGAGTTTTTACTCAGGGAGCGTGCCCCGGTTGACACAGTCTCTAGAAATCTGAGGAGAACAAACTGGGTGAAATATAGGGAGACTTTTTCTTTGCTTTTGGATGAAGTACCCTTATCTGAACCGCATAGTTTGGCGGAAACTGACTGTCTGGTTGACCATATAACAAATCTTTGTAATAGGTGCCTGGATGCGTCTTGCCCTTCTGCAAAGCCTAGAGGGAAAAAAGCCACCTTGGTGGTCAAATGAGTTGCAGACGAGCAGAGATTCCTGCAGAAAGCTCTTTAATAAGGCTAAATTTTCAAGAGCGGACGAGGACTGGTCTGCATACAGGCTGCAACTTAAGAGTTATAAAAAGATGATCAGAAATGCAAAATGTGATTCTTGGAAAAACTTCTGTGGAAACATAGAAGACGTTTCTGAGGCATCCAGGCTGCGCAAGGTTCTGGCTTCTTCTCCTTGCACCCTAGGATACCTGAAAGATCCTAGTGGGGTGTGGTCTTCCTCCAGTGGAGAGTCGCTGGATCTCCTTTTAAACACGCATTTTCCGGGCAATTCCATGACGCCGTTTCAAGCTTTGGAACGTTCTGACGCCCAAGCATCTGAAATTGCTTCGGAAATAATAAATATGCCAATATTAATCTGGGCGATAAAAAGCTTCAGGCCCTATAAATCCCCGGGACCTGATGGTATAATCCCGGCTGAGTTGCAGCAAGTGTTGGACTATATAGCCCCGTTGCTGTATAATCTATACACAGCATGCATCAACTGGTCGTATATTCCTTTAAAATGGAGGGATACCAGAGTCGTATTTATCCCGAAGGCTGGGAAAAGTTCCCACACAGCTCCGAAGGATTTCAGACCAATTAGTCTATCTTCTTTTTTGTTAAAGACAATGGAACGAATGATAGACTCATATTTGCGTAGAGTGATTGACCCGAGGTTGCTTTCGACAAAGCAACATGCATACAACTAGGGACGAGCAACGGAAACAGCTCTTCATGAGCTCGTTGGTACCATCGAGAGATCGCTTTTGGTAAAGGAGTACACTATGGTGGCCTTTCTTGATATTGAGGGGGCTTTTAATAATGTCATCCCAGAATCGATAATATTGGCATTGTCTGGTCTGGGAGTAAAGCGTGAAGTCGTTTTAATGGTGGAAAACCTACTTGCCAATAGACGTATAACGTCTGAATTGGGAGCGTCCGTCATATATCGATTTGTCAATAGGGGCACACCACAAGGAGGTGTTCTTTCGCCGCTTCTTTGGAACCTGGCACTGAATTCAATGCTACTATCTCTAGAAGCACGTGGTTGTCATGTTGTCGCATATGCTGACGATGTCGCGATAGCGGTAAAGGGGAAGCATCTGCCAACATTGCGGGACATTCTTCAGGGTTCTCTGAAAGATCTATCAAAATGGGCAAGAGACTGTGGTCTAGGAGTTAATCCTAGTAAAACAGAGCTTGTTTTGTTTACAAGGAAAAATAAGATTCCTGCTTTTGATCCTATTTCTCTGGACGGTACTGAAATCACCTTCTCAGATGGAGCCAAGTATCTTGGAGTATTTCTAGATAGGAAGCTGAATTTCAGGCGTAATATTGAGGAACGGGTGAGAAAAGCAACGATTGCTTTGTATTCCTGTAAAAGGGCCATTGGAAAACGATGGGGTTTTAGCCCTCAAGTCGTTCATTGGATCTATACAGCAGTGGTGCGTCCAATTTTGCTGTATGGAATCATTGTCTGGTGGCCTGCTTTAGAAACAAAAGCGAACTGTGTCTTTATCACGAAGGTACAGAGAATGGCGTCAATGTGCATCACTGGTGCTCTTCGTACTACACCTACGGCTGCATTAGAAATCCTCCTTCACCTGATACCCTTGGACATATTGGGTAGGCAGTATGCAGCTGCGTCGGCAATTCGACTTAATAGCACGCTGCAATTGAGGAGCAGCGATTGTGGCCATAGCGCGATCTTGAAAAAGATAACAATACCACAAAATGTGGATTGTGCTCCCTCTTTGAGCCTCTTTGAGCGCCACTTTACCACTATGATACCATCCATGGAGTCTTGGATGGGGGATACTCCGGGAAGTGGAGCTACCATAAATTTTTACACAGATGGATCGAGGCTGCACGAACAAGTGGGCTTTGGGGTCTATTCGGAAGAGCTTGGATTAAGCCTGGCTCGTAGATTGCCAGATCATTGCAGTGTTTACCAGGCAGAGATGCTGGCAATAAAGGAAGTGGCTGACTGGTTGAGCTGCAATGTCTTGTCTACAACCGCAGTCAACATCTATACTGACAGTCAAGCCGCGGTCAAGTCCATGGATTCAATGTTTCTGCAAACAAGATCTGCCCTTAACTGCCGCACGTCTTTAAATGAGATGGCCAAGCAGTTTAACATACGACTCATATGGGTCCCAGGGCACAGAGACATTCCAGGGAATTGCAAAGCCGATGAGCTTGCAAGACTAGGAACTACCTTACAGGTTCCAACAGAATTGGAATGTGTTGGTATGCCTCTAGAAACTTGCAAGCAAAACCTACGGCTTTGTTCTGCGACGGAGACTGATCAAAGATGGGCAAATGGATGGACGTGTGAGACAACACGACTGATTTGGCCTTCTCTTAATCAGGGGCGCACAAGTGAGCTGATATCGCTTCCTAGAGGAGAGATTTCGATGGTGGTTTCTATAATTACCGGACACTGTCTTATAGGGAAGCATGCAGAGCGGTTAAATGTGCCATCGAATGACTTTTGCCGAAGTTGCATGGATGAAGAGGAGTTGGAAACTATCGAACACTATATTTGCCATTGCCCGGCACTTTCTGGTCAGCGACTTGCTTCACTGGGATCTAGGGAGCTGTACGATCTTTCTGATTTGTCGGATGTCAAAATTCAACATCTAAAAAGTTTTATAAGAAGCTCAAACTGGTTTAACGACAGGGACTAGTAGGGAAACCTATTACGATCCCGTGGTATCACAATGGACCTCAGAGTCTACGTGTGTTGACGTAAAACGTCAGCAGCCACTTACAACCTAACCTAACCTAACCTTTTATGAGAATATCATGAATAGAATTCTTTAGGCCTCGAGCTACAATAATACTCAAAAAAATAATTATATTAAAAAAATAGAGAATTTTGAAAAATATCAAAAAATTAGAAAAATTTTGTATAGTTAAAAGTTTTGTCCAAAAAATTAATCAAAAAACTCTTGAAAAATCATAAAATTCAGAAAAGAACCAAAATAGATTTTTGTAAAACTCAGAAAACTTCTAAAAATATTAGAAAAAAAAAACATTTAATTTTAGTTCCACTTTAATTTAATATATTTAGCACTTTTTGCAAGTATTTAGTTTTTTTTCATCCAATTTAACTTGGCTTACCCCTTTCATTTCACTACATAAATACTATCCTTTTATGGTATTGTATGTACAAACATATGCAGCAATGACATTACAAGTTAAACATAACGACATAGTACAAACATACATAAATGTTTGGATGTATGCTGTGTACTTAGCGATTTATAACTTTTAAAATGTTGTCGGTATTTATGGGTATTGAATGTAAATTTACCCATGTAAAAATAAAAAAAATATATTGTTTGGCATAAAAAGGTTAAAGTGTTGTTAAATGGTTAAATGTTAAAAATATAAACAAAAAAAGTTTGGCAAAGAACTACACGAAATCATATGACTTTTTAATGGACAGTGATACATAAAATTCTTGTGACACATACAGTTTATAGGTGGGTGATAACTGTCATTTGAGTTGAGTGGAATAACTGAAGATCAATTTCGATATTAGCATTTTACAGCTAAAGTTTTCAGAAGAATGTTCTCCACAGATAATCTCCTAAGTGTCATTAAACACAATTTTATATTTATAATTAAATAAATTTTAAAAAAGGTAGAGTAACTTTACATTGAATTGAATTTTTCGTCCCATTGTGACGCATTAAAAATATTAATTAATTTATATTACACTAAAAAAAAAAAAAAACTGTAAAGTTAGCAAAAAATTTTGTTAAATTTAACTAAAAAAGCACCTGATTTTGGACATACTAAATTTTTAGTTAATTTAACTAAAAATATTTAGCTAACTTTTCGTAGAATGAATGTAGCAAAAAAAACGTAACTTTAACTAAAAATTTAGCTGAAATTTCGTAACGTTTTTATGTCCATATATTTGTTGAATTTAACTAAACTTTTTGTTACTTTTCGTAAACTAAAATTTACAAAATATTTTGTAAAAAATTTTAAGTTTATTTTTTCTGTTTTTTCATCAGCTTAAGTAGAACTTATGAGATTTGCATAGGAGGCTACATAAGAAATTTCACTTAACAAATTTGTTACGAAAAATCAGCAAATTAATTAGAAAAAATTCGTAAACTCAGTTTTGAAGTCAACAAACAAAATTAATTCAAAATTTGTTAAAAACTAGTATTTTCGTAAATTGAACTTAACTAAAAAAAGTAGTTAAAACGCTGATTTTAACTAAAAATTTGCTAAAAAGCCAGTAAACTCGAGTTAACTAAAAAAAATTGTTAACTTTACAGTTTTATTTTTTTGAGTGTAGACTTAATTAAAAGAGAATTTTAGTATTAACATGATAATTATAAATATCGTTACCTAATAGCAAAAAGTCGATGCGCATTTTAGAGCTGATAACAGGGAAATTTATTTTAAAAAAATTGGGAGGGTACTTTTACTACACGCAGTTTCAGCTCGCGGTATTCGGAAAAAAATATTTTTTTTAAAAATTTTGTAAAATGAAGCTTATTAAGAAAAAAATTCCAAAAAAAACAATTACCTGATCAATTTTGGTCCATGGATGCATTTTAAAAGCCAGAAAAGTAAGTTTTTATAAAACATATGGGGCATTCCATGTCAAATCAGACACTTTGAAATTTTTTTTTTTTAGATTTTCCCAATTTGTTTACAGTTTTTAGTACTCTTCGAAAACTTCTTCGTGGTAAATTTTTAAGATTTTTTTGAAGACCCGTTCAAAGGAAATCGAATTTTTAAGAATTGGTAGTTTGTTCCTTTACTCAAATTTCTTTTACTCATAACTTCTTCAATAATGGTCCACATTTCAAATTTTTTTTTTCAGAATTTTTGTTTTTTTACGTACTTTAAAAAAAAAAATCCCAAAAAATTCTTAAAAACGCTATAGTATGCGATTTTTAAGTTTTAAAATTTAAATTTAATTTTTGAAAATTTTTTCTGTAATACTTCTATCGATTCTACAAATTTTTTGCCCATGGGGATCGTGGGATAACGATTATTACTATTTTTTAAAATTTTTTGAAAAAATTTTATTGTAATTTTCCAATCTTAACATCATTTCTACTGCTCCAATGATGCGTCAAAGATGGGTCATTTATAAGACCGACCCCCATTAATTTTTACGTCTTAACATTTCTTTGGAACAAACTAATACCCTATCTCCAATTTCTAAGGGGGCTTCCAAACAAAACGATATTTTTTAAAATTTGCTCCAATCGCTCAAACTGCCCTAATAGTGCACTTAGAGCAACAAGTTGTATGACCGACCGACAATATTTTTTTAGTCCAAACATTTTCTCTGAACACACCTACCCTCTATCTTTAACTATTAAGGCGGTCCAAATACAATTTTTTTTATTTTTTGTAATTTTGTTTTATTAAATCAACTTCTACCGGTCCAATGGTGCGTCCGAGAGGGGTCATTAGTGAGACCGACCCCCATTTATTTTTACCCTACAACATTTTTTTAAAGCATACCTACGCCCCATCTCCAATCCCTAAGTAGGCTTCCATTAAAAATTACATTTTTATAAAATTTGCTCCAACTGTTATTTGTATGGGAGCCTACTTAGGGAGTGGAGATAGGGCGTAGGTATGATTTAAAAAAAAATGTTAAAGGGTAAAAATAAATGGGGGTCGGCCTCACTAATGACCCCTCTCGGACGCACCATTGGACCGGTAGATGTCGATATAATAAAACAAAATTACAAAAAATAAAAAAAATTGAATGGGGACCGCCTTTATAGTTAAAGATAGAGGGCAGGTGTGTTCTAACCCATTCAGACATTTTGTCCAATATATTGGACATTTAGTTTTCTCTGTTTGAAGTCTTGTAGATTTAGCAAAAAATAACCGATTTTGACATATAGTACCGTTTTCAAATAGCAATATACTTAACTTTATATACATGTGATTTACACTGGTAATTTTTCATTAGTTTTTGTTTAATTGAGTGGTTTTCAAAATTTTTTTTATATTTCAAAAAAATGTAATGTCTACTTTTGTGTACAACGCAAAAGCGCTTGGTTTTTAAACTGTCACAAAAAATTGTTTTTTTTTATCATTTCTGTTTCAGTTGAGACCATATACATAAGTCTATTTTAATTACACTAAGTTTCTTAACATTTAAATGTACGAAACGTGCCCACCGGGAATTTTGTCCAATATCTTGGAAGGCACATTGTGGCCATATGGAAGAACTTACATGTAATCTGACTTCAGATTCTTAATCAGCAGCCTCAAATTAACTAACAATCAAATTTTAAAATGCTTTTCTCAACTAGTTCGAAATGATGTCTGAAAGGGCTAAGCAAATGTTTGGACTAAAAAACTATTGTGGTTCGGTCATATATTTGATTGCTCTAAGGGCACTCTTAGGGCAGTTAGAGCGGTTGGTGCAAATTTAAAAAAATGTCGTTTTGTGTGGCAGCCCTCTTAGAAGTTGGAGATAGGGTATTAGTTTGTTCCAAAGAAATGTTAAGACGTAAAAATTAATGGGGGTCGGTCTTGGAAATGACCCCTCTAAGACTCACCATTGGAGAAGTAGAAATGATTTTAATATTGAAAAATTACAATAAAATTTTTTCAAAAAATTTTAAAAAATAGTAATAATTGTTATCCCATGATCCTACTGGGCAAAAAATTTGTAGTATCAATAGAAGTTTTACTCAAAAAAATTTCAAAAAAATCGAAGAGTACAAACATTTTCAAAAATGAGATTAAAATTTTAAAACTTAAAAATCGCATACTAGAGCGCTTTTAAAAATTTTTTGAGGTTTATTTTTTTTTTTAAAGTACGTAAAAAAACAAAAGTTTTGAAAAAAAAAAATTGAAATTTGGACCATTATTGAAGAAGTTATGAGTAAAAGAAGTTTGAGTAAAGGAACAAACTACCAATTTTTAAAAATTTGATATATTTTGAACGGGTCATCAAAACAATCTGAAATTTTACCACGAAGGAGTTTTCGAAGGGTACTAGTAACTGTAAACAAATTGGGAAAAATCTAAAAAAAAAAAAAATTTCAAAGTGTCCGATTTGACATGCCCCATATACACTTTATGGAGTCCTAGACCGATATTTCGATGAGTTACAAACGGAATTTCAAACTTATAAGTATATACCCTATATCACTAACAATAAGTGGAGGGTATAAAAAGTAAAAAAGATTATGTCTTCCACCATGTCATACTTAATTAAAAATCTGTCAAACGGTTTTCGAGATATCACTATTTTTTGAATTTGACAAAAATGCGGTTTTTCCTACGTTCAAGATTTTTTTTAAAAAAATCTCAAAATTACTTACCCATTCACGGAGGTCATGGTCATGGTCTGATTTGCCTCTAATTAAATTTAAATGAAAGTTCGTGTCCATCTTTATAAAATACTGAACGGAAAGAAAATTTAGAGATTTTTTTAAAAAATAACTTTAACGTAGGAAAAAACCGCCATTTTTAGAAATTTTTGACAAATTTCAAATGGCGATAACTCGAAAACCGCTCGACCGATTTCAGATATTTTTGATATTTGTATGCAGCTTGCCAAAATTTATAAAAATTTTGTATCTCGAGAAAAAACTTTTTTATATTTCAAAAATCCAAAATTTTGGTGGAAATTGTGCAAAAATGTAAAAATTTGATCGAAGGGCGCCACGGGATAAAACGATGGGATTTGGCACAAATTAAAATTATATAAAAGATTAAGTCAATCTCTATAAAAGGGTCCTTTGGTTCTTTTGGTTTAGAATGCATTGCTTTCTACAGAAACTTAACCTATATTTTAAATCGTTTTGCGTAGAATAACAAATGACTATAACATTATATTTTCTAAAAAAAATTAGCATTGGAAACAGTACAGTATTCAGCAAATCAAAATTTAATGTTTTAAACAAGTAGATGCACACAAAAAGAAAATTTCCAATGAACGACTTTCATAGTATTTATGAACAAATTCATACAATTTATTGACTTTTTCATAATACTTATAAACTTTTTCATAGATCTATTTAACATTTTACATAAATACTATGAAAAAGTTTATATGTATTATGAAAAAGTTAATAAATTGTTCATAAATGCTATGAAAATCTTTTTTTTTTTTGATTTTTTCTGTAAGTACAGATCGAGCACGGGCTCTAATTATATTTGTTATAAGGGTTCAAGTTGAAAAAATGCAGAAGAAAAATTGAATTTCTAAAAATTATAGACATTTCTGGTATTTCCTATACCGGTTTCAAACACCCCAGTTAGTGTCATCTTCAGTAGGATTTTAAATGTCGTTTGTCTTGTTAATGAAAACTGTTTTTTATATATGTGAATATTTATAGTTTCTACAGAATAAATTTTGACAGTTTCCAACACTACAATTCTATTTCTAGCAATCTCAACCTTACCTCATACTTTCTTTCAACTTTTTTGTCTCTTACATTATTTCGCAAAGGTTACCAACATGATCTGGAATTGCAGACACAAATGAAGGAATTTGCATTTTCTGTTTCGGAGACGTGCCTAATGGCGACATATTTTGTCAGTAATTTTATTTGATTTTTTCTGTAAGTACAGATCGAGCACGGGCTCTAATTATATTTGTTAAGGAGTGAGATCATAAAAATGTTAACACACATTTTTGCCTACAACATTGGTGTAAAGCTTCCAAATTTTTTTTTTTTCGGCAGTTTACATTTTAAAAATATGTCAGTTAATAAATTAATTTACATCATGAGTTTTAATTTGCAATTTTTTACACAATGGACGATGAAAGAAAAGTGCGTTCAAAAATAATTAAATATTTTCAACAAAACCAAACATGGACATACAAAAAAATTGCCAAAGAAACTAATGTATGCCGCCAAACAGTTTCAAAAGTGGTAAAAAGGTATCTGGAACACCTAACAATTGAAAGGAAGCCGGGAACAGGAACAACGACTGGTTATCGTAACATTGGTAAGGCATATAAAGTTAAAAGCATCCTTAAGAGAGCTCCTAACACATCTGGCAGAAAAACAGCTCGGTTAGCCCAATGCTCAGACTTTTTTGTACGTAAAGTGAAACGTAAGGCGGGACTAAAGTCCTACAAAGTCCAAAAAGTTCCCGATAGAAACGCTTTTAAAAATTTGGAGGCCAAAACCAGAGCTAGAAAATTGAAATCAAATTTTATAAAAAAATACAACTGTTGTGTAATGGACGACGAAACTTATGTCCTGGCTGATTTTGCGCAGCTCCCTGGTCAAGAATTTTATGTTTCCGATGTTCGAGGAAATGTTGCGGAAAAATTTCGGTCAAAAAAGCAAACGAAATTCCCCAAAAAATTCCTAGTATGGCAAGCCATATGTAGCTGCGGCCAAAGAAGCCAGTCATTTGTGACATCTGGCTCTATAAACAGCGAAAATTATATCAAGGAGTGTTTGCAGAAGAGACTTCTTCCGTTCTTGAGTCAGCACAATGTATCCACTTACTTTTGGCCCGATTTAGCATCTTGTCACTACAGCAAGAAAGCGCTGGAGTGGTATAATGATAATAATGTGGTTTTTGTACCAAGAGAGGCAAATCCACCAAACTGCCCGGAGCTCAGGCCAGTGGAGAGATATTGGGCTCTTGTTAAAAAAGAATTAAAGGGCACAAAAAAGGTCTCCCAGGACATGCAAGATTTCAAACGTAGATGGACCACCTGCTCTAAAAAGGTGACAGAAACTACCATAAAAGCCTTAATGGGAGGGTTTCCGGAAAAAGTGGATAACTTTGTTCGTAGTGGTTAGAGTTCCATGCGGTTTTTTTGTTATGATTTTGTATTAAATTTTATTTAATAAAAATTTGGTTTGAAGTCTTAAAATTCAGTAGTCTGTTTTTTATTTAACTTTATGTGTGTTAACATTTTTATGATCTCACTCCTTATAAGGGTTCAAGTTGAAAAAATGCAGAAGAAAAATTGAATTTCTAAAAATTATAGACATTTCTGGTATTTCCTATACCGGTTTCAAACACCCCAGTTCATTGCAAAATTTTTTTTTTGTGTGTGATTTTTCACAACATGAAAAAAAATCTTTCAATGTCTGAAATCCGTTTAAACTACTGTTTCACGCAAATTTGTTTTCCACTGTTTTGTTGTTAATTTATGGTTTTAAAATTAAACTAGAACACACATTGGTTAAAGACAAAATTCAAATGAATGTTGTGTAGTAATTTTATACTGTTTTGTTTATTTATGGGTCAATTGTATACCATTTTTGGTTTTCCAATTTCAGCACATGTTTCCAAAAATGAGTTGAAACAAATTTAATGCAGACATTCTAGTTAAATGGTTAAATCTGTAGCTGCTACTTTTAAAATAGAAATGAAAGTTGAGCAATTATGTATTTGAAATAATAAAAAGAAACAGGTTTAAAATCATTACACTGTGCTTGAATTTGACACTTTTTTTTTAACAAGCTGGGCACCCTAGTGGTACACAGAAAAAAATAAAAAAATATTTGAGTAAATTTTTAATACTATTGAGTAAAAAATTACTCAATTTTGCACCAGTAAACGATTTAACAGTATTGAGTAAATTTTTAATAAAAATTTATTAAATGTTTGAAAAAATTTACTCAAAATTTATCTATTTATTTTTTTAAAAAGTTTTAAATTTTTTTACAAAAAAACGAAAAACTTGTTTTTTCAAACTTTACCAAACATATTTATGTCTCAAAAATATAGGAAAATTTTATTAAGACGATTACTTTCATATACATACCCAAACAAGTGAGAGTGTTAAATTCGGCTGTGCCGAATCTATTATACCCTCCAAAATATAAAAAAAAAAAAAAATTGTCAGGGGCGTTTCTTTTTTTTTTTTTGGGGGGGGGGGGTTGATAGGGTCAGTGGGGGACGTTGAGAGCACCTTCCCATCGCGATAAATATACCAAATGTTTCGTTTAATTAACAAAAATACAAAAAAAACATGTAAAAAAGTGTATTTTTTTAGAGGTTGGTTTAGTTCTTCAAGGGGGAACTTTTTTCCCCCTGGTCCGATTTGGCCAATTTCCGAACTTAACCTGCCTAGGAACATAAGACATATTTGTGCCAAACTTGAAGGGTCTAGCTATTTTATTTTGGACTGCATCGTGTTAACTACAGACGGACGGACGGACAGACGGACGGACGGACGGACGGACGGACGGACGGACATCGCTAAAATGTTTTAGAATCGATCACTGATCAATAATATATATACTTTATGGGGTCCCAGACCGATATTTCGATGCGTTACACACGGAATGACAAAGTGAGTATACCCCCATACTGTAGTTGGAGGGTATAAAAACTATAAACTAAACAAGAATTCAAAAAACTATGAGAGTTTACAAAAAAATTAAAAAAAACTATTAAATTTTTATTAAATTATTAAATTAAATTATTTTTAAAATTTTTAAGTAATTTTTTAATTGCGGCAATTAAAGAATTACGTAATTTTTGTTTTTAAATTTAAACAAGTGATTACTCAAATTTGTTTACTCCACATTTTTTTCTGTGTATTAGCACACTCAAAATAATCACTCTTTTAAATTACAGAGATACTCTGCTGAGCCAGCAGAAAATACCATAGATTTCCAACCAGCAAGATTTTTTGTTATTTTACGAAGAAAACTCTGTAAAAAGATTTCGATAAAAAAAAAACTGTAAATTTACACAATTATCTGTAAAATATTAATATTAAGCCGAAAAGAATTTTATCAAAAAAACTCTGTAAATTTACAAAGTTTTAGATAAATGCTTTTTATGAGTTCGAAATTTTACAAAAAAAACTCTGTAAATTTACAAAGTTTTAGTTAAACCCATTTTATGAGTAAAACTTCTCTGCTTCAAAAACATTAATTAAAATTAAAAAATTAAATTAATTAAAATGTTGTTAAATTTGCCCGCTTTAATGCTTCCAAATTGTAAATTTACTTTTTTTAACGAGTTACTCCAATTTTACAAAATTTTATTTTTCGGTCACAAGAAAATACAAAGTATTTTTTTTTTTTAATCTGTATTTCGACAGATAACTTTGTCAAATATCTGTCGAATTGAGATTACAGTCATTTTACAGAGTATTTAACAGAATAATTATTTTGAGTGCATTATTCGCGCGTAATTTTTTATTTTTTTTATTTTTAAGTAAAACAAGTAAGAATGTTAAATTCGGCTGTGCCAAATCTTTTATACCCTCCAACATCCAAAAAAAAAAAAAAAATCCGGGGTCGTTTTTTGGGGGGGGGGGAGGTCGGCAGTGGTCATTGGGGGGGACCAATTTCCCCTCGAAATATATGTTTAAAAATTCATTCTTATGCTTTTTGCACTAAAGAAATACAAGTTTATCATTATTTTACAATTTTTTTAATCAAAGCCCACAAAAGGGGAGCGGGCCGAAAAAAACGATATTTTCTAATCCCCCGGGTCAAAATGTAAGACTTTGAGCTTCTTGAAGCATAAAAATGTTGCATTTATTAAACAAAAACACAAAAAATTATGTAAAAATATGGTGTTTTTTAGAGGCTGGTTTAGTTCCTCAAGGGGGAACTTTTTTCCCCCTGGTCCGATTTTGCCCATCTCCGAACTTAACCAGCCTATGAATATAAGACATATTTCTGCCAAACTTCAGGAGTCTAGCACTTTTATTTTGGACTGTATCGTGTCTTCCACAGACGGACGGACAGACAGACAGACAGACAGACAGACAGACAGACAGACAGACAGACAGACAGACAGACAGACAGACAGACAGACAGACAGACAGACAGACAGACAGACAGACAGACAGACAGACAGACAGACAGACAGACAGACAGACAGACAGACAGACAGACAGACAGACAGACAGACAGACAGACAGACAGACAGACAGACAGACAGACAGACAGACAGACAGACAGACAGACAGACAGACAGACAGACAGACAGACAGACAGACAGACAGACAGACAGACAGACAGACAGACAGACAGACAGACAGACAGACAGACAGACAGACAGACAGACAGACAGACAGACAGACAGACAGACAGACAGACAGACAGACAGACAGACAGACAGACAGACAGACAGACAGACAGACAGACAGACAGACAGACAGACAGACAGACAGACAGACAGACAGACAGACAGACAGACAGACAGACAGACAGACAGACAGACAGACAGACAGACAGACAGACAGACAGACAGACAGACAGACAGACAGACAGACAGACAGACAGACAGACAGACAGACAGACAGACAGACAGACAGACAGACAGACAGACAGACAGACAGACAGACAGACAGACAGACAGACAGACAGACAGACAGACAGACAGACAGACAGACAGACAGACAGACAGACAGACAGACAGACAGACAGACAGACAGACAGACAGACAGACAGACAGACAGACAGACAGACAGACAGACAGACAGACAGACAGACAGACAGACAGACAGACAGACAGACAGACAGACAGACAGACAGACAGACAGACAGACAGACAGACAGACAGACAGACAGACAGACAGACAGACAGACAGACAGACAGACAGACAGACAGACAGACAGACAGACAGACAGACAGACAGACAGACAGACAGACAGACAGACAGACAGACAGACAGACAGACAGACAGACAGACAGACAGACAGACAGACAGACAGACAGACAGACAGACAGACAGACAGACAGACAGACAGACAGACAGACAGACAGACAGACAGACAGACAGACAGACAGACAGACAGACAGACAGACAGACAGACAGACAGACAGACAGACAGACAGACAGACAGACAGACAGACAGACAGACAGACAGACAGACAGACAGACAGACAGACAGACAGACAGACAGACAGACAGACAGACAGACAGACAGACAGACAGACAGACAGACAGACAGACAGACAGACAGACAGACAGACAGACAGACAGACAGACAGACAGACAGACAGACAGACAGACAGACAGACAGACAGACAGACAGACAGACAGACAGACAGACAGACAGACAGACAGACAGACAGACAGACAGACAGACAGACAGACAGACAGACAGACAGACAGACAGACAGACAGACAGACAGACAGACAGACAGACAGACAGACAGACAGACAGACAGACAGACAGACAGACAGACAGACAGACAGACAGACAGACAGACAGACAGACAGACAGACAGACAGACAGACAGACAGACAGACAGACAGACAGACAGACAGACAGACAGACAGACAGACAGACAGACAGACAGACAGACAGACAGACAGACAGACAGACAGACAGACAGACAGACAGACAGACAGACAGACAGACAGACAGACAGACAGACAGACAGACAGACAGACAGACAGACAGACAGACAGACAGACAGACAGACAGACAGACAGACAGACAGACAGACAGACAGACAGACAGACAGACAGACAGACAGACAGACAGACAGACAGACAGACAGACAGACAGACAGACAGACAGACAGACAGACAGACAGACAGACAGACAGACAGACAGACAGACAGACAGACAGACAGACAGACAGACAGACAGACAGACAGACAGACAGACAGACAGACAGACAGACAGACAGACAGACAGACAGACAGACAGACAGACAGACAGACAGACAGACAGACAGACAGACAGACAGACAGACAGACAGACAGACAGACAGACAGACAGACAGACAGACAGACAGACAGACAGACAGACAGACAGACAGACAGACAGACAGACAGACAGACAGACAGACAGACAGACAGACAGACAGACAGACAGACAGACAGACAGACAGACAGACAGACAGACAGACAGACAGACAGACAGACAGACAGACAGACAGACAGACAGACAGACAGACAGACAGACAGACAGACAGACAGACAGACAGACAGACAGACAGACAGACAGACAGACAGACAGACAGACAGACAGACAGACAGACAGACAGACAGACAGACAGACAGACAGACAGACAGACAGACAGACAGACAGACAGACAGACAGACAGACAGACAGACAGACAGACAGACAGACAGACAGACAGACAGACAGACAGACAGACAGACAGACAGACAGACAGACAGACAGACAGACAGACAGACAGACAGACAGACAGACAGACAGACAGACAGACAGACAGACAGACAGACAGACAGACAGACAGACAGACAGACAGACAGACAGACAGACAGACAGACAGACAGACAGACAGACAGACAGACAGACAGACAGACAGACAGACAGACAGACAGACAGACAGACAGACAGACAGACAGACAGACAGACAGACAGACAGACAGACAGACAGACAGACAGACAGACAGACAGACAGACAGACAGACAGACAGACAGACAGACAGACAGACAGACAGACAGACAGACAGACAGACAGACAGACAGACAGACAGACAGACAGACAGACAGACAGACAGACAGACAGACAGACAGACAGACAGACAGACAGACAGACAGACAGACAGACAGACAGACAGACAGACAGACAGACAGACAGACAGACAGACAGACAGACAGACAGACAGACAGACAGACAGACAGACAGACAGACAGACAGACAGACAGACAGACAGACAGACAGACAGACAGACAGACAGACAGACAGACAGACAGACAGACAGACAGACAGACAGACAGACAGACAGACAGACAGACAGACAGACAGACAGACAGACAGACAGACAGACAGACAGACAGACAGACAGACAGACAGACAGACAGACAGACAGACAGACAGACAGACAGACAGACAGACAGACAGACAGACAGACAGACAGACAGACAGACAGACAGACAGACAGACAGACAGACAGACAGACAGACAGACAGACAGACAGACAGACAGACAGACAGACAGACAGACAGACAGACAGACAGACAGACAGACAGACAGACAGACAGACAGACAGACAGACAGACAGACAGACAGACAGACAGACAGACAGACAGACAGACAGACAGACAGACAGACAGACAGACAGACAGACAGACAGACAGACAGACAGACAGACAGACAGACAGACAGACAGACAGACAGACAGACAGACAGACAGACAGACAGACAGACAGACAGACAGACAGACAGACAGACAGACAGACAGACAGACAGACAGACAGACAGACAGACAGACAGACAGACAGACAGACAGACAGACAGACAGACAGACAGACAGACAGACAGACAGACAGACAGACAGACAGACAGACAGACAGACAGACAGACAGACAGACAGACAGACAGACAGACAGACAGACAGACAGACAGACAGACAGACAGACAGACAGACAGACAGACAGACAGACAGACAGACAGACAGACAGACAGACAGACAGACAGACAGACAGACAGACAGACAGACAGACAGACAGACAGACAGACAGACAGACAGACAGACAGACAGACAGACAGACAGACAGACAGACAGACAGACAGACAGACAGACAGACAGACAGACAGACAGACAGACAGACAGACAGACAGACAGACAGACAGACAGACAGACAGACAGACAGACAGACAGACAGACAGACAGACAGACAGACAGACAGACAGACAGACAGACAGACAGACAGACAGACAGACAGACAGACAGACAGACAGACAGACAGACAGACAGACAGACAGACAGACAGACAGACAGACAGACAGACAGACAGACAGACAGACAGACAGACAGACAGACAGACAGACAGACAGACAGACAGACAGACAGACAGACAGACAGACAGACAGACAGACAGACAGACAGACAGACAGACAGACAGACAGACAGACAGACAGACAGACAGACAGACAGACAGACAGACAGACAGACAGACAGACAGACAGACAGACAGACAGACAGACAGACAGACAGACAGACAGACAGACAGACAGACAGACAGACAGACAGACAGACAGACAGACAGACAGACAGACAGACAGACAGACAGACAGACAGACAGACAGACAGACAGACAGACAGACAGACAGACAGACAGACAGACAGACAGACAGACAGACAGACAGACAGACAGACAGACAGACAGACAGACAGACAGACAGACAGACAGACAGACAGACAGACAGACAGACAGACAGACAGACAGACAGACAGACAGACAGACAGACAGACAGACAGACAGACAGACAGACAGACAGACAGACAGACAGACAGACAGACAGACAGACAGACAGACAGACAGACAGACAGACAGACAGACAGACAGACAGACAGACAGACAGACAGACAGACAGACAGACAGACAGACAGACAGACAGACAGACAGACAGACAGACAGACAGACAGACAGACAGACAGACAGACAGACAGACAGACAGACAGACAGACAGACAGACAGACAGACAGACAGACAGACAGACAGACAGACAGACAGACAGACAGACAGACAGACAGACAGACAGACAGACAGACAGACAGACAGACAGACAGACAGACAGACAGACAGACAGACAGACAGACAGACAGACAGACAGACAGACAGACAGACAGACAGACAGACAGACAGACAGACAGACAGACAGACAGACAGACAGACAGACAGACAGACAGACAGACAGACAGACAGACAGACAGACAGACAGACAGACAGACAGACAGACAGACAGACAGACAGACAGACAGACAGACAGACAGACAGACAGACAGACAGACAGACAGACAGACAGACAGACAGACAGACAGACAGACAGACAGACAGACAGACAGACAGACAGACAGACAGACAGACAGACAGACAGACAGACAGACAGACAGACAGACAGACAGACAGACAGACAGACAGACAGACAGACAGACAGACAGACAGACAGACAGACAGACAGACAGACAGACAGACAGACAGACAGACAGACAGACAGACAGACAGACAGACAGACAGACAGACAGACAGACAGACAGACAGACAGACAGACAGACAGACAGACAGACAGACAGACAGACAGACAGACAGACAGACAGACAGACAGACAGACAGACAGACAGACAGACAGACAGACAGACAGACAGACAGACAGACAGACAGACAGACAGACAGACAGACAGACAGACAGACAGACAGACAGACAGACAGACAGACAGACAGACAGACAGACAGACAGACAGACAGACAGACAGACAGACAGACAGACAGACAGACAGACAGACAGACAGACAGACAGACAGACAGACAGACAGACAGACAGACAGACAGACAGACAGACAGACAGACAGACAGACAGACAGACAGACAGACAGACAGACAGACAGACAGACAGACAGACAGACAGACAGACAGACAGACAGACAGACAGACAGACAGACAGACAGACAGACAGACAGACAGACAGACAGACAGACAGACAGACAGACAGACAGACAGACAGACAGACAGACAGACAGACAGACAGACAGACAGACAGACAGACAGACAGACAGACAGACAGACAGACAGACAGACAGACAGACAGACAGACAGACAGACAGACAGACAGACAGACAGACAGACAGACAGACAGACAGACAGACAGACAGACAGACAGACAGACAGACAGACAGACAGACAGACAGACAGACAGACAGACAGACAGACAGACAGACAGACAGACAGACAGACAGACAGACAGACAGACAGACAGACAGACAGACAGACAGACAGACAGACAGACAGACAGACAGACAGACAGACAGACAGACAGACAGACAGACAGACAGACAGACAGACAGACAGACAGACAGACAGACAGACAGACAGACAGACAGACAGACAGACAGACAGACAGACAGACAGACAGACAGACAGACAGACAGACAGACAGACAGACAGACAGACAGACAGACAGACAGACAGACAGACAGACAGACAGACAGACAGACAGACAGACAGACAGACAGACAGACAGACAGACAGACAGACAGACAGACAGACAGACAGACAGACAGACAGACAGACAGACAGACAGACAGACAGACAGACAGACAGACAGACAGACAGACAGACAGACAGACAGACAGACAGACAGACAGACAGACAGACAGACAGACAGACAGACAGACAGACAGACAGACAGACAGACAGACAGACAGACAGACAGACAGACAGACAGACAGACAGACAGACAGACAGACAGACAGACAGACAGACAGACAGACAGACAGACAGACAGACAGACAGACAGACAGACAGACAGACAGACAGACAGACAGACAGACAGACAGACAGACAGACAGACAGACAGACAGACAGACAGACAGACAGACAGACAGACAGACAGACAGACAGACAGACAGACAGACAGACAGACAGACAGACAGACAGACAGACAGACAGACAGACAGACAGACAGACAGACAGACAGACAGACAGACAGACAGACAGACAGACAGACAGACAGACAGACAGACAGACAGACAGACAGACAGACAGACAGACAGACAGACAGACAGACAGACAGACAGACAGACAGACAGACAGACAGACAGACAGACAGACAGACAGACAGACAGACAGACAGACAGACAGACAGACAGACAGACAGACAGACAGACAGACAGACAGACAGACAGACAGACAGACAGACAGACAGACAGACAGACAGACAGACAGACAGACAGACAGACAGACAGACAGACAGACAGACAGACAGACAGACAGACAGACAGACAGACAGACAGACAGACAGACAGACAGACAGACAGACAGACAGACAGACAGACAGACAGACAGACAGACAGACAGACAGACAGACAGACAGACAGACAGACAGACAGACAGACAGACAGACAGACAGACAGACAGACAGACAGACAGACAGACAGACAGACAGACAGACAGACAGACAGACAGACAGACAGACAGACAGACAGACAGACAGACAGACAGACAGACAGACAGACAGACAGACAGACAGACAGACAGACAGACAGACAGACAGACAGACAGACAGACAGACAGACAGACAGACAGACAGACAGACAGACAGACAGACAGACAGACAGACAGACAGACAGACAGACAGACAGACAGACAGACAGACAGACAGACAGACAGACAGACAGACAGACAGACAGACAGACAGACAGACAGACAGACAGACAGACAGACAGACAGACAGACAGACAGACAGACAGACAGACAGACAGACAGACAGACAGACAGACAGACAGACAGACAGACAGACAGACAGACAGACAGACAGACAGACAGACAGACAGACAGACAGACAGACAGACAGACAGACAGACAGACAGACAGACAGACAGACAGACAGACAGACAGACAGACAGACAGACAGACAGACAGACAGACAGACAGACAGACAGACAGACAGACAGACAGACAGACAGACAGACAGACAGACAGACAGACAGACAGACAGACAGACAGACAGACAGACAGACAGACAGACAGACAGACAGACAGACAGACAGACAGACAGACAGACAGACAGACAGACAGACAGACAGACAGACAGACAGACAGACAGACAGACAGACAGACAGACAGACAGACAGACAGACAGACAGACAGACAGACAGACAGACAGACAGACAGACAGACAGACAGACAGACAGACAGACAGACAGACAGACAGACAGACAGACAGACAGACAGACAGACAGACAGACAGACAGACAGACAGACAGACAGACAGACAGACAGACAGACAGACAGACAGACAGACAGACAGACAGACAGACAGACAGACAGACAGACAGACAGACAGACAGACAGACAGACAGACAGACAGACAGACAGACAGACAGACAGACAGACAGACAGACAGACAGACAGACAGACAGACAGACAGACAGACAGACAGACAGACAGACAGACAGACAGACAGACAGACAGACAGACAGACAGACAGACAGACAGACAGACAGACAGACAGACAGACAGACAGACAGACAGACAGACAGACAGACAGACAGACAGACAGACAGACAGACAGACAGACAGACAGACAGACAGACAGACAGACAGACAGACAGACAGACAGACAGACAGACAGACAGACAGACAGACAGACAGACAGACAGACAGACAGACAGACAGACAGACAGACAGACAGACAGACAGACAGACAGACAGACAGACAGACAGACAGACAGACAGACAGACAGACAGACAGACAGACAGACAGACAGACAGACAGACAGACAGACAGACAGACAGACAGACAGACAGACAGACAGACAGACAGACAGACAGACAGACAGACAGACAGACAGACAGACAGACAGACAGACAGACAGACAGACAGACAGACAGACAGACAGACAGACAGACAGACAGACAGACAGACAGACAGACAGACAGACAGACAGACAGACAGACAGACAGACAGACAGACAGACAGACAGACAGACAGACAGACAGACAGACAGACAGACAGACAGACAGACAGACAGACAGACAGACAGACAGACAGACAGACAGACAGACAGACAGACAGACAGACAGACAGACAGACAGACAGACAGACAGACAGACAGACAGACAGACAGACAGACAGACAGACAGACAGACAGACAGACAGACAGACAGACAGACAGACAGACAGACAGACAGACAGACAGACAGACAGACAGACAGACAGACAGACAGACAGACAGACAGACAGACAGACAGACAGACAGACAGACAGACAGACAGACAGACAGACAGACAGACAGACAGACAGACAGACAGACAGACAGACAGACAGACAGACAGACAGACAGACAGACAGACAGACAGACAGACAGACAGACAGACAGACAGACAGACAGACAGACAGACAGACAGACAGACAGACAGACAGACAGACAGACAGACAGACAGACAGACAGACAGACAGACAGACAGACAGACAGACAGACAGACAGACAGACAGACAGACAGACAGACAGACAGACAGACAGACAGACAGACAGACAGACAGACAGACAGACAGACAGACAGACAGACAGACAGACAGACAGACAGACAGACAGACAGACAGACAGACAGACAGACAGACAGACAGACAGACAGACAGACAGACAGACAGACAGACAGACAGACAGACAGACAGACAGACAGACAGACAGACAGACAGACAGACAGACAGACAGACAGACAGACAGACAGACAGACAGACAGACAGACAGACAGACAGACAGACAGACAGACAGACAGACAGACAGACAGACAGACAGACAGACAGACAGACAGACAGACAGACAGACAGACAGACAGACAGACAGACAGACAGACAGACAGACAGACAGACAGACAGACAGACAGACAGACAGACAGACAGACAGACAGACAGACAGACAGACAGACAGACAGACAGACAGACAGACAGACAGACAGACAGACAGACAGACAGACAGACAGACAGACAGACAGACAGACAGACAGACAGACAGACAGACAGACAGACAGACAGACAGACAGACAGACAGACAGACAGACAGACAGACAGACAGACAGACAGACAGACAGACAGACAGACAGACAGACAGACAGACAGACAGACAGACAGACAGACAGACAGACAGACAGACAGACAGACAGACAGACAGACAGACAGACAGACAGACAGACAGACAGACAGACAGACAGACAGACAGACAGACAGACAGACAGACAGACAGACAGACAGACAGACAGACAGACAGACAGACAGACAGACAGACAGACAGACAGACAGACAGACAGACAGACAGACAGACAGACAGACAGACAGACAGACAGACAGACAGACAGACAGACAGACAGACAGACAGACAGACAGACAGACAGACAGACAGACAGACAGACAGACAGACAGACAGACAGACAGACAGACAGACAGACAGACAGACAGACAGACAGACAGACAGACAGACAGACAGACAGACAGACAGACAGACAGACAGACAGACAGACAGACAGACAGACAGACAGACAGACAGACAGACAGACAGACAGACAGACAGACAGACAGACAGACAGACAGACAGACAGACAGACAGACAGACAGACAGACAGACAGACAGACAGACAGACAGACAGACAGACAGACAGACAGACAGACAGACAGACAGACAGACAGACAGACAGACAGACAGACAGACAGACAGACAGACAGACAGACAGACAGACAGACAGACAGACAGACAGACAGACAGACAGACAGACAGACAGACAGACAGACAGACAGACAGACAGACAGACAGACAGACAGACAGACAGACAGACAGACAGACAGACAGACAGACAGACAGACAGACAGACAGACAGACAGACAGACAGACAGACAGACAGACAGACAGACAGACAGACAGACAGACAGACAGACAGACAGACAGACAGACAGACAGACAGACAGACAGACAGACAGACAGACAGACAGACAGACAGACAGACAGACAGACAGACAGACAGACAGACAGACAGACAGACAGACAGACAGACAGACAGACAGACAGACAGACAGACAGACAGACAGACAGACAGACAGACAGACAGACAGACAGACAGACAGACAGACAGACAGACAGACAGACAGACAGACAGACAGACAGACAGACAGACAGACAGACAGACAGACAGACAGACAGACAGACAGACAGACAGACAGACAGACAGACAGACAGACAGACAGACAGACAGACAGACAGACAGACAGACAGACAGACAGACAGACAGACAGACAGACAGACAGACAGACAGACAGACAGACAGACAGACAGACAGACAGACAGACAGACAGACAGACAGACAGACAGACAGACAGACAGACAGACAGACAGACAGACAGACAGACAGACAGACAGACAGACAGACAGACAGACAGACAGACAGACAGACAGACAGACAGACAGACAGACAGACAGACAGACAGACAGACAGACAGACAGACAGACAGACAGACAGACAGACAGACAGACAGACAGACAGACAGACAGACAGACAGACAGACAGACAGACAGACAGACAGACAGACAGACAGACAGACAGACAGACAGACAGACAGACAGACAGACAGACAGACAGACAGACAGACAGACAGACAGACAGACAGACAGACAGACAGACAGACAGACAGACAGACAGACAGACAGACAGACAGACAGACAGACAGACAGACAGACAGACAGACAGACAGACAGACAGACAGACAGACAGACAGACAGACAGACAGACAGACAGACAGACAGACAGACAGACAGACAGACAGACAGACAGACAGACAGACAGACAGACAGACAGACAGACAGACAGACAGACAGACAGACAGACAGACAGACAGACAGACAGACAGACAGACAGACAGACAGACAGACAGACAGACAGACAGACAGACAGACAGACAGACAGACAGACAGACAGACAGACAGACAGACAGACAGACAGACAGACAGACAGACAGACAGACAGACAGACAGACAGACAGACAGACAGACAGACAGACAGACAGACAGACAGACAGACAGACAGACAGACAGACAGACAGACAGACAGACAGACAGACAGACAGACAGACAGACAGACAGACAGACAGACAGACAGACAGACAGACAGACAGACAGACAGACAGACAGACAGACAGACAGACAGACAGACAGACAGACAGACAGACAGACAGACAGACAGACAGACAGACAGACAGACAGACAGACAGACAGACAGACAGACAGACAGACAGACAGACAGACAGACAGACAGACAGACAGACAGACAGACAGACAGACAGACAGACAGACAGACAGACAGACAGACAGACAGACAGACAGACAGACAGACAGACAGACAGACAGACAGACAGACAGACAGACAGACAGACAGACAGACAGACAGACAGACAGACAGACAGACAGACAGACAGACAGACAGACAGACAGACAGACAGACAGACAGACAGACAGACAGACAGACAGACAGACAGACAGACAGACAGACAGACAGACAGACAGACAGACAGACAGACAGACAGACAGACAGACAGACAGACAGACAGACAGACAGACAGACAGACAGACAGACAGACAGACAGACAGACAGACAGACAGACAGACAGACAGACAGACAGACAGACAGACAGACAGACAGACAGACAGACAGACAGACAGACAGACAGACAGACAGACAGACAGACAGACAGACAGACAGACAGACAGACAGACAGACAGACAGACAGACAGACAGACAGACAGACAGACAGACAGACAGACAGACAGACAGACAGACAGACAGACAGACAGACAGACAGACAGACAGACAGACAGACAGACAGACAGACAGACAGACAGACAGACAGACAGACAGACAGACAGACAGACAGACAGACAGACAGACAGACAGACAGACAGACAGACAGACAGACAGACAGACAGACAGACAGACAGACAGACAGACAGACAGACAGACAGACAGACAGACAGACAGACAGACAGACAGACAGACAGACAGACAGACAGACAGACAGACAGACAGACAGACAGACAGACAGACAGACAGACAGACAGACAGACAGACAGACAGACAGACAGACAGACAGACAGACAGACAGACAGACAGACAGACAGACAGACAGACAGACAGACAGACAGACAGACAGACAGACAGACAGACAGACAGACAGACAGACAGACAGACAGACAGACAGACAGACAGACAGACAGACAGACAGACAGACAGACAGACAGACAGACAGACAGACAGACAGACAGACAGACAGACAGACAGACAGACAGACAGACAGACAGACAGACAGACAGACAGACAGACAGACAGACAGACAGACAGACAGACAGATAGATAGATAGATAGACAGACAGACAGACAGACAGACAGACAGACAGACAGACAGACAGACAGACAGACAGACAGACAGACAGACAGATAGATAGATAGACAGACAGACAGACAGACAGACAGACAGACAGACAGACAGACAGACAGACAGACAGACAGACAGACAGACAGACAGACAGACAGACAGACAGACAGACAGACAGACAGACAAATATTTTTTTTTTTCATAGCCTATGAACTTTTTCATAGTTTTCTGGTTTCTATGAATTTGATTCATAGATTCTATGAAGGGCATCATTGGCTCACTTCTAATGATTTTTTTCATAGAATCAATGTACGTTTTCATAGCCGTAATGAACAAAATTCTTTCAGTGTAGACTTTAGAATTTTAAAACCTCAAAATCTCAAAGTCTGAAACTTTTTCAATACGAAAAATATTTTACAACCGAAACTTTTTATGTATGAAATTTCTATGAACTTGTGACTTTTGTTATAGGACAAATTTCTCCTATAGAAAAATTCTTTGATGTGTTCCAAAAATCTGCTAGATTCTGAGAATTATTCTGTAAAATTTCTCCTATAGAAAAATTCTTTGATTTGTTCCAAAAATCTGTTAGATTCTGAGAATTTTTATGTAAAAAAATGTGAAATCTTCTTTTAAAACAAATAAAAAAAATTTTCCTCCATTTTTGGATAGGCATATCGGGCCCCTTTATTTGACAATTCCTTGTTGTTTTGCAAGCTTTTTACCGATAATTTTGTAATTTTACAAGCTTTTTACCAAAAAAAAAAATTGTAAATTTACAATTTTTTGATGGATAAAACTTACAAGGAGGGTTCGTGATCTTACTAGATTTTTTGCTACCTCCTATTTTACGAGAATACCTAGTAAAAATTACGAACTTTTTTGTAATTTTACAAGATTTTTACCAATAAAATTGAAAATTTTCAATTTTTTGTAAAATTTACTACACCTTTTCCAATTGAAATTCAGAAAAGATCAATTGTAATTCAGAAATCACAATTGAAATTCAGAAATCCCAATTGAAATTCAGAATAGCCCAATTGAAATTCAGAAATCATAATTGAAATTCAGAAAAGCCCAATTGAAATTCAGAAATCACAATTGAAATTCAGAAAAGCCCAATTGAAATTCAGAAATCACAATTGAAATTCAGAAAAGCACAATTGAAATTCAGAAAAGATCAATTGAAATTCAGAAAAGCCCAATTGAAATTCAGAAAAGCACAATTGAAATTCAGAAAATCACAATTGAAATTCAGAAAAGCACAATTGAAATTCAGAAAACCCCAATTGAAATTTAGAAAAGCACAATTGAAATTCAGAAAAGCACAATTGAAATTCAGAAATCGTAATTGAAATTCAGAAAAGCCCAATTGAAATTCAGAAAAGCACAATTGAAATTCAGAAATGTCCAATTGAAATTCAGAAAAGCATAATTGAAATTCAGAAATCGTAATTGAAATTCAGAAATCGTAATTGAAATTCAGAAAAGCCCAATTGAAATTCAGAAAATCACAATTGAAATTCAGAAAATCACAATTGAAATTCAGAAAAGCCCAATTGAAATTCAGAAAAGCACAATTGAAATTCAGAAAAGCCCAATTGAAATTCAGAAAAGCACAATTGAAATTCAGAAAAGCACAATTGAAATTCAGAAAATCACAATTGAAATTCAGAAAATCACAATTGAAATTCAGAAAAGCACAATTGAAATTCAGAAAATCACAATTGAAATTCAGAATAGCCCAATTGAAATTCAGAAAATCACAATTGAAATTCAGAAAAGCCCAATTGAAATTCAGAAAATCACAATTGAAATTCAGAAAAGCCCAATTGAAATTCAGAAATCGTAATTGAAATTCAGAAAAGCCCAATTGAAATTCAGAAAAGCACAATTGAAATTCAGAAAAGCACAATTGAAATTCAGAAAAGCCCAATTGAAATTCAGAAAAGACCAATTGAAATTCAGAAATCGTAATTGAAATTCAGAAAAGCCCAATTGAAATTCAGAAAATCACAATTGAAATTCAGAAAATCACAATTGAAATTCAGAAAAGCCCAATTGAAATTCAGAAAAGCACAATTGAAATTCAGAAAAGCACAATTGAAATTCAGAAAATCACAATTGAAATTCAGAAAATCACAATTGAAATTCAGAAAAGCCCAATTGAAATTCAGAAAATCACAATTGAAATTCAGAAAAGCCCAATTGAAATTCAGAAATCATAATTGAAATTCAGAAAAGACCAATTGAAATTCAGAAATCACAATTGAAATTCAGAAATCACAATTGAAATTCAGAAAATGTAAACAAACCAATTATGAGTCACCACTACATAGACACATTAAACAAATGCTGTACAACTATGAGAGTATTTAACTTTATTCTCTTGCTACGTATTGTAGAGAGCAGACAGACAATAATACACTCATAGAATGTTGTAGGTAAAATTTAGTTTAACTGAATTTTTATTATTTTTTGTAAATTAATTAATATAGTGAACAAAAACATTTACTCTACCTTGACAAATGCATTAATGAAAAATTAGTTTTAAAGAAAAATAATAAAAAGTCAGTTTCACTTAATGTTACCTTAAGCATTTTATGAGTGTATTGTCTGTATGCTCTCTACAATACGTAGCAAGAGAATAAAGTTTGATACTCTCATATACACATTTCTGTACTGCATTTGCATAATGTGTCTATGTTTGTAGTGGTGACTAATAATTAGTTTGTTTACATTTTCTGAATTTCAATTGTGATTTCTGAATTTCAATTGTGATTTCTGAATTTCAATTGGGCTTTTCTGAATTTCAATTGTGATATTCTGAATTTCAATTGATCTTTTCTGAATTTCAATTGTGTTTTTCTGAATTTCAATTGGGCTTTTCTGAATTTCAATTGTGATTTTCTGAATTTCAATTGTGATTTTCTGAATTTCAATTGTGCTTTTCTGAATTTCAATTGTGCTTTTCTGAATTTCAATTGGGCTTTTCTGAATTTCAATTGTGATTTTCTGAATTTCAATTGTGATTTTCTGAATTTCAATTGGGCTTTTCTGAATTTCAATTACGATTTCTGAATTTCAATTGGTCTTTTCTGAATTTCAATTGGGCTTTTCTGAATTTCAATTGTGCTTTTCTGAATTTCAATTGTGCTTTTCTGAATTTCAATTGGGCTTTTCTGAATTTCAATTACGATTTCTGAATTTCAATTGGGCTTTTCTGAATTTCAATTGTGATTTTCTGAATTTCAATTGGGCTTTTCTGAATTTCAATTGTGATTTTCTGAATTTCAATTGGGCTATTCTGAATTTCAATTGTGATTTTCTGAATTTCAATTGTGCTTTTCTGAATTTCAATTGTGATTTTCTGAATTTCAATTGTGATTTTCTGAATTTCAATTGTGCTTTTCTGAATTTCAATTGTGCTTTTCTGAATTTCAATTGGGCTTTTCTGAATTTCAATTGTGATTTTCTGAATTTCAATTGTGATTTTCTGAATTTCAATTGGGCTTTTCTGAATTTCAATTACGATTTCTGAATTTCAATTACGATTTCTGAATTTCAATTATGCTTTTCTGAATTTCAATTGGGCATTTCTGAATTTCAATTGTGCTTTTCTGAATTTCAATTGGGCTTTTCTGAATTTCAATTACGATTTCTGAATTTCAATTGTGCTTTTCTGAATTTCAATTGTGCTTTTCTGAATTTCAATTGGGGTTTTCTGAATTTCAATTGTGCTTTTCTGAATTTCAATTGGGCTTTTCTGAATTTCAATTGTGCTTTTCTGAATTTCAATTGGGCTTTTCTGAATTTCAATTGATCTTTTCTGAATTTCAATTGTGCTTTTCTGAATTTCAATTGTGATTTCTGAATTTCAATTGGGCTTTTCTGAATTTCAATTGTGATTTCTGAATTTCAATTGGGCTTTTCTGAATTTCAATTGTGATTTCTGAATTTCAATTGGGCTTTTCTGAATTTCAATTACGATTTCTGAATTTCAATTGTGCTTTTCTGAATTTCAATTGAGATTTCTGAATTACAATTGATCTTTTCTGAATTTCAATTGGAAAAGGTGTAGATTTTTGTTTTTTTTGTAAAAAATCTTAGAACTTTTTAAAATTACAAGAAAAACTCTAAAATTACAAAAAAAAAAAATGTAAATTTCGATCGAAAATTATTTTGTTAAAAAACAAGAAAAACTGTCAAATATTGGTAAAATGGGTTTACGAGACTTTTTCTAGTAATTTGACAAGTTTTTTTTTTAAGTGTACAGGTCCAATATTTTTGTGTATTGATATCGACCCTAAAAGGCAACTATTCCGACCGCGACGATTTGGAAATTCGTAAAAAAAAGGAAAATTTTCTCCACCCTAATATACAAAGTTTTCAAACTACACGTACACAATCACCCAACTACACACACACACATACCTCAAACATCTAAAAGAGCTCAGTTCACTCACTTTCCTGTATTATAAATCGTTGGTTATAACGCCTGTGTAAACATAACAATTTACACCAGTTGTTCGCAACCATTTTGGCTAACATTTTGCAACTTCGATAATCCAACCAGATCTAAATAATTTTCTTTAAAATTTTTTGAATTTATTTTTCAAATGCAACTACCTTTTGATAAAAATCCTACTTTAAGATTTTGAAAAACATTCGAAGCTATGTGTAAGACTGTTTGGGAAAGTCTGATCTGCACTTTACAACGTTTAATTCATGTACAACTATTAATAATCCTTTGACTGTGTTTGCTTTATTACATTCAATTTCATTCGTAAGTGTTATATATAAGTATGGGTGTCAAGTGTCGCATACGACACTAATGTTTAAACCAACATGAATGGAATTTAAAGAAAAAAAAACATTTAAAAGGAAAACTATAAGTTATTGTGAAAACAAGACACCATTTCCAAAAAATGTTAAAAAAATTCTATACGAAAAATCTTAGAAACTGAGAATTTTTTTAAACGAAAAAAGTCTCAGAATCTGAACATTTTTCTATACGAAAAATGTGTCATAATCTGAGACTTTTTCTATACGATAAATGTCTTTTGGGTATAGAAAATTTCTCAGATTCTGAGACGACATTTTTCGTAAAGAAAAATTTTCAGACTCTGAGGCATTTTCGTGCAGAAAAAATTTCGATTCTGGAACATTTTTCGCATAGAAAAATTCTCACATACTGAATCATTTTTCGTATAGAAAAATTCTCAAATTCTGAAACAATTTTCATATAGAAACATTTTCAGATCCTGAGACATTTTTCGTATAGACAAATTTTCGATTCTGAGACAGGGTTCTATAGAAAAATTCTCAGATTCTGAAACATTTTCCGTATCGAAAAATTCTCTGATTCTGACACATTTTTCGTATAGAAAAATTCTCACATTCTGAGACATTTTCGTGCAGAAAAATTCTGAAATTCTGAGACATTGTTTGTATAGAAAAATGCTCAGTTCTAAGACATTTTCCATATAGAAAAACTCTCATATTCTGAGACATTTTTCGTATAGAAAAATTCTCAGATTCTGAGACATTTCTAGTAAAGAATATTTCTTAGATTCTTAGAGATTTTTCGTATAGAAAAATTATCGTAAAGAAAAATTCTCAGATTCTGAGATATTTTTCGTATTGAAAAATTTTAGATTCTGAAACATTTTTCGTATAGAAAAATTTTCAGATTCTGAGACATTTTTCGTATGGAAAAATTTTTATATTCAGAGACATTTTTCTTATAAAAAAATTCTCAGATTCTGAGATATTTTTTGTATAAAAAAATCTCAGACTCTAAGACATTTTTCGTATAGAAAAATTTTGAGACATTGTTCATATAGAAAAAAAAATTAAATAAAATAAAGAAAAACTCTCAGATTCTGACAAATTTTTAGTATAGAAAAGTTCTCAGATTTCAAGACATTTTACGTATAGAAAAATTCTAAGTTTCCAAGACTTTTTCGCATAGAAAAATTCTCAGATTCTGAGACATTGTTCGTATAGAAAATTTATCAGATTTTGGACATTCTTCGTATAAAAAAAATTTAGATACTAAGACCTTTTTTGTAGAGAAAAATTCTCAGATCCTGAAACATTTTTCATATAGAAAAATTCTCATATTCTAAAACATTTTTGGTATAAAAAAATTCTCAGATTCTGAGACATTTTTTTAATAGAAAATTTCTCAGATTTAAAACATTTTTCGTATAGAAAAATTCTCAGCTGCTGAGACATTTTTCGTATTTCATAATTCTTGAATTGTCCAAAAAAAAAAATAAATGGATATGGTGCTTTAACAGTTTTCTTACTTTTGTTCACATAGTTTTCATTTCATTTTCTATAGAAATATTTATTGTCCCATATCTGTCATCATCATCAATACCTCTAATTTTTGTTCTTTTAAGTAGAAGATTAGTCAGATTATTAAAGAAATAAACCACAATAAATGGAGTGGTTTATGTGTTTAAAGTGTTAATATGTTTTAATATATTTAGCAAAAAAATACACGTGAGATTTATACAGTTTAAAATGAAATTAGTTTTAAATCTCAACTGACATTAATTTAAATAATTTATATGCTCCTGTCAATATGGCGCAGATATTTAAAGGATTTGACATTTTAAGTGATGACTCGTGAAATATTAATTTTTTTAAAGTAAATTGAAGGTAGTTTCAACACAATAACGTACACAATATTCGTAACAAGGCTCAATTACTACGAAACTAGCATAACTTGAAAAAAATGATTTTGCAGAAAATGCAAAATAAATTAAAGATATGATAACATATTATCTTTTCAAGTATTAGGTGCACAAAAATGCTGACATTTTTGATTTATTACGGTCTTGTAGTAAATAAGCGACTTGCTAAAGTGTCAAAAGTTACATGTTGGAAATTGAATGAAAATTTTGTAAACAGTTATTTATAAAATTATGGGCACAAACATTTTTTCAACTTCAATATAAATGTAAAAATATTGTCAAACTTTAACAATTTTCTGTAAAAAATGATTTGATTTACAAAAACAAAGGAAGAAATCTTTATTCGGCTCTCCAAAACTCAGCAGATTTGCCGAATTTTTATACCCTCCACTTTGCAATTCCATGGGAAACGCATCAAAAAGTGGATGAAAATTATTGATCCTTTTCACTTGTTTATTAACAATGTATACGTACAATTTAGTAATTGACTGTATGTAAAATACAATGTAACGTTATTATCCATATAAATCTGTACGAGTTTGGCAAAGTCCATACCTTGAATTTATTCGTATGTGCTGCTAGTATTAAATGGATGACATTGACATCTTTATAAAATATAAAATTTTAACAATATGTACTATTGTGTTCTGTAACTTTTTGTAACAATTACAGCTTTATAATATCGCACTTTTTTCTATTCACTGAACAAGTTAATTTTAGATAACACCAGCAGTAGAGTGTCCCTTATTTTGGAAATGTTGGAAATGTTGAGACGGTACCCCCTCATTTTTTTCCTTTTGACTAAAAAATAACTCAGGAAAAATTTTACGCCCCTACGACCACGCCTTCCCTACGCGACGAGGCCGTAAAGAGCGGGGCCTTAAAAATCATTTTTCCATACAAAGCAAAAAAATTTTTTTTTGATTTTAAATTTTTTTGTTATTAATTATAATATTACTTGGTTAGCTTATTCACGACAAAAAAATTTATTTTGGTGGGATAAGGCTTTTTTCTTTTCGAAAAAAAAAATTTAGAGCTTTTGGGGTCCTACAGTAAAAATTTTTTAAAAAATATTTTTTTTTTTAGTTTTGACAAGCAACCGTTTTAGTTGAATTGTTGCTTTTAATGACATATTTTCATAAAAAAATATTATTCCTATCTGTGACATCTTTATCGTGATCTAAAAAAGGGTAAAAAATGCATTTTTGATGTTTTTCGATACACGATCAAGATGTCACAGATATGAATAATATTTTTTTATGAATATATATCATTAAAAGCAACATTACGACTAAAACCGTTGCTTGTCAAAACTAAAAAAAAAAAATTTTGTCGTGAATAAGCTAACCAAGTAATATTATAATTAATAACAAAAAAATTTAAAATCAAAAAAAATTTTTTTGCTTTGTATGGAAAAATGATTTTTAAGGCCCCGCTCTTTACGGCCCCGTCGCGTAGGGAAGGCGTGGTCGTAGGGGCGTAAAATTTTTCCTGAGTTATTTTTTAGTCAAAAGGAAAAAAATGAGGGGGTACCGTCTCAACATTTCCAAAATAAGGGACACTCTAACCAGCAGTTTAGGCGTGTGTAATATACACGTCTAAACACTTATATCGAAACACGTTAAAAATTAAAAAAAAAAATTATGGAAAAAATGTTTTCATGAGAAGAAGTTTTTGATAAAAAAAATGACTGCGAATTTTGTACTCTTGCCCAGAACATTAAATCATAATAATGTTTTGCGGAAAATTTGGGTGTACTTGCCAAAGCAAAGTTTTTTTAGAAAAAATAATGTAACATTACTTTTGTTGATTTTTCTGTTAGTACAGATCGAGCACGGGCTCTAATTTTATTTGTTATAAGGGTTTGAGTTGAAAAATGTAAAAGAAAATTTTTTTAATTTCTAAAAGCTATATACATTTCTGGTATTCCTATACCGGTTTCGGACAGTTCCAGTTAACTGTCTTCATCAGTAGGATTTAAATGCCAGTTTGTTTTTGTTAATGCTAATTGTTTTTCTAATATGTCGGGAATCGAACCACGAATATTTTCATACCATTAACAATACTGGTGGGACGGCACTCTAGACATCACCGCCAAAGCATTATTAGATATGTGTTGGATAAATATTCGTTTTTTCTATTCATTACTGCTTGCATTGCACATTGGGGCAAACATGTACGATTCTTGGCATTAAATAAACCGCTTATTTTTAATAAGAGTGTGTGGTACCGTTGTAAAGGGGACAATCAGTAGATCATATTTGCATTATAAAATTTCATGGTTACCTTGCAAAATTCTGAAATTTTTGCAATATTATGTTCATTTAATGTATTTTTTTTATCTTAAAATCTTTAATTACGTTAAAAAAAAACAAACTCAGTTGGAATAATAAAATACATATACTTTCTGGTTTCTGCAAGAGTTTGCAAAAAAAAATTTCAAAAAATATATCAAAAAATACAATTCAGAATTTTGAGAACAAATCAAGTAAAAACAAGTAAAAAAGTTAAATTCGGCTTTGCCGAATGTAGTGATACCCTCCACAATTTCAAAAAGATTATTGCAAAAACTTTTTTTTTAAAAGGAAATTACTTAAAAAAAAAAATTTTTTAAAAAATTTCCGCAAAAAAAAATTTTGATAAAAAAAAAATCCACGATTTTTTTCTTTTTTTGTCAAAAAATATGTTAGTACTTGTTTAAATACCATTTGGTGTTCAATTATGTTCACATATGTCAACCAGCAGCCGAATTAGAGCATTTTGTATTTTTAGGTTATGTTGAATGTACTAAAATTTTTGAGGTGTTCTTACATTTTCGTTCATAACTTTTAAACCTCTGAACCGATATCGCTCAAATGCAATACCAAACTTTTCAGGAGAACTTCCAATAAATGTGTTAAGTTTCAGTCATATCCGTGTAGTATTTTGGTCGTGATCACCATTTCCACAGACAGACGGACAGACGGACCGACGGACAGACGGACATCGCTAGAATGTCTTAAAATCGATCGGGGATCATGAATATATATACTTTATGGGGTCCCAGACCGATATTTCGATGAGTTACAAACGGAATGACAAACTTATATATACCCTCTATCACTAACAAGGGAAGTATCTCAACCCTTATGAACCGATTTGCATGAAACCTAAAATATATATAAAAGAGACAATTCTAAGGTTGGAGTGTCTCGGCTTATCGGCCATATCGGGGATTTAGAGGTTCAAAACATGGGTCAAAAAATGGCGAAAAAACCGTTTTTTGGATTTTTCAGCCATTTCTTTTTAAGAAACTATATGAGAATAAAGGTTTTTTTAATGCCTATCCAACGGTGGCATAACCTTGTAAAAGTTTGGCTTCGTAAAACACTTTTTTCATGAAAATGTGAAAATTTTGGGGGGTATTTATATGACGACATAGAGCTACGATGTCCATATGAATACGAAATAATCTTTATTAAATTTAAGTCGACACGTATTTTTGCTCTAGAGGATATTCCTGTTAGTTCGTGAGTTATCGAAATTTTCCCGGAGGTCCATATGGTTTCATAAGGGGACAACGAAATTTTGAAACACTAATATGGCCGAAAAGCCGAAACACCCCAACCTTAAAATCGTCTTATTTATATATATTTTAAGTTTCAGGCAAATCGGTTCATAAGGGTTGAGATACTTCCCTTGTAAGTGGAGGGTATAAAAATTGAATGTAAAAAAGCTAGTAAAAAGTGTGTATAAAACCATTTTTTGATTTTGCGTAAACAATGCAAATTTATATTTAAATTAAAGAAAATATTAAATTAACCAAATTAAAAAGTTTTTTGAAGTTACAAAATTATTTGTATGCACAAACATTGAAACTATTAAAAACGGTAATAAAAAGTGTTAAAAATCTGTTACAAAGCTCAATTTAAAATTACGCACGAGCTTTGTTTAATTATGATAGGTGAAAAGTATGGTATGGTATGGACTTTTTACAAAAGCGAAAAGGATGTTAACGAAAAAGCAAAAAAGGATTGTAATATTTCTCCTCCAAGAAAATAAAAAATTAAATTCAAAATGGATACGATTAAAATACGTGAGTTGAAAATTTAGTGTGAAACCACTCATATATAAATCCCTCTAACTTAATATTTTTTAAGATTATCAAAAGAGTAACTTCGAAATTGATATGAATAAAATTTGTTGATTGCAAATTGAGTGTGAAACCCCGCATATAAAATCGCCAAATAGCATTTATTTTTTAAGAATATCGAAATAGTAACTTCAGAATTGATAATCGAAAGAGTATGGTAGAAATAAATACGAATAAAATTTTCAAGTTGGACATTTAGTGTGGAACCACTCATATATTCGAATAAAATTTGTGAGTTGGAAATTTAGTGCGGAACCCCTTATATAAAATCGCTTAATCCTCCTTTGTTGCTTATTTTCTTATATATCGAAATTTGTAAGATTTATAATTAAATTCTATAAAACACTTAATATTTTATTTTTTTTCGATTTTAGAGGGTTTTTAAACCCGCGATAACATGGCCTAAAGGCAAATAAAGGCAACCGTTTTACTTGGAATCTTGTTGTATACATGTCGCTCTATATTCCACATATGAGTAGTGTCAATTCAGTGCAATTCGCAGTATACTTTTATTCCTTTGAAATTATGAATTTTATTAATTTATATTTTCTTAATAGCCTATTTGAAAATCCCCTAAAAGTATAACTTTTTTGCATGTGTTTATAGCTTTAGCGGTCCAAAAATGTTCTTAACATAATTCTTAATCATGAGGCATTCAAAAAATTTCGGAGTGTGGACGTTTTATCTATCTTTTAGTGCACCAAACATTGCCTTCAAATTTAAATTATTTTAATTTATTAATTTAACATATTTTTGCTTGACTTTAAACCCTTCCTATAGGAAGGCCCTAAGCTAAAAATAAAAAATAAGTATGAGGTTATATGCAGAATTTTGTTGTCTTTCCAATGGTGCTACCCGTTTTTCAAAATTCGCGGTTTCAGTTTTTGACTTTTTGCCAAGGGCCCCCATATAGCTGCCCCAATGTGCATTGCATATTAATAGTTTTCTACAGAGCGATTGACGATTATAACACCAACAGTTCAGCCGCTAGTAATTTCAACTTCACCACATTCATTTATTCAACTCTTTTCTCTTTATAGTTTTTTGCAATCGTGTTGCCACATGGTCTGGATTTTTCAGACACATTACTTTGCTATTCCATGCAAAACGAATTGAAATATCAGTCGAGGACCCTATTTAAAAACTAAAAGAGCTGTACATTTCGTAAGTGAGTGCAAAAATAAGTGCAAAAAAGTGTTTTTACATTTTGGAGAATATAAAAGATTCGGCACCAAAGAATATAACACACTTGTTTTATGTACATTTGATAAACAAATGGAAAATTTTTATGCAAAAAGCTTAGACTTGGTGAAAAAGTAGTTTTGGTAAAAAAAAATGATTTTTTTTTGCGAAAAAAAAAATTATGAAAAAATAAAATTTGATAAAAAAAAAAAATTATGAAAAAAAAGTTTGATGAAAACAAAAAAATTTATGAAAAAAAAAAGTTTGATGAAAAAAAAAATTGATGAAAAAAAAAATTTGATGAAAAATAAATTTCGGCCTCAGTTCTGTCTTTCACAACTTTTCAATTCACATGAAAATTTCCGAATCACATGAAATCAAGGTTTTGTTTTCTTGATCACGTTTTCATTCAAAGTTGAAATCGAATTATTAAAATTTAAAAAATTATAAGGAATAAAGTGCATTCGTTTTACTTTCACCAAATTTTATTTATGTGAAACAAAACGAAAAAGAAATTCGGATGAGAAATTTTAGAACACCAAAAAAAATCGGAAATTTTCATTTTCACATTTTTTAAGTGAATTACTTTTTTTGGAACAGCGGCCTTGATGTAAAAAAAATTTTATGGCAAAAATTAATGAAAAAAAAAAAAATTTGATGAAAAAAAAATTTTATGAAAAAAAAATTGATGAAAAAAGAAATTTGATAAAAAAAATGATAAAAAACAAGTAAAAAAGTTAAATTCGGCCTTACCAAATGTAGTGATACCCTCCACAATTTCAAAGAGATTATTGCAAAAAACTTTTTTAAAAGGGAATTACTTTTGACAAAAAAAAGCGAACAAAAAATTCCGCGATTTTTTTATTTTTTTGGCAAAAATATGTTCATACTTGTTTAAATACCATTTGGTGTTCAATTCTGTACACATATGTCAACCAGCAGTCGAATTAAAGCATTTTGTATTTTTAGGTTATGTTGAATGTACTAAAATTTTTGAGGTGTCCTTACATTTTCGTTCATAACTTTTGAACCGCAGAACCGATATCGCTCAAATGCAATACCAAACTTCTCGGGAGAACTTAAAATAAATATGTTAAGTTTCAGTCATCTCCGTGTAATATTTTGGCCGTGATCACGATTTCCACAGACAGACGGACAGACTGACATCGCTAGAATGTCTTAGAATCGATCGGGGATCATGAATTTATATACTTATTGGGGTCACAGACCGATATTTCGATGAATTACAAACGGAATGACAAACTTATATATACCCTACTAAGTGGAGGGTATAAAAATGATGAAAAAAAAGTGATGAAAAAAAAGTGATGAAAAAAAATTTTATGAAAAAAAAAAAAATTTATGAAAAAAAAAAAGTGATGAAAAAAAAAAATTTGATAGAAAAAAATGATGAAAAAAAAAATTAAGAAAAAAAAAATTATGAAAAAAAAAATTGATGAAAAAACAAAATTTTTTTTGTTGAAAAATAATTATGTTACTTTTTATTTACCAGCTGGTGAAAAACGGTTTTATTCACCACGAGGTGAATTATTATCCAAGTTACAAACCCAAGTTATTAAAATTTTTGGTTTTAAGAAAATGAAAATAGTTATTCTTGTTTTTATATCCTACACCACACTGTAGTACAGGGTATAATGAGTTTGTGCTGATGTTTGTAACTACACGAAATATTGGTCCTAGACCCACATTTAAGTATACCGACTCAGAATCACTTTTTGAGCCGATTTAGCGATGTCCGTCCGTTCGTCTGTCCGTCCGTCCGTCCGTCCGTCCGTCCGTCTGTCCATGTAAACGGTGTAAACACGATACAGGTCGCAATTTTAAATCAATTGACTTGCAATTAAAAACTTAAGCTTCTCTTGGGCCAAAGGCGAAGCCTATTGAAATTGGAAAAAATCGGTCCATATTTAGACCTAGCTTGCATACAAAGGTCCTCTTTAGTTTTGGGTCAAATGGCTCTAATAACCGTATTATAATAGGTATCTTTTCGAAATTGGGCAAGTAAACTTGTTTTGTCTCCACAAATCTCCATTCAGAATTTTAAGGAAATCGGACCAGTTCTTCTTGTAGCCCCCATACAAACCACCTTCCCGATTTTCACATAAATCTCTCAAATTTCATGAAAATAGAAAATATTTAATTAAAATTTTTTTTTGTGTATGTTAAACGCGTACTTTAATAATCTTATAAAATCTGATTTTCATCGGACCAGTTTTCGACTTAGGCCACATGTAAAAATTTCGCCCGATATTCAGATAAAGCGGTTTATTATCAACAAATAAAAGCCTATTTCACTCAAATTTGATTTGTGAGTGTTTTTTACACTTATTAAAGATTTGACAAAATATAGATCTAATCGGTCCATGGGACCCATATTCCGGGACCCATTTTTCGGGAAACTGGTGTAGGGTATTATATGGTCGGTCTTGACCGACTATAATTTTCTTACTTGTTTTTTTTTTCGTTAATTGTTAGCTTCACAGAAAAAAATAAAAATGAATTTCAATTACGAAATTCGTTGATTCAATTAAAAAATTAATTGATTTCGGACGTATCACGAAAATGAGCATATTAATTACTCATTTTGTTTGAAAACAGTTTTAAAACTTAATTAAATTGTTAATTGAATCAATTAAAGTTTTAATTGAAAATAAAATGGAAAACCAATTAAAATTGTAATTAAATAAACTAAAAAAAAAATAATATAAAATTAAAAATCAATAATATAGATTTATTGATTCACATAAAATGTTTAATTGAAAAAAGACCACAACTCAATTTAATTTTAAAGTTAAACTTCAAAAAATGCCCTAAAATAAATAAACATAGAATTTTTTTGTTTTTTATTATTAAGATTTTTTTTTCTTTCTTAAATATAAACAGTTGGTATAGTTTTGCATAGAAACATTATAGTAGTATTTTAAAATATCAATAACTATTTAAAACTACATTTTTATTTTTAAATCTTGTTATTGCATGCATTTTTGTCGCTTTAGTAAAGTTGAAACAAAAAAAAATTGTATTATACATATTTCAATGTGCAAAACACATCATATAATTTTTATACCCTCCAACTACAGTATGGGGGTATACTCACTTTGTCATTCCGTGTGTAACGCATCGAAATATCGGTCGGGGACCCCATAAAGTATATATATTATTGATCAGTGATCAATTCTAAGACATTCTAGCGATGTCCGTCCGTCCGTCCGTCTGTCCGTCCGTCCGTCCGTCCGTCTGTAGTTAACACGATGCAGTCCAAAATAAAAGAGCTAAGAACCTCAAATTTAGCACAAATATGTCTTATGTTCCTAGGCAGGTTAAGTTCGGAAATTGGCCAAATCGGACCAGGGGGAAAAAAGTTCCCCCTTGAAGAACTAATCCAACATCTAAAAAATACATGTTTTTACATGTTTTTTTTGTATTTTTGTTAAATAAATGAAACATTTGGTATATTTATCGCGATGGGAAGGTGCTCCCAACTTGCCCCACTTACCCTATCAACTCCCCTCCCCACCCCCCAAAAAAAAAAAAAGAAACGCCTCTGTAATTTTTTTTTTTTTTACATTTTGGAGGGTATAAAAGATTCGGCACAGCCGAATTTAACACTCTCACTTGTTTTTTTTTGTTTCAACTGTACAAATTTTATCAGCAAACAATTTATCCGCAACGACCAGTCGCCTTAAAGAAAACAATAAAACTAAATTTTGTTCTTGTGTTTTTATGTATTCATTGGCTGCTACCACCAAAATATACAAAACAATAGTTCAAAAGTTTTTTTTGTTGTTTTTTGCATTTTTATTTTTTCATTGGCCACTAACACTAATGCATACAAAACCGGTTTCGTTTGTTTATTTTATTTTTGTTTTCAGTAAAGTCAAGAATTCAATTAAAACATTAATTGAATCAATTAAAATGTTTAATTGAAGTTAAATTTAATATCAAATCCATTTTTAATTAAAAAAAAAATTACGATATTATTTTCTGTGTTATATAGTCAAACTGAGGTGGCGTTGTGCAACTTTTTTAAAATAAGACACCAGCCTTAAAACATTATCATGTTAAAAAAATAATTTTGATAAAAAAAAAAAAAATATTTAATGAAAAAAAGTTTTTTTCTGCAAAAAAATTTTGATAAAAAAAAAATTTTCATGAAAATTTTGTTTGATGAAAAAAAAAAATTTTAATAAAAAGAAAAAAAAAACATAAAAAAAACTTAATGAAAAAAATGATTTGTAAAAAAAAATTAATTATGTAACGATTTATTCACCAGATGGTGAAATATTTTTTTATTTACCAGCAATTAAATTATTATTTAAGCAAAAAAATCTACTGATTTCAGCATGTAAATCTGCTGATTTCACATAAACAAAACAAGCATCTAAAATGTATTTTATTGATGTAAAAAAAAACTTCAAAAGATTTTAAATATAAAGTTTTTTTCAACTTATACGAAAGCGATTGTAATTTTTTCATGATTTTTTTTTTTTTTCAAACTGTTAATTTTTAGTTATGCTGTTTTTCCACAAAATGTTTAATATTTTTTGTTTTTAATCTTTGAAAAAAATTTAAAACATTTTCTTGAGATCAATATTTCTGTAAAATTAGCAATGTAATCATCTAATTTCTGTTATTTTTTTAAAACTAAATGACAGAGAATTCAGTTAAAATACCCATTTTAGCAGAAAAAAATGCTAAAAGTTTACTAATTCAAACTGAAAGTTGTTTTACAGATTTTTCGGCAGAGTTGTAATTCTGAGTGTTTTAAATTGGAAAAAAAATCAGTCGATGTTAAGGCAAAAAAACGTTTATAAAACATTAAGCATTTTCTTTAAACATTTTTTTAAACCTGAGTAAGAACAGGCTATTAAATGAGCCTAATATCCATATTATAAAAGGCATGCTTTCAAATTTTGCTGGTAAATGTACTTTGTATTTATAATTCTAAATTATAAAGGAATCGAACCATTTTTACTACAAATCCCCATTAGGGGTGGGATAGTGCACGAGTTTTCGATTTCGACACGCTAGAACCGCTTATTTTGTGAGGTTTGTAAAAAAAATGCATGGGCCAAAAAATGGGGCAGATCGGATAGGATCTAGGGGTCGCTCATCGGGGTCAAAGTTGGGCGTAGAGGGGAAAAAATCCACAAAAAGCCCCAAAACTCCCCTGGTTTTGCTCCTAGAGGGGTCAAATGTGAGACCGGCCCCCATTATTTTTTCCCCCTGAACACTTTTGCCAAACATGCCTAAGCCCTATCTCCAATTCCTAAGGGGGGTCCCATACAAAGGTTCCATTTTTAAAAAATCTTGCTCCTACCGCTCTAGCCGTCCTAGAAGTCACCCTAGAGGAATCAAATGTATGACCGACCCCCAATATTTTTTCAACCCCAACATTTTCTTAGAACATACCTACCCCCTATCTTCAATCCTTAGGGTGGTCCCCATACACTTTTTTAATTTTTTCTTAAATTGTCATATTAAATCAGCTCCTATCGGTCCAATGGTGCCTCGTAGGGGGGTCATTATCAAGAACAACCCCCATTAATTTTTAGCCCCCAACACTTCTTCTGAACATACCAATTCCATATCTCCAATTCCTAAGGGGTCTCCCACACAAAATGACATTTTTGTAAAACTTGCTCTTACCGCTCTAACTATCGCAGGGGTGACCCTAGAGAAGTTAAATGTGTGACCTACCCCCAATATTTTTTCAGCCCCAACATTTTCCCCAAACAAACCTACCCTATATTTTAAAGCCTAAAGGGTGTCCCCACACATTTTTTTTATTTTTTAATTTTTTTTTATAAAATCTGCGCCTACCGCTCCCATTCTGCCTTTTAGGAACGGTAAATGCAGACTGACCCCCAGTACTTTTTGCCCCCTACATTTTTTCTGAACATACCTACGCCGTATTTCCACTTTGTAGGGGTGCTCCCCTGGGAAAAACTAAATTAGTAATGTATGTAGAGAAGTCAAATGTATGACCTGCCCATATAGTTTTTAAGCCAAAACATTTTCTTCAAAAATACCTACCATCTATCTTCAAGGTGTTACCCCACAATTTTTTTATTTATTTTATCGAGAAATCCGAGGTCTTTAATTTGTAATTTAATAGTAACTTTTGTTAAGCGTAAAAAAATATTTTATTTTAACTTGAAAATAACAAAAAAAATTATAAATAATATAACTATAAATCAAATTAATTTATTTTTATCGTGTGATGGATATTGTGTCCGATTTTCGGCCCTGACCTGAAGCAAAACTATTTTTTCCTCCTCGTTACGGCACAACACGTTGTTATAGTCTTCTATTATCTCTTTCGGCAGCGTCGTTGACAACATGTAATTTACGTAATATTTGCAGCGCTCGCTGGTAGTTCTGACGATTTTCCCAAGTATTTGGATCGGAAGCAATGAAATTTGTTGTTATTCCGAAGGGTGCAAAAAATTTTGGAGTCTCAGGTGTGCCGTAGTGGCTTAAATCAGTTTTCATGAGTTCTTGATTCACTTGTTTCGATGCCATGTTAATTCTTTTCACACCTCCGAATCCAACAACATGTACTGGAGGATTACAATCCTTGTTGCCACTGTCGCCGCTATCCTCTGAGGCATCTTCTTCCCCGATATCATCGTCTTCTTTTTCCTCGCTGACTTCGTTAGACGATTCGTCCATCTCATCGTCAGATAACTCTTCCTCCAATTCCTCTTTCTCTTCTTCAAATATACGAATTGCATTCGACATTTTTCGTTTTATTTCACAAGAGATATTCGGATCAAATAGTGCGAGAGCAACAGCTTCGCCACTGAGATACCAGAGATGTCCACAGAATCTCTTGACCAATCGACAGAATCTTATCAATTGAAGCATAATTGGCAATCGCTTTCAAAAAATTCAAATCATTATTTGGAGCTTCTATTGCTTTGGTATCGGTTTTTTGGCCAAACCGATATATTTTCGGAACAAAAACATTTTTAGGCAATATATGCCTTTTGCCATCCATCGAGCATGACTGATGGGTCCTGATGGGCTAAAATGGTTATTAGGAATATTTTCGCCAAGGTATAATAAAACAATTTCAAGAAACTCCTTGTAGTCGTCTCTGGGTTGCTTTTCTTTTAGTTGAGCCCAACAAAACAACTTGATGTCAGTTTGGACTTGAGCTGGTGTGTTGCCTGCCACTTCCTCATCTTATATGCCAAGACTGTACGGTTTGTCTTTTATATTTTCCCACTGCTCTTTAAAACGCGCAAACATTAGCACTCCTGGTCCAGACGTTTTGCCGAATTTGGTTTCAAACACTTAGTTTTCCCCAGGGGAGCACCCCTACAAAGTGGAAATACGGCGTAGGTATGTTCAGAAAAAATGTAGAGGGCAAAAATTAATGGGGGTCAGTGTGCATTTCCCGTCCCTAAAAGGCACAGTGGGAGCGGTAGGCGCAAATTTTATAAAAAAAAATTAAAAAATAAAAAAAATGTGTGGGGACACCCTTAAGGCTTAAAAATAGAGGGTAGGTTTGTTTGGGGAAAATGTTGGGGCTGAAAAAATATTGGGGGTCGGTCACACATTTAACTTCTCTAGGGTCACCCCTGCGATAGTTAGAGAGGTGGAAGCAAGATTTACAAAAATGTTGTTTTGTGTGGATAATTGAAATTGGAGATAGGGCTTAGGTATGTTTGGCAAAAGTGTTCAGGGGGAAAAAATAATGGGGGCCGGTCTCACATTTGACCCCTCTAGGAGCAAAACCAGGGGAGTTTTGGGGCTTTTTGTGGATTTTTTCCCCTCTACGCCCAACTTTGACCCCGATGAGCGACCCCTAGATCCTATCCGACCTTCCCCATTTTTTGGCGCATACACTTTTTTTACCAACCTCACAAAATGAGCGGTTCTAGCGCTTCCAAATATTGCTGCTTAAAATCTCACACAACACTATCCCACCCTTAATCCCCATGCAAACCGTCCTTTCTATATTCATATAAATCTCTCAAATTCCATTGCAGTTTTCTGTGTAGGTGTAAACGTGTAGGTTCTTTGGTGATCTTGTTAAGTCTGATCATAATCAGACCGTTTTTGGACTTATTTCACATTAATAAAAGATAAACCAAAAAATTCCAACATATGTAAATATTTATGCAATCAATTTTCCATAAGTATATGCTGGTAATGAATAATTTCATTAAATCTAATGTATGTACTTAAATCAATAAATTTCTAAATGGTAACATACATAATAATATGGACACTTCGTAAAATATAATGCATATGGTGTTCACAGACTACACTGGTTAACAAAATTAAAGTTAAAAGGTTTCAAGTTGAAAAAATGCAGAAGAAAAATTATATTTCTAAAAATTATAGACATTTCTGGTATTTGCCATACCGGTTTCAAACACCACAGTTAGTGTTATCATCAGTAGGATTTTAAATGTCGGTTTGTATTGTTAATGAAAACTGTTTTTTATGTATGTGAATATTTATAGTTTCTACAGAATAAATTTTGACAATCTCAAGCTCACTTCACACTTTCTTTCTACTTTTAAAGCTAAATTATTTTAAAATGGTTACACAAGACTGAAAGTTTGAATTCATCATAATAATGGATATCACTTCATTTATTAACATTAAATTTATTTTTAACAAATATATTAATTGTTCCAAAAAAACGTTTAATTAGTATTTGAACTTATTGTCAACAATTAACATTAATAAAATCAATTTTAAATGAAAACCTTTATATTTAAATAAAAAACTCAAAAAAAAAAAAATTCAATTAAAAAAAATAATACAATAAAAAACAAGTAAGTAAGTTATAGTCGGTCAAGACCGACCATATGATACCCTACACCGGTGTTTTCCGGGAAATGGGTCCCAAGTCCAAACATGGACCGATTGAATCTGTCTTTTGTTAGATCTTTATTTAGTGTAGAAAACACACACAGATCAAATTTTAGTGGAATTGGTTAATTTTTTTGCCAATAGACCGATTTAACTAAATATCGGTCAAAATTTTTTTATAGGGGACTAAGTCCAAAAATGGTCCAATTATATTCCGATTTGATAAGGTTACTAAAGTACACGTTTAAAAACAAAAAATAAAATTTGTATCAAATATTATGTGAATATCGGGAGGGTGGGTTGTATGGGGACTACCAGAAGGACTGACCCGCTTCCTTTGAAATTTGAAATGATGATTCGTGCTTACAAAATTGGATTATCTGTTAAATATCAAAGCGATATCTATTTTAATACGGTTGTTAGAGTCATTTAAGCCTAATCCAAAGGGGGAGTTTGTATGGGGGCTTGGTCTTAACATGGACCGATTTTCTCAAATTTCGTCCTTGGGCCAAAAGATAAGTTTCAAATTTCAAGTCATTTGATTGAAAATTGCGACTTGTATCGTGCTTAAACCGATAGACGGACAGACGGACGGACATCGCCAAATCGACTCAAAAAGTAATTCTGAGTCGATCGATATACTTGAAGGTAGGTTTAGGACCATTATTTCGGGTAGTTACAAACATCAACACAAACTCATTATACCCTGTACCACAGAGTGGTGTGGGGTATAAAAATTAGAAGAAAAAAAAATTTTTTCATCAAAAAAATTTTTTGTATTTTCGTTTTTAATTGCTTAAAAAAAAAAATTTAGTTAAAATTTAAAATTTTTTTTATGTTAAAAAAATTAACATCGTTAAAAAAATATTTTTATACCCTACACCACTATGTGGTACAGGGTATAATAAGTTTGTGCTGATGTTTGTAACTACCCGAAATATTGGTCCTAGACCTACCTTCAAGCATACCGATCGACTCAGAATTACTTTTTGAGTCGATTTAGCGATGTCCGTCCGCCCGTCTGTCCGTCTGTCCATCTATCGGTTTAAGCACGATACAGGTCGCAATTTTCAATCAATTGACTTGAAATTTGAAACTTAAGCATCTTTTGGCCCAAGGACAAAGCCTATTGAAATTGGAGAAAATCGGTCCATGTTAAGACCTAGCCCCCATACAAACGCCCCCTTTGGATTCAGCTTAAATGACTCTAATAACCGTATTGTAACAGATATCGCTTTGAAATTTAGCAGCTAAACAAAATTTGTATTTGTACATACAAATTTTGTTTAGCTGCTAAATTTCACCATTCCAAATTTCAAAGGAATCGGGTCAGTTCTTCTGGTAGTCCCCATACAAACCACCCTCCCGATATTCACACAATTCCCTCAAAATTCATAAAAATGAAAATATTTGATAAAAATTTATTTTTAGGTGTTAAACGAGCACTTTAGTAACCAAATCAAATCGGAATATATTTGGACCATTTTTGGACATAGTCCCCCATATAAAAATGTCGACCGATATTATGTTAAATCGATCTATTGACAAAAAAATAAACCAATTCCACTAAAATTTGATCTGTGTGTGTTTTCTACACCAAATAAAGATCTAACAAAAGAGAGATCCAATTGGTCCATGTTTGGACTTGGGACCCATTTTCCGGAAAACACTGGTGTAGGGTATCATATGGTCGGTCTTGACTGAATATAACTTTCTTACTTGTTTTATTTGAATTAATTTGTATTCAAAATATTTTAATATTAATATTTTCTCATGTTTTTCATTAACGAAGGCCCCTAAAAATATGCTACATTTTATTCATGTTTATGTCAGTAATAAAATAATAGTGAATTCATATTCCACCATACCAGGAAATCTTTAACATTTCAAATTCGTTACTAATCAGCTAGAAAAAATTACTGCTTTCCAGTGTTATTTTCCTAAATAATAAAACTATTTATTCATCAATCATTTATGAGAGTTATGAACATGTGTAATCACTAAATACATTAGCATATACAGAAAACAAAAAAAGGAAAATACTAAACCTCAGTAATGTACAGGAAAATCTAAAAGGTACAATTATTTCTGTATAACCACAAAACTAAGCTAGTAACTAACCAATAAAATCATTTTCAAAATGAAATGTCAATATTTTGCCATAATGCTAAATAGGGCAGCAAATGTACCGCAAAAAAAAATATGCAAAAATCGTCAAAAATATGCAATTTAAAAAATTTATAAAGAAAAGAAATTTCAAAATATATTAAAAAAAACTTTAAATCTAAAACCGAGATTTAAAAAAAACACTAATTTTTATTTTTTTTTTATTTTCAAAGGCAAGGGTTTTTTGTGCATTTACGAGATAAAAAACACACTAACTTTCGAAAGGCAATTCTAAGGGGGCAGACGCTTGGCATATATATTTGTCGTTCCCCTGGTTTGGTTTATATTGAATTTCAGCCCATTCGGTCCAGTGGATCAATTTAGTTATTAGCAAAACCGTGAATTTCAGATTAGTTTCACCTTAAATTCACATGTTGAAAACCCGTTAAACATGTTTTAAAAACATTTTTAAGTCACAAAAATATTTTACAACGTATTTTTGTCACTCAAAAATATTTTTACACAAAAAAAAAAAAATATTACACTCAAAAAAAATTTTACACTCAAAAAAATTACCATTTTTATACCCTCCAACTACAGTATGGGGGTATACTCACTTTGTCATTCCGTGTGTAACGCATCGAAATATCGGTCGGGGACCCCATTAAGTATATATATTATTGACCAGTGATCGATTCTAAGACATTCTAGCGATGTCCGTCCGTCCGTCCGTCCGTCCGTTTGTCCGTCCGTCCGTCCGTCTGTAGTTAACACGATGCAGTCCAAAATAATAGAGCTAGACCCCTCAAGTTTGGCATAAATATGTCTTATGGTCCTAGGCAAGTTAAGTTCGGAAATGAGCCAAATCGGACGAGGGGGAAAAAAGTTCCCCCTTGAAGAACTAAACCAACCTCTTAAAAATGCTAATTTTCTTGACGTTTTTTTTGTATTTTTGTGAACCAAATGAGTCATTTTTATGTTCGTAGAAGTTTATAGTCCTGAGCTTGAACCAAGGGGATCAAAAAATGTTTCTTTTTTTTGCACCGCCCCTCTTTTAAGGGCGTGGATAAAAAAATAACTTAAATAATTATAAAACTATAATACTTAAGTGCACAAAGCAGACAAAAATGAACTTGTAAACATATACCGTGAGGGCCAAGCAGTCACCCAAGCTCACCGACCCCTCCCCCTACCTTGCCCCCCTTAAAACAACGCACCTGTCAATTTTTTTTTTTTAATTTTTTTCCAGGTTGGAGGGTATAATAGATTCGGCACAGCCGAATTTAACACTCTCACTTGTTTTTTTTTTTAATTACTAAAAAAAAAGTTTTTTTACACAAAATAAAATATTTCTAATCAAAAATTAAATTTTTTTCACGTTAGAAAATTTACTATCACTTAAAAAGGGCATTTGTGTAACTTTTCTACTTCTTAGTGCATGAAAATCGTAGCCCTATTGATTATAGACGTTATTATGGATGAGTTTGTAGATGTGAATTATACATTTGTGTTATGTAAAACACTCTATATGCATATTGATTTTGAAGAAAATAACAACTAGCTGTAAATACCAGAATACTCAAATCCTTTACACATTTAAGCAGGCATGGAGGGAGTTTCTATGTTTGCTGGGTGATGAGGGGACATTTTTCACCACAAAATTGTTTAAACAAATTTCTATTCAACTTATTGTTTTTTCTTTAAGTTAGTACAGATCCGGCACAGGTTCCAATTTTATTTGCTATAAGAAGTTATTTTGAAAAATGCAAAAAAAAAAATCTAAAAATTAAAGACGTTTATGGTATTCCCATAAACGGTGTCTCAGATATATAGTTATCAACAAAAGGATTTTAAATGTTGGTTTGTTTAGTAAAAAGGTATTTCTTCTGTGAATTTTTATTTCTTTTAAGTCTAGAATTGAACCACGGATATATGCCAAATGCCCCGCTACAGAAAACCATGTGTCCAGTGAATTTCTGAATAGGTTGTATGAATAGCCCTATATGGAACTAAGAAAATTGCGTTTTTGGTTTTTCAATTTTTCAAAAACTGGGCTTAGTAGGCGTGGTCAAATATTAGAAAAATGGTAAAATTTGTGTCGAGTTGCCTTGTTTAAATATTTATCAAATTAAAACGGATTGCACCACAATCTCAAAAATTTACATTCTTGTATAGTTTTGTATAAGCTCTCGACAAATTTTTTTTTTTGAAAAATTTTCAGAACCTGTTCTGAAATTTTCCATTTTTGTGAATTAATCAAAAATCCAGACACTTTTAAAAAAAAAAAAATTAAACTAAAGTTCAGATGTTTGTCTATCCACAAAAAAAAATCAGACATGTGTGTTTTTGTTTTTTTCGAGAAAATCACATTTGAATATTAAATTTCATAAAAATGTTATAATTTGGTTGTATTTTCTTGTTTTAGCATGGCGAATGAGTATTAAATATTTGCATTCATGTTACTCATACGCTATGTTGAAACAAGAAAATACAAGAATAAAAATTTAAATCGACCGAACGGTGTCGATATATCGCTATTTAAAAATTTGCAAAAAAAAAATGGCGGTTTTCCCCTACGTTAAAGAAATTAAAAAGAAAAACTTAAACTTTCTTTCCCAAGAAAGACTATGGCTTGAGACAGTATTTTATTTAAACTTAAATTGAGCCAAATTCTATTATTTAAACCCATGGAGCGCTTAGATAAAATTTTTGGATTTTTTTTAATTTCTACCAAAATTTTGGATTTTTTTTAAAAAGGAAAAATAACAAGAAGAAATGTTTAATTCGACTTGGCCGTGTCTATGAATACCCTCCACAATCAGGGTTGCCAGAATTGTTGGGTACAAAATCGTCAAAAATGTACGATTTTTATAAAAAAAAATCGTCAAAATCGTCATCCCATTTACAAAATCGTCAAAATAAAAAAGGTATATTTATCCTTGATTAAAGATTAATTCTAAGTCATTCAAGCGATGTCCGCCCGTCTGCTGAAGACATGATGCAGTCCGATTCCAAAAGAGCTAAATCCATACAGTTTGGCACAAATATATCTTATGGCCATTGGATGATTCAGTTCGAAAATTGTCAAAATCAGATTAGGAAGAACAAAGTTCCCCTTTGTAAAACTAAACCTAACTCTGAATTTTTTTTACATTTTTGGTATATTTTTAAGCATATGAAATATTTTTATGAAAGAAAAGGTCATGCAGTTGGGTCAAGTTAATTGGAAAATGTATTTATTTTCTGTCCACCCTTTTTTGAGGGTATAAAAAAATAATAATGATAAAATTGCATAAATATCATAATAAATCAAAGAAAAGAAAGGTCCCCCGCCAAAAAACTCTTTATAATTTTATTACATTTTAAAGGGAAAAAGAGAATGTAACCCACTCACTACAAAAATATTGATGGATAGTTTTTTTTTTTAACTAACAAGCAAAAAATATTCATTGAAATCTAAATTTCTATTAAAAAATTTTTAAAAAGCAGACAAAATTGTCAGGTTTTTGTTATTTTTAAAAATTTTTTGGGCAAAAATCGTCAAATCGTCATTTTGCTATTTTGGGGAGTAAAAATCATCAAAATGCAGAGAAATCGTCAAATATGGCAACAGTGTCCACAATGCCCTTTTTAAGAGATAGTAAGTTTTTTAACGTGAAAAAAATAACATTTTTGATTAGAAATATTTTATTTTGTGTAAAAAAACTTTTTTTTTAGTAATTTTGAAAAAAAAAAAATTATTTACTAATTTTTTTTTTTTGAGTGTAAAATTTTTTTGAGTGTATTTTGTGTTTTTTTTTTTGTAAAAATATTTTTGAGTGACAAAAATACGTTGTAAAATATTTTTGTGACTTACCAAACTTGTTTAACGGGTTTTCAACACGTGAATTTAAGGTGAAACTAATCTGAAATTCACAGTTAATAACTTTGAACAACTGGACCGATTTGGCTAAAATTCAATACGAACCAGACCAGGAGAACGACAAAGATATATGTCAAGCTTCAGCATCCTCAGAATTGTCTTTCGAAAGTAAGCGTGTTTTTTATCTCATAAATTCACGAAAAACCCTTGCCGAAATTCAGTCTTTTGCTCATAACTTTTGAACTACTGGACCGATTTCGCTGGATTGCAATACGAACCTGACCAGATAAAAGTCCAACATATGTGCCAGGAGCCTCCGTAAAGTCTTTTAAGAGTTAGCGTGTTTTTAACAGACAGACGGACAGACGGAAGGACAGACAGACGGACAGACGGACAGACGGACGGACAGACGGACGGACAGACGGACGGACGGACGGACATCGCCAGATCGTTTTAAAATTGATCGAGGATCATGAATATGTATACTTTATGGGGTTCTAGACCAATATTTCGAGGTGTTACAAACGGAATGACAAACTTATATATACCCTCTATTATTAGAGTGGAGGGTATAAAAAAATATGCCTTTTTTTATTAATTTTGGCATGCTGAATATTATTTTCAAAAATTTCTGAAATTGGTTAAGCGGTTTTCGAGATATCGTCATTTGAAATTTGTCAAAAAAAATTTCCAAAAATGGCAGTTTTTCCTACGTTTAATAAAACATTTTAACCTATGGCGCCCCCTTTGATCAAAGTTTAGAGTTTTTGGTGAAAATTTTCTTAAAAACACAAAACTTTGATCAAAGGGCGCTAAGGGTTCAAATGATCGGATTTGGCTCAAATTAGTTTTAAAGAAAAGTTTGTCTCAAGCTCTGTGAATGGATCAAGAAAAAAATATGTAGTTTTTTTTTTAATTTCTTGACCGTAGGAAAAAAACTTTCTTTGCAAATTTCAAATAGCTATATCTTGAAAGGATGTAGGAAAAATCGCCCAAATGCAAAATCGCCCGAAAAATTACCCAAAAATAAAAATACGAAACTTGGCCCTAAATTAACGATAAAAACGCAGCAGGCGAAAAATTTTAACAATATATCTCAACAAAAAGTCGTGCGATTTTTTGTTAAAATTTGTTGTTAAAATTCTTCGCCTGCGGCGTTTTTGTTCAGCTCCATGCTGTTTTCTAGTTCATTACTTTTGATTTTTTACTGGGTTGTGGTAGATTATTATGTTGCATGATAATCTGAAAGTAAGTACATGGGTTGTTTGTTTAATTCCCAGCAGAGCTTATTCGCTGTCTGGTTTCTAAAAAAAAAAACTTTATTTTAGGTTGTTCCATTTTAAAGCGTATTTAATTTTTTTTAGTGACTGTTTCATTACGACTTATTTCAGTTTTGACATTTAAAGATTTTGACAAAAATTAAAACCAAACCCAAAAACATAAAAGTGAGCAATTTTTCATATTTTATTTTTGGGCAATTTTTCGCAATGAAAAATGACCCAATTTTTTATTTCGAAATTTTGCCCAAAAATTTTGAGTAACTTTTCAAATGAAATATGGTCCAAATTTGCATGGAAATTTTTTGGGCGAAATTTCATTTTCTTTTTTGGGCGATTTTTCTTTGCACGATTTTGCCTACAGCCATCTTGAAAACTGTTCTACCGACTTTAAATTTTTTGATATTTGTGTTCAGCGCCTCAAAATTTATGTATGTTATAGACCAAATATTATAGCAAGACATATTCTGATTAATTTTTATTAAAAAATAAAAATTGTTTTATTCAACCTTTAAAATATTATATTTTAAGTAGGTGTATTCTTACAAATTCCGAAACACGTGTCGATTAAGTCTTGCAAAAAATGACCAACATAAATAAATTTAAAATAGAAAAATAATTTTCTTGAAAATTATTCTATGAGAATATCATAGTTGTAATTAGTACAGGAAATAATGACCTCGAGCTAGAGTAAACCTACTAAGAATATAATTTTTTAAAAATGACCAACATAAATAAATTTAAAACAGAAAAATAATTTTCTTGAAAATTATTCTGTGGGAATATCATAGTTTTAATTAGTAAAGGAAATAATGACCTCAAGCTAAAATAAACCTACTCAAAATAAAGCAAGACATATTTTATTTTATTTATTTTTTTAATTTTTAAAAATCCAAAATTTTTATCGGCGGAAGCCACGCATTAATTTGATTCGATTGGCCTTACATTTGTAACAATTTTTTTTTTAGGCATAGTAGATCTAGTATTTTACTAATTTGACCAGACATTTGGAAAAATCAAAATTTGAAGAAATAATTCCAATGTAAAAATTTTGGCGATATTCTGTTAAATCGGTTTATTGGCAAGCATATTTAACTTTAAATTTAAATTTGGTCTGTGTGTGTATTTTCTATACCAATTAAAAGTGTAACAAAATGTATTTCCAATTGGCCCAAGTTTAGACTTGCGACCCATTTTTCTGGTGTGGGTCTATCTTGACCGACTAAAGCTTTTTTCTTGTTTTTTATACTTAAACAATCAACAACAAAACTCAAAAGGATGGTAAGCTTTAAAACATGAATAAGCTAAATCTACAAGTAGATAATTGAATACAGTGACTCACCTCCTATTTCGTGCAGTAGTTTTTTTCTTTAACGAATAACTGTTAAAGACAAAGTAAACTATACTTGATAGCATCACAATTGAGTAAAAAGAAATTGTGCTACAAAGATCAAACAGGAAATTAGTATTTAATATAGAAATTGTTGTAAGATATTTCATTATGTTTATAAGATACTCAATCTGGGCGCCATCGAGCTTAAAGTAAAGCTTGATATATAAACTACAGGTACATATTTTTTCAATAATAATAATAATTCTTTAATAATGTTAAGATTTAGAATGGTTTACTTTTTCTTTATCTATCTATCTGCTATCTACTATTTACTGCACGAAGTACGCTGTGAGTCACTGTATATTTATAAAGTTATTTATTTCCAAGAAATTTTTAAGAAAATGTTAGCAGACTTTATTAAATTCTTAAGAAAATTGCCACAATATCAATAGTTTATAACAAAAGTTTAAAAGTGCAAGTAAAGACGATTTTTCGATAAAAAAGAACACAAAATAAGAAAAACTTTTTCGTTTAACCACCATTTTCAAAGTTTTATATCTCTGATAATTGTCAGTCACAACATATGGTACAAATTCATAGCAATTGAGCAAAAAATAAGAACAAAATAAACATTCTTAGAATTACAAATTTGTTAAAATATGTTCTGAAAAATTTCTATTTGTTTTTAGCAAACACCACTTTGATGATACTTTTAAATATTTAATTTGTCATATATTGTTTTTAAAGTGGCTGACAAAGTGAAAAATATATTTTTCCTTTTTTTTGCTAGACAAATTAAAAAGCTTTTCTGAATTTTTAAAATTGTTTATTAAAAATAAAAAGTTTTAATCCTTTGTCGGTTTAATTGATTTAATATTATTTTTATGAAAAACTAGCTGAGTTTGTTTGTTCTAAAGGAAAAATGTCTCATAATCTGAGACGTTTTTCTTATAGAAAAATTTAAAAGGTCTAAGAATCTGAAAATTTTTCTATAACAAAAATGTCTCAGAATCAGAGAATTTTTCTAAGAGAAAAATGTCTCAAAATTTGAGAATTTTTCTAAAGGAAAAATAAGAAAAATGTCTCAGAAATGCGTCAAGAATGTGTCAAAATTTTAGAGTTTTTCTAAAGGAAAAATAACTCAGAATCTGAGAATTTTTCTAACACAAAAATCTGAGACTTTTTCTAAGAGAAAAATGTCTCAAAATCTGAGAATTTTTCTAAAGGAAAAATAACTCAGAATCTGAGAATTTTTCTATAAGAAAAATACCTCAGAATATGAGAATTTTTCTATAAGAAAAATGTCTCAGAATCTGAGAATTTTTCTATAAGACAAATGTCTCAGATTCTAGAATTTTTCTATAAGAAAACTGTTTTAGAATCTGAAAATTTTCTATAAGAAAAATTTCTCAGAATCTAAAAATTTTCTTTACGAAAAAATTTTGAGAATTTTTCTTTAAGAAAACTGTATCAGATTCTGAGGCATTTTTCTTTAAAAAAAATGTCTCAGAATCTTATAGTTTTTCTAAAAAAAATTCAAAATGTCTCAGAATCTGAGAACTTTTCACTAAGCAAAATGTCTCAAACTCAAAAATTTTTCTATAAGAAAACTGTCTCAGAATCTGAGAATTTTCTTTAAGAAAAATGCTTCAGTATCTGAGAATTTTTCTATAAAAAAATTTTACAGAATCTGAGAATTTTTCATTAAGAAAAATGTCTCAGAATCTGAGAATTTGTCTATAAGAAATATGTCTCAGAATCTGAGAATTTCAGAATCTCAGAATCTTAGAATTTTTCTAAGAGAAAAATGTCTCAAAATCTGAAAATTATCTAAAGGAAAGCTAACTCAGTATCTGCCCGAGTAAAAATTTTTATATGATGCAATATATAATGATATGTAACACAATATAAATTTATACGCAATTCGATCCGAATAATGGTGGATGTTTTTGCATTAAAAAAGATCAACTTGTATAAAATATGATTTGATTTTATCCGAGTTTTGACCAGACATTGCTATATATTGCTGGATCTAATTAGATCTAATTTCATAAAAACATATAAAATCCTGGTGTTTTTTGGTTTGGGTTGAGATACACCATAGGTCAACGATACATTCACCAAACATATAATTTTTTGTTTGGGTACGCTTCGAACCAGATAGGTGATATACATAACCCTAATAAGGAAATGTTTAGGAACATTTTAAAAAGTTTCTTATACTTTGCCTAAAAAACTTTTTTAGCAAAAAATTTTTGGTTAATTGGAAACATATAAAGTTTTATATGGAACAGAATAAGCTATATATAACTTGATGTTAAGTTATACAGAAAAACAGATTTTGTATTGACCCTCATATTATTTTATTTAATTATATCAACCGTACACCTTTTAATCCGAATCATGATTAAATTATGTATTACTACATATGACTGCATTAAAAAAATTTAGAAAATATCTCACGGATGTATAATCATATATAATTTATTATGTTTGTATCAAGTTATATATTGTAATATATGTTTATTTTTACTCGGGTGACAATTTTTCTATAAAAAAGATGTCTCAGAATCTGAGAATTTTTCTATAAGAAAAATGTTTCATAATCTGAGAATTTTTCTATAAGAAAAATGTCTCAGAATCTGAGAATTTTTCTCTAAGAAAAATGTCTCAGAATCTGAGAATTTTTCTCTAAGAAAAATGTCTCAGACTCAAAAATTTTTCTATAAGAAAACTGTCTCTGAAACTGAAAATTTTCTTTAAGAAAAATGCCTCAGTACAGAGAATTTTTTCTATAAAAAAATTTCACAGAATATGAGAATATTTCTTTAAGAAAAATGTCTCTAATCTGAGAATTTTTCTTTAAGAAAAATGTCACAGAATCTGAGAATTTTTTGTAAGAGAAAAATGTCGCAAAATCTGAGAATATTTCTATGAGAAAAATGTCTCAGGATCTGATAACTTTTCTATAAGAAAAATGTCTCAGAATCTAAGAATTTTTCTATAAGAAAAATGTCTCAGAATCTAAGAATTTTTCTATAAGAAAAATGTCTCAGAATCTGAGAATTTTTCTATAAGGAAAATGTCTAAGAATCTTAGAATTTTTCTATAAGAAAAGCGTCTCAGAATCTGAGAAATTTTCTATAATAAAACTGTCTCAGAATGTCAGAATCTTAGAATTTTTCTATAAACAAAATGTCTCAGAATCTGAGAATTTTTCTGTAAGAAAAATTTCTCATAATCTGAGAATTTTTCTATATGAAAAATGTATCAGAATCTGAGAATTTTTCTATAAGAAAAATGTCTCAGACTCAAAAATTTTTCTTTAAGAAAACTGTCTCTGAAACTGAAAATTTTCTTTAAGAAAAATGCCTCAGTACAGAGAATTTTTCTATAAGAAAAATGTCTCAGAGTCGGAGAATTTTTCTATAAAATATTGTCCCAGAATCTGAGAATTTTCTATAAGAAAAATGTCTCAGAATCATATAATTTTTCTATAAAAAAGTTGTCTCAGAATCTGAGAATTTTTCTATAAGAAAAATGTCTCAGAAACTGAGAATTTTTCTATAAGAAAAATGTCTCAGAGTCTGAGAATTTTTCTATAAGAAAAATGTCTCAGAGTCTGAGAATTTTTCTATAAGAAAAATGTCTCAGAGTCTGAGAATTTTTCTATAGGAGAAATGTTTTAGAATCTGAGAATTGTTTTATAGGAAAAATGTTTCAGAAGCTGAGAAATTTTCTACAGAAATTTTCTACAAATTTTCACAGAATCTGAGAATTTTTCTCAGAATATGACATTTTTTCTATAGGAAAAATTTCATAGAATCTGTAAATTTTTTTAAAGAAAAAATGTATTTTAATCTGAAAATTTTCTATAGGAAAGATGTCTTAAAATCTCATAAATTTACTATAAGAGAAGTGTCAGAATCTGAGAATTTTTCTATAAGAAAAATGTCTCAGAATCTGAGAATTTTTCTATAAGAAAAATGTCTCGGAATCTGAGAATTTTTCTATAAGAAAAATGTCTCAGAATCTGAGAATTTTTCTATAAGAAAAATGTCTCAGAATCTGAGAATTTTTCTATAAGAAAAATGTCTCAGAATCTGAGAATTTTTCTATAAGAAAAATGTCTCAGAATCTGAGAATTTTTCTACAAGAAAAATGTCTCAGAATCTGAGAATTTTTCTATAAGAAAAATGTCTCAGAATCTGAGAATTTTTCTATAAGAAAAATGTCTCAGAATCTGAGAATTTTTCTATAAGAAAAATGTCTCAGAATCTGAGAATTTTTCTATAAGAAAAATGTCTCAGAATCTGAGAATTTTTCTATAAGAAAAATGTCTCAGAATCTGAGAATTTTTCTATAAGAAAAATGTCTCAGAATCTGAGAATTTTTCTATAAGAAAAATGTCTCAGAATCTGAGAATTTTTCTATAAGAAAAATGTCTCAGAATCTGAGAATTTTTCTATAAGAAAAATGTCTCAGAATCTGAGAATTTTTCTATAAGAAAAATGTCTCAGAATCTGAGAATTTTTCTATAAGAAAAATGTCTCAGAATCTGAGAATTTTTCTATAAGAAAAATTTTTCAGAATCTGAGAATTTTTCTATAAGAAAAATGTCTCAGATTCTGAGACATTTTTCTTATAGAAAAATTCTCAGAAAAATTCTCAGATTCTGAGACATTTTTCTTATAGAAAAATTCTCAGATTCTGAGACATTTTTCTTATAGAAAAATTCTCAGATTCTGAGACATTTTTCAGAATCTGAGAATTTTTCTATAAGAAAAATGTCTCAGAATCTGAGAATTTTTCTATAAGAAAAATGTCTCAGAATCTGAGAATTTTTCTATAAGAAAAATGTCTCAGAATCTGAGAATTTTTCTATAAGAAAAATGTCTCAGAAACTGAGAATTTTTCTATAAGAAAAATGTCTCAGAGTCTGAGAATTTTTCTATAAGAAAAATGTCTCAGAGTCTGAGAATTTTTCTATAGGAGAAATGTTTTAGAATCTGAGAATTGTTCTATAGGAAAAATGTTTCAGAAGCTGAGAAATTTTCTACAGAAATTTTCTACAAATTTTCACAGAATCTGAGAATTTTTCTCGGAATGTGACATTTTTTCTATAGGAAAAATTTCATAGAATCTGTAAATTTTTTTATAGAAAAAATGTATTTTAATCTGAAAATTTTCTATAGGAAAGATGTCTTAAAATCTCATAAATTTACTATAAGAGAAGTGTCAGAATCTGAGAATTTTTCTAAAAGAAAAATGTTTCAGAATCTGAGAATTTTTCTATAAGAAAAATGTCTCAGAATCTGAGAATTTTTCTATAAGAAAAATGTCTCAGAATCTGTGAATTTTTCTATAAGAAAAATGTCTCAGAATCTGAGAATCTTTCTATAAGAAAAATGCCTCAGAATCTGAGAATTTTTCTATAAGAAAAATGCCTCAGAATCTGAGAATTTTTTTATAAGAAAAATGTCTCAGATTCTAGAATTTTCTCTAAGAAAAATGTTTCAGAATCTAAGAAGTTTTCTATAAGAAAAATGTCTCAGAATCTGAAAATTTTTCTAAAAGAAAAATGAATCAGAATCTGAGAATTTTTCTATACGGAAATATTTCTCAGAATCAGAGAATTTTACTATTCGGAAAAATGTCTCAGAGTCGGAGAATTTTTCTATAAAATATTGTCCAAGAACCTGAGAATTTTCTATAAGAAAAATGTCTTAGAATCTGATGTTTTTTTATAGAAAATTCTCAGATTCTGTGACAATATTTTAAAGAAAAATTCTCAGATTCTGAGACATTTTTCTTATAGAAAAATTCTCAGATTCTGAGACATTTTTGTTATAGAAAAATTCTCAGATTCTGATTCATTTTTCTTTTAGAAAAATTTTCAGATTCTGAGACATTTTTCTTATAGAAAAATTCTTAGATTCTGAAACATATTTCTTAGAGAAAATTCTAGAATCTGAAACATTTTTCTTATAGAAAAATCTGATGTTTCTTATAGAAAATTCACAATGTTTCAGAATCTGTGAATTTTTCTATAAGAAAAATGTCTCAGAATCTGTGAATTTTTCTAAAAGAAAATTGTCTCAGAATCTGAGACTTTTTCTATAAAAAAATGTCTCAGAATCTAAAAATTTTTCTATAAGAAAAATGTCTCAGAGTCTGAGAATTTTTCTATAGGAGAAATATTTTAGAATCTGAGAATTGTTCTATAGGAAAAATGTTTCAAAAGCTGAGAAATTTTCTACAGAAATTTTCTAGAAATTTTCACAGAATCAGAGAATTTTTCTCGGAATATAACATTTTTTCTTTAGGAAAAATTTCATAGAATCTGAAAATTTTTCTATAGAAAAAATGTATTTTAATCTGAAAATTTTCTATAGGAATGATGTCTTAAAATCTTATAAATTTACTATAAGAGAAGTCTCAGAATCTGATAAATATAGAAAAAATGTGGCAGATCTGAAAATCTTAGAATCTGAGTATTTTTTTTTAACGGGAAAATGTCTCAGAATCTGAGTATTTTTCTATACGGAACAATGTCTTAGAGTCTGAATATATATTTTATTGGAAAAATTTGCCAGAATCTGAGAATTTTTTTATAAGAAATTTTTTTTTTATAAGAAATATGTCTTAGAATCTGAAATATATGAAAAATATTACAAAATCTGAGAATTTTTCTGTAAATTTTTCTGTAAATTTTTCTGTAAATCTGTAATTCTATAGAAAAAATGTATTTTAAGCTGAAAAAATTTTTTTAGGAAAATTGTCATAAAATTTGATAAATTTACTATAAGTCTCGGAATCTAATAAATATACTGTAGGACAAATGTGTCAGATCTGAGAATTTTTCCATAGACAAAATGTCTCAAAATCTGATAATTTTTCTTTAGAAAAAATGTTTCGAATCTGAAAATTTTTCTATAAAAAAATGTCTAAGAATCTACGATTTTTTTATGTGAAAATTTCTCAAAATTTTTCAAAAATGTTTGCAATACAACGTATAGATGCTTTTTCCACTTTACTTTTTCAATTTACCTTTTGTACCCAGTGACGTATGATTTATACGATTTCAATATATAGACCTAAAAACATCTGTAAATACTCAATACAATTTCATTCATTATTTCCTCTTAACAAATATCTCTATACAATTCTAACTCAAACTTTATGATCTTGTACTCTCTTACATTCTCTCTCACTCATATGCAGTGATGCCATATGAAAAAAATGCGAAAATTATTAAATTGGTAAAAAATAAAAATTGCTAAAATTTTGTATACACTCTAAACAATTTCAACTAAATCGCATATATTTTTTTATAATTCTCATTCGTTAAAGATTTTTGTTATTAAAATAATTTTATTCACTACTAAACTTGCTAGATCTAGCACTAAAATTGCTAAATCTGGCAAGCCAGTACTCACAACACATTTGAGCTATTTTAGCCAATAAATTCACTCAATTTTAAATTGTTTATGTTTAGTGTTTAGTACTCTTAACGTTTCAGTTGATAACGAGTGTTTTAAATGATCACAACGTACGTTTCTAAAATGTATTGAAAATAGAATTGTTTAGAAAACAAAAAAATCGAAAAATTTAACCGCACAAAATAATCTTGTGGCTGCGTGTAGTTTTTTGTTTAAATAATAAAAAAAAAAAAAAAAAAAATATTTCAATGTTAGTGTTGTTTATTTAAGAATTAAATAAAAAGAAATAAATCAAATAGTAAAAAAAAGAAACAAACAAAATTGAAAATAAAAAAAAAAATATTTATAAAAAGTGGAAGAATAGATAAAAAGTTAAGAAAACAACTTAAAATAAAGAATAAAAAAAATATTTGAAAAATATTTGAAAAAAAAATTAAAATAAATGAAAAATAAATAAAAAATCATAAGAAAATAATTATAATACAACTAAAGAAAATAAATAAAATAAAATAAAAAAATTATAATGAAAACAAAAAAAATAAATATAAATAGTAAGTGTTTTTGTAATATAAAGTGTTTATAAAAAAATTTAAAATAACAAAAAAAAAATATGCAAAAACTACAATATTATTTATTATAAAAACAAAAAAAAAATATTTAAAACAAAAAATCGCAAAACGCAAAAATATGCGGTAAATAAATATTCAATATTTTTTGTGTTTCTAACACAGTACATAAGTAGTATGCAAACAGGGTTGCAGGGAATGTGCCACTAATACTACACAAAAAATATTTTGTAGGCAAAAACAAGGGAAAAACACATTTAAAATAAGTGATAAAACAACTGAAGACCACCCCAGTAATAATTCATTTGTTTTAACAAACATCAACATTTATTTTTTACAGTTCATAAAATTTTCTGAAATAAATAGCATTGGTCATTAAAAAATAACGTCACTTTAATTTTTTTTTTACCAACAAATTTTAAAAAAATAACCTACGAAAACATTAAAAATTAATAATTGTTGTATTGTATAAAAAATAACGACGAAAACATTAAAAATGAATGATTTCGTAGGTTATTTTTTTAATTTTTCTTTTGAATTATTTAAAAAAAAAAATTAAATTAAATTTTGGGAAATCGATCCCGCAATTAACTACATTCTACCCAACGTGCCAAAGTCTCTTGATACAAACATGTTTTTATATTTCTATGAATAGTTTTTTGAATTTTTTTTCCTACAAAAAAATGACCCACACAAGTAGGTAAAAACTAATGATTTTTCTATAAAGAGTGCCAACAATTTAAAAAAAAAAATTACGTACACAAATCATTAAAAATTAAAGAAGAATCACTTATTTTAACTTACAATACAAAAATAAATTAATTTAAAATTATTATTTTTTAAACAAAGAACAGAAATAGTCATTTAAAAAAACTGAACATTAAACAAATGGTTTTTCTTTTAAAAACGACAAAACGTAAAACTTTTTAAATGAACTACAAACAGTAAATGCCATAATTTTTTGAGTTTAATTAGACTAGTAATATGTTGCAGTATGTATTAAGTGCTTATTGCACCAATTTTCCGCCTTTTATTCTAAGTTAGTGTTGAGTAATCACTTTTTTAAAATGGCGATTTTTTCAAAAAAAAATTAAATATTGAAATTTACAATTAATTTTGATAAGTAAAAAATATTGATATATTAAAAAAAGTTGGACAACATTTTGTTGGTATTTAAATGTAGTTTTAGAAAAAAAATATGAAAAAATTATTCGTAGTAATTATCACTTATTTTTTAACGTTTAAAAATTAAAATGGACTTTTTGAAAAAGTCCGAAACCTTAGATTTTTTTAAAAACTCTAAAAATTGTACTCTAAATTATGCAACTTTTATGCAGTAATTCGAGATGTGATCACAATTCGTTCTATTTTTTTTTTTTCAAATTTTGAAAATTGTACCTTTTCAGTTTTGACCATGATTTATTTAATATGGTGCTCCAAAAAAAACTAAATTGGTAGATACTGACCCTAACTTACCCTAGATATATTCATTTGGAAGTAAAAATACGTCTCACAAAAATTAAGGACGATCGGACATGGGTAAGGCGTTCAGCATGGTCCTTGAAGTTTAAAAAACGGATTACAAGGAAAAATATGATTTTTTTCTGTTTTCGCAATTTTATTGGTATTTTAAGTTACGTTTTAATTCAGGTGGTTACAGAATTATGATGTGGAGTAAAATGTCTTTTTAGTAAGGTACTAAAAACTTAAAACGGTTGAAAATCAGCCAAGTTATTACAACTTCCCCAAGCATCTAACGTGTGTCATTAGACTGGCATTTCTTTTTTGTCAACTTTCGATTTTCCGAAGTGTCCGGGCAAATTTTTATTGTCCTAGGTCTAAAACTTATGTGGTACAAATTTGAGGTCAATTTTTCGCTTTTTTCCTACGTTCAAGAAATTTTTTAAAAAAAGTCTCAAAAAAAGTTGGACACATCATATCTGTTAATTTTGATGTGCTGAGCACGAATATAAAAAAAATTAAAATCGGTCAAACAGTTTTCGAGATATCGCTATTGAAATTTGCAAAAAATGGCGGTTTTTTCCTATGTTCAAGAAATTTTTTTAAAAAAGTCTCAAAATTTCATTCCGCCGATCTTTTGTAGAGCAATCTTTTGTAGGACAATCTTTCATTTAAAACTAATTTGAGCCAAATTCGATCATTTTAACCCGTGGCGCCCTTCGATCAAAGTTGTGGACTTTTGGAAAATTTCCACCAATATTTTGGATTTTTAAAAAAGAAAAAATAAAAAAATATATATCTTGCGACACATTATTTTTATTAATTTTAGCATGCTGAATACGAATATCAAAAAATTTATAAAATCGGTCGAACGGTTTTCGAGATATCGCCATTTAAAATTTGTCAAAAAATTTCAAAATGGGCGGTTTTTCCCTACGTTTAAGAATTAAAAAAAAAAAAAACTCTAAAAATTTCCTTTTTTTAACCCTTTTGTAGAGCTTGAGACAATCTTTCATTTAAAACTAATTAAAAAAGATTTCAAAACAGTGTTGAAAAAGGCAGGCATTTTTAGCATTAATTTAAAACATTTTAACAAAACACAATATGAAAAATAGTTGTCATCTAATTATATTTGAACTTGAAAAAAAAAAATTATTAAAGTACAAAATTTAAAAAAATTTCAAAAATCGGACGCGTATTCCTTAATTAAGTGGTCTGCCACACGTTAGATGCCTGGGAAAGTTGTAATAATTTGGCTGATTTTCAACCGATTTAAGTTTTTAGTACCTTATCAGAAAGGAATTTTACTCCAATATATTTTATTTTAATTAAAATTTTAATTGTTTTTTAATTTCATATCATTTAAATTTTTAATTAATATAATTAATTGTTTAATCAAATTTTTAACTTTTTTTAATCAACATTTTAATTGTTTTTTTAGTTTAATATTAATTAAATATTTAATTAATATAATTAATTGTTTAATTAAATTTTTAGCTTTACTTATTTTTTGTTTGTTTTGTTTTCCGTGTGTGCGAGTATGTGGTTATCTCTTGCATTGTTTTACTTACAAAAACAAATACAGAAGTATCAACAGTTTGTTGAAAGTTTTTTATTTCTCATATTTTTTTTTTAATTCATACAATCAGGGTTCGAAAAAAAACTCTACCGTACGGTACGTTAGTGTTCTGTACGGAACTATGAAGCGACCGTACGTTATCGAAACGTACCGTTCCAAGAACACATTCACTAAAAAGTTTTTTAGTGGTTGTGAAGGTGTTCGCAAACAGAATTCCGAACGTTATGCCTACGAGTTGAAGAACAGAAACTTTACGATAACGTACCGAACTAGGTTAGAAACAAAATAAAGTTCTTTTAGTGTTCTGTTTGCGAACTTTTGAGACATTTTTTAAATTTAAAATGGCGATATCTTGAAAACTAAGCAAGATAGAGCAAAACGGAGCACATTTTTGGTTCTTGGGATCCCCATAGTATCGCTAGGCCTCTACACATGGGTGGACCCGGTTGGGTCCTTATTTTGAATCTAAAAAAGTTAGCATTCCGGAAATTTTAAAAATGCAAATATCTCGCTAAATACTGCCGACACGACATAAAGTCTAAAAGCGGTCATGTACTACGAGACAAGGTCCACAAAAATGCTTTTAGACATTTCATCGTGTCGGCAGTATTTAGCGAGATATGTGCATTTTTAAATTTCCCGGAATGCTAACTTTTTTAGATTCATAATAAGGACCCAATGGGGTCCACCCATAAGTAGAGGCCTAGCGAACACAAAAATGTGTTCCGTTTTGCTCTATCTTGCTTAGTTTTCGAGATATCGCCATTTTAAATTTAAAAAAAAAATTCTTAAAAGTTCGCAAACAAAACACTAAAAGAACTTTATTTTGTTTCTAACCTAGTTCGGTACGTTATCGTAAAGTTTCTGTTCTTCAACTCGCAGGCATAACGTTCGGAATTCTGTTTGCGAACACCTTCACAACCACTAAAAAACTTTTTAGTGAATGTGTTCTTGGAACGGAACGTTAAATAACGTACTGTTTTTTTTCGAACACTGCATACAATTAAAATTTTAATTTGTTTCAATTTTTTTTTTATTAAATTTTTAATTTATATAATTAAAATATTTAATTATTTTTTTTAAATTTTAATTAAATTTTTTAATTTATAGTATTAATTTTTAATTCACTTATATCCATTTATTTTTAATTAACGACATACAAATATTTTTAATTTATTTGAGCATTTTAGTGATTGGTCCGGATTTAATTAATTGTTTAATTAAATCTACGAATGTTTTAATTATATTTTTTTTTTTTTCTGTGTATCCACTTGAATTCAAACTTAACTCAAAATATCGAAAAAAAATTCAGAAATTAGAAAAAAAAAAAACATGTTTTCCCTTGTAATCCGTATTTTTAATTTCAAGACCGATGCGGCACGCCTTATCCATGTCCGATCATCCTAAATTTTTGTGAGACGTATTTTTACATCCAAATGAATACAACTAGGGTAATCTAGGGTCAATATCTACAATTTTTTTCTTTTGAGTACCATATAAAATAAATCAGAGTAAAAAAAAGGCACAATTTTCAAAATTTGAAAAAAAAATAATAAAATAAAAATAAAAAATTGAGTAATTTTTATTAAGTTTTTAAGTACTTTTTAAGTTAATTGAATTGTAAAGGTTAAAAAAATCAAGTGCAAGGAGATAATCGGCCTTATTATGAGTGTCGTTGTCGTCTCGTAAACAAGGCGTTTTCTTAAATCGGAATTATGAGTGTCGAAAAACGACAAAAAAGCAACACTGTTAGCAATTCTATTACATATTTCGGTACCATGAGTGTCGTTTTCAAATGTCAAAAATTGCAAATATTGTCGTTTAAGTTTTTGTTCACGACAATACAAAAAACCTTTAAAAAAATAGATTTAATCAAGGAAGATTAATTATTCCATAGATTGTATTAAACAAATGGGTATTTATAACATTAAAAAACTATTTTATAATCATGTATTTAAGGGCTAAAGTCTAGTTGGCGAAGATTTCTCTGATCCAAAAAAAAAAATAATATTACGGATAGAAATTTTAGTGCTATGTCCAACAAAGAAAAAAAAAAATTGTCGGCGGCCAATGGTTCCCGAGTTATGGGCCTTTAAAGTTCGGATATCGAATTTAATATATCTTCTCCAATAATGGTCCGATCAAACAAAGATTGGTTTCATTCGAAAGCTTATTAAAATGCCTTTAATTTGACATTTTAAAAAATTTGGATTTTTTAACCCATTGTGGCACAACACCAAATTTTTGATTTTTAAACAAAAGTTTTTGGAGAAAATGCGTTATATTTCAAAATTAGGCCTTATTAAGGCATCTTTTAATACAACCAGATTTAAAGCTTATATATTAGGCTTTCATTTGAGCTTTCATTGGGCCTTTTAACCCTTATAGAACCGGAGTTATTGACTGTTAACCATTGACCCCGCTTATATTTTAGCACAACAAAAAAAACTTTATTTAGTGAAGCCGCTAAATTAATTTGTGGAGTTTAAAACCGAAGGCCGTCTAGGCAGAAAAACTTTTAAGGCAAAAAAAAAAAAAACTACACAGAGGTCTGGTATGCATATTTAAATATGTTTTCGAATGTTTAAACGTTAATAACTCCGGTTCTATAAGGGTTTAATGGTCAAATGAAAGCTCAAATTAAAGCTTAATATCTAAGCTATAAGTCTAGTTATAAAAATAAATACCTTATTAATGCATAATTTTAAAATTTTATGCATTTTCTTCAAAAACTTAGGGTAAAAAATCTAAAATTTAGGATTGTGCCACAATGGGTTAATGAATCCAAATTTTTTAAAAAGTCAAGTTAAAGGTATTTTTATAAGCTTTTGAATGAAACTAATCTTGGTCTGATCGGATCATTATTGGAGAAAATATATTAAATTCGTTATCCGAACTTTGGAGGCCCATAACTCGGAAACCATGGTCCGCCAATATTTTTTTTTTGTTGGACTCACCTAAATCATCCCTGTTTCTAAAAAAAAAAAATTGGACCAATGTCTGCCAACTAGACTTGTTCCATGTTTTTAATACCACCAAACATGTGTTTTTGACAGTTTCTATAACCAGGTAGTTCAAAAATGTTTAAAATCATAAGAATTTTGAATCAATCTGTTGTTTTCTATTACAAAAAAGTCTGTTACAAAAATGTCGTTGTCGTAAATTTTACATGATACCAAAGAATTTTAAAAACGACAACGACAACGACTTCGACAATTGTCGAAATTAAAAAACGACACTCATAATAAGGCCGATTATTACTTAAAAGTACTTTTATAGCATATTACTGAAAAGTAGTTACTTTTAGGCTTAAAATAATGTTAATGGTAATGTGTACTCATTATAAATAATGTACTTGGTAATGATTACTTTTCACAACTCATTACCATGTTTTTGCTGGGGTATAATCAGTCACAAATAATTTAACTGATGAAAATATTTTTTCGTAAACTTTTAAGTTTATTTTTTTTAACAACTGTATAAATCATTCAATATTTTAGTTTCCTTGAAAAAAAAACGATAAAACGTTTAAAACAACTTTAACTAAAACTTTTTGAATAACCGTAAATAGTTACTGTAAAATTTGTCTGGGTGTACTAAAACATATTAAAAAATTAAGGGGGTCGGGTCCGAAATTAAGCGATTGGCATTTAATGCAACACAGCAAAAAGAAGAAGAACAAAAAAACACACGGAAAGCAATAGAACAAAAAATGTTTTTTTTTTACTACCAGTCAAGATTTTATCTATAAAAAACGTTTAATAAACCAAAATAAACTATAAATTTAATTGAATTAAAGACAAATAATATTTTCTAATAAACAAACAATCTAAGTTTACATACAAAACTTAACGATAAAATGCTAAGAAAACATTGTTGTGAATAAAAGTGGTTGCAAATGATTAAATTTTTTCAATTCAATTTTCTTAAAATTAAATTAAAATATATATTTTTTGTTAATTCTGCTATTGCATGTTTTGTTTTCAATTATTATTTTTTTTTAACAAAATGAAAAAAATTTACCATTCAAGAAGTACTTTGAAAAATATCTCGCATTCTTCCCTGTTTGCATACTACTTTTGTACTGTGCTTTCTAGCTAAGTTAGCAAAAAAAATTAAATAAATTTATATATATATTGAATTTGTATAGTGCAATAAAAAAATTAATTATAAATATAAAAAAAGAATAATATTTGCATTTATTTTTATTATGACAAAAAAAAACAGTGATAAGAAATAAAAACCAAAATATGAAGGCAAAAAATTAATATAAATAGATTCATTAATTATGAAAAAAAAAATATTGTATAATTTTATTGCAAAAAAAAATTTTATAAATATTTATAATAACTTTTTAAAACACAAAATTATGATTTAAATACAATAAATATTAGAGCATTAAAATTTGTTAATTAAAACAATTAAAAAAAAATAATTATTTTATTATTTCTCAGAAATAATTAATATGGACTCAAGCCGAAATAAATAAAATTTCAATTATAAAATATAGGCCCGTACCGAAGAAAAACTAAAAGTCTATTTTAACAAAAGTTTTATTTTAAATTTCAAATTTTCCATACATTTTTTGAAACTCGATTTTAAAAACAAAAACAATTTCTATGGAAATAAAATTAAAAGTCGATTTTAATTTTATTGTTTTCTTCTATGGTAAGGCTGAATAAGTCCAACAACATATAAAACAGAATTAAAATTTTTATTTTTTACGTTTGTAAATTTACTAACACACTCAAAAAAGTATGTCGGTAAAATCTACTACAAAAGACAGTTGTTTTGACTTCATTTTGTTGTTGAAAAGGCGTCCACTACATATTACGGTAAAAACAACTGAACATGTTGTTGTTTTTAACAATTGATTTTTAACAACAAAATGTAGTAAAAACTACTACAAAAGACGGTAAAAACAACCTATGCCAAAACTACTACTAAAACAATAAAAACAACTGTTTATATACAGTTATTTTTACTACAATTGCCTGAAATTTTATTTAAAAAATTTCTTAAACGTTTAAATGATTGATATTTATTTATTTAAAAAGCAATACATTTCAGTTGGTTGTATAGAATTTCGACATGAAATTAAAATTTTTTGTGTATTTATCTGGAATTATAGAACAAAAAAATTATATTAATAAAATGTTAAACAGAATAAATTGATTGTATTTACCTTTGTTTTTTTTAATAGTTATTTCAAATTTTCACCGCTCCTGATCAAAATTTGTCTGAAATAAAAAAAAAACGAAATGCTTTGGTAAAATTGATTTATAAAAAAAAGAATTAATCTGCAATGTTTCAAAAAAGTATGTACCTGTTCTGTTGTGTATACAAAGAAAGATGGCACGCTCATAAGAAAACTAAACACAGTATTCATTTTATTTTGTTTTTTTTCCGATAGATTTTTACGCACGCTTATGTGAGCGCTATACACTGAAAAAAAAGACATAACTAAAATTAAGGAAAAAATGTCTTTGAAAATTTATCATAAATTTTCCTTAAATTTAGTTAAATTTAACTTAAAAATGAGAAATTTTCTTAACTATGAGGAACAAAATTTAGTTCATTTACTTATAATTAGTTCATAGTTTTTTTTAAATGGATTTTTTTAATATTAGGAAAAAAATTCTTACTGCCAAAGAAATTTTCCACAAATCTAAGAATCGTATCTTTATTTTTAAGACATATTTCTTAAAAAACAATTTAGTTCAAGTTTAGTTAAAATTTACTAAAAAAAACATCATCGTATTTCCATTCATTGAATTGAAGAAGTGTACTTCTTAGAATTTAGTTAATGACTTCTAAGAATTTAGTAAATAACTTCTTAGAATTTAGTTACAAATTCAAAATTGCGATATCTCGAAAACTAAGCGAGATAGAGCGAAACGGATGAAATTTTGGGTCTACCCCCATGGGTCCAGGGGGTAGACCCAATCTATTTCTAAAATGTGAAGTATAATTTTTCCCATTTTCTAGTTAAAATTGGCTTAAAATTAAATAACTTTGTTTTCCTTATTTTTGGGAAAATTATGAACTTAAACCAAAAAAAAATCTTTGGAGCCAAATCATTCCCTCTTTTTCTCAAAATTGAGTTAATTTTCCCAGATTTTAGTTCACTTTTTTTTTGATTGTATATTTACACACTTGTTATCTCATTTATCCACTTATTTTCTTTCGCTCAAGAATATTTTTCCAAAACATATTTTTTGTTAATATTAAATTTAATTAATTGTAATTTAAATTATTTAGAATTTTTTTTTGATATAAAAACAATCCCGCACGACCACTCGTTAGACACATTCGTTTACAATAAAAATTTCTAGAAAAAAAACGAGTTTAAAAAAAAAAAACTAAAAACAACTACATAAATCAACTACTGTAACAATGTAGTATGATTTTTGTATTTATTTTTTGAAACTACTACAAAAAAAAAGTTGTTTGAGACTTTTTCATACAAAAACGACCGAAATTGTAGTTAAAAACAACAACTACTACTTACTACACAAACGACTGTCATGTAGTAACTGCAATATTTTTCTGAGTGTACTTAAAAAGAGTATTAATGGATTCGTCCAAGTCGAGTTCAACTTTTCAACTTGTTTTTATACCCTCCACTCTAGTGATAGAGGGTATATATAAGTTTGACATTCCGTTTGTAACACCTCAAAATATTGGTCTAGGACCCCATAAAGTATATATATTCATGATCGATTTTAAGATGATCTAGCGATGTCCGTCTGTCTGTCTGTCTTTCTGTCTGTCTGTCTGTTGAAAACACGCTAATCGTTGAAAGATTTACGGAGGCTCCTGAAGTTTGTCATCTATATATATAAAAATGGATGTGTGTATGTATTAGAGTTGTCAATTATTCGACTTTCAACTTTGTTCGAATAATTCAAATAATTGTTTTTCCTCGTTCGATCAAACGATTAAAGATCAAAATTTATTCGATTAATCGAAGAGAATAACGAATAAAAAAATTTTTTTAAAAAATATTTTTATTAACAAAAAAAATAAACAATTCATATAAAAAATCTTAAAATAAGAAAGTTAAAATTTTTATTAATGTAAAAATGCATACAAAACTTAAAAACAAAATAGTTAAAAGTTAAAAAAATCTTAAAAATTGAATAACTGAGATCACTTTTAATTAATGGATGTCGATTTTAATACTTGTTGAGAAATAATTCAAATACATATTATTATTTGAAATATTCAGACAAAATATATCATAAATGATTTTAATTTTTGTCAAATAAGACAATTTAAGTTGTTCTTAAGAAATTATCTTTTAAAAATAAAAGTTGACTTAATTTTTTTTCTTTCAAATGATTTTTGGTTTTTGTTTTTATTAAATTAGATTTTGAAAACACTCTTTCGCTAATTGTTAAAGTAGGTGATATAGTTAGAAGAGCATAAACAAGTTTATCTATTTTTTCTGTTCTTTTTTCAGATTTTTCCAAATATACCATATCGTCTGATATATCGCTAAAGTCCTTTTTATTTTCTGAATTGTTAATACTTTGAATTGAATTATTTAACTCGCATAAAAGATTATTATTTTCATTACTAATAACTTCCTCTATTTCAATACTTTTATCTGAATTATTGTGATTACTTTCAACATAAAATAATCTGGAGTATAATTTATTTGCATATTCTTTTGTTTCGCTTTTTGGAGAATATTTTAAGAAACTTTCATTGCTCGGAAAATTTCCAGAATTTAGAAAAATTATTAAAGTATTTAACACTTTTATACGTCTCTCATTAATTCTTATTTTAATACGTTTTAGTAAGTCTGATGCAAAAGAATTATTAATTTTTTTCTAAATTATTTATTAAAAACTTGATAACTCCCCCTAATTCTATAATGGATGTGCTATACAGGGCTATGGCTACAATATATTTTAACTTTCCTACATTTTGTATAAAATCTTTCAAAATTTATGAGAATAAATCAACTTCTAAGCATTTGTGTAATGTTTTAATTAAAAAAAAATTGTTCGATTAATCGACATTAATTAATCGATTTATTCGTTATTCGAAAATCGTCATTTTTGAATTATTCGAACAAGAGTTGGGTTTTGTTTGATCGATTAATCGAATTATTCTTAATCGACTGACAACTCTAGTATGTATGTATGTATGTATGTTCCGTATGGACTCGAAAACGGCTAGGCCGATCTTGATGAAATTTTCAGGGAATGTTCAGAATAGCCTCAGGAGTAACACTGTGCAGTCGGATTTTTGATTTTTCGTCTGTGGGCGGAGGGGCGTGGAAAAATCCGATTTTTACATTCCACCACTAATGACATGTATATATAAAAAACGGATGGACCGACTTTAATGAAATTTAAACCAAAGATAGTACTAACTGAGTACTCACTATGTGCCAAATTTGAGCGTTATCGGACAATGGAGCATAAAATGGCATGCCACTTTGTATTGAATTGAAAGTTATTTTTGCATACTCTGCAATAATGCAAAAACGGCTGTATGTATGTTCCTTATGGACGCGAAAACGGCTTGACCGATCTTGATGAGATCTTCAGGGAATATTAAGAATTGCCTTGGGAGTAGCACTGTGCGGTCAGATTTTTGAACCTCTGTCTGTGGACGGAGGGGCGTGGCAAAATCGAATTTTTACATTGCACTACTTTTGACATCTGTATATAAAAAATTAATAAACCGATTTTGATGAAATTCAAACCAAAGATAGTACTAATCGAGTACTAACTATGTGCCAAATAAGAGCGTTATCGGACAAAGGGGCGTAAAATGCCACGCCCCTTTGTATTGAATTGAAAATATTTCTGCATGCTTTGCAATAATGCAAAAACGGCTGATACGATTTTAATTAAAATTTTAGCACTGACAACAATTTTAGTACCAACGTAGTGCGGAACTACAGGCCATCTTACACTACGATCGCAATTACGCAATAACAGTTGAACCGATTCTCTTGGCGTTTTTAGTCAAGATAGTGCTTTATGCAATTGCATATATAGGCCATATAGGATTATAATTGTAAAAAGGCGCGAAAACACAATAAATTTCATTTATAGGAGACATACCCTGAGCGTTGGTAAAACAAACAAAAAAATTATATATTTCAGCCACTTCCGCAATCAGGCAAAAACGACTAAGCCGGTCCTTATGAAATTTCCTGCACAGATAGTGCTAAAAGAGGGTGGAACTACAGGACATATAAGAATACGATTCGACAAACCGAGCTGGAACAATAGTTCATGTAAGAGTGCAATTCGGAAAAGGGGTAAAAAATGCTATTCCCTTTTTGTATTTAATAAAAGTTATTTCTTCCTCTTTCCGCAATCACACAAAAACGGCTAAACCGATTTCATTGAAATTTGCAGCATAGATGTTACTTACCGAGGACGCAAGTTAAAACTTTAGCTATTTTAAAGGTCACGATTCGATAAGAATGCGTAAAATGTCACACTATTATTAAAAGTATGTCTGCCTGTTTCTCAATAGATTTCTCTATAGATAGTGCCAACCGAAGGTGGAACTAAAGGCTTCTTCTGGACACGGTCCCGTGCTTTAGTTTCGACAATGTACATTAAGATCGAGATGCAATAGAAAACAAAATTGATGTTTTCTTAGGGCCAGTAACACGGACCGGGTCTGCTAGTATATATATATATTGGGCATTTACTCGGTCAGGTCGGTATTGCAATCCAGCGAAATTGGTTCAGTGATTCAAAAGTTATAAGCAAAAGACTGAATTTCAGCAAGGGTTTCTCGTGAATTTACGAGATAAAAGACACGATAACTTTTGAAAGGCAATTCTGATGCTGAAGCTTGGCATATATATTTGTCGTTCTCCAGGCCAAAATCGTCCAGCGGTTCAAAAGTTATTAGCAAAACCGTAAATTTCAGACGCGCTTTACCTTAAATTCACGTGCTGAAAAAACCGAGCCTTAAAAAAAACAAGCTTTAAAACCATTGGAAAGCCACAAAACTACTTTAAAAAGTATTTTTGTCACTCAAAAACATTTTTATTACACTAAAAAAAAAATTTACACTCGAAAAAAATTTTACACTAAAAAAAAATATGCAATTAATTAAAATTTTATAAAATTTTATCATTATTTTTTTATATATAATTTGATAAAATTTTATATAATTATATCCATCAAATCCTGGATATAATTATATATAATTTTATCAAATTATATATAATTTTATATAACTTTATCCAACTTTTTGAAGAATTTAACTTTTTATATAATTTTATATAATTTGATATAATTTTATCAAATTATATATAATTATATATAAACTTTTTTACTCGGTTTTTTCTTTTTTTTTACAAAAATGTCAAAAAAAAGTTTTTTACTCAAAATAAAATATTTCTAATCAAAATTGCTAATTTTTTAACGTTAGTAAGTTTACCATTCTTTAAAAACGGCATTGTGGAGGGTATTCATAGACTCGGCCAAGTCGATTTTAACTTTTCTACTTGTTTTTACTCGGGAAAACAAAACCACAAATGACAATAACTAGAAGTGTGACTAAAATTTCGATTCAATAATAAAAAAAAAGCTTTTTGAAACTTAATTTTATAACGCTTTTCTAGTATTTTACAACTCTTTAAACTGTTGAGATCAATTTTAAATAATTTAATAGCAACTTTAGAAATATATTTTTTTTTTTCTGTAAAATTTGCATTATCTTTTCATACTACCTAAAATGGAAGTTTCTAAAGAATCTTGGATAAAAATCTATTACAACGATTTAATTATTGAATATATTTTGAAATTTTTAAATATTAAAGAACAATTAAATTTAACAATGGTGGATCGGCGATTTCAATATATCATACGTAGTATAATATGGAAAACTAAATACACTAAAGTCCTTATACAAAGACATTTAAAAGATCATAAGTATAATTGTTCTATACAAGAATTGGACAAAGAACACAATTTTAGACAAGATTTCAGTTTAAAAGAACTTTATAAATTTTTACATATTCAACAAACCAATTTAAAAGAGTTAACCTTAAAAAGTTATACAATAGATGGAATTTTTCATAACTTTAAAGGAATAGAATTTACAAAACTATATAAATTATCCTTAATTAATATTGTGGTAAAGGATAAAAATATTAAATTGTTACAAGAAGAATGCCCCGAATTAAAACAATTATATTTGGATAACAATAGTTTCTTAATTACCGGTAGTTTTATAAATGATTTGAAAAATTTAGAAATATTTTCTATAAAGAATTGTTTTGTAACCTGGGATTATGAAATATTTTTAAATATTTTTAAATTAAATCTAAAACATTTGCATATATCAGATATTCAATTAAAGAAAATTAACGATAATGAAAATATGTTAACAAAATTTGTAAAATCAAAATTAGGTTTAAAACCTTTGAAAACCACTGAAAATTTAGAAATAGATTTTAACAATTTTTTAGAAAATTTAGAAATATTAACTATAAATAATCATTCGTGTGTTTATGATTATGTATTTAATATATTACGTTTAAAATCAAATTTCTATACAAATCTTAAAGAATTAAAACTATCACGTTATTCAGATCTTACAAAGGATCATTTTAAATTTATCAAAAATAATTGTATAAATATGAAAAAATTTACCATAGAGTTTTGTAATTTTGAAAATACAAACGATTTTGAATTTAACCAAAATTTACAAGAATTACATTTAAATAATTATGGTCAGCTAAATGCTCAAACTTCCTGGAAAATTTTAAAAGAATTATCAAATTTATCGGTTCTGACTTTGTCAGAAATTAAGAGCGAACAAAATTATAATTTTCCAAAACATCAAGATTTGGGTATTAATTTGAAAATATTATGTATTAGAAATCATTGTGGATCATCGGAAACTGATTTAGATTTTTGGTTGGATATATTATCAACGTGTTCTCCGAAATCTTTTAAAAATGTCGAGAATTTACAACTTACTGGTGTAATAGTAACTGATGATAAAATCTATGAATTTTCCAGAAAAATGTCAAATCTATTAAATTTAAATTTACAACAAAGTTTTGCATTGAGTGGTAAACACTTAAATCGTTTTAAATATCTTAAATCTTTAACTTTAATACATTGCTTTTCTTTAGATTTTGAAATTTTTGTAAGCATTTTTCATGATTTAAAAGAATTAAATATTTTGCATTTGAAATCATTAGATTTTGAAAATATTTCAATTTCCATCGTTTTACAATCCTCCTCTATAAAAATTCAAAATTCTAGCATTAATTTATTGAAAATTGATCATAAAATTTTACACACCTTCTCCGAATTTTGGTTAAACTTTCTACGTTATAGTTTAATTAAAATTGAAATTTATACAGAATTAAATTATTTTTGCAATGAATTAGATTTAACATTTCTTTTACGGGCCTTTGATGATGCAAATATTGTATCGAATTTAAATTCTTTAAAAATTGAAGGTTATGTTTCTAGCAACTCATTAGAGAATTGTAATTTACTTATTAATTTAATTTATAATACAAACATTTTAAATCATTTGAAAGCTGTAGTTGTTTGCGGTTATAATTTAGGTAAGAAATTAAAATATTTAATAATATATAATAAAAGTCTTAGATTTTGAGACCTTTTTCCTTAAAAAAAAAACGTTTTTATTCTGAGTTCTGTTTCCTATAGAAAAAGTCTCAGATTCTGAAAATTTTTTCCTATAGAAAACGTCTTGCATTCTACACAGAAAAAAATAAAAAAAATATTTGAGTAAACGATTTAATAGTATTGAGTAAATTTTTAATAAAAATTTATTAAATATTTGAAAAAAATTTGAGTAAATTTTTAATGGACACAATTAAACATTTACCCAAAATTTATCAATTTATTTTTTTTTAAGTTTAAAAAAGTTTTAATTTTTTTTACAAAAAAAAAACAAAAATCTTATTTTTTCAAACTTTACCAAACATATTTATGTCTCAAAAACATAGGAAAATTTTATAAAAACGATTACAAACTTTTATATACATATACAAAAAACTATAAACTAAACGAGAATTCAAAAAACTATTAAATTATTTACTTAAATTGTTTTTAAAATTTTTGAGTAAATTTTTAATTGCGTCAATTAAAAAATTACTTAATTTTTGTTTTTAAATTTAAACAAGTGATTACTCAAATTAGTTTCCTCCATATTATTTTCTGTGTAAGATTCAGAGATCTTATTCATTTAGAAAAAGTCTAAGAAAAAGTCTCAAATTCTTAGAAATTTTCCTATCGAAAAAGTCTCAGATTCTACTACCTGTAAATAAGTCTCAAGATCTGAGGTTTTTTTATACAGAAAAAGTATCAGATTTTTTCCGTTTTTCCTATAGAAATAGTCTCAGATTCTGATACATTTTTCCTATTGAAAAAGTCTCAGATTTTGAAACATTTTTCGTATAGAAATGTCTCAGATTCTGAAACATTTTTCCTATAGAAAAAGATTCTGAGGCATTTTTACTATAGAAAAAGTCTCAGATTGTGATACATGTTTCCTATAGGAAAGTCCAAGTAATTTTTATACCCTCCACTCTAGTGATAGAGGGTATATATAAGTTTGTCATTCCGTTTGTAACACCTCGAAATATTGGTCTAGGACCCCATAAAGTATATATATTCATGATCCTTGATCGATTTTAAGACGATCTAGCGATGTCCGTCCGTCCGTCCGTCTGTTCGTCTGTCTGTCTGTCTGTTGAAAACACGCTAACTTTTGAAAGACTTTACGGAGGCTCCTGAAGTTTGGGACATATGTTGGGCATTTACGTGGTCAGGTTGGTATTGCAATCCAGTGAAATCGGTCCAGTGGTTCAAAAGTTATGAGCAAAAGACTAAATTTCGGCAAGGTTTTTTCGTGAATTTATGAGATAAAAAGCAATATAACTTTCGAAAGTCAATTCTGAGGATGCTGAAGCTTGGCATATATATTTTTCGTTCCTCCAGCCTAGTTCAAAAGTTATTAGCAAAACCGTGAATATCAGATTAGCTTCACCTTAAATTCACGTGGTGAAAACCCGTTAAACCTGTTTTAAAACCATTGGTGGTAAGTCACAAAAACATTATAAAACGTATTTTTGTCACTCAAAAATATTTGTATACCAAAACAAAAAAAATACACTCAAAAAAAATTTTACACTCAAAAAAAAATTTTACACTCAAAAAAAAAATTAGTAATTTTTTTTTTTAATGTAAAATTCGAAAAAATTTTACACTCATAAAAAAATTAGTAAATTTTTTTTTAATGTAAAATTCGAAAAAATTTTACACTAAAAAAAAATTTACACTCAAAAAAAAAATTAGTATTTTTTTTTTTTTAAAAATTACGAAAAAAAAAAATTTTACACACAATAAAATATTTCCAATCATAACTGTTATTTTTTTCACGTTAGAAAATTTACTATCACTTAAAATGGGCATTGTGGAGGGTATTCATAGATTCGGCCAAGTCGAATTTAACTTTTCTACTTGTTTTATACCAAAATTGTTAAGTTCGAAACAAATTTTGCCAAAGAAAATTTTTCTTCGTAATAAGAACTTCCAGATTGGCAGATATTTTTTTACAAAAAACTTTCAGATTTGAATCGCGAATAAAATTGTGGATTTTTGGAATTTAATTAAACTGTAAATGGGAATGTCTCCATAGAGCATAGAGCAATTTTATAAATTGTAGCTATGAAAATGTTTATACACTCTATGAAAAATTCATCAGAAGTGAGGCAATGTTTTTTTTTATAGAATGAATGATTTTTTTTTTTCGTAAAATTTTTAAAAAGTTTCTTTGCATTTATGAAAATTATCATAAATTTTATGAATTGATCTTCTTATGAAACTTTTTCATTAGATTTTTGAACATTTTCATTATTCCAATGAAATTTTTTCATAAATTGTCAATTTAAAATTGACATTGTGGAGGGTATTCCTGGATTCGCCCAAGACAAAAAGTTTTATCAGTATATTTTCTCAACACAAAACCACAAATGAAAATACCAAGAAGTGTGACTAATGTCGATTTAATAATATTAACAGCTTTTATAAACTTAATTTCTTTATATTTCTTTAGTATTTTATAAATCTTTTAACTATTGAGTTCAATTTTAAATAATTTTATAGCAACTTTAGAAATATTTTGCATTATTTATGTGATATTAGCTAAAATGAAAGTTTGTGAAGAATCATGGATAAAAATCTATAATAACGATTTAATTATGGAATATATTTTGAAATTTTTCAATATAAAAGAACAATTAAATTTAACAACAGTGGATCGGCGATTTCAATATATCATATGTAACATAATATGGAAAACTAAATACACTAAAGTCCTTATACAACGACATTTAAAAGATCATAAATATAATTGTTCTATACAAGAATTGGACAAAGAAGACAATTTTAGACAAGATTTCAGTTTAAAAGAACTTTATAAATTTTTATATATTCAACAAAAAAATTTAAAAGAATTAACCTTAAAAAGTTATACAACAGCTGGAATTTTTCATAACTTTAAAGGAATAGAATTTTCAAAACTATATAAATTAGCCTTAATTAATATTGTGGTAAAGGATAAAAATATTAAATTGTTAAAGGAACAATGTCCCGAATTGAAACAATTATATCTGGATAACAATAGTTTCTTAATTACCGGTAGTTTTATAAATGATTTGAAAAATTTAGAAATATTTTCTATAAAGAATTGTTTTGTAACCTGGGATTATGAAATATTTTTAAATATTTTTAAATTAAATCTAAAACATTTGCATATATCAGATATTCAATTAAAGAAAATTAACGATAATGAAAATATATTAACAAAATTTGTAAAATCAAAATTAAATCGAAAACTTTTAAAACCAACTGAAAATTTAAAAATAGATTTTAACAATTTTTTAGAAAATTTAGAAATATTAACTATAAATAATCATTCGTGTGTTTATGATTATGTATTTAATATATTACGTTTAAAATCAAATTTCTATACAAATCTTAAAGAATTAAAACTATCACGTTATTCAAATCTTACAAAGGATCATTTTAAATTTATCAAAAATAATTGTATGAATTTGAAAAAATTAACTATAGAGTTTTGTAATTTTGAAAGTACGAACGATTTTGAATTTAACCAAAATTTACAAGAACTACATTTAAATAATTATGGTCAGCTAAATGATCAAACTGCCTGGAACATTTTAAAAGAATTATCAAATTTATCGGTTCTGACTTTGTCACATATTGAGAGCGAACAAACTTATAATTTTCCAAAACATCAAGATTTGGGTGTTAATTTGAAAATATTAAGTATTATTAATCATTGTAGTAGATCATCTGAAACTGGTTTAGATTTTTGGTTGGAAATATTATCAACGTGTTCTTCGAAATCTTTTAAAAATGTCGACAAGTTACAACTTACTGGTGTAATAGTAACTGATGATATAATCTCGGAATTTTCCAAAAAAATGTCAAATCTATTACATATAAATTGACAACAAAGTTTTGCATTGAGTGGTAAATATTTAAATCGTTTTAAATATCTTAATCTTTTTAACTTTAATACATTCAGCCTTACCACAAGAAAATAAAATAAATTTAAAATAAGCTTTTAATTTTATTTCCATGCAAATTGTTTCCGTTTTTAGAATCCACTTTCAAAAAATATAAAGAAAATTTTAAATTTAGAATAAAACTTTTGTTAAAATAGACTTTTTATTTTTCTATGGTACGGGCCATTGAATTTCTTTAGATTTTGAAAATTTTGTAAGCATTTTTCATGATTTAAAAGAATTAAATATTTTGCATTTGAAATCATAGATGTTGAAAATATTTCAAATTCTATGGTTTTACAATCCTTACCTATAAAAATTCAAAATTCTAGCATTAATTTATTGAAAATTTATCATAAAATGTTATATAAAATGTATATACACCTTCTCCGAATTTTGGTTAAACTTTCTACGTTATAGTTCTATTAAAATTGAAATTGAAATTTATAGAGGAATTAAATTATTTTTGCAATGAAATAGATTTAACATTTCTTTTACACCCTAAGTTAAGGTTGAGCCCCAACCTTATAATTCATAAGGGTTGAGATACTTCTCCTGTATGAATCGATTACTGATTAATAAGATATATGGGGCATTCCATGTCAAATCGGACACTTTGAAAAATTTTTTTTTTAGATTTTCTCAATTTGTTTACAGTTTTTAGTACCCTTCGAAAACTCCTTCGTGGTAAATTTTCATATTTTTTTGATGACCCGTTCAAAAGATATCGAATTTTTAAAAATTGGTAGTTTGCTCCTTTACTCAAGCTTCTTTTACTTATAACTTCTTCAATAATGGTCCAAATTTCAAATTTTATTTTTCAAAATTTTTGTTTTTTTTGCGTACTTTCTAAAAAAAATCCCAAAAAATTCTTAAAAGCGTTCTAGTATGCGATTTTTAAGTTTTTAAATTTAAATCTCATTTTTGAAAATGTTTGTACTCTTCGATTTTTTTGAAATTTTTTTGTGTAAAACTTCTATCGATTCTAAAAATTTTTTGCCCAGGAGGATCGTGGGATAATGATTATTACTGTTTTTAAAAATTTTTTGAAAAAATTTTATTGTAATTTTCCCATCTTAAAATCATTTCTACTGCTCCAATGGTGCGTCATAGAGGGGTCCTTTATAAGGCCTACCCCCATTAATTTTTACGTCTTAACATTTCTTTGGAACAAACTAATACTGACCCCCCACAATCGCCGCATGTTATGGTTAGCCAAAACGAAAGCATTAGAATCTAAATGGGATTTTGTTTGGGTACGAAATGGGAAAATTATTGCAAAAAAAAACGAGAATTCAACACCCATTATAATATACAGTGAAAGTGATATTGAAGTTATTGCTTAAAAAAACAAATAAAAACATACACCACAAAATTTATTAAAACATTTTTTCCTTTTTAACAAAAACATATAAAAACGAACACTCAAAAACTTTTTTTAAAACCTTTTTTCTTTTTTATAAATACAACAAAAACATTTAAAATGTATAACATACAAAACCAAAATACAGACAATTTTAATCAAATAAATGCACAACCTCTAAACTATCCTACCTCACTAGTTTATTTAAATATACGTTCTTTAAGAACAAATTTCACACCCTTTTTAGCAACAATACACAACATTATCCAAAACATAAAAATAATCGTATTGGTCGAAACAAATATAAACGATGCTGAAAATAATCTTTTTAACATTCCTGGTTTCAACTCACTTTTCTTAAATAGAGAGGAAAGCCGTGGTGGAGGAATAGCGATTTACATCAGGGAAAACATACCCTATACGCAAATTTTTATATCCGCAATTCAGTATGAAACAATACAGGTTGACATACAAATCAACAACGATAATTTGACTATTATGTCAATTTATCGACCACCGTCATTAAATCCACTATCATTCATCAACGAGCTTGAAGAAAACATAAACAAAATTAAGAAACAACACAATGCTGTAATAATTGGCGATATGAATATTGATGTTTGCAAAAACAATAATATAACAACAAAATATATTGAAATGATGTCTTCGTTTGGTTTACGAGGCTTAATTAGTGAACACACAAGAATTGATTTAAACAGAAACACGAGAACATGCATAGATCACATATACGTAAGAAACAAACAAGCAAATGCAAATATATATGCAGGCATAGTAAGAACAAATATATCAGACCATTACTCTCTTTACTGCTGTATCTCAACAACTCTTAACAATCAGGGTTCGGAAAACATCGTATTATTACCGTCTTCAAATAGTAATTTACAAATTAGCAGCTTTAAAGTTAACCGAAATGTTAAAAACATCAATTGGAATGAAGAAATTGGCGATCCTGGTAATGTAACGCAAATATACGAACATATATATAAAAAATTTTGTGATATTTATTCAAATTCAAAAACAAAAAAGAAAAAGAAAAACAGAGTATCGACTCAGTGGATGAATGATGATTTAATAAAACAATGTGATTTTAGAGATAAACTTTATAAAAGATGGTTGAACAATAGAAATAATAAAATATACGAAAATGAATATAAAAAATTTCGAAATTTCTTAAATAAAAAATTATACTATGCAAAAAATAACTATTACAAAAACAAATTTTTTGAAAATAGAAATAATAGTCGTGCAACGTGGCAAATAGTCAATGAAATAATCGGTAAAAAAAATAGTAATATCGACGAAACAGTAGTAAGAAACATGAGAACTCAAAACCTATCTGAAATCTCTAACAATTTTGCTATAAATTTTAAAGAAAACGTGCAAAGAATATTGCATAACTGTGACATACAAACTATAATCACCTCTGAAAGAACTTTAGCAAACTCTATTTACATAACGCGTACAAATGAGGAAGAAATTTTTAACATTTTAAATGGCTTAAATACAAAAAAAGGAGCTGGTATAGATGGGATAAGACCGAAGGATCTGAAACAGAATGCAAATTTTTTGACCCCTGTGATAACCAAATTTGTTAACGCAAGCCTGAACAGTGCAACAATACCAGAGCTACTTAAAACGTCCTTGATTCGCCCTATATATAAAAATGGAGTAAAATCAGATTTTAACAACTACCGACCAATATCTATCTTACCCGTTATAGAGAAGATATTGGAAGAAATAGTATGCAGACGAATTACAGACTTTATAGAAAAATATAATGTCATACATAAAAATCAATTTGGTTTCCAAAAAGGAAAGAATATAAACAAATTACTGGGTAATTTCTCAAGCCATATAAACGAAAACCTTAGCAAACAGAACCACTGCTTAGCTTTGTTTATAGACTTTAGAAAGGCCTTTGATACTCTGTCTCACAACAAACTTTTGTCTATATTGGAAAAAAATGGCATCCGTGGAAACTCCCTGGATTGGTTTAAGAACTATCTGGAATTACGGTCGTATCGGGTTAAAATTTACAGTACCCTTAGTAACAAAACTTCAACTGAACATGGCGTGCCACAAGGATCGAAGTTAGGACCACTCTTATACATTTTATACGCAAATGATATGATGAACACCCTACAGATGAGCACAACTTTTGCATACGCCGACGATACTGCCATTATAGTAGCAAATAAAAACATTAAATCCGCAATTGAAGTCATGCAACACCAACTGGACACTGTTAATAAATGGTGCCACGACTTTGGGTTATCAATAAACGCAAATAAAACGAAGGCAATGCACATAAAGCCACCGCATTTTCGTAATACATCAATAGATCTGAAATTTCACAACACAGATTGTCTACATAATTTAGGTAACAACAACTGCAACACTCAATGTTCTACATACATCGAAATTGTCAAAACCTACAAATACTTAGGGGTAATAGTTGATGATAACTTCAAATGGAAACCCCACATAGTACAGCTACAAAAAAAACTAAGAAAATCAGCTTTCATGTTACATCACCTCAGCAATTGCTCATCATATAAGGTTCTAAGGCAAGCATACTATTCATTAGTTGAATCTTATCTGCGACACGGAGTGACAGCATGGGGAACATCTACACACTGTAGGGAACTACAACAAGCACAGAATCGAATTTTAAAAATAATATGGAAAAAACAACCTCCAAAAATAATCAATAACACCAACATTGTCAACAACATTACTAGAACTACATCCAACAATATCATAACAACCAGCAACAACACAATCAGCAACAACATTACCAATAACAACACAATCACCAACAACAATACTGCAATCGTCACAAGAACAAACAACATTCAAAACAACAATAATATAGATGCCAATAAAATTGCCAAAGATTTACATGTCCTTAACATAAAAGGATTATACAATACAACTGTAGTGAACGAATTCATCAATGAAAGTAGATTCCTGATACCTATTGATCATGAACATAATACCAGAAGAAGGTCACAAGGAAGATTAAGAGTCGAACGTTACCGCAACAACTACGGCAAAAGCACATTAAATGTCTCTTTGCCCATTATTTTAAACACAATACCAACAAATATATTAGAAACAACAAATCCACATAAAAAGAAGAAATTAATAAAAAACTTTTTTATAGAATCGCAATGAATGCAACCTTATAAATGAATTTACAAAAATTTTACTTTCCTGCAGACAAGCCCTGTGGCTTAGCGGGTACTAGGTTAATTTTTAAAAATGTATTATATATATACTTCAATAAAAAATGAAAAAAAAAAAAAAAAAAAAACTATCTCCAATTTCTAAGGAGGCTCCCACACAAAATTATTTTTTTTTTAAATTTGTTCCAACCGCTCTAACTGCCCTAATAGTGCCTTTAGAGCAACAAAATGTATGACCGACCCACAATATTTTTTTAGTCCAAACATTTTCTCTGAACACACCTACCCTCTATCTTTAAGTTTTAAGGCGGTCCCCATACAATTTTTTTTATTTTTTGTAAATTTGTTTTATTTAATCAGCTTCTACCGATCCAATGGTGCGTCCGAGAGGGGTCATTAGTGAGACCAACCCCCATTTATTTTTACCCTACAACATTTTTTCAAAACATACCTACGCCCTATCTTCACTCCCTAAGTAGGCTCCCATACAAAATTACATTTTTATAAAATTTGCTCCAACTGTTATTTGTATGGGTGCCTACTTAGGAAGTGGAGATAGGGCGTAGGTATGTTTTGAAAAAATGTTGAAGGGTAAAAATAAATGGGGGTCGGTCTCACTAATGACCCCTCTCGGACGCACCATTAGACCGGTAGAAGCTGATTAAATAAAACAAATTTACAAAAAATAAAAAAAATTTATGGGGAGTCCCCCCATTGGGGACCGCCTTAACAGTGAAAGATAGAGGGTAGGTGTGTTCAGAGAAAATGTTTAGACTAAAAAAATATTGTAGGTCGGTCATAGATTTTGTTGCTCTAAGGGCATTATTAGAGCAGTTAGAGCGGTTGGAACAAATTTTAAAAAATGTCGTTTTGTGTGGGAGCCCCCTTAGAAATTGGAGATAGGGTATTAGTTTGTTCCAAAGAAATGTTAAGACGTAAAAATTAATGGGGGTCGGTCTTATAAAGGACCCCTCTATGACGCACCATTAGAGCAGTAGAAATGATTTTAAGATTGGAAAATTACAATAAAATTTTTTAAAAAAATTTAAAAAAAATAGTAATAATTGTTATCCCACGATCCTCCTGGGCAAAAAATTTGTAGAATTGATAGAAGTTTTACACAAAAAAATTTCAAAAACATCAAAGAGTACAAACATTTTCAAAAATGAGATTTAAATTTTAAAACTTAAAAATCGCATACTAGAGCGCTTTTAAGAATTTTTTGGGATTGTTTTTTTTGTAAAGTACTTAAAAAACAAAAATTTTTAAAAAAAAATTTGAAATTTGGACCATTATTGAGGAAGTTATGAGTAAAAGAAGTTTGAGTAAAGGAACAAACTACCAATTTTTAAAAATTCGATATCTTCTGAACGGGTCATCAAAAAATTTTAAAAATTTACCACGAAGGAGTTTTCGAAGGGTACTAAAAACTGTTAACAAATTGGGAAAATATAAAAAAAAAGTTTATCAAAGTGTCCGATTTCACATGGAATGCCCCATATGCTTATATACAGGTTGGCACGAATAATGACTTTTTTTTTGAATTTCGTCTATTGACTTGGAAATTATGGTTCCTTTTGTGTCAAAAACTATGTTTAAATTTTTAGCCCAATCGGACAATTTTAAACCCGGGCTAAAAATGGCCCTAATAAAAATTCATACAAGCAAAAAAATGTATATAATAAATATAATATTTTGAGTAGATTTATTCTAGCTCGAAGTCATTATTTCCTTTACCAATTAAAACTGTTTTATTCTCATAGAATAATTTTCAAGGAAATTATTTTTCTGTTTTATATTTATGTTGGTAATTTTTGCAAGACTTATAAGGGAAGTCTCCCTGGTGTCACCCTCCGATCTTCATGAAATTTGGATATGTTGTTAAGAACGAAAATTAATTCGACCCTTATTTTTTTTTTAGTGGCCCAAACTCATTTTTAGGGGGGGTCGATTTGTATGGGAGGAAATTGAACTTTTTCAATTTTTTACGATTTACGCCTATTTAAACAAAATTAATATAGGCATGTGTGGTATCAGATTAAAGGTATTAAAAATACCTATCTTGTGGTGCTAACAACGGGCCAAAGAAGTTAATATTTTTCGACTTATTAACAAAAGTGTCCTAAATTTTGGTATTTTACTCAATATGACGAAAAGTTGTACATGTTTGGGCGCGTTCTTAGCACATGTATATAGGTTTTCCAAAGACCTTTCATTTGGTATGTAACATAACTAGGTTTCTTTGCATAATATAGGAGATAAACGAAAAAAACTGAAAAATGGCCGTGTCTTCCCCCCTCCTTTTTACCCCCTAAATATGAATTTGGGCCGCTATAAAAAAATACGTGTCCCTTTATTTTTTCTGATCTACAAAATAAAACCAATTCCATAAAGATCCGCGGGTGACACTAGGAAGACTTCCCTTGTTAGTCGACACGTGTTTTGCAATTTGTCAGATTGCCTTGTCAAGACTATTTAGTAAATATAAAAACCCTATACTACAACCAGAAAAGAGAATTAAAAGGACACATCGCTATTGTTTAAACAAAAATATTAATACATATTCAACTTTATATTCATTGAGACTTAGAAAAAGAAAATTGTACAATCTCTTACTAAGATGACGATCGTCATATAACCAACAAAAAACGATTAAAAACAGATTTACATATGATTACACCGTCCGACAGCCAATATTAAACATGAACCGGATGATATGCGTCTGAAAGTAGAGATCAAATGGAGTAAAACTGTATTTACAGTTTTTCATTTCGTGATCCGGTTTCCTTTTAAAAGGACTTCAAAGTTTTAAAGGATACATTTCGTAAAATATTTCTGAAATATTTATTCTAATTCTAGGATTCCACTGGATGGCAAATGAAAGCGGAGAATCTCACCTAATTTTTCCATTTTTTTATTTTGCCATATCAGGATAAAAGGATGTGAATAAAGTATTTTAAAAAATTTATCAAAATATTTTGTTGAAAATTTTGAATGATAATGAAGGATAAATTTTTGAAAGGACGTATCTTACCTCCTTTTTCCTGATAAAAATAATAAAATATGAAAATTATAGGAGATCCTACTCTTTAATTTGCCATCACAAGTGGCATCCTAGGAGTACAAATACGAAAAAAATATTTTATAAAATTTAATACTTTAAAACTTTAAAGTGTCCTTTTAAAAGGAAACAGGATCACGAAATGAAAAACATGTTAATGCAGTTATATTGCATTTAACCTCTAGTTTTAAACGTTTACTATCCAGTTCGTGTTTAACGACTTTTTTCATTTTTGTCGGACGGTGTTATTTATTGGGCAATACTATATGCTATTTGTTGTTGCAAATGATCAAATATATGGGCTATTTGCGATTATAATAGCATATATGGGGTATTCACCATTTTGTTCAAATTCTGAATACCAAGGTTAATACCCCATGGTGTTATAATACGTTTTACTGTGTATGCCAAACTTCAGCAACCTTAGAGTCTTTCGAAAGAAATTTGGCCAAGCCAAATTCATTCTTATTATATTTTCTTTAGGTTTTTAAATAGTATTATTATTTTTATTTTTTCAGATACTCGTTTAGAAAAACAGGAAAATTTGGAATATTTATCATTAATTTTAAATAAAAATTATTCGGGAGAGTTTAGTATGGAATTTTAAAACAGGAAAATTTGGAATATTTATCATTATTTAAAAAAAAAAAATTATTCGCGAGAGTTTATTATGGAATTTTAAGTTACTTTAAGTGTTGAAAAAAGATATTATAAATTATTTAGTGTTTTTTATATACACATATCATATATTCAATGTATTATTTAAAGATATTTAATTAAAGAAAAATTTTAACTTTGTGGTTGTGTTATTTTTTATTTTTTTTGGAATATAATATACGGCTCAGCGGTTCGAATTTTAATTACCCTTCATAGTATATAAAAATAAAAGAAAAAAAATTTCTAATTCGGAATAAAAGGATACCCTCGATTTCGATAAAATTCGAAACGAGTCTGAAAATTAAGAATATATATGGGGATGCAATGCCCATATATATTCTTAATGTCAAATCGGACACTTTGAAAATTTTTTTTTTTTGATTTTCCCAATTTGTTTACAGGTTTTAGTACCCTTCGAAAACTCCTTCGTGGTAAATTTTCAGATTTTTTTGATGACCCGTTCAAAAGATATCGAATTTTTAAAAATTGGTAGTTTGTTCCTTTACTCAAACTTCTTTTACTCATAACTTCTTCAATAATGGTCCAAATTTCAATTTTTTTTTTTCAAAATTTTTGTTTTTTTACGTAGTTAAAAAACAAATAATAAAAAATTCTTAAAAGCGCTCTAGTATGCGATTTTTAAGTTTTAAAATTTAAATCTCATTTTTGAAAATGTTTGTACTCTTCGATTTTTTTGAAATTTTTTTGTGTAAAACTTCTATCGATTCTACAAATTTTTTGCCCAGGAGGATCGTGGGATAACGATTATTACTATTTTTAAAATTTTTTGAAAAAATTTAATTGTAATTTTCAATATTAAAATCATTTCTACTGCTCCAATGGTGCGTCATAGAGGGGTCATTTATAAGACCGACCCCCATTAATTTTTACGTCTTAACATTTCTTTGGAACCAACTAATACTCTATCTCCAATTTCTAAGGGGGCTCCCACACAAAACGACATTTTTTTAAATTTGCTTCAACCGCTCTAACTGCCCTAATAGTGCCCTTACAAAAAATAAAAGAAATTGTATGGGGACCGCCTTAACAGTTAAAGATAGAGGGTAGGTGTGTTCAGAGAAAATGTTTGGACTAAAAAAATATTGTGGGTCGGTCATACATTTTGTTGCTCTAAGGGAACTATTAGGGCAGTTGGAGCGGTTGGAGTAAATTTTAAAAAATATCGTTTTGTGTTGGAGCCCCCTTAGATATTGGAGATAGGGTATTAGTTTTTTCCAAAGAAATGTTAAGACATAAAAATTAATAGGGGTCGGTCTTATAAATGACCCCTCTATGACGCACCATTTGAGCAGTAGAAAAGATTTTAAGATTGGAAAATTACAATAAAATTTCTTCAAAAAATTTTAAAAAATAGTAATAATCGTTATCCCTCCTGGGCAAAAAATTCGTAGAATCGATAGAAGTTTTACACAAAAAAATCCCAAAAAAATCGAAGAGTACATACATTTTCAAAAATGAGATTTAAATCTTAAAACTTAAAAATCGCATACTAGAGCGATTTTAAGAATTTTTTTGGGATTTTTTTAATAAAGTACGTAAAAAAACTAAAATTTTGAAGAAAAAAAATTTGAAATTTGGACCATTATTGAAGAAGTTATGAGTTAAAGAAGGTTGAGTAAAGGAACAAACTACCAATTTTTAAAAATTCGATACTTTCGAACGGGTCATCAAAAAAATCTAAAAATTTACCACGAAAGAGTTTTCGAAGGGTACTAAAAACTGTAAACAAATTGGGAAAATCTAAAAAAAAAATAATTCAAAGTGTCCGATTTGACATGGAATGCCCCATATATACAATAATATAGTGAAATAAGACTTGAAATGCATGAAAATACCAAAAAAAATAATGCATATGGTAAGCGGAAGGGAATAAATAATGCATATTTGTGATTTTTTTACATATGTATTATATGGTAATGTATTATATAACCAATAACGTTTTGCAGGGATGCTATAAAAAGAAGCTGTGCTGCCAAAATCGCGATTTATTTTTGCTGGGCTATTTAATATTATATTTTTTGTGTTTTTAGAAGACCAAAATACTTTTAAAACAAGTTGTTTACAAGTTTTTTGGTGTCTGCGAAAAAAAAATTCCATTGTTATTGTTTATAAACAATTAAAGTTCAAATTGTTAATTGGTTCGTATTACATAAATCACAAATTTGTGTTTAGTTTTCTCAATCCAATATTTTTTTTTTTTTTTTTCTTAAAAATAAATTAATGAAAAAAATATTATGCCACACAAAAAAACGTTTTTTCAACAAAGTGTTAACACACAGAAAAAAATTAAAATGAATTTCAATTACGAAATTGGTTGGTTCAATTACAATATTAATTGATTTCGGACCTATCACGAAAATGCACATATTAGGCCGCTGTTCCAAAGAAAGTAATTCACATAAAAAACGTGAAAATGAAAATTTCCGAATTTTTTTGGTGTTCTAGATTTCACATCCGAATTTCTTTCGTTTTGTTTCACACACGCAGAGAAAAAATATGGTTGCGACATGATCACGGCAACTATGGTATGATCCCTAAAGCCAGATATGATTGCAGCAATCAAGTTATCGTTTTATAAATTGTATTTAAACATTTATGTGGTTGCTTTAAACATTTAATAGTTGCTTTGATCATGATAAAATGATTGCTACTTCCAAAAGTGCAATATGGTTGTTGTAAAAATGTTATAGTTAATTGTATTCTCGACACACCAAAAATTTCAACATAATATGATTATAACAATCATTAGTTAATCACAACAAAATGAAAATTGATGATACATAAAATTGTCAAGTTTATTCATCAGTTTAGTGTTTTGCCAGCAAGCAGTTAGTCACAAAGACGCCACTTACAATAAGTTCTTTAAAAAAAATTTAGTCAATTTGTGTTAAAAAATTGTATCAATGCAGAAGGAAGCGATATAAAAAATCAAATTTATATATTTAATTTATTGTGCGGACTTTATTACTAAAAACTTTCCATTTTAAATAAAAACTTCTAATCGAAAATATTAAATTGTTTTTTTGTGCCTGTTTGTGTTTACTGAATATGTTCAATGTTGGCTGACAATAATGTTATCGTTGATGAAATTTTTTTTAGAAAAATACCACACATTTTTGTTGTAAAACGCAGGTTGTCTCTAAATTGAACAAACATTAATAAAATGGTTTCATCTTTATATAAATAACAATTCAAAAATTAATTATTTGTGTAAACTTTGTTTATGTTTTTGGAAGAAAATAATAAAGAATGTTGAAATAGAACTCGTTTTCTCAACTAAAAAAAAAAGAAATATTAAATTAGAATCATATTACAATAATTATAAAACATTTAGGCCATTATTGTCGCAATCATTTTATGATTAATATTCCCTGTTGCCTTCAATCATATTAACATTGTTGCTACAAACATAATCCCAATCATAATATGACGCTCTTAAATTATGATCACCTCAACCATGTTTTTTTTCTGCGTGCATAAATAAAATTTGGTGAAAGTAAAACGAATGCACTTTTTTCCTTATCATTTTTTAAATTTTAATTATTTGATTCAAACTTCAAATAAAAACGTGATCAACAAAACCTAAACTTGATTTCATGTGATTCGGAAATTTTCATGTGAATTGAAAAGTTGTGAAAGACAGAACAGAGGCCTTAGTTTCGCATTTTGTTTAAAAATTATTTTAAAAATTATTTTTTTTTTTCTTATTTTTGCATGTTTTTGCGTTGTCTGCTTACAAAAATGCAGATAAAACCGATGTATTTTATTTTGTCAGTAAACTTTAAAATTCAATTAAAACATTAATTAAAGCAATTACAATATTTAATTAAAGTTAAATTTAATTTAAATTGAATTTAAGATTTTAGATTTAGATTTAATTAAATTTAAATTACGATATTTTTTTCCTGTGCACATCAATTCAATCAATTCAAAGCGTCATGAAAGCGTTTTGAAAAAGTACTTTCACAGTGCTTTATTTCTTGAACCTCCATCAATTTATTTTTCTTAAACGAATTTTTACTGAATGTTTTATACCTTCCACTTAGTGATAGAGGGTTTATATAAGTTTGTCATTCCGTTTGTAATTCATGGATATATTGGTCTAAGTCCCCATAATGTATATGGGGCATTCCATGTGAAATCGGACACTTTGAAAAACTTTTTTTTTTTTGAATTTCCCAATTTGTTTACAGTTTTTAGTACCCTTCGAAAACTCCTTCGTGGTAAATTTTCAGATTTTTTTGATGACCCGTTCAAAAGATATCGAATTTTTAAAAATTGGTAGTTTGTTACTTCACTCAAACTTCTTTTAATCATAACTTCTTCAATAATGGTCCAAATTTCAATTTTTTTTTTTCAAAATTTTTGTTTTTTTACGTACCTTTAAAAAAAAATCCCAAAAAATTTTTAAAAGCGCTCTAGTATGCGATTTTTAAGTTTTAAAATTTAAATATCATTTTTGAAAATGTTTGTACTCTTCGATTTTTTTGAAATTTTTTTGTGTAAAACTTCTATCAATTCTACAAATTTTTTGCCCAGGAGGATCGTGGGATAACGATTATTACTATTTTTTAAAATTTTTTGAAAAAATTTTATTGTAAGTTTCCAATCTTAAAATCATTTCTACTGCTCCAATGGTGGGTCATAGAGGGGTCCTTTATAAGACCGACCCCCATTAATTTTTACGTCTTACCATTTCTTTGGAACAAACTTATACCCTATCTCCAATTTCTAAGGGGGCTCCAACACAAAACGACATTTTTTAAAATTTGTTCCAACCGCTCTAACTGCCCTAATAGTGCCCTTAGAGCAACAAAATGTATGACCGACCCACAATATTTTTTTAGTCCAAACATTTTTTCTGAACACACCTACCCTCTATCTTTAACTGTTAAGGTGGTCCCTATACATTTTTTTTTTATTTTTGGTAAATTTGTTTTATTTAATCAGCTTCTACCGGTCCAATGGTGCGTCCGAGAGGGGTCATTAGTGAGACCGACCCCCATTTATTTTTACCCTACAACATTTTTTCAAAACACACCTACGCCCTAACTCCACTCCCTAAGTAGGCTCCCATACAAATAACAGTTGGAGCAAATTTTATAAAAATGTAATTTTGTATGGGAGCCTACTTAGGGAGTGGAGATAGGGCGTAGGTATGTTTTGAAAAAACATTGTAGGGTAAAAATAAATGGGGGTCGGTCATACATTTTGTTGCTCTAAGGGCACTATTAGGTCAGTAAGAGCGGTTAGAGAAAATTTTTAAAAATTTCATTTTGTGTGGGAGCCCCCTTAGAAATTGGAGATAGGGTATTAGTTTGTTCCGAAGAAATGTTTAGACGTTAAAATTAATGGGGGTCGGTCTTGGAAATGACCCTCTATGACGCACCATTGTAGCAGTAAAAATGATTTTAAGATTGGAAAATTTCAATAAAAATTTTTCAAAAAATTTTAAAAAATAGTAATAAGTGTTACCCCACGATCCTACTGGGCAAAAAATTTGTAGAATCGATAGAAGTTTTATACAAAAAAATTTAAAAAAAAACTCAAAGAGTACATACATTTTCAAAAATTGAGATTTGAATTTTAAAAAAAATCGCATGCTAGAGCACTTTTAAGTTTTTTTATTTTTTTTTTAATTTTGTTAGAGAACGCTTTTTATTTAGAACCGTTGTCAATTTCTGCTTGGCTTATTTTTAGAAACACAAAAAGTAATTACTTATAAATACCATTAAGAAGTAATTATTATCTAACAATGATAACAAAAAAATAAATAAAATTTTAAAACATAAAAAATTAAAAAAAAAAAATATTTTATATGAACTGAAAAACATACGGTAAGAAAATTTTTTGCCGGTTGCTGTTGTTTCTCTTAAAAAACATACAATTTTGTAAAAACTTTTTTAGGACTTTTTTGTTGTATTGCATTTTTTTTTTTTTTGTTCGCGCTGATAACAAGAAACATAATTTTAGAGATTCTTTTTTAGAAATACTTAATTTTATAGTTATTTATATATTCATTTTGATAATGATAATGAATTTACGTCATTTTATTTCTTTATAAATTATTAACTAGACTTTATACATCGTATATTTGAGAGATTTTGTTAAAGATTTTGCAAAAAAAAAAATTTTAATTTTATTATTAGATTTGAAAATAATCAGAAGCATTTGAACTACGGGGGAAAAAAGTTCATTAAAAAATTAAACGTGTCAACCTAATTTTATGAACGAGCTTTATTAATGGAATCTGCATTCTACAGGCAGAGAAGAAATATGATTGTGGCAATCATGCCTGAAAAAAAAGAGGCATTTTTCGCAAAGAAAAAAGTCTCAGATTCTGTGGCATTTTTCGTATAGAAAAAGTTTCAGAAACTGAAACATTTCTCATATAGAAAAAGTCTCAGATACTGAGACATATTTCGTATAGAAAAAGTCTCAGATTCTGAGACATATCTCTCATTCTGGATAATATTCGTGTTAAAGCTAAGTAAGTTGTTCACCGGTGAAAAAAAATGTTTCGAAACATCAATTAATTTGTAGTGAAAATTTGACAGTCATATGTTTGGTTATGGTTCGCGCATCAGCATACATAAAATACCTTCAATTAAAATTTTGTTGATAATTTTTGTCTATTTATGTGATATAATTAATGTTTACAGTGCCAAACACTTATAATTACTTTATTTTATTTCCGAATGTTAAATTTCACCGCTTTTTAAATGGTCTGTACAATTTAAAAAAATGTTGCTTATAGTGTTGTTGCGTATTGATGCAACATGTTGTATATGCATATACCGGGTTATTTTGCCGGTTTTTCACCAGTGAACAGAATACCTTTTCAGCGAAATTTTTACGCTTTTGTAAAGCTAGTGTGAAATTTATGTTTTTTTTATATGGAGTTTGACAGATTTTCACGTGAAAACCGAGCAACTTACCCACCTTAACACTAAACTTTCCGGTGTTTGCAATAAAAACGATTAGAGACTGATAGGTTTGTGGTATTCTGCGGTATAACAATTTATTTCCCCTGATTTGAGAATAATAAGAGACAACCCTATACGGTCTTTTTCTAAAACATAGTAAATTACGCAGGATTTCCACTCTCTCTCTATTAGCATTAAATTAAAACGACCTTGAATTATTGTCATAGATGAATGCCGACTTTGCTTACGCCACTCATTGTTTCGCCATAAATTTAAATATATCCCAAATAGACACCAATAGACAATCGTACCCTAATTCATCTTTTTGTGTAGATTATTTTATCAATACTATAAATAACAATGTGATAATTACCATAAAAAAATAAAACGACATGACAATAACCCATTAGGGGCTGATGTTTTGACATGCACAGTATTAAAAAAAAAATATTTAAATTCCTACACAGAGAAAAATAAATTTCCAACTGAATATTTCAGTTGTATCAACTCAAAATTCGGTTGGTGCTACTAAATTTCGCTGAGGCATACGATTTTTTTAGTTGTTTCCATTAAAAGACAGTAGTATTAACAAAATTTAGTTGTAACTACCAATATTTAGTTGTTTTAACCTTAACACAAATGCAACAACCGAATTTTTGTTGCATCAACTGAATTTCAGTTGGATATTGTCAAATTTGTTTTCTGTGTGTACGATTTTATTATTCAAGTGATGGATGAGACAATTTAGTTAGACATTTTGGGCTACATATGGGGCATTCCATGTCAAATCGGACACTTTTAAAATTTTTTTTTTTTAATTTTCCCAATTTGTTTACAGTTTTTAGTATCTTTCGAAAACTCTATCGTGGTAAATTTTCAGATTTTTTTGATGACCCGTTCAAAAGATATCGAATTTTTAAAAACTGGTAGTTTGTTCCTTTACTCAAACTTCATTTACTCATAACTTCTTCAATAATGGTCCAAATTTCAATTTTTTTTTTTTCAAAACTTTTGTGTTTTGAGCACTTTACAAAAAGAAAATCACAAAAACTTCTTAAAACCGCAATAGTATGCGATTTTTAACTTTTAAAATTTAAATCTCAATTTTGAAAATTCTTCTTTTTCTTCGATTTTTGAAATTTTTTTGTGTAAAACTTCTATCGATTCTACAAATTTTTTGCCCAGGAGGATCGTGGGATAATGATTTTTTAAAATTTTTTGAAAAAATTTTATTCTAATTTTCCAATCTTAAAATCATTTCTACTGCTCGCAAAGCGTTTGAAAATAGCGTTCTCAAAACGCTATTTTCAAACGCTTTGCGAGCGTTTTTGAAAAGTGTTCTGAAAGCTCTATAACAAAAAAAAATGCAATCTCAAAACGTTTTTTTGGAACGCTTTGCGAGCGTATTCGAAAAGCGTTCTTTATATTTATTTTTTATACCCTCCAACTACAGTATGGGGGTATACTCACTTTGTCATTCCGTGTGTAACGCATCGAAATATCGGTCGGGGACCCCATAAAGTATATATATTATTGATCAGTGATCGATTCTAAGACATTCTAGCGATGTCCGTCCGTCCGTCCGTCTGTCCGTCCGTCCGTCCGTCGGTCTGTAGTTAACACGATGCAGTCCAAAATAAAAGAGCTAGAACCCTCAAGTTTGGCATAAATATGTCTTATGGTCCTAGGCAGGTTGAGTTCGAAAGTGGGCCAAATCGGACCAGGGGGAAAAAAGTTCCCCCTTGAAGAACTAAACCAACCTCTAAAAAATGCTAATTTTTTTGACGTTTTTTTGTATTTTTGTGAACCAAATGAGACATTTTTATGTTTGTAGAAGTTTAAAGTCCTGCGCTTGGACCCCGGGGAATAAAAATTTTTGCTTTTTTTGCCCCACCCCTCTTTTAAGGGCGTGGATAAAAAAATAATTTAAATAATTATAAAACTATAATACTTAAGTGCACAAAGCAGACAAAAATAGACTTCTCGGACGCACCATTGGAAGCTGATTAAATAAAACAAATTTACAAAAAATAAAAAAAAATTATGGGGACCGCCTTAACAATTAGAGATAGAGGGTAGGTGTGTTCAGAGAAAATGTTTGGACTAAAAAAATATTGTGGGTCGGTCATACATTTTGTTGCTCTAAGGGCACTATTAGGGCAGTTAGAGCGGTTGAAGCAAATTTTAAAAAATGTCGTTTTGTGTGGGAGCCCCCTTAGAAATTGGAGATAGGGTATTAGTATGTTTCAAAGAAATGTTAAGGCGTAAAAATTAATGGAGGTCGGTCTTATAAAGGACCCCTCTATGACGCACCATTGGAGCAGTAGAAATGATTTTAAGATTGAAAAATGACAATGCAATTTTTTAAAAAAAGTTAAAAAAATAGTAATAGATCCTCCTGGGCAAAAAAATTGTAAAATCAATAGATGTTTTACACAAAAAAATTTCAAAAAAATCGAAGAGTACAAACATTTTCAAAAATGAGATTTAAATTTTAAAACTTAAAAATCGCAGGCTAGAGCGCTTTTAAGAATTTTTTGGGATTCCTTTTAAAAAGTACGTAAAAAACAAAAATTTTGAAAAAAAAAAAATGAAATTTAGACCATTATTGAAGAAGTTATGAGTAAAAGATGTTTGAGTAAAGGAACAAACTACCAATTTTTAAAAATTCGATATCTTTTGAACGGGTCATCAAAAAAATCTGAAAATTTACCACGAAGGAGTTTTCGAAGGGTACTAAAAACTGTTAACAAATTGCGAAAATCTAAAAAAAAAAAAAAAATTCGAAGTGTCCTATTTGACATGGAATGACCCATATAGAAAAAATTTTTGAACTAATTGAGTAAAAAATAATATATCAACCTTTTTGCTACCATTTTACCAAAAAGTGTATACATTTTTTAAAAAAAATCAAATGTGCCCTCAACAAATACAAAATTTAAAATTTAGAAAGCCTTTTAGGATAAAACAAGTAGAAAAGTTAAATTCGACTTTGCCGAATCTATGAATACCCTCCAAAATGCATTTTTTTAAAGGGTAGTACATTTTTTAACGTGAAAAAATTAACAATTTTGATTAGAAATATTTTATTTTGAATAAAAAACTCTTTTTTGTAATTTTTTTAAAAAAAAAAGAAAAATTACTAATTTTTTTTTTGGGTGTAAAATTTTTTTCGAGTGTAATGTTTTTTTACTGAAAAAATATTTCTGAGTGAATGCACGTACGTATGTACAAAAAATATTGTCATTTTTGTAACAAAAAAAAACAAATTTTTTTTGAGTGTAAAATTTTTTTTGAGTGTAAAATTTTTTCGAGTGTAATTTTTAAGTTACCAATGCTTTTAAAACAAAACAAGTTTAAAAAGCATTGCTTTAAAATTAAACAAGTTTGAAAAGCATTGTTTAGTTACCAACAATGCTTTTAAAACTTGTTAAAACACGTGGCATTTTAGATGAAACTAATCTGAAATTCAGGGTTTTGCTTATAACTTTTGAACCACTGGACCGATTGAGCTGAAATTTGAAACCAACCAGACCCGGGGAACGCCAAAGATGCATGCCATGCTTCAGTAGTCTAATTATTGTCTTTCGAAAGTTATCGTGTTTTTTATCTCGTAAATTCGCGAAACACCCTTGCCGAAATTTACTCTTTTGCTCATAACTTTTGAACCACTGGACCGATTTGGCTGGATTGCAATACCAACCTGACCAGGTAAATGACAAACATATATGTCAAACTACAGTAGCCTCTGTAAAGTCTTTCAAAAGTTAGCGTGTTTTCTACGGACAGACAGACAGACGGACGGACGGACGGACGGACATCGCTAGATCGACTTAAAATCGATCGAGGATCATAAATATATATACTTTATGGGGTCCTAGACCAATATTTCGAGGTGTTACAAACGGAATGACAAACTTATATATACCCTCTATCACTAGAGTGGAGGGTATAAAAAATATTTCCTAAAAATTCGCTATTATGAGGGTTAATTTACATTAAATTGTCTAATATATGGTTTATCCCAACATTGTTTATCTAATAGCCAGCGCCATAAAATATTTCCTCACATTAGATTTAATTGAATTTTCAAACAAAAGATTTTAAAAAAAATATTCATTTAAAAACAAAAAAACATAAAATTTCGACGAAAAATTCATTCTAATTTTAATTGTATTTCAAAATTCTCCCCAAAAATAACAAACATGAATAAACACACAAATTGTAAAAGCGCTCATTAAAAATAAAATAATAAACTAAAAAAAAAAATATTTTAAACGCAACAATGATCATGGTGACCATCAACCAATCCGTCCGATAAAAGTTCTGTCATACACAACTATATTAGAGTAAACAACCATATTAGAGTAAAGAATTTTTGATATCATCAGAAGAGTTTTGCTTCAATAAAAGTAATTTCGAAGTTTTTTTTTTTTTTTTTTTTGAAGAATTAAAACAATTTTTTCCCATTGACTCTTTCCGAGAGCTTGAGACAAACTTTTATTTAAACTTATAATAAGTCTCCATGGCCTTATAATTTATGTATTTGTTCCTTTAACTATTTCAAGGAGCATAGGGCCGTCCATGGGCTTAGTCGTCCGATATTCAATTAAATCGGTCTATTGGCAACAAAAATAAGCATATTTAACCCAAGTTTGAGTTGTATATGTTTTTCAGACTAATTAAAGATCTAACAAAAGAAATATATAATCGGTCCATGTTTGGCACTGAAGTAGGGTCAACTGGTTTTGACTGAATATAACTTTCCTACTTGTTTTACATGATTTTTGTATTTTTGTTAAACAAATACCAATTAAATGTTCAAAGTCCTGCACTTGGCCCGTCCCCTTTGAGGGCGCGGATTCAAAAACTATTATAAATAATGATTAAATTGCCTAATTTTAGCATATGGGGCAATCCATGTCAAATCGGACACTTTGAATATTTTTTTTTTTTTTTCCCCAATTTATTGTCAGTTTTTAGTACCCTTCGAAAACTCTTTCGTGGTAAATTTTCAGATTTTTTTGATCACCCGTTCAAAAGATATCGAATTTTTAAAAATTGGTAGTTTGTTCCTTTACTCAAACTTCTTTTACTCATAACTTCTTCAATAATGGTCCAAATTTAAATTTTATTTTTTAATTTTTATTTTTTTACGTACTTTTAAAAAAAAATCCAGAAAAGTTCTTAAAAGGTTTTAGTATGCTATTTTTAAGTTTTAAAATTTAAATCTCATTTTTTAAAATGTATGTACTCTTTGATTTTTTTGAAATTTTTTTGTGTATTTCTATCGATTCTACAAATTTTTTTGTCCAGTTGGATCGTTGGATAACGATTATTACAAATTTTTTTAAATTTTTTGAAAAAATTTTATTGCAATTTTCTAATCTTCAAATCATTTCTACTGCTCCAATGGTGCGTCTTATAGAGGTCATTTATAAGACTGATCCCCTTTAATTTTTACGTCTAAACATTTCTTCGGAACAAACTAATATCCTATCTCCAATTTCTAAGCGGGCTCCCACACAAAATGTAATTTTTAAAAATTTGCTCCAACCGCTCTAACTGCCCTAAAAGTGCCCTTAGGCCAATAAAATATATGCCTGACCCACAATATTTTTTTTAGTCTAAACATTTTCTCTGAACACACCTACCCTCTATCTTTAACTATTAAGGCGGTCCCCATACAATTTTTTTTTTATTTTTTGTAAATTTGGTTTATTTAATCAGCTTCTACCGGTCCAATGTAGTGTTTCCAGGCCGAGGTTTTTGCAATTGACAAAGCCGCGCAGATGATTATGACAAAGGACTTAAGTCCTTGCGCCATCAACATTTTTGTGGACAGTCTTGTAGCTCTAAAGGCCTAAGGTTCAAACACTGTAAAATCGAGAATTGTTAGTAATTGTATACAATCCCTTCATCGAATCAGTCAGCACACAGTCAAGCTAATCTGGGTCCCTGGACATAGTGGGGTCGATGGTAACGAATTAGCTGATGAATGTGCAAGAAATGGCTCCGAGTCGGTGGGGGAACGTGTCGAACCTGATATCTCGTTTCCTACAGTGGAGTTGATGAACGAAATTGATAGGATATCAGAGAATAGGATGAGGGATAGGTGGATATCGCTGACCACGTGCAGGATATCGCGAACCATGTGGGCACTGCCAAATCCTAAGAGGACAGAAAGTCTTCTTACCTTTAGCAAACGTACGGTTAGCCTATTAGTAGGAGTACTGACAGGACACTGTATAATCGGCCAAATGGCCGTTCGTATGGGAATTTCTGACAGGGACTTTTGTAGAAGTTGTGGAGAGGTGGAGGAGGAGGAGTCAGTGAAGCACTTGTTGAGTGAAGTAGGAAGACAACTTTAGGGGAATCACAATGGGCCTTATGGCCTACGAATGAATTCGCCAAATTGGCGGACGCCCATCCAACCTAACCTAAACCTAACCCGTCCAATGGTGCGTCCGAGAGGGGTCATTATTGAGACCGACCCCCATTTATTTTTACCCTACAACATTTTTTTAAAACATACCTAGGCCCTATCTCCACTCCCTAAGTAGGCTTCCATTCAAAACTACATTTTTATAAAATTTGCTCCAACTGTTATTTGTATGGGAGCCTACTTAGGGAGTGGAGATAAAGCGTAGGTATGTTTTTAAAAAATGTTGTAGGGTAAAAATAAATGGGGGTCGGTCTCACCAATGACCCCTCTCGGACGCACCATTGGACCGGTAGAAGCTGATTAAATAAAACAAATTTACAAAAAATAAAAAAAATTGTATGGGGACCGCCTTAACAATTAGAGATAGAGGGTAGGTGTGCCCAGAGAAAATGTTTGGACAAAAAAAATATTGTGGGTCAGACATATACTTTATTGCTCTAAGGGCACTCTTAGGGCAGTTAGAGCGGTTGGAGCATATTTTAAAAAATGTCGTTTTGTGTGGGAGCCCCCTTAGAAATTGGAGATAGCGTATTAGTTTGTTCCAAAGAAATGCTAAGACGTAAAAATTAATGGGGCGGTCTTATAAATGACCCCTCTATGACGCACCATTGGAGCAGTAGAAATGATTTTAAGATTAGAAAATTATTATCAAATTTTTTCAAAAAATTTAAAAAATAGTAATAATCGTTATCCCACGATCCTACTGGGCAAAAAATTTATAGAATCGATAGAAGTTTTACACAAAAAAAAATTCCAAAAAATCCAAGAGTACATACATTTTCAAAAATTAGATTTAAATTTTAAAACTTAAAAATCGCATACTAGAGCACTTTGAAGAATTTTTCTGGATTTGTTTTTAAAGAGAACGCAAAAAAAACAAAAATTTTGAAAAAACAAATTAGCAATTTGAACCATTATTGAAGAAGTTATGAGTAAAAGAAATTTGAGTAAAGGAACAAACTACCAACTTTTAAAAATTCGATATCTTTTGACGGGTCATCAAAAAAATCTGAAAAATTCGTAAAACTGTCAACAAATTGGGAAAATCTAAAAAACAAAATATTCAAAGTGTCCGATTTGACATGGAATGCCCCATATATGTGGCTTTCCACACCAAATGTCCCGCTTCAGAAAAACATGTGTACCGCAAATTTCTGAATATGTTGTTTTGATAGCCCTATATGGAACTAAGAAAATTGCGTTATTGGTTTTTCTAATTTTCAAAAACTGGGCTCAGAGGGCGTGGTCAAATATTGGCAAAATGGTCAAGTTTGTGGCGAGTTGCCTTGATTAAATATTTATCACATTAAAACGGAATGCACCACAATCTTAAAAATTTGCATTCTTATATAGTTTTGTATGGGCTATCGATTAAATTTTTTTGGAAAATTTTCAGAACCCGTTCTGAAATTTTCCATTTTTTTTTTAAATGTCAATTTATTAAAAAACATTCCATAAATATTACTCATTCGCAACGTTAAAACAAAGAAATACAAGCAAATTACAAAATTGTTATGAAATACGATTTTCTCGAAAAAAACGAAAAATGTTTTTCTGAATTTTTTTTGTGGATGGACAAACATCTAAACTTTAAAAAAAAAATTTTAAAAAAGAAAAAAAGTGGCCGGATTTTTGATAAATTGACTTTTTTAAAAAACGGAAAATTTCAGAACGGGTTCTGAAAAGTTTCCAAAAAAAAAAAATTTTTAATCGATAGCCCATACAAAACTATATAAGAATGTAAATTTTTGAGATTGTGGTGCATTCCGTTTTAATGTGATAAATATTTAATCAAGGCAACTCGCCACAAATTTTACCATTTTTCCAATATTTGACCACGCCTTCTAAGCCCAGTTTTTGAAAATTTGGAAAACCAAAAACGCAATTTTCTAAGTTCCATATAGGGCTATCCATACAACCTATTCAGAAGTTAACGGTACACGTGTTTTTTTCGCTGGACATTTGGTGTAGAATGCCGCATATATGACTTTGTTGACATTTATTGCGATGGGTTAGGTGCCTCAAAACCACCCGCCAAAAAACGGCGCTTAAAATTTTTTGATTTTTTTACATTTTGTAGGGTATAAAAGATTCGCCAAAGCTTTATTTTATACTTCCACTTGATTTTAGTTTTATTTTAACAATTTTCCGTTATGCTTAATGTACTATAGATTTCACACACTAACATCACGCAATTTGTCTTAATATTTAAATGAGTAAGCAAAGCAAGTATTGACATTAAATTTAAATAATTTTTCAAATACAAACACATTGGGACAACCACAACACGCATGTATATATAATAGGAGGGCACTTAATTATTCAAATATTACAAAAGAACAAAAGAACTACAACAAAAAAATTGTAAAACGTCATTGATGTGAATTTAAAAATGTTACAACCTTCAAATTATTGTTTAAAATTTTTGTTAGATTTTTTTGCTGTAACTAATGTTTTTACTAAATCCCAACTAAAAATTGGCGATATCTTGACTGATCTGCTTATATATCATTATATCTGAACAGATAAGTGAAATTTCAAATTTGGTTCCCAATTTGGGGCTCTGTTCAATAGTTAAAGTGAAAATTTTCAAATAAGGCCTCGAGCTTAAATATTCATATGTTAAAACATTTAATAAAAATGGTGGAAAAATAATAAAACTAAATAAAAAAAATCCTTGGCGGCTGCGGTCTGTTAATAATTTTCACATATAGAGTTCAATTGACTATTAACTGAATAAATTTGATATTAAAACCCAAATAAAAATGTGAAGGATCAGTACTGATCCGAAAAATGGATCGCTAAGATTAGATCAGTTTTAATCGAACGGATACAATTTCATCCGAAAAATGGGTTTGCCTAATTACATAAACCCATTTTTCGGATCACATTGTATCCGTCCGATTAAAACTGATCTAATCTTAGCGATCCATTTTTCGGATCAGTACTGATCTTTCAAATTTCGGATCAGTACTGATCCTACATGGATCAGTACTGATCTTTTAAATCTCGGATAAGATGTGATATACAAGATTATATCTAAACATTTTTACTCGGGAAGTTTTTCTTATGATTATAATAACTGGATTATGTCTTAAATTTTTAGAAAAATTTAATTTTTCTTTTGCATTTTTTTCAATTCAAATACAACAAATCAAAAAAATTCTAACTGTGTTTACAGAAACAAAAAAATTTATCAAATATTTTCAAATGCTTCCCTAATACATAAAAACAATGACGACATTGACGCTGCAAAAGCATTTACAACGACGTACCATAAGTAAATGTACAACGACGCAATGGCAAATAAATTTTAAAAAATTTACAAGTATAATTAAAACTAAATGTTCTTGAAAATGAAATGCAGTTTCTTTGATAAATCTAATAAAATTTTGTTTAGTTTTTTCAATGTTTATAAAAACAACAAAATCATGTAAAAATATTTTTTTTTTATAATTTTAATAAACTACAATTTATTGGTGACCAGACATTAAATAAAAAATTTTTTTTTTAACAATTTCTTGTAATAATGATTGAAAATCAATTGCGGCAGCCGTTACGGAAAAAATATACATACATACGTTTAATTTAAAATGTCCACAGAATCATCAATCTTCTGCGCTTTCGTATAGTTTACATATTAAGTAAATTTACCATACATAGATGTATATGGGGCATTCCATGTCAAATCGGACACTTTTAGGCCCGACCCCCTTCGATTAATTTTATTTTTGGATATGTTTTAGTACGTATTAAATGCAACTTCCAGCCAAATTTTCAGCCTTTTATACCAAGGTGGTGTTGAGTAATCAATTTTTTTTCAAAATGGCGATTTTTTCCAAAAAATGAAAAAATTTTAATTTTCAATCAATTTTGACCAGTAAAAAATATAGATATATTAAAAAAAGATGGACAACATTTTGTTGGTAGTTAAATGTAGTTTTAGAAAAAAAAATATGAAAAATTATTCGAAGTAACTATCACTTGTTTTTTATCGTATAAAAATTAAAATCGACTTTTTGAAAAAGTCCGAAACCTTCGATTTTTTTTTAAAAATGTCAAAAATTCTACTCTAAATTACGCAACTTTTAAGTCATAATTCGAGATGTGATCGTAATTCGTTCTATTTTTATTCAAGTTTTGAAAATTGCACTTTTTTTTTTTTGACTCTGGTTTATTTTATATGGTGCTCCAAAAAAAATAATTTGGTAAATATTGACCGTAACTTCCCCTAGATATATTAACTTGGGTGTAAAAATACGTCTCAGAAAATTTTAGGATGATCGGACATGGGTAAGGCGTGCCGCATCGGCTTTGAAGTTTGAAAATCGGATTACAAGGGAAAATATGCATTTTTTTCTGTTTTCTTAATGTTTTTGGTATTTTAAGTTAATTTTGAATTCAAATGGTTACAGAATTGAAATGTAGAGTAAAATGTCTCTCTATTAAGGTCATAAAAACCGAAATCGGTTTAAAATCAGCCAAGTTATTACAACTTCCCCAGGCATCTAACGTGTGGCAGACAACTTTATTAATCAATACAATCCGATTTTTGAAATTCATTGAAATTTTCTACTGTAATAACATTTTTTTATTCTTCAAGTTCAAATGTTATTAGATGACAAGTATTTTTCATATTGTGTTTTGCTAACATTTTTTAAATTAGTGCTAAAAATGCATGCATTTTCCACACCCTTTTGAAATCTCTATTTTAAAAAAAAAAAATATTTTTTTTGTTTTAAAATTTGGAAAAGTCAAAAAAATATTACACTGAAACATGAATAATGAAAAAATGTTATTACAGTAGAAAATTTCAATAAATTTAAAAAAAGGGCCTCGTATTTTTTAATCAAGTTGTATGGCACACGCTAGATGCCTGGGGAAGTTGTAATAACTTGGCTGATTTTCAACCGATTTTAGTTTTTAGTACCTTATTAGAAAGGCATTTTACTCCACATCATAATTCTGTAATCACTTGAATTAAAACTTAACTTAAAATACCAAAGAAATTGCGAAAACAGAAAAAAAATCATATTTTTCCTTGTAATCCGTTTTTTAAACTTCAAGGACCATGCTAAGCGCCTTACACATGTCCGATCGTCCCAAATTTTTGTGAGACGTATATTTACCTCCAAATGAATATATTTAGGGTAAGTTAGGGTCAGTATCTACCATTTTTTTTTTTTTGGAGCTCCATATAAAATAAATCAGAGCCAAAACATAAAAGGTGCAATTTTAAAAATTAAAAAAAAAAATAGAAAGAATTGTGATCACATCTCGAGTTATGGCTTAAAAGTTGCATAATTTAGAGTAGAATTCTTTTAGTTTTTTACAAAAAAATCGAAGGTTTCGGACTTTTTCAAAAAGTCGATTTTAATTTTTAAACGTCAAAAAATAAGTGATAATAAGTGATTCGAATAATTTTTTCACATTTTTTTTCTAAAACTACATTTAAATACCAACAAAACGTTGTCCAACTTTTTTTAAAATATCTATATTTTTTACTGGTCAAAATTGATTGAAAATTTAAATTTTTTCATTTTTTGGAAAAAATCGCCATTTTGAAAAATTGATTACTCAACACCACCTTGGTATAAAAAGCTGAAAATTTGGCTGCAAGTTGCATTTAATACGTACTAAAACATATCCAAAAATAAAATTAATCGAAGGGGGTCAGGCCTAAAAGTGAGTGATTTGGCATGGAATGCCCCATATAGTATAGCATAAATAAATATATTTTTCTAAGAGCATTTGGACAGAAAGCTAATTTTTGTAAACAAAAGTCGCATATTCTCAGATATTGTCTAAGTGGAAATATTCTTAGATTTTGAGACATTCTTTGGAATGGAAAAATTACACTGTGTAACAAATTTGAGGCCATCGAGTGAGTGTATATGAAAAAAAACAAGTAGAAAAGTTAAATTCGACTCGAATACCCTCCAGAATGCCCTTTTTAGGTGAGAGTAAATTTTCTAACGTGAAAAAAGAACATTTTTGAATACAAAAATTTTATTTTGTGTAAAAAAATTTTTTTTTAAGTAATTTTTGAAAAAAAAAAAAAAAAAAAAAAAAAATTTACTAAATTTTTTTTTGGTGTAAAATTTTTTTTGAGTGTAAAATTTTTTTCGAGTGTATTTTTTTTTAGTGTAAAAATATATTTGAGTGACAAAAATACGTTGTAAAATATTTTTGTGACTTAGCAATGTTTTTAAAACATGTTTAACGGGTTTTCAGTTTTTAGTATCCTTCGAAAACTCCTTCATGGTAAATTTTCAGATTTTTTTGATCGAATTTTTATAAATTGGTAGTTTGTTCGTTTACTCAAACATCTTTTACTCATAACTTCTTCAATAATGGTCCAAATTGCAAATTTTTTTTCTTCAATTTTTTTGTTTTTTTACGTACTTTAAAAAAAAATCCCTAAAAATTCTTAAAAGTGCTCTAGTATGCAATTTTTTAGTTTTAAAATTTAAATCTCATTTTTGAAAATGTATGTACTCTTTGATTTTTTTGAAATTTTTTTGTGTAAAACTTCTATCGATTCTACAAATTTTTTGCCCAGGAGGAGCGTGGGATAACGATTATTACTATTTTTTAAAATTTTTTGAAAAAATTTTATTGTAATTTTCCAATCTTAAAATCATTTCTACTGCTCCAATGGTGCGTCATAGAGGGGTCCTTTATATGACCGAGCCCCATTAATTTTTACGTCTTAACATTTCTTTGGAACAAACTAATAATTAATTTCTAAGGGGGCTCCTACACAAAACGACATTTTTTAAAATTTGCTCCAACCGCTCTAACTGCACTAATAGTGCCCTTAGAGCAACAAAATGTATGACCAACCTACAATATTTTTTTAGTCCAAACATTTTCTCTGAACTCACCTACCCTCTATCTCTAATTGTTAGGCGGTCCCCATACATTTTTTTTTTTTTTTTTTTTGTAAATTAGATTTATTTAATTAGCTACTACCGGTCCAATGGTGCGTCCGAGAGGGGTCATTTGTGAGACCGACCCCATTTATTTTTTCCCTACAACATTTTTTTAAATATACCTACGCCCTATCTACACTCCCTAAGTAGGCTCCCATACAAATTACAGTTGGAGCAAATTTTTTAAAAATGTAATTTTGAATGGAAGCCCACTTAGGGAGTGGAGACAGGGCGTAGGTACATATGTTTTACAAAAATGTTGGAGGATAAAAATGAATGGGGTCGGTCTCACTAATGACCCCTCTCGGACGCACCATTGGATTTGGTCATACATTTGATTGCTCTAAGGACACTCTTAGCGCAGTTACACTCAAAATAATACATTAGCAGATTTACTAATTTTTTTTTGCTTATGCTGGTTAGCTAACTTTGAGCAAATTTTTAGTTTAGATTAGCATGTTAGCAAAAATATCTTGTAAACTTCATTTAGCGCATTAGCAATTTTAAACAAAATTTGAACTAATTTTTTTTGCTAGATTTAAAATTGAGTTGACCAAATTTTTACAAGCTTTTTTGCTAATATTAGCAAAATAAATGGTAAATTTTTTTTTATTTTCAGAAAACTTAAAATGGCGCTATCTCGGAAACTAAGCCAGATAGAGCAAAATGGAGGCCATTTTTGGTTCTCGGGCTCTCCATACTATCGCTGGCCCTCTTCACATGTGTGGACCCTAATGGGCCCTAACTTTAGATCCAAAAAAGTTAGCATTCCCGAAAATTTTAAAATGCTCATATCTCGGTAAATATTGCCGACACAACAAAAACTCCAAAAGCAATTTTGTAGCTCTCAACACGTAGAACAATACCGCAAAATAGTCAAAAGCTCTCCGAGTAATAATTTTGAAGTAATCGAGTTTTTTAATTCTCAAGACCCCAGTGGTCCCCTATAATCACGTATCTCAAAAACTAAGCAAGGTAGAGCGAAACGGGCACAAATTTTGGACCAAAAACGATGACGATTTTTAAGGAACCCAACTAGGTCTAGGCCCATCGGGGTCTGGACCTATCGGGTCCGAACCCAATGGGGTCCTCAGATGTGTATGAACTAAGTTCAAAAAAAAAAAAATTTTTGTTAACTAATTATTGGCGTATCGGTCTAGAGTGATTGTACGTTACAAGCAGTTAATAGCAAAGTATTACAGATGATGATGAGTTCAATCCTTGTCGGCTGCGATCTGTAAATAATTTTCACATATAGAGTTTTATTGACTATTAACTAAATAAATTGACATTAAAAGTTTTTCTGAAGATTATTATAACTGGATAATATGAAACTAGTAAGAAACAAACCAGGATGTCTAAATTTTTAGAAAAATTAAAATTTTTCTTTCACACTTTTCTCAATTCAAAACCATATATAACATTTTTGCTAACTTTAGCAAAAAAATTGTGGGTTCAAAATCAGCAAATTTTCTTGTAGGTTTTCAAGCTTTTTTTGCTAACATTACAGTTTTTTTTTTTGAGTGTAGAGAGGTTGGAGAAAATTTAAAAAAAATGTCATTTTGTGTGGGAGCTCCCTTAGAAATTGGAGATAGGGTATTATTTTGTTCCGAAGAAATGTTTAGACGTAAAAATTAATGGGTGTCGGTCTTGGAAATGACCCCTCTATGAAGCACCATTGGGGCAGTAGAAATGATTTTAGGATTGGAAAATTACAATAAATTTTTTTTAAAACACTTTTAAAAATAGTAATAATCGTTATCCCACGATCCTACTGGGCAAACAATTTTGTAGAATCGAAAGAAGTTTTACACAAAAAATTTCAAAAAAGTCAAAGAGTACATACATTTTCAAAAATGAGATTTAAATTTTAAAACTTAAAAATCGCATACTAGAGCACTTTTAAGAATTTTTTTGGATTTTTTTTTAAAGTACGTAAAAAAACAAAAATTTTGAAAAAAAAATTGCAATTTGGACCATTATTAAAGAAGTTATGAGTAAAAGAAGTTTGAGTAAAGGAACAAACTACTAATTTTTAAAAATTCGATATCTTCTGAACGGGTCATCGAAAAATTTTAAAAATTTACCACGAAGGAGTTTTCGAAGGGTACTAAAAACTGTTAACAAATTGGGAAAATCTAAAAAAAAAAAATATTCAAAGTGTCCAATTTGACATGGAATCCCCCATATATATAGTTTATGGGGTCCTAGACCAACATTTCGAGGTGTTACAAACGGAATGACAAACTTAAATACCCTCTATAACTTAAGAGTAGGGTATAAAATCCGTACGAAAATAAAAGTCGGTCAAAACCAACCATATAATATCTAACTCCAGTGTTATCCGGAAAATGGATCATAGGCCCAAACATGGACCGATTGGCTTAACCTTTTTTTAGATTCTTAATTAGTGTAGAAATCGCACACAAACTAAATTTGAGCACAATTTACATATATTTGTAGCAATAGACCGATTTAACTGAATATTGGTAAAAATATTTTATATTCGGGCTGAGTTCAAAAATAGTCCAATTACACCGCACATCAATTTCAAACTTTTTCCAAAATAACGGGGTTCCGACGATTGATTCTGGTAGAGTGGACCACAAAATGTTATAAGTGTGTCGGCGTTTTAAAAGATCACATCAGAATTTTATTTTAGAGACGGTTAAAGTTTCCCAGCTTTGGCTTGTTCTTGCAGCATATCGGTACATAAAACCAGCGAAGTATCCTGGAATTTGAAAACGGGGGGGGGGCACAATTCCCAATTTTTTTTTCGTCATCGCCTATTAATATTTGTTCTTAAGATAGAGCGATTCTGACCAAAATTTTGGATCAAAATCAATGGTGACCCTATAATAGTGTACGCATATACTCATGGGCGGACCCCATATATTGGGGTCCCCACATTGGGACTCCATAGGGTCTACAGAATCCGTAAGTTTAAGGAAATTTTTACTTATCTTAAAAAAATATTTTTCCTCTGGATAAAAACAATTAATCTTGTAATAAGTACAATTTTACTTACTTTTAAGATATATTTAAGTAACTGCATTACTACGTTTTAGGAAAAAATATACTTGGAAGAAGAATTAATATCTTTGGAGCCCTCGCATACCCTCCTTTTTTTAAATTAAGTGCAACATGCTTTAAAAATGGTAAAAAAAATTTTCAGTGTATATGGTTTTGAATGCCGAGTGGCGCCCATTTTTTTAAAAATAAAAAAAAATAAAAATTTTTACGCACCGGTTTGTTGGCAGACCTTCGAACGAATTAATTGTATTGAGAATTAATTGGCAAAAATTTCAATTTTGTTTTAAAAAGTTTTGAATTATCATTCCCTACTAGCATTCATCCTGAATTAATTCAAAGGCTTAATTCTCAAAGCTTAAATCATCTTCGTGTGTAAACGATCGGTTGTTGTTTTGTCGACTTCTCGTCTGCTGCTTTCCACACAAGCTCCCAGCAAAAACGTGGTAATGAGTAGTGAAAAGTAATCATTACCAAGTACATTATTTATAATGAGTACCCATTACCATTAACATTATTTTAAGCCCAAAAGTAACTACTTATCAGTAATATGTTATAAAAGCACCTCTAAGTAATAATATCTTCTTGCACTTGCAGTGTTTAACCTTTACAATTCAATTAACTTAAAAAGTACTTAAAAACTTAATAAAAATTACGCAATTTTTAAGTTTTAGTAAAAACAAGTTAAATTTTAAAAGTTTTAATTAACTAATTATTTTACTTCTTATTGGTAATGGGTTTTTAATCCTTATTTGTAATCCGAGGCAGTAACTACTTATTTATCTCCATACTCTTCACTAGTTATTTTTGTCTCACGCCCTTGTTAAAATAATTAGTGTTTCATTCAATAAGTAACTACTTATTAACATCTGCTTCGGATTACAAAACCCATTACTAGTAATGCCAATTTTTGCTGGGCTTAAATGTATGCGTATGTGTTGAATGATCATTCTTAAGGAATGAATTCTTGAAAGAATTAATTCAGTGATTTTGAAAGTTGAATGATTTAAGGTAATGCCAAATTCTATTATTTTAATTCAAATTATAAAATTGAATTAAAGAATTAATTCTTTCGAACCTTTGTTATGTAGAAATTAATATTCATAATCCTGATGCATAATTTTATTAGATAAAAGTAATAATTTGTGTTTTTTTATGATATTTTACTGATTTTGCGGTATAAATGACTTTTTAGAAACGAATTAATTTCAAACTCTGGAGTTTTTATAAAAAAATCTCTTCTTTTAAAATCAAAATATTTAGAAACTTGTGAATTTTTTTTGTATAATGTTTTTTGTGTATAAAATTTTCAAATCGAAAAGGGGGGGGGCACGTGCCCCCTGTGTCCACCCCCTGTATACGTCCATGCATAAAACTATGCTTTCTTTACAACTGAGGTGGCGGGTATGTTCAGCAACTTTATAGAAAATATTATGGTAAATATTTTTGTGGAACATATTACCCTCCTCCCATATTAACTCCCCCTCATAACGGTATTTTTTGGCTCTATTCTAACAAATCGACTTAACATTTTTTGAAGTCACTTTTGAAGCAGAAAACTTTATCCGACCAAAATGAATATTTTGTCAAACACACTCAAAAAAAAAACTTGTAAAATTACAAGAAAAACTTTTAACTTTTTTTTTTGTTTTCTACCTCCTATTTGACAAAATTTCCTAGTAATTTTACAAGATTTTTACCAATAATTTTGTAATTTTACAAGGTTTTTACCAATAAAATTGTAAATTTACTAATTTTTTGACACGATAAAATTTACAAAGAGGTTTCGTAATTTTACTAGATTTTTTGCTACCTCCTATTTTACAAGAATTCCTAGTAATTTTACAAGCTTTTTACCAATAATTTTGTAATTTTACAAGCTTTTTGCCAATAAAATTGTAAATTTACAGTTTTTTTTGGCGCAATAAAAATTACAAGCAATTCTCGTGAATTTACTAAATTTTTTTTTGTAAAATTATCTTGGAAATTTGTAAAATTACAAAAAAAAAATTGTAAAATTACAAAAAAAATTGTAAAATTACAAAAAAAAAATGTAAATTTCGTTTTGTTTACTAAGAAATAAGGAACACTGTCAAATATTCTTAAAATGGGATTACGAGACTTTTCCTAGTACTTTGACAAAGTTTTTTTTTTGTGTGTAGTGTAGGGTATTATATAGCTAGTCTAGACTGACTATAAAATATAATGAAGGATTTTTCCGCTCAGCCGAATATATTACTCTCACTTGTTTTAATTTATACATATTTGCTAAAATACGAATTGTTTTATTCAAAACAGTTTTTAATTTATTAAATAAACATAACAAAGGCTTAAGTTCAAAAACTTTAGATTTCAAACAACCACAAAAACACAAAACCCAGTTTATTAATCACAAAAAAAAAACTTAAGATTTATTAAAAACCAGTTTTATATTTACAATAAATTAAGAAATTAAATTTAAATTAAATAAAAAGTGTTTTATAGCTTGTAAACTTCAATAAATCTTTTTGGTTTTTGTTTTTTTTTTAAGAAAAATAAAAACAAAGCAATAACAATATTCTATAAAAACACCAAATTAATAATGACAAAAAATTTTAAAATACAAAAAAAAAAAATAAAAAAATTGACCCTTAAACCGGACGCAGATGCGAATGCGCACTAAAGAAATTTTTATGAAACCTGATCTAAAATCATCTTTAAATCCTTAAAGAACTAAATTAGCTCCAACTCTTTATTAAACTATTTTTAGGTATAATTCGAAAAATATGAATTGAAACTCAAAGATTCCAATTTTAATTCGAAAATTCCAATTTTAATTCGAAAATTCCATTTGTAATTCAAAAATTACATTAGAAATTTGAAGATAAAAAAATTTAAATTTTAATTCGAAAATTTCAATTTTAATTCGAAAATGACTGTTTGAAATTTAGTTGATATTTTATAAGTAGAATCTTTGAATTCCAAATTAAATCTTCGAATTCCAAGTAGAATATTTAAATTACAATTGATTTTTTTCGAATTTCATCTGCAAATAGAGTAGTTTATTGTCTGTTTATGCTAGAAAATTTTATAGCGTTTGAGGGTTAAAAATTAAAAAAAAAAATTAATAAAACAAAAATAATACAAAGCGCGCATTAAAAAAAATGCGAAAAAAATACACTAGAAAGTCGCGACAAAAAAACTGTAAACGTATTAAATTCTATAAAAAAAATAAACTTAAATGTTTTTACCAGAGTTGCTCATAAGACTTTAAACATAGTTTCTGTTTGAGAAAATTTTCCCATAGATTCTGTTAAATGCTAAATAATTCATAAAATTAACGAATTGACAAGAAAAAAAAACAAGTAAAAAGTGAAATTCGGGATTGCCGAATACATTAATACCCTTCTAAATGTATGAAACGTTATTGCAAAACATTTTACTTGAAAAAAAAAAATTGGTGAAAAAATATTTTGATGACAAAAAAAGTTGGTGAACAAATTTTTTAAAAATTTTTTTTTGGTGAAATAAATTTTTAGGTAGAACAAATTTTTCCGTAAACAAAAAACCTAAATAAAACAAGTAAGAAAGTTATAGTCGATCAAGACCGACCCTACACCAGTGTTTTCCGAAAAATGGGTCCCAAGTCCAAACATGGACCGATCTTTTGTTAGATCTTTAATTAGTGTAGAAAACACACACAGACAAAATTTTAGTGGAATTGGCTTATTTTTGTTTCCAATAGACCGATTTAACTTAATATCGGTCGAAATTTGTATAAAGAGGACCAAGTCCAAAAATAATCTGAATATATTCAGATAAAAGTAAGTTACCAAAGTACACCTTTAACACCTAAAAACAAAATTTTAATCAAAAATTTCCAACTTTTGTGAATTTTGAGAGATTTATGTGAATATTGGGAGGGTGGTTTATGGGGACTACAAGAGGAACTGGTCCGATTCCTTTAAAATTTTGAATTATAAATTTGTGAATACAAAAAACGTTTACCTACCAAATTTCGAAAGGATACCTGTTATAATACGCTAATAAGAGTCACTTGAGTAAAATTAAATGGGACGTTTGTATGGGGGCTAGGTCTAAACATGGACCGATTTTTTCCAATTTCAATAGGATTTGTCCCTGGGCCAAAAGAGGCTTAAGCTTAAAATTTCAAGTCAATTGATTAAAACTTGCGACGTGTATCGTGTTTACACCGTTTATACACTCAAAATAAATTCTCTGTCAAATCAGCAGAAAAATCTGCTGAAAATACACTCATTTTGAGCCATATGAGAAATCTGCTGATTTTAGCAGACACGGTTTGCTAAATATCTGTCATAAGAGGTGAATAAATATAACAAGAAAAAAAACAACAACATACGCCGCCAGCCAGCATCGAACTCGCCACCTTCCGATTTGAAAGTACACTTCTTAACCACTACGCTACGGAAGCTTATACTTTTATCTGGCGTTTTAGTTATTAAACATGTGTGTTGTTCGACAGCAGAGAAATCTGATTTTAGCAGAAATATCTGCTGATTTTAGCAGAAAAATCTGCTGATTTTAGCAGAACAATCTGCTGATTTGAGCAGAATAATCTGCTGATTTCAGCAGAACAATCTGCTGATTTCAGCAGAGCAATCTGCTGATTTCAGCAGAACAATCTGTTCTGCTTTTTTTTATATATAAAAAACTTTCTTGAAAAAATAATGAAATTCAGCAAACAAAATCAGTATAAACATAGTAAAATGTCTGTTATTTTCTTAAACTGAATAACAGAGATTTTAGTAAAAATATCCTTCTCAGCAGAACAATCTGCTAAAAGATTGCTAATTCAAATTGAAAGTCGTTTTACAGATTTTTTGACAGAGTTTTTCTTTTGAGTGTATGGACAGTCAGACGGACAGACGGACGGACGGACGGAAATCGCTAAATCGACTCAAAAATTGATTCTGAGTCGATCGGTATACTTAAAAGTGGGTCTAGAACCAATATTTCGGGTAGTTACAAACATCAGCACAAACCCATTATACCCTGTGCCACAGTGTGGTGTAGGCTATAATAATGTATCGCAAGATATATATATCTTCATACGTTTTTTAAAAATCCAATTTTTTTTTATGGAAGTTTTCCAAAGATAATATATTTTAAAATCGTTATCAAAACAGTGAATTTTACAGAAAATTATTTATCGTAATCGCATGATTTTTTTGCCGACTACGATTACGATTAATTGGAGCGATTAATCGCGATTACGATTACGATTTTAATAATTTTGCAGACTCTAGTTGGTCAGCGGTTTTTCAAACGAATTATTGGTGGCCACCGATACTGGTGGGCACTGCTGACTAACCGCTGACATGTAATGGAGACATTTGGGAAAATTGTATGAAGATGTCCCCAATTTTATAAAGGGAGAGTCAGTAGTATGTCAGCGATGATTTAATATTACCAACTGACAAAAAAATTGGTAAAAGTATCTAATTTTAGCAAAAAAAAAAATTTTTGTTAAAAAAAATTAATTTTTGGCAAAATAAAATTATAGGCGAAAAAATTTTTTCTGTAAAAATAAATAATTGTCCATTTAAATACAATTCTGTTTCTAAGTTTAGTAGAGTTGCTTATTAGACTTTAAATTAGTGCCCCCCGTTTCCCGGTTCTCGGTATTCCCGGGAATACCGGTATTCCCGGTTCTGGTACCGGTTTCCCGGTTCTAGATATATTCTCGGGAATACCGGTATTCCCGGTTCTGATCCTGGTACCGGTTCTCAAAAACCAAAAAAATGCTACACCATAAAATATTTAAATTACACTATTTAATCAGTATTTCAGAAATATTCAGTTGTGTTTGTAAAATTATTTGAAAATCATGTAACTATTTTTTCTTAAATTCAAAAAATAATATGGAAATGGTATTTTTCACATGTTTTGTATTTTTTTTTTTTTTTTTGGTAAAGGAAAAGAAAAAATTTTAATTGTACAAAATTTTACAAAATATACATACCGGTAGTCCCGGGAATACCGTCAGAACCCAAACCGGGAATACCGGTATTCCCGGGAATACCGGGAATGAAATAAGAACCGGGAAACCGGTACCATTTCCCGATAATACCGAGAACCGGGAATACCGGTATTACCGGTACTACGGTACGGACCGTAGGCACTACTTTAAATGGAGCTTCTTTTTGAAAAAATTTCCCATAGATTTTTTTTTTAATATTTAATGCTTTCTGAATTAAATAATTCATAAAATAAATGAAATGACAAAAAAAACAGGTAAAAAGTTAAATTTGGGTTTGCCGAATATATTGATAACTTTCTAAATGTATGAAAATATTGGAAAATATTTTACTTGCCCTGATTTTCGAGGTGTTCTTACATTTTCAATTGTAACTTTTATACCGCTGAAACGATATCGCTCAAATACAATACCAAACTTCTCGAAGCAACAGTCGATTTTTTCTAAGTTCAAACAATGAAAATTTAAAAAAGGGTCCAACAATTTATATTCAATTATAATTTTCCAATTACTCAAACAAAAATGAAGTACAGTACACAGAAAATAATATCGTATATTTTATTTTAATTAAAATTTTAATTGTTTTTTAATTTAATATTAATTAAACTTTTAATTAATATAATTAATTGTTTAATTAAATTTTTAACTTTATTTTAATTAATATTTTAATTGTTTTCAAATTTAATATAATTTAAGTATTTAATTTATATAATTAAATGTTTAATTAAATTTCTAGCTTTACTTATTTTTTTTTGTTTTGTTTTCCGTGTGTGTGCGAGTGTGTTTTTCTCTTGCATTGTATTACATACAAAAAAAATACATAAGTATAAAAAGTTTGTTGAAAGTTTTTTTATTTTTCACATAGGTTTTTGAATTCTCATTTTGTTTATAGTTTTATGTGTATGTATATGAGAGGTTTATAATCAACTTTATAAAATCATCTCACTGACTATGTCTTTACGGCATAAATAAATTTGGTAAAGTTTGAAGAAATATTTTTTTTTAAACTATTTTATTCAAAAAGAATGTTTTTACAAATTATTTTTTTTTTTAATATATTATTTTTAATTAATTTTTTTAATTTATACAATTAAAATTTTAATTATTTTTTTTTTTTTAAATTTTAATTAAATTTTTTAATTTATAGTATTAAGTTTTTAATTAAATAAATATCCATTTATTTTTAATTAACGACATACAAATATTTTTAATTTATTTGCGCATTTTAGTGATTGGTCCGGATTTAATTAATTTTTTAATTAAATCTACGAATTTTTTAATTAAATATTTTTTTTATTTTTTTTTGTGTAGAAGAAATCCGCATTTTTTGACCTCCAATTTATTTGACCACCAATTTTTTTTAAACAAAGAAAGTTTATTTTTTTTTTATTTTTATATCGCATTACTTACTATTCACTTAGGTGTACTCAAATTAATAAACAATAAAATCTTTTCTTTGTTTACAAAAAATTGTTGGTCAAAAAATGCGGCTTTCTTGTTGTTATTTAAGAAATTTTATTTTTTATTTGAGTCACTGGAAAAATTTCTTGATAACTGAATATAAACTATTGGACCAATTTTAAAATTTTATATGTTTGCACTTAGACAAAATCGCACAAAAATATTTTTAAAAAATGTTCTTATAAAGGTATTTCAATAATCTCAACTTCCATTTTTACCCTTGTAGTACATTTGATTTTTACTCAATCTGGACGCCATTAACCTTAAATTAAAGCCTGATAAATTACCAACACAGCACTTTTTGCAAAAATACTTATGTATCTACTATGAAGACGTTCGTAGATTTTTGGCGTCCACTGTATGTCGTTGATGTTCCGACGAAGACACCGATATGTTTTCAAATGTTTTTTTGAAGACCCCTAAAAAACAGTTTTATTATATCCTTTTTCAGTGCTTTAAAAACATTTTTCTTTCATAATTATTTAAATAATATTGCAAATTTTCTTTAATGTGGTTAATGGGATTTGATAAAAAAAGAACAACGCAAAAGTTTCAAAATATAGCTCTTTTTAAAGACTCTGCAAAAAACTTGGAAATAAACATAGGTGTTTTGGTCAGAGAACCGATAATAAATATTTTATGGTATCCTAGGCCGACATTTCGATTCGTTATAAAATATCCCAGAATCTATGAATTTCTGAGAACCTAAAATTGCTTCCATACACTCAAAAAAATAAACTGGTAAAACGCCTGGTAAAATGCCTTGTAGTCCCGTTCTACCAATATTTAACAATTTTCCTTGTTTTTTAACAAAAAATCTTGTACTTTGCTCAAACGACAACTACCCACTCTGCACAGTTTCGAGTCGACAATTTTTTCGAAGTTTTTTCGAAGCTTTTTCGCAAAAATGATTCGAAGTCGATATTATATACAGTCGATATTTTAACGTTTCTCGAACTTATATTTTTATTGAGAAATTAATCGATTTCGAAATGATTTCCAATCTACATTTAAGGAATTCTCGTATTTGTTCTTCCATCGAAAAAAATACTTATTTTCAATATAACATCGAATTTTAGTTTAATTAGTTTAACAAAAATTCCAGAAATTTTAATTGTTATTATAAAAAAAATTATATCTAACATCAGAACAATAAAAAAAAAAAATAAAAAAAAAATCCGCGACCGGGGTTTGAACCACGGCCATAAAACTACAAATCCTTAGCTGCAGAACCTGCTAGCCAACTAGGCCATACACAACTTGAAAATTGTTTGTACTAATATATATTTTGAAATAAAAATATTTTCAAATTATGAGAAGTATGTCAAAATAAAATGAATATAAAAACAGGGTAATTCAAATAATAATATAAATTATAATTTAAGGGTAATTCAAATAATAATAAAAAATTCAAATTTTAGTAAAAGTAATTTTAAAAAAGTACTTTTATAATCAAACTTTGGCTGAAGGAGTAAGGCGTTCAACCAGTAAACTGGGAGTTCTGAGTTCAAATCTCAAGTGAGGCAGATAAAAATAGTAATTAGTAAAAATTAAATTTAAAGAATAAATAAATTAAATTAGTAAAAATTAGTTAATTGAAAGTAAGTAGTAGCAAGTAATAAAATATTTTTTTTTTATTCTTACCGTTTTAACACAATTTACTAAATCATTAAAAAACAAAATTATCGAAATCCATGAAATTTTTCGATTAAAAATCGAATCGAATCCTGTACCAAAACTCGATTCTATATCACCTTGCATGCCACATTGGAAAACACGTTTTATATCGACATTATATCGAACTCGATATCGACGAAATTCTTAGAGAAAACGATTCTTTTTCGAATCGATATCGACTCATTTTGCATACTGGGTACAGTTTTATTGGTAATTTTACAAGTTTATTTTCCTAATTGTATTCTACCATTTTGAAAGGTTATTTTACAAAAAAAACTGTAATTTTACAACAAAGTTTTTATTACGAGGATTCTAGTTGAATTACAAAATAACTGTTATTTTACAAAAATTTTGTTATACGAGGATTTATATTGTTTAACAAAAAAAACAATTTTTTTTTGTAATTTTTTTTTTATTCAAAAATATTTAAAAAAAAAAGTTGACAATATTTTGAAAAATTTATTACGAGGATTCTAGTTAATTTACAAAAAAAAAAAACAGTTATTTTACAAAAATTATTTTATTTTGAGGATTTATGTTCTTTAACAATTTTTTTTTTTGTAAACTTACCATTTTGGTTTGTAAATTTACCATTTTTTTAAACATAATAACCATTTTTTCTTGTAAGTTTACCATTTTTTTTTTATTTTTCCGGTTTTAAACCAATATTTTTACCAATAAAATTGGTTATTTTACCAAATTTTGGCGCATTCAAAATTACGAGGAAATCCTCGTAATTTTACGAGAATTTTACCTACGTCATATTTTACGAGAATAGCCTCGTAAAATCACGAGATTTTTTGGTAACTTTACAAGGTTTTTTTTTTAGTGTACAAACAATTTCTAAACATCGGAAAACTTTTTTTTTCCAAAAAAAATGTGTCAACCATTTAAGAATCTCTGCCCTAAGAACCATACACATTCATAGCTGAAACGTAAACAAACGCTATTATCTAAATAATAATAGTAAAAACTGGTAATAAAACACGTTGAATATTCGAAGCAAAAAATGTACAAAAAAATAAATTCGAAAATATATAAAAATATATATATTTCAACAATAACTAACTGTACCGCTGTAATTGAGACTGAATTTCAAAGAACAAAAACAAAAAAAAAAGTAAAGCAAGTATTTGAAATTGTCATCGAAATAAATAAAAATAGATTAAAGTCATATAAAATTAAAAAAAAAAAAACAAATATAAATGTGAAATACCATAGATAGAATCAAATTAAATAGTCAATTCACTTCTAAATAAAAAAAAATAAAAAAACAATGCAAAATGGACTATCAACTTGCAAGCAACGAAGAAACAAAATCTAAATAAACACCTTAAGTCTTCAAATTAATTTTTAACAAATACTTAAATTTAAATTTAATTATGTATTTTTTTTAAAGAGTTTAAAAATTAAGTAAATTTATTATAAAAAGATTTTGAGACAATTTTCCATATTGAAAATTCTCAGATTCTAAGAAATTTTTTTTGAAAAGAAAAATTTTTCCAAAAAAAAAAAATAAGAAAAATTTTAATGCTTTGATTTGACTCAAATTAAGTTTTAATGAACGTTTTTTTGCAAGCTCTATAAAATTGTTAGTAAAATAAAAATTTGAGAATTTTAAAAAAAAAAATTTCTTGAACGTAATACACTAAAAAAAAACCTTGTAAAACGACAAGAAAAAATTGTATCTTTTTTTGCTACCTCTTATTTGACAAGCTTTTTACCAATAATTTTGTAATTTTACAAGTTTTTTACTAATAAAATTGTAAATATACAGTTTTTTTGACAAGATAAAACTTACAAGGAGGTCTCGAAACTTTACTAAATTTTTGGTACCTCCTATTTTATGAGAATTCCTAGTAAAAAACACTAAAAAAACTTAAATTCTAAAACATTTTCTCCGTTGAGAAAAACTCTGATTCTCAGATTCTCAGATTCTCATTTTTCGGTTTAGAAAAATTCTTAGATTCTGAGACATTTTTTCTTCATAAAAATTTTTAAATATGTGTAATAAGATTTTCAACCGTGGTTAATTTCATGTGCCATACCATACGCAAATTTCAAAATTACAACAAGTTAAAGTAATAATTATAACTTTAATGATAATAATTATACATTACAAAACTTAGAAAATTTTTAACTAAAAATATTGTGTGTTTTCAAAATTCATAACAAAAAAATGTTTCTTCAAAAGGCAAGCGTGGGTGCTGATGATTATTAATTGTTGTTCTACAAGTAACAACACAAGTACATATTGTGCGGGTTAAAATACATGAACAATAAGATTCTTTAGGGTATTAACCCTTTGACGTGCTAAAAGGTATGTCGGAGACAAAAACAAACTATAAAATTGTTAACATCATCATTTTTTTGTCATTACGTTTGTATTTCCTCGAAATATTGGTCTCCCAGCAGAAATTTTGCTGAACTGGCAGCAGCTTTTGGAAAGGAAACTCGAGTCAAGGAGCGCATCCAAACCTGCTGAGTTCATGCATGATTCTCTAAGGCGATGTCACACTTTAGAGCGCTAGTTGGATACACCGAAAAAGCGCTCTTAAGGTGCTCTGAATTCATCTCTTTAGAGCGCTGAAAAAATCGCTATAAAGAAGCAGTGAATTCATGTATATTTTTAGAGCTGTTTTAACTATTTCTAAAAAACAAATTACAAAATCTGAAATACAATTGACTAGTTCTGAATGCAATTGGAAAATCTTAAATACAATTGACTAATTCCGAAAATCAGTTGACTCCCTGCAAGCATTTGAAAGAAATATTGCCTAAGAGATCCAATTACATTTAAAAAATTTCCAATTATATTTCGAAATTTTCAAATTATATTTGGGAAACTTCCATTTATATTTCAGATATTACCATTTATAACCAAAAAAAATTTAATTACATTTAAAAAATGTTCAATTATATTGGAAATTTTTGAAATATAATTGTATATTTTTAAATATAATTGGAGATTTTAAAATATGATTGGACATTTTTTGTAATATAATTTGTATTTTCTGAAACTTAAGTGGAAAAGGAAATCAATTTTTTTATTTAAAATGTGAGGTGTTATGATTGAAGCACTCTTTGTAGCGCTGATTGATGCGCAATAATGATGCAGTGAAATCATGTGTCTTTGCCTAAAACTCAGGTTTTTTATTCAAATGGTGTTAAATATATTCAAAAGGAAAGCATGTATGAAATTTTATCAAAATATAATTTTATATTTTGATTTTTATATAAAAAATCTTAACAAAAAATTTAAATTTTTTTCCCTTACTTTGCGCTTCGGTATGCTATAAAAAGAAGCTGTGTCGCCAAAATCACGATTTATTTTTGCTGGGTCTAGGATCCATTAAATATACATATTTATTATCCTCGATCGATTTTAAATCAATCTACCGATGTCCGTCAGTCTGTTGGAATGGCTATAAGGGCCCAAACTTTTACACAGACATGACTAGTAGTCATTGACTACATCTATAACATTATAACGGCATTATTTTTTGGTACACAAAAAAAAAAACCTTGTCAAATTACTAGAAAAAGTCTCTTAATCCCATTTTACCAATATTTGGCAGTTTTCCTTGATTTTTAAACAAAACATTTTCGATCGAAATTAATTTTTTTTTTTTGTAATTTTACAATTTTTTTGTAATTTTACAAATTTTCTAGGTTTTTTTATAAATAAAAATCTTATAAATTCACGAGAATTCCTTGTAAGTTTTATTGCGTCAAAAAATTTTATTTAAGAAAAACTACCTTCAGCTAGAATCAGGGGCGTATCCAGGATTTTATTTCGGTGGGGGCCCACTTTTTTTTAATTTTTTTTTTTTACAAAAACTTTACATAACAGCACATGTTTAAGAATTTATCTCGATCTTTTCCTTGAACTGAATGTAACACGATCTGATTCTTCATTTTTGTGTATGTTTAAAACTGTTGGAGATTTTTTTTTTTATATTTTAATAATTTTTGAGAGACTTAATACTTTTTTTAAAGTGTGAATTGTATCAGATGCTGATACATTTTTACAAAGAAGATTATCAGAATCTGAATTTTTTTTCAAAGAAAAGTCTAAGATCCAAGCTAAGACATTTTTTGTTATCGAAAAAGTCAAAGACTCTAAATCATATTTCCAATGGATAACGTTTCTCGGGAAAAAGTTGCTTTAGAAAATGATTCTATAAACATATTCATAAAATACTTTTCCAAAAAAAAAGACTCCGATTGTAAGATATTTTCCCAGAATCTGAGATATTTCTAGACTTGCAAATTCTATTCCGATTCTGAAACATTATTTCTCTAGAAAAGTCTTAGATTCTCAGACATGTTTCTTATAAAAAGTTTTGGATCCTTAGACATTTTTTTTAGAAAAGTGTAAGATTCTGAGATATTTTTTTTTTTTAAAGAAATTGTCTTGTTCTGAGACATTTTTCTAAAAGGCAAAGTCGCTTTTTAAGATTTGACCACAATTTACTTACAATTTGACCTATTTTTGTGTACATAAAACTTCAGGTTCTAAGATATTTTTCATTAGAACCTTAAGTTGAAAAGGTTCAAATTCTAAGAACAAATTTTCAGATTTTGAAATTTTTTTAACAGAAAAATTTTCAGTTTCAAAACATTTTCTTCAAAAAATTTTAGATTCTTAATGTTTTTCGATTTTTTTAAGATGTTTTGTAATATTGTACTTGTTATTTGATACCAAATCCTGGGGGGGCCCGGGCCCCCCCCCCCCCCCTGTATACGCAACTGGCTAGAATAACCCTTCTCAAACTATAATATTTTAAAGGTTGACTAAAGCAATTTTTATTTTTAATAAAAATTAATTAATTTTAATAAAAATTGCAATAATGTTTATTATAATTTTACTTCTGTACTTCTTTATGTAGGGAAATATTGTCTTTTAAGTCTTCTTTTCTTCAATGTTGCGCAAAATTCACAACCCTAAGTATAAAACCGTAACATAATATTTTTAAAATTAAACTGAACGCCTTAGGGTTAAAATGCAATCTATTGTTAAAAAAATATTGTGCACTCAAAGTTTTATTAGTAAAAAAGTAAAAATCGACATTGCCAAAACTTTCCTGTACATTGTACGAATAAATTTAAGGATATTTAAGTAAATCAGATAAATTCTGTGAAATATAGGATAGGTTTTCTGAAAATTTACATACGCCATAGTTTTGATGATTTTAAAGGTGATTTTAATCCAAAGAAATAAGGTCAAAGGTCACAAAAATATTATTTTCAATGGTTTTTGCAAATATCTCGCCTGCTAATTGTCAAACTTATCTACATAATATGAAATTTTTCGCCAATAGGTGGCAGCACTGTTACCAAAACATAGGTAAAATAAATATCAAACGTCAAGTTTTTTTTTTTATTTATAAAAATTTTTCGAGTGTAATTGTATAGTTTATCCGTATTATTATTTTTTTTTGTTATTATATTTATTTACAAAAAATATAAATATTGTTGAATCACCAGCAGCAGCATCATCTTTTGCATCAGTCATCTATTCTAATGCAAAACAAATTTAAAGAATTGTTTTTCTTTTGTTTGGCCTTGTAGCCCGATAGTGGTTGTGGATATAAACAAAATGCTATAATAACAATGTCTGTTTTTTTATTATAACAATAATTAAAGTTAAAAAGTTTAAAAAATCAATTAAAAATCTATAAAATCAAGTAAAATTTAAAAAAATAATATTTTTTGAAAATTTTAGAAAAATTTATGGGTTTAACTATTATTCTACATCATTTACCATTGTATATTACAATTTTTCAAATATTAAAATTGTCCAAATGTATTTTAAAAATGTCCAAATATATTTTAAAATTTTCCAAATTTATTTTAAAATTTTCCAAATGTATATTAAAATTTTCCAAATGTATTTTAAAATTGTCCACATACATTTTAAAATTGTCCAAATGTATTTTAAAATTGTCCAAATGTATTTTAAATTTGTCCAAATGTGTTTTAAAATTGTTCAAATGAAGTTTAAAATTTTCCAAATATATTTTAAAATTGTCCAAATGTAGTTTAAAATTGCCCAAATGTATTTTGAAATTGTTCAAATGTATTAAAAAATTGTCCGTTTGTATTTTAAAATTGCCCAAATGTATTTTAAAATTTTCCAAATATATTTTAAAATATTCTACATAGAATTATACATAAAATATTTTAAAATACATTTAAAAAATATTTTGAGGATGTTTATTCTGGCTCGAGGTCATTATTTTCTTTACTAATTAAAACCATGATATTCTCAAAGCATAATTTTTCAAGAAAATAATTTTTTGTTTTAAATTTATTTATGTTGGTCATTTTTGCAAGAATTAATCGACACGTGTTTCGGAATTTGTCAAGATTCCATTGTCAAGATTATTTAGCAAAAATAGAAAAGATTTACTACAAAGTAGCAAACGAGTCTAATGACAAATCGTTTGTGCACAAACTAGAATATTAATACATATTCGCCTCTATTCACAATGAGAATTAGAAAGACGAAGAAATTGTACCATACTAATAAGGCAACGATTGTCAATAACCAACAAAAATATTTAAAACAATTTTACATACGATAGTCCATTGGACTACAACAATATGTTATTTGTGTTGTTGTTGTGAGAAATACTCCATATTAGGGTTATTCATCACATGGCGTGCCAAATGTTCAAATTCTGATTAATTTTTATTAAAAAATAAAAATTGTTTTATTCGACCTTTAAAATATTATATTTTGAGTATGTTTATTCTGGCTCGAGGTCATTATTTTCTTTACTAATTAAAACCATGATATTCTCATAGCATAATTTTTCAAGAAAATTATTTTTTGTTTTAAATTTATTTATGTTGGTCATTTTTGCAAGACTGAATCGACACGTGTTTCGGAAAAAGGCTCCCATACAAATAACAGTTGGAGCAAATTTTATAACATTGTAATTTTGTATGGGAGCCTACTTAGGGAGTGGAGATAGGACGTAGGTATATTTTAAAAAAAATGTTGTAGGGTAAAAATAAATGGGGGTCGGTCTCACTAATGACCCCTCTCGGACGCACAATTGGACCGGTAGAAGCTGATTAAATAAAACTAATTTACAAAAAATAAAAAAATTGTATGGGGACCCCCTTAACAATTAGAGATACAAGGTAGGTGTGTTCAGAGAAAATGTTTGGACTAAAAAAATATTGTGGGTCGGTCATACATTTTGTTGCTCTAAGGGCACTATTAGGGCAGTTAGAGCGGTTGGAGCAAATTTTGAAAAATGTCGTTTTGTGTGGGAGCCCCTTAGAAATTGGAGATAGGGTATTAGTTTGTTCCAAAGAAATGTTAAGACGTAAAAATTAATGGGGGTCGGTCTTATAAATGACCCCTCTATGACGCACCATTGCACAGTGCCACATTTGGCCAATCTAGGACGACAAAAATATTATTTATATTGACTGGAAATTTGGTATACATGTTCGTTTTGAGGCCAGTTAACGGCCACGCCCACTTTTTAAAAAATTTTTAATTTTGGTTGTAATTTCTTTAAACTTGGTATATTTACTCTCAAGGACTGTAGAAATAATATCACAAAAAAGGGGGCGGTCAGACAACTGCCATGCCCACTTTTTAAAAATATGTTTAAAAAATATGTAAAAACAAGGTTTACATATCGCCCCACTGTAGTCGGCGTCGCAGACGGTCGCAAAAGTTAGCCGTTGAAATAAGTACTATGGATATTGGCCAATATGTCTGAAAAAGTCCGGCGACCAATAGGGACCAAAAACAAAAGTTCTATTCCATCAAAAAAAATAAATATATGATTTTCTTTTCAAAAATTTTTATTTTGTTAAAAATTTAATAAAAAATAGAAAAAATTGTTTAAAAAAGAAAAGATATGACTTAAAGCCTTTAAATTCCTTTAAAATTACCAAAAAAGAGTGTATAAATATCTTTTTTTGTTAAAAAGTTACAACAGTTTAAAATCGACTTAATTAATGCGAAATAATGAACACTTACTTACAGGATTTTACAAGATGCAACTTTATGCACCCACATCTTAATAACGAACAGAATTATAGTTCTTATATGAGTATTTCCGTGCTATTAGGAATGTTTTATAATACATACAAACAAATCTTAAAAATCGGGGAACTTTTTTTTTTTTATTTTTGTCGTGCTAGATTGCCCAAATGTGGCACTGTGCATTGGAGCAGTAGAAATTATTTTAAGATTCAAAAATTACAATAAATTTTTTTAAAAAATTTTTTAAAAATAGTAATAATCGTTATCCCACGACCCTCTTGGGCAAAAAATTTGTAGAAGTACGCAAAAAAACAAATATTTAAAAAAAAAAAAATTGAAATTTGGACCATTATTAGGCTGACCATTCGTACTGATTTGATCAGTACATGTACTGATTGTTGATCCCGTGTACTGATCAAAAAACGTTGTACTGATTTGTACTGATTTTTTGAAATATGTACTGATTGTACTGATTTTTGAACATTTCAACATAAAAAATTATTTTATTCGAAAATTCTATACAAAAACTTTATTTTCATAAAAAAGTCTCAGAGTAGTTTTTTAAAACTTAAGTCTGAAAATGAATCAAAAAGTTCCTTAACACAAAAAGGTTTCTGATCATGAGATTATTTTGATCTTCATACATTTATATGAAAAGGCGCAGAGAACCTTTGAGATTTTCTATAACGAAAACTTCACGGGATGATGGATTTTCTATAAATTTGGAAAGATAATGTAATTGCATGATTCTTAATAGTTCTCAGATATTCGATGAGCAAATGTCTTCAGAATTTATTGAAAAAATCGCTGGGAAGTTTTCTAAAAGAAAAACTAACCAAAAATTAAAGAAAAAGTCTTCAGAATCTGAGGCATTTTCTCTTTTCAAAAACCTGTCGGTTTTCATTATATTTTCTGCACTGAAACGATCAAAACATTTAAATGAAGTTGTTTTAAGTCAACTAAATTTTCTGAAAAATAACTACCCCAGAGCTTATAACATATGTTTTTAACAGTTGTTTTTACCAGTTGTTTTTACTAAAATACTTATATAAATTTAACGAAAATTTTTTGGGTGTTGAAAACATCATCAGTGACTTCCCATAGAAAAGAGCTTTTGAGAGTAGGATTAATGCTTAATTCTTTCCGTAGTCAACATTAAGCTTTACACGTAGTTATTTCTAGAAAAAAAAAACATAAAAACTTGGCTGTACTGATTTGAGTTCAGAAAAAAATAGTCACCCTAACCTAGGGTTGCCAGATTTGAAATAGGGAATAACAGTACATTTGGTCTCAAAAAACAGTACATTGCAAATAAAAACAGTACTTTTTCAAAAGTCTTATTTTATATCAAACTACAAAAACTTAGCCCTTTTACCCTGGTTTTAAACAGTTTTCAGCCAAAACGAGCATAAAAGATTGTTTACAGAACGGTGGAACATTTTAGGTAAACCGTCTCAAATTTATTCTATTTTTTTTATCAGTGTTGAAAAAAATTGCTGATTGACTTTTTGGAGCTTGTCTTAGTTGCCACGATATCTTACTTGTAAAACTTTTGTAGTCTATGCTTTCGCTTAACTAAAACGCCGATCTTCCTATCAAAAACATATGAAAAAACCCATAAAACAGTGTTTTTTTTAAAACACAACTTTAAAAAGCAAACGCGAAAAAGGTATTATTGCACTCAAACAAAGGCCTAACTAAATTTTGGAAAAATGTTTTTTCCCCACTATTTAGTAAAATTTAATAAAAATTTTGGAAATTTCTTTGATAATTTGCAACCAATTAGTTCATCATATTTATCTTAGAATTGATGAAGTTTTTTCTTCAGGTTTAGTAAATTTTATGCAATTTGAGGGAAATTATTTTTTCAAAACTGTTTAAAAAATTTCTAAAACTAAGCCAGAATGAGAAAAAAAGTGTTCATTACCGGTTTTAAGAATCTCTAAAGAATCTCCGGTCCTCTTTCAATATATGGACTCCTAAATTTGAATCTAAAAATTCGAGCATTTCCCAAATTTTAAAAATGCTCATTTCTCAGAAAATTTTGCCGAAACAAAAAAAAAGGCCAAATACATTTTTGTAGTTCTTTACACAACCGTCTTAATCCCTCCGTGTAATAGTTTTTTTTAATTATCCCGTTAAGATTCTAAAGACCCTTTTGGGCCTTTAAATTCCCGTATGTTAAAAACTAAGCAAGGTAGAGCGAAAAGGGCAAAGATGTTGAATCAAAATCTATGACGATCCTTAATAGACCCAATGGGACTGGGCCTAAGGTGGTCTGTACCCATGGGTTCCGAACCTAATTGGGTCTGCCCACAATCGGAACTTTAAATGAGATGTACTCAATAAAATAAATTTTTTCCCATTTTTTAGTTTTTTCTTATTTTTCAGAAAAATTTGGACGAAAAGAAGGAAGACATGGCAATGGAGCTAAATCATTATTGAATTTAGTTAAATTTCCCACTTTTTAAATAATTTTTCTTTTTTAGTGCGGTATAAAATTTTATTGCATTTAATTGCTCCTTTTTAAAAATTGGCTTAAAATTTTGTCAAATATGAAACATTTTTCGAAAAATGTTACATTTTGGTAATGAGTATAAAAAAACAGTACAAAAACAGTACATGCTTTAAAAAACAGTACTTTTGCGTACTGTTTTAGGTGGTGTGCATAAAACAGTACTTTTTATAAAAAACAGTACATGTACTGTTTAAAACAGTACGAATGGCAACCCTACCCTAACCATTATTGAAGAAGTTATGAGTAAAAGAAGTTTGAGTAAAGGAACAAACTAACAATTTTTAAAAATTCGATATCTTTTGAACGGGTTATCAAAAAAACTGAAAATTTACCACGATGGGGTTTTTGAAGGGTACTAAAAACTGTAAATAAATTGGGCAAATCTAAAAAAAAAAAAAAATTCAAAGTGTCCGATTTCACATGGAATGCCCCATATATTAATGATACGCGATCGATTTTAAGACATTCTAGAGATGTCCGTCTGTCCGTCTGTCTGTCTGTGGAAATGGTGATCACGACCAAAATACTACACGGATACGACTGAAACTTAACATAAAGTACTGCTCAAAATTATAGCGCACTTTAAATTATTTTTTACAACTTATTGTTTCTACCCGGCTAAAAATGATGTATATTATCATATATGGCGCCAAGTATTGATGCATATACTGCTTCATATATTGGTTCATATATGAATGCATTTATCGTCATATATTAAAATTGGCGCTTATTAAAGACACGATCATATACGAACCCATATAGGTCCTCATATATAGACCCATATATGTAATCATATATATATCCATATACGTTATCATATATATACCCATATACATCACCATATATATACCTATATTTATACCCATATACGTAATCATATATATACCTATATACGTCACCATATATGTATATATGCATGTACTGCTCCTGTATTGAAAAAAAAGATTTGTTATTTATATTTTTTAAAGAAATCCATTTTTTTATTTTTTTTTAATATTTAAATTAAGAAACACATTTTATGTATATATATAGAGTACATAGATAAAAAAAAATCACAAATGTCAGATTTTTTTTTAATAAAAAAAAACTAAAAAAAATTCATAAATTAAATTCGAATTGAATTTATAAAATAAAATTCATAAAAAGTAGGTTTTTAAAATTATATTAATAAAGGATTTTTAATTCTACCTTTTCTAACTGCATCCACCAGCATAAAAAATTGAAATTCATAAAATTGAATTCATAAAAAGTAGGGTTTTAAAATTTATATTAATAAAGTATAATTCGCATTAATTACGAATGCTTCGCGTTAATGAACGTAAAGGATTTTTTATTGTACCTTTTCGAACTGCATCCTTTATTTCACACAGTTTTTGGCTAATTGATTTATTCAAATCGTAAACATTTTGCTTTTCCCAGCCTCTAATACGAGCAAATTCCAGGGAAAAATCTATAAAAAAAAAAAATTATAATTTTATGTAATATTGTTTTAATTTTGTATGTTACCTATAATTGCATTTTTTGCTCTTGGGTTAAGGCGCTCCACTGGCTTTAATTGCTGCTCCCACCCATGTGCCTTAGATGACAAACCAGAAAGAGTGCAATTCGAAAGTGCTTCTATATTAAAGATGCCCTCTAGCAGCTTTCTTGCTACATGGGATGCTTTATAGGAGTTTGATTTCGCCTCATCAAAAATTTTTTTACGACAATATATGCCGTATTTTACAACAACCATCTGGAAAACAAGTGAGAGTAAAAATGTTTTATTTTTAAACAAATATACAAAAGAAAACGTGTAAAATTTTTTTTACACTCTCCAACCATAGTATGGGGGTATAATCACTTTGTCATTCCGCGTTCCACGCATCGAAATATCGGTCTAGGAGCCCATAAAGTATATACATTATTGATCAGTGATCGATTCTAAGACATTTTAACGATGTCCGTCTGTGGAAGACACGATACAGTCCAAAGTAAAAGAGCTAGACTCTTGAAGTTTGGCAGGAATATGTCTTATGGTATTGGGCAGGTTAAGTTCGGAAATGGGCAAAATCGGACCAAGGGGAAAAAGTTCCCCCTTTAAGAACTTAACCAACCTCTTCAAAACGCAATTTTATGGGTTTTTTGTACTTTTGCTTAGGAAAAAAGACACCCCAGTTTTTTTTTAACGTGTTGGAGGGTGTAAAAGATTCGGCACAGCCGAGTTTAACACTCTCACTTGTTATAGACAATCTTACAATCGATCATGGATCAATAATTTTTTTGCTTTATGACAAAGTGAGCAAATCCTTATACTGTGGTTGAAGGGTATAAAAAAAACCTACTTTTACGAAAAGTTTTTAAATTTTTACAAAAAGTTTTAAAACAACCTACCTCATCCGGATAGTTTTCTCCCAAAAGCTGAGCATCTTCCTCTGGCGTGTTTTCCAGTAAATTTTCACATGTGCTGTCGCCATTTTGTGTATCCATAACTTTGGCTTGAAGAATCGCGATTTCTTTATTCTGAAAATGCACATTTATTTTTGTTGTTTTTATTTAAAATCGGTTAAATATACTTACAAGTTCTGCAATTGTTTTACACGAGTTTTGGGTTAAAGGTGCTGGCGAAAGTGGAACCATTTTATTTTCTTCCACATTCGTTGTCTGAATCTGCAGATGCTTCTGCTTCTGACGATGTACTGAAAATGAAATAAATTTAATACATAAGAATTTTTGAATGTAAAATTAAAACCTACATTTTTTCGCCATTGATGAAGTCGATGCTGCAGGCATGTTTAAAAACCCATTGGTTTGCTCCACCAAATGATGGTTCTTGGGACGCGTGACTTAACATGAAACAAAAAAAGATATATGTATTTTAATTATATATATGTATGTATTATATAAGATAAAACACTTACCTTTTTTTGACATTTGATTATTTCTTTTAAATTATGTATATTTTTTAAAAAACGAATGTTTTTTTTTCATTAATTTTCAATAAATTTGTTACAAGATGTAAAAGATGTAGCTTGTAGCTGTAGCGAAAACAAAATGGTGTATGGCGTGCGAAAATAAAACGTGGTATAGTGTTGCAAATTTATTTATCGGGTACTCAATACTTAAAAGTAGTTACTCAATTCTTTAAGTGTTAGAGACTAATCACAACAGAAGCGACAAGCGTTTTCAGAAATTGTTCAGATACATTTTACTTGAAATTCAAAATTCAGTCGCGTTTTTTCCGCAAAACTACACCATTTACAGATGAAACAATAAGAACTTATTGTAATTCAAAAATTTTACTTGTAATTCTGAAATTCCATTCGTAGTTCAAAAATTTCAATTGCAATTCGAAAATTCCAATTTATAATTTAAAGAATCTACTGGTAATTCAAAAAATATGAATTGTAAATCGAAAAAGATCATTTGTAATTCTAAAAAGATCAATTGTAATTCGAAAAAGATCAATTGTAATTCGAAAAAAATCAACTGTAATTCGTAAAATATCAATTGTAATTCGTAAAAGATCAATTGTAATTCGAAAAAGATCAATTGTAATTCGAAAAATATCAATTGTAATTCGAAAAAGATCAATTGTAATTCGAAAAAAATCAATTGTAATTCGTAAAAGTTCAATTGTAATTCGTAAAAGATCAATTGTAGTTCGAAGATTCCAATTGTAATTCGTAAAAGATCAATTGTAATTCGAAAAAGATCAATTGTAATTCGAAAAATATCAATTGTAATTCGAAAAAGATCAATTGTAATTCGAAAAAAATCAATTGTAATTCGTAAAAGTTCAATTGTAATTCGTAAAAGATCAATTGTAGTTCGAAGATTCCAATTGTAATTCGTAAAAGATCAATTGTAATTCGAAAAAGATCAATTGTAATTCGAAAAATATCAATTGTAATTCGAAAAAGATCAATTGTAATTCGAAAAAAATCAATTGTAATTCGTAAAAGTTCAATTGTAATTCGTAAAAGATCAATTGTAGTTCGAAGATTCCAATTGTAATTCGTAAAAGATCAATTGTAATTCGAAAGAGATCATTTGTAATTCGTAAAAGATCAATTGTAATTCGTAAAAGATCAATTGTAATTCGAAAAAGATCAATTGTAATTCGAAAAATATCAATTGTAATTCGAAAAAGATCAATTGTAATTCGTAAAAGATCAATTGTAATTCGTAAAAGATCAATTGTAATTCAAAAAAGATCAATTGTAATTCGTAAAAGATCAATTGTAATTCGAAAAAGATCAATTGTAGTTCGAAAAATATCAATTGTAATTCGAAAAAGATCAATTGTAATTCGAAAAAAATCAATTGTAATTCGTAAAAGTTCAATTGTAATTCGTAAAAGATCAATTGTAGTTCGAAGATTCCAATTGTAATTCGTAAAAGATCAATTGTAATTCGAAAGAGATCAATTGTAATTCGAAAAAGATCAATTGTAATTCGAAAAAGATCAATTGTAATTCGTAAAGGATCAATTGTTATTCGTAAAAGAACAATTGTAATTCGTAAAAGATCAATTCTAATTCTTAAAAGATCAATTGTAATTCGTAAAAGATCAATTGTAATTCAAAAAAGATCAATTGTAATTCGTAAAAGATCAATTGTAATTCGAAAAAGATCAATTGTCATTCGTAAAAGATCAATTATAATTCAAAAAAGATCAATTGTAATTCGAACATTCCAATTGTAATTCGTAAAAGATCAATTGTAATTTGAAAAAGATCAATTGTAATTCGTAAAAGATCAATTGTAATTTGAAAAAGATCAATTGTAATTCCAAAAAGATCAATTGTAATTCGAAAAAGATCAATTGTAATTCGTAAAAGATCAACTGTAATTCGTAAAAGATCAATTGTAATTCGAAAAAGATCAATTGTAATTCGTAAAAGATCAATTGTAATTCGAAAAAGATCAATTGTAATTCGAAAAAGATCAATTGTTATTCGAAAAAGATCAATGGTAAGTAATTTGTAAAAGATATATTTTAATTCAAAAAAGGTCAATTGTAATTCGAAAAAGATCAATTGTAGTTCGCAAAAGATCAGGGGGCCAATTATGTAACTTGGTAATCGTCAATCGTCATCGTTAGCTCATTATTCTATTACCATAAAATGACACTATGTGGTAATGAAATAACGATGGAAACGATACACAAAAAAAATATAAAAAAATTGTGTCCGTTTTGGGGACAATACAACCTATAAAGTGGTTTTGGATAATTTACCTAAGTTTTTTAGAGCAAAAACTTTGGTAAGTTATCCAAAACCACTTTATAGGTTGTAATTAAACCAAAAACTGGCACAATTTTTTTAATTTTTTTTTTGTGTGTACGATTGACGACTATCAAGTTACATAATTACCCCCCAGTTGTAATTCGAAGATCCACAGCCTATTAATATACCGTCAATATCATAGAAAAAAATAGAAATGAAACAGAGTCGTATGTCGCTTGAATAAGTATTAGTGACAGCACATTATGTAACTTTTGGCGTTTAATAAAAACAATGCAAGATAAAGGAGAACAACAACAAAGCAAACAACAAAAGAGAAAAAAAAAGTTTTTAAACTATTAATAGTGCGTAATATCTTTAAAAAACGTTGAATACAGCAAAATAAATAATAAATTTTATTAAATGAGAGACAAATTCCATTTTTTATAAACAAAGAATCTAATTTGATATTAAATACGTGTGAGATAAGGAAGAACAAGCATGTTGCCACCATATTGGAAAATACATCAAATACAACACTGCGTACCTTCTAATCTTTTCTATGGTCAATATAATGGAATATTGTACATTATATTCATAGAAAAGATTAGAAGGTACGCAGTGTTGTATTTGATGTATTTTCCAATATGGTGGCAAAATGCTTGTTCTTCCTCATCTCACACGTATTTTATATCAAATAAGATTCTTTGTTTATAAAAAATGGAATTTGTCTCTCATTTAATAAAATTTATTATTTATTTTGCTTTATTCAACGTTTTTTTTTAAAGATAATACGCACTATTGATAGTTTAAAAACTTTTTTTTTCTTTTCTTGTTTGCTTTGTTGTTGTTCTCCTTTATGTTGCATTGTTTTTATTAAACGTTAAAAGTTACATAATGTGCTGTCACTAATACTTATTCAAGCGAAATACGACTCTGTTTCATTTCTATTTTTTTCTATGATTATATTGCTTTGTATGTAGGTACCTTTACTGCTACTTTTGTTGCGTTATCAGTTGAGTAACGAGCCCTTAAGTATTGAGTACTTGACATTTAAGTACTCTTTTTTTAAAGATCTTTGAGTATTGAGTACTCGAGACTTTAACTACTCTATTTTTTTTGCAAGTCAAATAACAACATAAACAAATCTGAAAAACAATATTTTTATTAAACTGATACAAACTAAAAGACAATGGATAATGAAAAACCAACTTGTTCAAAAAGAAAAATGCCGCAAAATATTTCGGATCTAAATGTTCAACAAAAAAAGAAATTACCTTACAAAAATTGGAAAAATGAATTAACAGCTTCAGTAAGTTAAGAAAATGCACATCCCACAGCGTATGAAAGTGTTTACTTGAAAATTCCTTAAATAAAATATTGTGTTTTTCAGAGGTTTGTTTAGTTCTTAAAGAGGGAACTTTATTTAACGAACCTACCTTGGAGCATAAGACATATTCGTGCCAAATTTCAGGTGGCTAGCTACTTTATTTTGGACTACATCGTGCCATCTACAGACAGACGGACGGACATTCATATAACGCTTTGAATCGATCATGGAACAATAATATATATACTTAATGTGGTCCCTGACCGATATTTCAATGCGTTACTAACGGAATGAGTATACCCCCATACTGTGGTTGGAGGGTAACCGGGACTTGGAAAATTTTCCCAAAAATTTGTGATTTGTTTTTCTAAATCACTTTTAATGAACTTCTTTACTCCAAACCACAAAAAATTGTGTCTTGGACTTAAAACCATATTGAAATATTTTTCGGGACATGAAAAATTTTGATATGTCCTATTGTCTCCGGTCACGGGATAAGTAGTTCTGAGACAGTTAAGTTATAAGTCTTATTTTCACCTGTCACGTGAAGGCTACTTGCTGGACCCGGCCTCATGCTTTAGGTTTTTCCTACACTGTATATTTAAATCGAGATACAGTATAAAACACATGTTTTCTTAGGACCAGCAACGCGGAATGGGTTCATCTAGTTGTAGATAAAATTATAAAATTGTATTACTTGACCGTAAATATAATAAATTTGTTAACATTAATCGCAAGGGGAATGGCCACAATGGCTACCCACCCGAAACGTCAGTATTTTTTTTACATTTTCAAGTGGAAACTCTTCTATGTGTGAGATGAACTTAAGTATTTTATCAGAATATTTAACTAAAAGTTTTGTTTTCATAAATAGATTCCACTAAGAACAGCGCAGCGTTGGAGCAAAAGTCGAAAAGTTTTACCAACAAATTTCGGAAAACCAAATAAAGAAAATTTACCTGCTAATACGGAGTATGTTGAGGACAGTGATGAAGAAGATTTTGTTGAAGATCATTCAGTTGTAAGTTCTAATAATAGCAATGAATATTCTTCTGCTGAAGGTGAACTATTTAGCGAAGAGGAAAACTCTGCCAGTGATTATGAATGGACTGATTTAGATAATTCGGAAACTAGTGATTCTGAATCAGAATCTTCAGTAAAATCTAGTACTTTAGACTCAAAATCATCAAAATCAAGTTCAACTTCATCAAATACTGAGATGAATTTTCTAGAAGTATCGTACTCAAATGAAATAAATCATCCTAACACCCAAAGTTTGTATTCAAACAGCGCTATAAGTGTGGAAGAAGCTGTAGTAAAAATTCTGGATATGATAATTAAACATAACCTGTCTAAGTCAGCATTGAAAGCTCAACTAAAGTTAATAAATTTAATATTGCCACAACATCATGCAATGCCTAAAACACTTTTTAAATTTTTCAAATTTGTAGAAGAACAGGCTCCACCCTTAATAACAACAAAACATTTTTATTGCAGAGAATGCCTTATTTTAATTTCAAATGAAATAGATACATGTATTACATGTGGTAAGAGAAACCTATCATTTTTTTTCGAAGTTGATGTAATAGATCAAATAAAACGATTATTCGAAACGGATAATCTTTTAAACAAAATAATGGAAATTTCGTACCAAGACGATTTTATAAATGACATCGTTGATGGATGTGAATACAAGCGTGTTAATGCCAATAGGGAAACATTTGACTTAACACTTATTATGTACACCGATGGTATCTCACTAGTGAAAAGTTCTAAAAGTCACTGCTGGCCATTAATGTTTGTGATAGCAGAACTTCCACCACAAATTCGATATAAATATATTCTTACTGCCGGGATATGGTACGACAACTCAATAAAACCACCTATGAATCTGTTTCTGAGACCGTTTTGCCAACAAATAAGAAATAACAACAATATAATCTGGAAAGATCCAACTACAAAAGAAATACACTCCTCAACAATTATTGCACCTCTTTTTATTGCGGATGCTCCAGCTAGGGCTGAAATTCAAAACGTTCTTAATTTTAACGGTACATACGGATGCAACATATGCGAGTTAAAAACGATTGCATGCGAAAATAGAACCGGGAAAAAACTTGTAAGAGTGTATCCTTACCAAAAAAATGTATATTTACGAAAAGGGAACGAAATGGAAAAGCAAGGAATGATCGTATACCGAAATGAAAGTTTAACACATTGTAAGGGTGTTAAGGGAAGTACAATTATATCGTGCTTACCAAAAATTGATGTTGGCACCTGTTTAGTACCCGAATACATGCATTCGCTGTTATTAGGTGTTGCTAAACAGTTTTTAAATTTGTGGATCAACAAAAAAGGAGATTGGAGGTTAAAGAAAAATTTGGCAAAAATGGACAAAACATTGTTAAGTATTCGGCCATTACAAACGTTTTCTCGTATGCCCCGCTCGTTAAAGGAGTTTAATTCTTTTAAAGCAACCGAATTATTCAATTGGGTATTTTATTATTCGCTGCCAACACTTAATAGTATAATGCCAGATGTTTATTTGCAGAATTGGATGTTGCTAGTAATAAGTATATTTAATTTAATGGGTAAACGTATACAAGTAAGCACACATATAAAACAATCAGAAGAGCTGTTAAACTTATTTGTTAAAGAAATTCCGTCTCTTTATGGAAATCGAGAGTTGTCTTATAATATTCATCAACTTCTGCATTTTGGTTTGTCTGTTCGTCGCTGGGGTCCCTTATGGGCAACTTCAGCCTTTCCTTTTGAAGATTTTAATGGATTTATTGCAAAAAATGTACATGGCAGTCGGCATATAAATCAGGAAATTATAAATAATCTCAAAATTGCACAAGGCGGAAGGGTTCTTAAAAATCGCTTGGAACTCGCAAATGGAGCATCTATCCAAAATATAGTTTTAGGAAAACAAAAACTTTTTGAATTAAATGTATGCCAACAAAATTTGTTGGTTTCTAAAAACCTCAATTTGAAGACAACTTTTTTTTATAGTAGAGCTAAAATAAAAAATATAATATTTACCTCAACTTTGTATAAAACAACAAAAACAAATAACTTTACAGTACAACTAAAATACAGTGATGAAAAAAAGTATGCACTTATTAACTGTTTCCTTAAAGCCAATGATACGATTTACTTGTTAATTCAGTTTTTAGATTTAGTTAGTTCTGAAAATTTTGTCCACAAAAAAACTAAATCATCTGTAAAACACATAGTTCCATTTAAAAAAACAAATGATTACAATATTATTAAGGTAGATGATCTACAAAATATTCAGCATGTAATGCAAGTTAGTAACTACATTTGTAAAATTATTGATACCCACAATACAGTTATATAAGTTATTTAATAAATTATAATATTTAAAATCAAATTTAAAAAACTTTTTATTTTTACGAAATGGAAAAATATATATTAAATATAATTCTGAGTTAAATTCGTAGCCAAATATGACATGAGATATAAAATAATGATGATTTGGTGATTACATATAATATCATATATGAGCCCATATATGTTACACATTATCAAATTTGTGTCCGTGTACAACCATATATGGGATCGTTCTTTCCGTACGTATGCTAACATATAAAACAAATACGATCATATAAAGATCTAAATATGAGCAGATATGAGCATACATAATAATTTTTAGCCGGGTATTCAAAATATCAAAAAAATGTCAAGTTTTTTTGTGTCAATTAAACATTTTTTATTGAAATTTATTTAATTTAAGTCACAATTCAGTTTTAAATAACACAATAAAAATATCAGAGGTGGTTTTATAAAAAAAGTCTTAAATAGACTGTTCATAATTATAGCGCACTAAAAAAAATTAATGCATTAAATGAAAATTTGATCAAAATTTAAACACAGCCTGATGAAAAACTTATTCCTTTAGCTTTTAAAAATACATTTATTCCTATTTGAAATCTATTTGACCGATTTGGTGCAGTCATTTATGGTTGCTTTTCATTAGATATCCTTCATAGCGCTGATCAATTCACTTTTATAGTTATTTGGTAGATTTAAGGGGCACGATCGGTAGTAGACCCAATGTTTTCAATTCGGTTAATGTCTGGTGACGATTTTAATATCATTTGGCCAATATAATTGGGGAAAATTGTTGTTTCCGAACCAGTCCATCGAGAATTTCGCCTTATGACAGGGGGCATCTATCCAATGAGCCCATATATGTTACACATTATCAAATTTGTGTCCGTGTACAACCATATATGGGATCGTTCTTTCCGTACGTATGCTAACATATAAAACAAATACGATCATATAAAGATCTAAATATGAGCAGATATGAGCATACATAATAATTTTTAGCCGGGTATTCAAAATATCAAAAAAATGTCAAGTTTTTTTGTGTCAATTAAACATTTTTTATTGAAATTTATTTAATTTAAGTCACAATTCAGTTTTAAATAACACAATAAAAATATCAGAGGTGGTTTTATAAAAAAAGTCTTAAATAGACTGTTCATAATTATAGCGCACTAAAAAAAATTAATGCATTAAATGAAAATTTGATCAAAATTTAAACACAGCCTGATGAAAAACTTATTCCTTTAGCTTTTAAAAATACATTTATTCCTATTTGAAATCTATTTGACCGATTTGGTGCAGTCATTTATGGTTGCTTTTCATTAGATATCCTTCATAGCGCTGATCAATTCACTTTTATAGTTATTTGGTAGATTTAAGGGGCACGATCGGTAGTAGACCCAATGTTTTCAATTCGGTTAATGTCTGGTGACGATTTTAATATCATTTGGCCAATATAATTGGGGAAAATTGTTGTTTCCGAACCAGTCCATCGAGAATTTCGCCTTATGACAGGGGGCATTATCACTTTGAATGCAGGCCTGGGTTGTTTCAGACCCAAATATTTGATCAAAATATGATGGAAATTCTTCGGAAATTGAATTAATATAGCTGCTAGCATAAAAAAGAGTAATAAGGCGGTACCATGGGCTGTAAAACATTTTCATACGCTAACAGAACCACCACCACGTTGTGTGATTGGCTGGAACCATTACGATTGATCCTTATCTTGCATTGTACATTGAAAAAATGAAGAAAGATCAACTAATCAATTATTCTCATGAATAAATTATTATAATGAAGTAATAAATGGTTAAAATCCATCATTTGTTCGATGTACAATGCCGGATAAGGATCAACATATTGGTTCCAGCCAAGCGCACAAAGTGGTGGTGGTTCTGTTAGCGTATGCAAATGTTTTACAGCCCATGGTACCGGCTTATTACTCTTTTAAGAAGGACTTTCAACTCCTAGAAGATATATCGATTCAATTTCTGAAGTATTTTCTTCATATTTTGATCAAATATTTGGGTCTAAATCGACCCAGGCCTGCATTCAAAGTGATAATGCCCCCTGTCATAAGGCGAAATTCTGGATGGACTGGTTCGGAAACAACAATTTTCCCCAATTATATTGGCTAAATGATATTAAAATAGTCACCAGACATTAACCCAATTGAAAACATTGGGTCTACTACCGATCGTGCCTCTTAAATCTACCAAATAAGTATAAAAGTGAATTGATCAGCGCTATGAAGGATATATAATCGAAAGCAACCATAAATGACTGCTCCAAATCGGTCAAATCGATTTCAAATAGGAATAAATGTATTTTTAAAAGCTAAAGGAATAAGTTTTTCATCAGGCTGTGTTTAAATTTTGATCAAATTTTCATTTAATGCATTCATTTTTTTTAGTGCGCTATAATTATGAACAGTCTATTTAAGACTTTTTTTTATAAAACCACCTCTGATATTTTTATTGTGTTATTTAAAACTGAATTGTGACTTAAATTAAATAAATTTCAATAAAAAATGTTTAATTGACACAAAAAAACTTGACATTTTTTTGATATTTTGAATAGAAACAATAAGTTGTAAAAAATAATTTAAAGTGCGCTATAATTTTGAGCAGTACTTTATGTATTGGAAGTTCTCCCGAGAAGTTTGGTATTGCATTTGAGCGATATCAGTTCAGCGGTTCAAAAGTTATGAACGGAAATGTAAGGACACCTCAAAAATTTTAGTACATTCAACATAACCTAAAAATACAAAATGTTTTAATTCGGCTGCTGGTTGACATATGTGAACATAATTGAACATGAAATGGTATTTAAACAAGTACGAACATATTTTTTGACAAAAAAAAGAAAAAAATCGCGTTTTTTTTTTTACCAAAATTTTTTTTTTCGCGAAAAAAATTTTTTTTTTCAAATTTTTTTTTTTTTTTTGTTTTAAAAGTAATTTCCTTTTTAAAAAAAAGTGTTTTGGAATAATCTTTTTAAAATTGTGGAGGGTATCACTACATTTGTTTTTGAGTGCAATATAATTTTTTAGAAAAACTTTAAAATTCAGAGACATTTTTCCTAAAGAAAAATTTTGAGAACTTTTTCATTTTTTTAACCTCTATTTTCCTTTCCTTGTTTTTTAATTTTTTTCCCGAATTTTGTTTGGAGGTGGGGGTAGAAATTTCCTATTTTCCCCCTTGTGGATCCGAACTTGCCTCAAGTCAAATGAAAGTTGCGTAAAATTACACTTTTTTTATCATTTAGAGAAAGACTTACTGGGCTATTCATAATGAGTAAATTAAATCTAATTTAGGTTTATTTGACTGATATTGCATGAATATTTGTCAAATAAACCTACTTTAAGTACACTTTAAGTATTATGAATAAAGCCATTAGACTTTACGAAAAGGAATGAAACTGAAATGGAACGAAAATGAAATGGAAGAGGAACGAAAAGAATAAAATGGGGAACGAAATAGAATGAAACAGAGAATGAGATAAACCGAAATTGTGTAAATAAAATGGAAAATTAAGGATCTGCGATGTTTCAGAATAATATACATAAATAATAGGAAAAATTTCTGAAAATCTAAGAATTTTTCTATAGAAAATGGAAACAAAAGAAAAAAAATTAACAGTTTTTGAGACTTGTCCTAAAGAAAACAATTTTTAGAACTTGAGATTTTTCTAAAGAAAAAATATCTTAGAATCTGATAATTTTTGTAAAGAAAAAATATTTTTTAGACTGTAAGGCTTTTTCTGAAGAAAAAATGTTTTAGAATCTTAGAGTTTTCATTATAGGAAAATCGTCCAAAAATCTGAGTCTCGTTTCTAAAGAAAAAATGTTTAAGGATGTGCATTTTTTTTATTTGATTCAGAATTAAACTTAATAATTGTATTCATCCAGTTTCAAATTAACCCATCGTTAAATTTAGGTCAATATTTGATTTGCATTTCTATTTTTATTATTTTTCAATCATTGAAAGCAAAATTTCTTTTGTTTTTGGTACAAAGTCAAAAGTCGAGATTTTCTAAATATATTTTTCAAATAAAAAATTTATGATATTTTACTAAATCAATTTGCATTTTTTTTTTGCAGTTTTTTTTTTTGATGATTTTGCATGTATTATCATGTTTTAATAAAACATACATATGAAAAAAAAAGCGAAATGTGTTACAAAAAAAAAAAAATCATATGAATAAAAATAAAAATTTGAATAGAGACCAATGAACCTGAATTTAATCTGTATATGGAATTTTAAAATATAATACCAAAAATAACAAATAAACTGTATGACATACAAATATAAATTTTAAATTTAATTAAATTAAAACTGAAATAAAAAACCATCAAAAAATAAAACTGAAAATAATATTGTAAGTACACTCGAGCAAAAAAAAGTATTGAAATTAAACAACACTGTGTAGGTGGCTCTGGTAAACTATTTTTTTTTTTTATAATAACAAAAAAATATGCTTCCACTTCTAAATGGAGAAGTTCAAAACTACAACAAACGCCAGCAAACATAAAAAAACAAAAAGAAATCAGAAAAATCATTATTTTCTACTCCAAAATTTATCTACAAATTCATTTGTTAAGTGCTAAATTGCGCGACAAGCCCATAAAAACCAAAGTAGTGCTTCAGCCGTTAACAACTGTACTTCTAAATCTATAATAAAATCCAAAAACTTATCAACAATTAATTTTTGAGTGTTTGATTGTATGCATAAAAAGCTATTTCTAGCTTTAGACAAGCAAATGTCATAAAGAATTCTTTAGGTGATTTATTTTAGAAAAAAAAAAAAATAAATAAACCACATAAACTCATACATTAAAATCTATCAGATAAACAAAGTGCGGTAGCCATACAGAGCTGAAAAGGCTGGGTTCTTTTTTTAAAACCATGTTTGCAAAAAAAAAAAAAACTAAATAAAAAAGTCAACTTCCAAAATTCAGCATTGAAAGATATTTTGATAGTTTTTTTTTATTTGTCACTTTTTCCAGTTTTTTTATTTGTTTACTAGCATGTAGTTTCGAGTTTCTTTGCTGTATACTTAAAAAAATCGTCGATGTTGGCTTTTTTGAACGATTTTTTATTTTGGCGTTTTTTTAAACATTATTTTTTTTTTGTTTCTGCGATTTTTTTGACATAATTTTTATTTGACGATTTTGTTTTTTTTTTGCTCCTTATTTTGTGTGTTTCGTGTTTTAAGATTAAACGTTTTTTTATTCCCGCGTTTTTTAAGCGATTTTTTATTTTTAAGAAACGTTTTTTGTTTATTCCGTTTTTTTCAGCATCGCGAGACTTTTTGATAGTTTTTTTTTATTTGTTACTTGTCCAGTTTTTTATTTGTTTGCTAGCATTTATCTTCGAGTTTCTTTTCTAGATACTTTAAAAATCGTCGATTTCGGTTTTTTAAGCGATTTTTTTATTTTGGCGTTTTTAACTTTTTTTATGCGATTTTTTGACATTATTTTTATTTTACGATTTTGTTCTTTTTACTCTATATTTTGTGCATTTTTCGCGTTTTTAAATAAAGCGATTTTTTATATTCGCGTTTTTGTATCTCCACTTAAAAGGGAAGTATTCCAATCGTTATGAACCGATTTTTGATTTGTGGGTGTTTCGTGTTTAAAAATTATACGATTTTTTATTCCCACGCTTTTTAAGCGATTTTTTTTAATTTTCGCGTTTTTTTTTTTTAATTTTCGTTTAAGAAACTTTTTTTGATTAGTGCGGTTTTTTACACAATTTTTATTTTACGATTTTGTTATTTTCGCTCTTTTTTGTGCATTTTTCGCGTTTTCAATTTAAGCGATTTTTTTATATCCGCGTTTTTGTATCATTACTAGTGATTGGGAATTCCCGGACTTTTGAATTTCCTGGAAAACGGGACATAAAAAAATAATTTCCCAGGATTCCCAGAGTAAAGAATTTCAATAAATTATTAAAAAGTTTACGATTTTTTTCGCTTTTAAAAATCAATGAATTATATTTAAAACTACTACATTTGTTGTTGTTTAGGCGTCCACTACATTTTACGGTAAAATCAACCAAAAAATTGTTGTTGTTTTTAACTATTGATTAACAACTACAAAAAACTGTAAAAACTACTTCAAATTACAGATGTTTTTACTGTAACTGAAATTGTATGAATTTTTTTTACTAACAAAAAAAAATGCTAAACACCAAAAACGGTTAAAATTATTTGGAAATAATTCCTGCACAACCGTTTTTCTAAAAATGTCTAGAAAATTATATGTTTTTTTTTATAGACTAAAAACAACTACATAAAAAATCTGTTACTACAATGTAGTAATTTTTTGTATTTGTTTTTTAAAACGACTACAAAAAACAGTTGTTTGAGATTTTTCATACAAAAACAACTAAAATTGTAGTTGAAAACAATAACTACTACACTCAAAAAAAAAAACTGCAATGTTAGCAAAAAAAGCTTGTAAACCTACAAGAAAATTTGCTGATTTTGAACCCACAATTTTTTTGCTAAAGTTAGCAAAAATGTTTTGCCAATAATTAGTTAACAAAAAAATTTTTTTTTTTTGGCACATTTGAGGACCCCATTGGGTTCGGACCCGATAGGTCCAGACCCCGATGGGCCTAGACCTAGTTGGGTTCCTTAAAAATCGTCATAGTTTTTGATCCAAAATTTGTGTCCGTTTCGCTCTACCTTGCTTAGTTTTTGAGATACGTGATTATAGGGGACCACTGGGGTCTTGAGAATTAAAAAACTCGATAACTTAAAAAATATTACTCGGAGAGCTTTTGACTATTTTGCGGTCTTGTTCTACGTATTGAGGGCTACAAAAATGCTTTTGGAATTTTTGTTGTGTTGGCAATATTTACCGAGATATGAGCATTTTAAAATTTTCGGGAATGCTAACTTTTTTGGATCCAAAGTTAGGGCCCATTAGGGTCCACACATGTGAAGAGGACCCGCGAAAGTATGGAGATTCTAAGAACCAAAAATGCCCTCCATTTTGCTCTATCTGGCTTAGTTTCCGAGATAGAGCCATTTTAAGTTTTCTGAAAATAAAAAAAAATTTACCATTTATTTTTGCTAATGTTAGCAAAAAATCTTGTAAAAATGTTGTCAACTCAATTTCAAATCTTAGCAAAAGAAATTAGTTCAACGTTTGTTTAAAATTGCTAATGTGCTAAATGAAGTTTACAAGAATTTTTTGCTAACATGCTAATCTCAACTAAAAATTTGCTAAAAGTTTGCTAACTAGCATTAGCAAAAAAAAATTAGTAAATCTACTAACGTATTTTTTTGAGTGTACTTACTACACAAATGACCGTCATGTAGTAACTGCAATAATTTTCTAAATGCACCTAGTACTCTTTCTTAAACTCTTTGTTTGCATATTTTTCCAAAGATGCTATTTTTAGTGGACACTTTTTAAACAATTTAACATTTTTTCTGGTACAATTAGTGTTTGGGAATTCCCGGACTTATCAATTTCCCGGGAAACGGGGAAAAAATAATTTATTTCCCGGGATTTTCATTATTAATATAAATTATAAAAAACATTAAAATTGGACCAACTTTTTAGTAAAAATAGTTTTATTAGAGATAACCCATTAATTAAAACATAAAAAATCAAAAAATAAAAGTTAAAAATCCTGAAATACATAAAAACAAAACAAAAAAAATATTGCAACTTTTTCCCCCACAAAAAAATCGCAAAAAATAGTTAAAAATCGCAAAAAAAACTTTAAAACTGCGTTATTCGAGCAAAAACTAATATAGTTGGCAGCACTTTTAATATTTTGTTCTGGAAATGTCAATTCTAGGTTCAAAATTTTTATATTTTTTGACAGTCTTAGCAAAATTATCATTAACCGACGTATATTTTTTGACTTTTTAAGTTTTTTCATAATATTGTCATACTTTTTACACTTGGTCGGTTTTCCTAAGAATATATATTTTCAGGTGACATGACATAATCCCCACGGACATAAACCCCATTTCCGTTATGGGGATTATGACCAAAACGAATTCGGTCATAATCCCCATAACGGTAGTGGGGACTATGACCGAAACAAATTTGGACATAATCCCAATAAAAAATGGACATAATTCCCAGTTTTATGGGGGACAATGACCACGTAAAAAGTGGGCATAATCCCCATTACAGGGATTATGTCTTCTATACTAATAGGTCATAATCCCAATAATTATGTACATTTTTTTTTGTCTTAAAAGTTTTTCTGCGTAGCAGGCCTTCGGCCGGGCTTAGGGATTACAAACTCCATGCATTAAACCCACCCTCTCCGCAAAATAAAGGGATTATGACCGAAATTGTTTTGGACTTAGTCCCCATAATAGGAATGGGGGTTATGACAGAAAAACTTTCGGTCGTAATCCCAACAGGGAAGGGACATAATCCCCATTGGGATTATGACCGTTTTTGAAATGGTCATAGTCCCCACAACTAATATGGGGATTATGTCCGTAATGCATTGGGTCATAATTCCCATTTCCGTTATGGGGATAATGTCCGTGGGGATTATGTCCTGTCACCATATTTGCACTGTTCTTCAAAATAGAAAAAATACAAAAAATAGCAAATGTAATTCTACCTGTATGTAAAAAAAATATAAAAAATTAAATTAAAATAAACGTTTTTTATGTTAAATGATTTATTTTATAAAATTCCCGGATTTATCGGGAAAAATTAAAAAAATTCCCGGGTATTCCCGTCAGTGTTTTCCCGGGAATTCCCGGACCCGAAACACTAGGTACAATATATATTAAAATTTAAATTAAAATAAGCGTTTTTGTGTAAAAAGGTTAATTTTATAAAATTCCCGGATTTTCCGTGAAATTAAAAAAAAATTCCCGGGAATTCTCGTCAGAGTTTTCCCGGGAAATCCGACCCGGGAATTCACGGTCTCCAAACACTAATGCAAATGCATGTTTTTTGTCGATAGTCCAAAAACAATATCGACAAAAAATCTCTCCGAATCAACAAATTTGCGTTAAAATGGCATTGATTTGTTTTTGCATATTTTTGCATAGTTTGGTAGAAATGCATTTTTTTTTTGGATATTTGCCTATTTTGTGCATATTTACAACTTTTAAGTGCATATTTTGGCATAAATAAGCAAAAATACAAATTGAAATTTATTTGTTTCTAAAACTGTTTTGAAAATTAGAAGAATTATATATTTTTATTTTTTTTTTTAGAGATTGTCTTAATTTCTAAATAAATCTTGCTTACATAAAGTTTTAAATGTTACTATTTAAGTCCGGCGGTTTTTTTTTTTCTTTTAAGAAGTTTTTAGTATGAAAACAAGTGATAGAGGGTATATATAAGTTTGTCATTCCGTTTGAAACACCTCGAAATATTGGTCTAGGACCCTATAAAGTATATATATTCATGATCCTCGATCGATTTTAAGACGATCTAGCGATGTCCGTCCGTCCGTCCGTCCGTCCGTCCGTCTGTCCGTCTGTCTGTCTGTTGAAAACACGCTAACTTTTGAAAGACTTTACGGAGGCTCCTGAAGTTTGGCACATATGTTGGACATTCTCCTGGTCAGGTTGGTATTGCAATCCAGTGAAATCGGTCCAGTGGTTCAAAAGTTATGAGCAAATGAGTGAATTTCGGCAAGGGTTTTTCTGGAATTTACGAGATAAAACACACGGTAACTTTCGAACGGCAACTCTGAGCCGTTCCTCTGTTCCAGTTTGTTTAAAATTTCAGCCAAATCGGTCCAGTGGTTCAAAGTTATTAGCAAAACCGTAAATTTCAGATTAGTTTCACCTTAAATTCACGTATTGAAAACCCGTTAAACATGTTTTAAAAACATTTGAAAGTCAACAAAATATTTTACAAGGTATTTTTGTCACACAAAAATATTTTCGCACTAAAACAAAAAAAAATACACTCAAAAAAAAATTAACACTCAAAAAAAAATTTACACTCAAAAAAAAATTAGTAAATTATTTTTTTTTTTTTTCAAAAATTAATAAAAAAAAAGTTTTTTTACACTAAATAAAATATTTCTAACCAAAAATGTTATTTTTTCACGTTAGAAAATTTACTATCACTTAAAAAGGGCATTGTGGAGGGTATTCATAGATTTGGCCAAGTCGAATTTAACTTTTCTACTTGTTTATTTATTGGTTTATTAGTGCATATTTTTAATTTAAAGTGCATATTTTAAATTTTTTAGTGCATAAAAATCTCATCTTCTACTTATGAGTAATCAGACAATTCGGCAATATTCGGTACAAACGGAATATTAAATATATGGTAAATTTTTTTTTTTTTTTTAATTTTCGACTTTTTTTGGTTTTATTTTTTTTATTTGTTTTATGCGATATTTTTCACAATATTTATTTTGCGTTTTGTTCTTTTTGCTCTTTATTTTGTGGATGTTTCGTGTTTTAAAATTAAACGTTTATTGTATTCACACGCTTTTTAGGCTATTTTTTATTTTCACGTTTTTTAAATTTTCCTTTAAGAAACATTTTTTTTTATGCGATTTTTTTGACACACTCAAAAAAAACTTTGTCAAATTACTAGAAAAAGCCTCGTAATCCAATTTTAAAAATATTTGATATTTTTGCTTGTTTTTTAACAAAAATTTTTTTATCGAAATTTACATTTTTTTTTGTAATTTTGCACATTTCCAAGTTTTTTTACAAAAAAAAAAAAAAAAAACTAGTAAATGCATGAGAAGTTTTATTGCGCCAAAAAGTTGAAAATTTTCAATTTTATTGGTAAAAAGCTTGTAAAATTACAAAAAAAAAATTTACTAGGAATTCTCGTAAAATAGGAGGTAGCAAAAAATCTAGTAAAATTACGAAACGTCCTTGTAAGTTTTATCGCGTCAAAAAAATTTTTAGTAATGCCAACTTAACTTCATACTGTCCTTGAATTTTTGTTTTCGCTTAATTTTTTTCGTTTTTATACCCTCCACTCTAGTGATAGAGGGTATATATAAGTTTGTCATTCCGTTTGTAACACCTCGAAATATTGGTCTAGGACCCCATAAAGTATATATATTCATGATCCTCGATCGATTTTAAGACGATCTAGCGATGTCCGTCCGTCCGTCCGTCCGTCCGTCCGTCCGTCCGTCCGTCCGTCTGTCCGTCTGTCTGTCTGTCTGTCTGTCTGTCTGTTGAAAACACGCTAACTTTTGAAAGACTTAACGGAGGCTCCTGAAGTTTGGCATATATATTGGTCATTTACCTGGTCAGGTTGGTATTGCAATCCAGCGAAATCGGTCCAGTGGTTCAAAAGTTATGAGCAAAAGACTGAATTTTGGCAAGGGTTTTTCGTGAATTTTTGAGATAAAAAGCACTATAACTTTCGAACGGTAATTCTGAGGAAGCTGAAGCTTGGCATATATATTTTGCGTTCCACCAGCCTCGTTCGTGTTGAATTTCAGCCAAATCGGTTTAGTGGTTCAAAAGTTATTAGCAAAACCGTGAATTTCAGATTAGCTTCACCTTAAATTCACGTGTTGAAAACCCTTTAAACCTGTTTTAAAAACATTAATAAGTCACAAAAATATTTTACAACGTATTTTTGTCACTCTAAAATATTTTTATACCAAAACAAAAAAAAATACACTCGAAAAAAATTTTACACTCAAAAAAAAATTTTACACTCAAAAAAATTTTACACTCAAAAAAAAAATTAGTAAATTATTTTTTTTTTTTTCAAAAATTACTATAAAAAAATTTTTTTAGACAAAATAAAATATTTCTAATCAAAACTGTTATTTTTTTCACGTTAGAAATTTTATTATCACTTAAAATGGGCATTGTGGAGGGTATTCATAGATTCGGCCAAGTCGAAATTAACTTTTCTACTTGTTTATTTTTGCATTTTTTGTTGGCGATTTTTCAGTTTCTTGTATGCATTTTAATAAAAGAATAAATTATTTTAAATCTCTGCTACACTTTGGTAAGCTCAAATCAATTTATTTAAAAAACAAATGGTAGCAAAAAATACATGTTAGTTTAAAAAAAAAAAAAACACAAACAAATCTAAAAATAATTAAAATAGAATAACAAAATATTATTTACTGTGTTGTGTGACAGTGTTTGGACAATACCATAAAAACTTAATGACAGCAACTGAAAAAAAAATTAAAAAAACATGATGTATTAAAAAAAAATTTATTAATGTTAGAAACCGAACAACAAAATTTTTTTCTCAAATCAAAATGTTAAGAACAAAATGTTAATAATAGATTTGGCCAAGCCGGATTTAAATTTTTTACCAAAATTTGTGCAGTCTTAAAAACTTAAATTTTTTTTATTAATTTTAACCATTTTTTGTTTTGCTATTTAAACACACTTGATTTTTTTTAGTGTTATATTAAGAACTTAATCCTCTTTTTGTTTGTTAATAAATTTATCAGTTTAACAATTTGTTTGCAGTAACAATAACCAAAAATCTAAAAATATTAATAGTATGGCATTATTTTTTAAGTTGCTGACATTGAACAACAGGTGGTTTTTGTTAATTTTTTTAGACGTTTATGAAAGGTGTGAAATTAAATTGATATGTTAGGATGTTATCAAATAACAAGGGTTATTAAATTGATTAAATGTCTTTCAGCTTAAGTTGTCATAAACACTTTTAAGAGGTGTTAAACCTTAACTTTTCATTACGAGTGTAAAGCATCGAAATATCGATTTGGAACCCCTTTAAGTACATATTAGGGTATTCAGTAGATTAATTGATTGTCCTTCAAAGGCTGGCTTGTTTTTTAACTCCTAAAAAGCGAAAAAAAACCTTGCCGATATTAATTTTTTTTGTTCGTAACTTTCGAACCACTGAACCGATTTTGCTGAAATGCAATACCAGCCTGACAAGCATAATTGCCGAATTTCAGCAGACTCAGTAAAGTCTTTTAAAAGTTAGCGTGTTTTTAACAGACAGACGGACGGACAGACATAGCTAGATCGTCTTAAAATCGATCGAGATCTAGACCAACTCTATCACTAGAGTGGAGTGTAGAAAAAATAATTAAAAAATATTGCGCATTTATTTTTTTTAAGTTTTTTAAAAATTGTTATACAGGCTGTTTTTTAGTTGCCACAACGTTTCAGTTGTCACAACCGTATTGCGGTTGCCATAACCGCATTGAGGTTGTGTCAACCGCATGACCGGTTACGAGAATCTTAAAAACGAGGTTGGAATATTTACGGTTGTAGCAACCGGATTTCGTATATGAAATTACTAACGGTATATTTTTGTTTTTAAGCACGTTAAAACGGAATTTCTATATTTTTTATTTAATAACTGTAAAACTATTAATAGCTTAAAATTGCATTTTATATACAAATGCAGTTTTGAAGTGAAAACATTTGAACCATAAATAATTTTGCAGATTAACATTATTGGCAGGTAACATTTTTTTTTTTGGTTTTTGCTGGGTTCATTAAAAATTATAAAGAAGTTTAACCAGCCAGCCAGAAATATGTAATTGCATTTGAAATGCCAAACAAATTTTATGCATTACCTAAGTGGTACGTGCTTAAAAAAAACATTTGTTTATTTAAAAAAAATATATAAAAAAATAAAAACATATTGAAGTTTTTAATTTTTTATAAAAATAATCCATAAACGGTACATTTAACTAATAACATTAATATTTCATATCAAATTAGGAAAAAAAAATGTGTATCATAAACAAGCCAAAATAAGAAAAAAAGTAAAATTCGACTTGGCCGAATCCATAAATACCCTACACAATGCCCCCAAAAATCATATCTTTTTAGTGATTGATATTTTTTTAACGTTAAAAAAATATTTGTATAAAATTTTTGACTACAAAAAAACAATGTTTTGATTAAAAAATTAAAAACAGAATTCCGAAACACGCGTCGATTAAGTCTTGCAAAAATGACCAACATAAATAAATTTAAAACAAAAAATAATTTTCTTGAAAATTATGCTATGAGAATATCATGGTTTTAAGTAGTAAAGAAAATAATGACCTCGAGCCAGAATAAACATCCTCAAAAGATATTAACGAATTTTTGTAAAAAAAAAAAATTTTTTTTTATCAGACGGACGGACGGACGGACGGACAGATATCGATAAAATGAATAAAAGTACTTTATGGTTTCCTCTACCTATATTCCAAAATGTTACAAACGCAATGATAAACTTTATTTACCCTTTAACACTAAGTGTAGGGTATTAATATACAGACAGACCTGTTTAATAAAAAAAAAAACACTTATGAGCCAGTTTTGCTGCCGAAAAATTCTAATTTAAAACTTTTTTGTTTTAAAACCGGCTAGTTTTTTTTTTCTTTGTTTTTTAAGTACCAGAATTTAAGTGGGAGATCAAGCAAATATAAATTTTCAAAAATGAAATATTTTTATGGCTATAGCTAAAAATAACTCTTGTTTTTAAAAACATAACACTAAATTTAAAATTAACCCATTTGGAACCCAATTGAAAACTGATATAACAATGAAAAACTGATAATAAAATTTTTTTGGATGACTGTGCACGGTGGAACCCAATTGAAAACTGATATTGCAATAAAAAACTGATAATAAAATTTTTTTTGGACGACTGTGCACGGTGTGAGAATTTTATGAACTAGCTGGACATCGCTATAGATTAACTTAAAATCGTAGTGCTAAAGCACAACGTTTACGCGGTGCTGATGTCTACACTCAAAAAAAAAAAAACCCCTGTAAAACGACAAGAAAAGTTTGTAACTTTTAACAATTCCCTGTAATTTTACCAGCTTTTAACCAATAATTTTGTAATTTTACAAGCTTTTTACCAATAAAATTGTAAATTTAGAAATTTGTTTACTCGATTTTACAACTTTTTTGGCGTAACTAGATTTTTTTGTAACAAAACCTTGGAAATTTGTAAAATTACAAAAAAAAAAAATATATAAATTTAGATCGAAAATTTTTTGTTAAAAAACGAGGAAAACTGCCAAATATTGCTAAAATGGGATTACGAGACTTTTTCTAGTAATTTGACAAGTTTTTTTTTTTTTTGTACAAAAAGTTATAGGTCAACACAAAATCGACCACTAAAGGGTTAAACTAACATTTAAAAATTAATTTAAAAAAAATAATCATGTTCTGACCTTCACCTTAAAAAAAAGGAATTAAACAAGCAGAACAGAACATTTTGTATTTTATAAAAAAAAAATATTTAAATTTAAAATATTTATATACTACATTAAAAATAATGAAGTTTTTGTATGAGTCTTTTTTTTGCAAATAAACGAATTGCCTTTTTACTAATTTGTTTTATTTAAAGTGATTTCATTGTATTTTATCACGGTTTTTAATGATATTTGATGTAAATATAAAATTGTGAAAATAAATTGTAATTTCAACAATGAGGTACAAAGAGTAATCAACTTACAAGGGAAGTGGCTTAAGCGCAATACTTGGAATATGTGATAAAGGAAAGGAGCAACTAATATGAGGAGTCTTAAAACATTACCGACTGCATAACTATAATCGTAAAATATGCACGCCAGTAACTTTTCCTGGAAAAAAGTACTTTTTGAAAAAAATTTACTTTTTAGAAAAAAAGTAATTTTTTTAGGAAAAAGGTACTTTTTTTTCTAAAAAAGTACTTTTTTCTAAAAAAGCACATTTTCTAAAAAAGTACTTTTTTCTAAAATAAGAACTTTTTTTAAAAAAAAAATTTTTTAAAGCAGTATTAAAGTACTTTGTTTTTAGAAAAAGTACTTTTTTTTAGAAAAATTACTTTTTTAGAAAACAGTGCATTTTTAGGAAAATAGAACTTTTTTAGAACAAGTACATTTTTTTATAAAAAAGTACTTTTTTAGAAAAAGTACCTTATTTTATAAAATGTACCCTTTTTTAGAAAAAAGTACCTTTTTTTTAGAAAGAAGTACTTTTTGAAAAAAAATACTTTTTAGAAAAAAGGTATTTTTTTAGGAAAAAAGTAACTTCTTTTTTCCAAAAAAAAAAATTACTTTTTTCTAAAAAAAACACATTTTCTAAAAAAGTACTTTTTTTAAAAAAAAAAGTATTTGTTTAAATAGTATTAAAGTACTTTGTTTTTAGAAAAAATATTTTTTTTAGAAAAATTACTTTTTTAGAAAAAAGTGAATTTTTAGGAAAAAAGTACTTTTTTAGAACAAGTACATTTTTTTATAAAAAAGAACTTTTTTAGAAAAAGTACCTTATTTAAGAAAATGTACCCTTTTTTAGAAAAATTTACTTTTTTTAGAAAAAATTGTTCTTTTGGAAAAAGTACCTTTTTTAGAAAAAAGTACTTTAAAAAAAATATATATTTTTTTTAAGAACAAAGCACTTTTTTCTAAAAAAGTAGTAAAAAAATTATTTTTTTAAAAAGTACTTTTTGTCTAAAAAGCTATTTTTTTCTAAAAATTACTATTTTTTAAAAAAGAACTATATTTTCTTAAATAATACTTTTTAGGAAAAACAAGTGAGAGTGTTACATTCGGCTGTGCCGAATCTTTTATACCCTCCAAAATGTAAAAAAACTATATAAAAAAAATCCAGGAGCGTCTTTTTTTTTGGTGGGGGGGGGGGGGGGGGTTGGAAGAGACGTTAGGGGGCACCTCCCCCTGCGATTTTTAACTTCTTCTGAGATAAGAATGTTGCATTTGCTTAGCAAAAGTACAAAACACCCTGCAAAAAATGCGGTTTTTCTTGGGTTGGTTTAGTTCTCCCAGGGGGAAATTTTTTCCCCTTGGTCCGATTTTGCCCATTTCCGAACTTAATCTGCCTAGGAATATAAGACAAATTAGTGTCAAACTTCGGAAGTCTTGCTCGTTTAGTTTGGACTGTATCGTGTCTTCTACAGACGGACAGACGAACAGACGGACGGACGGACGGACGGACGGACAACGCTAGAATGTCTTAGAATCGATCACTGATCAATAATATATGTACTTTATGGGGTCATAGACCGATATTTCGATGCGTTACACACGGAATGACAAAGTGAGTATACCCCATACTGTGGTTGGAGGGTATAAAAAACATTTTTTCTATATAAGTACTTTTTTCAAAAAAAAAGTACGATTTTGTCTTAAAGGTGAGATAGTACTTTTCCAAAATAGCACTATTTAACAATAAAAAATCGATCCTTTTTCTAAAAAAAACACTTCTCTTTAAAAAAAAAAAAAATACTCTTTTTCTATTTTTCCTAAAAGAACACTATTTTTTCTATAAAAGTACTATTTTTTCTAAGAAAGTACTATTTTTTAGTATAACATTCATTCAATTTTGCTGCAAAACATTTTTGTTCACCAAAGTTTCTACAACATAGTTTATACCCACCTTTTTGAAAAACATCATAAACACATTTTTTACTAAAACCATTGCTTGTCACAACTAAAAAAAAAAATTTTTTTAAAAATTTTTTTACTGAAGGACCCCTGCGGCTCTAAATTTTTTAGAGCTGAAAGCCTTATCCCACCGTAATAAAATTTGTCGTGAATAAACTAAACAAGACATATAATAATTAATAACAAAAAAATTAAAAATCAAAAAAAAATTTTTGGTTTGTATGGAAAAATGATTTTTTAGGCCCCGCTCTTAAGGCCCCGCTCTTTAAGGCCCCGTCGCGTAGGGAAGGCGTGGTCGTAGGGACGTAAAATTTTTCCTCAGTTATTTTTGAGTCAAATGGAAAAAATGAGCGGATACCGTCTCAACATTTACTAAATAAGGGACACTGTAGTGTGTATTAGAGTTGTCAACCGATTAAGAATAATTCGATTAATCGATCAAACAAAACCAAACTCTTGTTCGATTAATTTAAAAATGAGGATTTTCGAATAACGAATAAATCGATTAATTTATGTCAATTAATCGAACAATTTATTTTTTTATACCGTCCAACTACAGTATCGAAATTTCGGTCTAGGACCCCATAAAATATATATTATTGATCAGTGATCGATTCTAAGCCATTCTAGCGATGTCCGTCTATGGAGGACAAAATTAAAGAGCTATACTCCTGAAGTTTGGCACGATTATGTCTTATGGTCATAGGCTGGTTAAGTTCAATGCCAAAATCGGACATGGAGAAAATGTTCCACCTTAAAGAACTAAAATACCACCAGAAAAACACAATTTTTTTAAATTTTTTTGGATATTTGTTCCACAAAAGAAATATTTTTATGCCATATGAAGTTCATTGCATTTGGACCTAGATTATTAAGAAATGCTATTTTTTCGGCCCACCCCCTTTAAAGGGCGCGGTTATAGAAAATAATGCAAAATAATGCTAAAAGTGTTTTTAGGCGTAAATTTCCTAAAAATAAATTTGTAAACATTTATGAAATGGTGCCCTCTTAGGTCTCCCGCCGACACCCACCAACTTAAAACTTAAAATTATTAAAATTTTGATTAATTTTTATTAAAAAATAAAAATTGTTTTTTTCGACCTTTAAAATATTATATTATGAGGATATTAATTCTGGCTCGAGGTCATTATTTTCTTTACTAATTAAAACCATGATATTCTCAGAGCATAATTTTCAAGAAAATTATTTTTTGTTTTAAATTTATTTATGTTGGTCATTTTTGCAAGACTTAACCGACACGTGTTTCGGAATTTGTCAGATTCCATTGTCAAGATTATTAAGCAAAAATAGAAACGATTTACTACAAAGTAGCAAACGAGTCTAATGACAAATTGTTTGTACACAAACTAAAATATTAATGGGAATTAGAAAGACGAAGAAATTGTACCATAATTTAATTAGTAAAGAAAATAATGACCTCGAGCCAGAATAAACATCCTCAAAATATAATATTTTAAAGGTCGAATAAAACAATTTTTATTTTTTAATAAAAATTAATCAGAATTTGAACATAATGGTTGGCACGCCATAGTGATGAATAACCCTAATATGGTATATTTCATTCACAACAACAAATAACATATTGTTGTAGTCCAATCGACTATTATATGTAAAATTGTTTTAAATATTTTTGTTGGTTATTGACAATCGTTGCCTTATTAGTATGGTACAATTTCTTCGTCTTTCTAATTCCCATTGTGAATAGAGGCAAATATGTATTAATATTTTAGTTTGTGCACAAACGATTTGTCATTAGACTCGTTTGCTACTTTGTAGTAAATCGTTTCTATTTTTGCTAAATAATCTTGACAATGGAATCTTGACAAATTCCGAAACACGTGTCGATTAAGTCTTGCAAAAATGACCAACATAAATAAATTTAAAACAAAAATAAAAATTTTCTTGAAAATTATGCTATGAGAATATCATGGTTTTAATTAGTAAAGAAAATAATGACCTCGAGCCAGAATAAACATCCTCAATTATTAATATTTTAAGTTTTTTTTAACCATTTTTTACATACAAAATGCCCACTTTTTATTCGTTATTCTCTTCGATTAATCGATTAATTTTTAAGATTTAATCGTTTGATCGAACGAACAAAAACCATTATTTGAATTATTCGAACAAAGTTGGAAGGCGAATAATTGACAACTCTAGTGTGTATGTATGCTGTTCGACAATTTTATTTACACATTTGTGTGTAAAATATTTGAATTAACGGATAATATTTATAATTTGCTGTGTTTAATTGGTTTAAAAGTATTTTACGCATTTTGTGCATATATTAACACAAAATGTGTGCTATTCAACAAAAATTTACCAATTTATAATATCAAGTTTACATGCGTTTTTTAGAGTTTAGCTTTTTCTAATTTTCCAAAAAATTTTAAAAATTTACGGTATTTTTTTGAACATTTCTGTTTTTTATTACAGCTTCTAATCTTAGATTCTGAGTTTTTTTATATAGAAAAAAAAAGAATGCTAGGAGTATAAGTTACTTTTTTAATATTGAAAAATAGCTCAGATTCTGAGTTATTTCTCAGAGTAATTGCCTAAATTCTGAGTTATTTTTTTTCATATAGACAAATTGCTCATTTTGATTTACGTTTTTCAAAAACAAATATTTCTTAGATTTTATGTTAGTTTCGTATAGAAATTAAAAATTGCTCAGATTCTGAGTCAGTTTTTTTTTATAAAAAGTTCTTAGTTATTTTTTATATAGAGAAATTGCTCGGATTGTAAAACTTATAAAACCAACTAATGTTGGTATTTGTTTGTAACACTTTAAGGGATTCAAGGATACACTATTTAAGGATTGCAAGGACATACAAAAAAGTTTTTTTTCTTTATTTTTGTGTGTTTATACCTGCCATTTGATGCAGTTGTAATACTATATGACACCAATAAGTTTTTAAGAATTTTAATATTAACCCTTAACTAATTATTAAGCGGAAACATTGCAAGGACATGCAAAAATCGTTTTTTTTAATGTTTGTACTTTATTTGAGACATTGAATGCAATAGTAACATTATATGACACAAAATTAATTTTAAAGAATTATAATATTAACCCTTAACTGCATAAAACTGCATATAAAAAAGTGGTCTATTCGTTCTTATACGCATGAACTGTTCATTTGTTGCAAAAATCTTTTAAAAACTGAAGATATTCAAAAAACAAATTTTTAAAATTAACTTCATGAAATATGCATACTTAATAGACAACCCAAATTTGCAAAAGTATTTTTTTGTTCGCTCCACCGGCAGTTTCTGATAGATTGGCCATAAAAAATAATATCTGTGCAAGAACTGGATCTCTCGGTTGCATACAGGCCAGTCGATTTGAACTTTTGACCCTAAAAGTGACCTAAAAACACTACAAAGCTTTTAAGTGCCATAACTCTTAAAATATGCGTTTTTTCAAAAAATGCTATATAAGTTTTATTTTGCAGAATAAGAAAGCAAACATTTCCTTCATATAAATTTTTAGCCTAAGTCTAAGACATCGTGGTATTTTTGGCGGTTAAAGTAAAAATTATGTGAAGACTTCATTTAAAACGACCCTCGTTAAAATTTGGACGGAGATTCAAATAGTCGGTGTCCATTATTTTGTAGAGTAAGATATGTAGTTTTCATAAACCAATTACATTTGGAATTTATATGGGTAATTTCATTACAGAAGAGCCCAAAGCTGACTTTGAAGTTTCGATTTTCCAAATGCTGTATACAAATTTGTAAAATTACTTTATTTTAAACGGCCCTCGTTAAAATTTTAATGAATACAATCGGTTTCCATGATTTTGAAGAGTTAAAAATGGAGATTTTAAACGAGCGTTGAAAAGTTCAGGCATTTTTAGCATTAATTTAAAACATGTTAAGACAATACTATATGAAAATACTTGTCATCTAATTACATTTGAACTTGAAGAAAACAAAAATGTTATTACAGTAAAAAATTTTAATGAATTTCATGAATCGGATTGTATTCCTTATTCAAGTGGTCTGCCACACGTTAGATGCCTGGGTAAGTATCAATAACTTGGCTGATTTTCAACCGATTTTAGTTTTTAGTACCTTATTAGAGAGGCATTTTACTCCAAATCGAAATTCTTTAACCATCGAATTCAAATTTAACTTAAAATACCAAAAACGTTGAGAAAACAGAAAAAAACATATTTTTCCTTGCAATCCGTTTTTAAAATTCAAGGCCGATGTGGAACGCCTTACCCATGTCCGATAAACCTAAATTTGTATGAGACATATTTTTACCCACAAATGAGTGTATTTAGGGTAAGTTAGGGTCAATATCTACCAATTTAATTATTTTGGAGCACCATATAAAATATACCAGAGTCTAAAAAAACTGCAATTTTCAAAATTTAAAAAAAATAGAACGAATTGTGCTCACATCTCGAATTATGGCTTAAAAATTGTGTAATTCAGAGTAGGATTTTTAGACTTTTTAAAAAAATCGAAGGTTTCCCCAAATATTTTCCAAAAAGTTCACATCTAACTCTTCAATAGCATGGAAACCGATTGTATCCATTAAAATTTTAACGAAGGTCGTTTAAAATACAGTAATTTCACAAATTTGTATACAGCATTTGGAAAATCGAAACTTCAAAGTCAGCTTTGGGCTCTTCTGTAATGAAATTACCCATATAAATTCCAAGTGTAATTGGTTTATGAAAACTACATATCTTACTCTAAAAAATAATGGACACCAACTATTTGAATCTCCGTGCAAATTTTAACGAGGGTCGTTTTAAATGAAGTCTTCACAAAAATTTTTACTTTAACCGCCAAAAACACCACGATGTCTTAGACTTAGGCTAAAAATTTGTATGAAGGAAATGTTTGCTTTCTTATTCTGCAAAATAAAACTTATATAGCATTTTTTGGAAAAACGCATATTTTAAGAGTTATGGCACTTAAAATCTTTGTAATGTTTTTAAGTCACTTTTAGGGTCAAAAGTTCAAATCGACTGGCCTGTATGCAACCGAGTGATCCAGTTCTTGCACAGATATTATTTTTTATGGCCAATCTATCAGAAACTGCCGGTGGAGCGAACAAAAAAATACTTTTGCAAATCCCATACATTTTTGGGTGGTCTAATACTTAAGTATTTTTATGTTATACATATAATTTTAAAACTGAATAATCTAAAAAACAAGAAAAATCATCTTTTAAATCAACCTTTGTAAAAAAAGGTTAACATATGTAAATTTCTCATAATTTATATGCATGTCTGAAAAAATCACCCAAAGATTTTTTGATATATGAACATTTCGTGCCCACACACAAATTTCAAATCGACATTTGTGTCGACCTTTTTTTCAAACAAATTTGCTTTATGTTTTTAAAATTTATGGCCTGAAAAATTAAATAAATAAATTACTTATCTTTAACTATTATACATATTTATAGATATTTTCAGCACGTGTTTTGTTTGAACAATAACAAACATGAATATTCATCATTATTTTTTTTTTCTTTTTTTTTGGTAGTCTAAAAACAAGCAAATTTCATTTATGTGTGTTTTTAAAAAGTGTCCGCGGTTTGAGATTTTTAAACTTAATTATGTTCAAAAAAAAAAAACGATAAATCTTACATAAAATATAATTGTTTACAGATGAGAGCGTGACAAGAAATGTTTGTGATTAAAGAGAGTGTGATTAAAATAAATCACGCAGTAGTTAATATTTTGTATAAGTTTGTTTGAATATTGAGGATGAATTTATAAACAAATATTTTGTGTGTCAGATTAATTTTTTTTAATATCGGTGGCTAAACGAAAAGCCCTGTTGATGGAATTATAGCAGCTTGTAAAAGCAGTCGTCATCTCTAATTTGTCTGTGTTTTCACTTTATTTTTTTTCAGAGTATTTTCATTTTACAACAAAAATTTTTAATCTCAGATATAATAAAAAAATATCGAACAATTTATTGATTCCAATTTCGAAAGTTTTTTTGATCAGATATGATACTTAAATCACTCACGTGAGTATAAACGACTCAAAACAAAATGTAAGTGCATTAGTACACATTTAAATTCGTGAGGTATTGTGCGTCACGCGCCCATCTCTATTTTATACCAAAAGGGAATTCACAAAGAATTAATGAATGAAAGTTTAGCCATGAAAATAAATGTAATCATAAATATCCAAGGTTGGCAATCTAAACAAATAACGGTATCGATATCAGTATTGGTATCGGTTACGGTATTTGAGTTGAATCGATTACGGTATTATCGATACCGAAACGCCGATACCGAAACGTTGATGCCGGTATGTACCGGTATTATCGAAAAAAAATGTTAAAAATATAAAAAACACATAAAAACTTAAAAAAACATATTTTTTTCAATTTTAATACTAAACATGTATTTGTTTAAGAAAAATAAAAAAAATATGTAAAAAAAAGTAGATAAGTTAAATTTGACTTATTATTAGCCGAATCCATAAATACCCTCCAAAGTGCCCTTTTAAACACTCAAAATATTTTGTAGGCAAAAACAAAATGAAAAACACATTTAAAACCAGTGAATATACAATTGAAAACCATCCCAGTAATTATGCATTTGTTTTAACAAACATCAACATTTATTTTTTACTGTTGAACAATTTTTCTAAAATAAATAACATTAAACATATAAAAATTACGTTTTTTTCATTCTTTTCCACCAACAAATTCGAAAAAATAACCTACGAAAACATTAAAAATTAATGATATTCTGTTATTTTTACCAACAAATTCCAAAAAAATAACCTACGAAAACATTAAAAATTAATGATTTCGTAGGTTATTTTTTACAATTTTCTACTGAAATATTTTTTTAAAAAATTTTAATAAAAATTTGGAGAATCGATCATGCTTTCAACTACATTCTGGCCAGACACTCTACCCATCGTGCCAAAGTCACTTGATACAAACATGTTTTTATATTTTTATAAATATTTTTTTGAATAGGTAAAAACAATGATATCTCATTAAAAAATACCAACAATTTAAAAAAAAAAATACTTACACAAATCATTAAAAATTTAAAGAATAATCAGTAGTTTTTACTTACAGAACAAAAATAAATGACTCTTAAAATTAAATGTTAATGAAAGTTTTTTTTTTAGTGTGTTATTTTTGAAACAAAGGACAGAAGTTGTCATTAATGAAAACTGAACATCAAGCAAATGTTTTTTCTTTTAAAAACGACTAAACGTAAAATTTTTTAAATAAACTACAAACAGTTAATGACATAATTTTTTAAGTGAAGTGATAGTTAGTTTTCTAACGTGAAAAAATTAACAAAAAAACTTTTTTTTAGTCATTTTTGAAAAAAAATTACAACATTTTGTTTTTAGTGTAAAACTTTTTTCCAGTGTTTTTTTTTTTTTTGTTTAATTGTAAAAATATTTGTGAGTGACAAAAATACTTTGTAAAATACTTTTCTGACTATTCACTGTTTTTAAAGCTGGTTTAACGGGGTTTTTAACATGTTAACTAAAGGTGAAACCAATTTGAAATTCACGGTTTTGCTAATAATTTTTGAACCAAGAAGTCCTAAAAATATCAAAAAAAAATCTTAGGCACCCACATCGTGGATTAATTAAAAATCTCAAAAAAAAAACTAAACTATACTAAGGGGCTCAGAAGGATTCTATTGAGAGTTTTTAGGACTTCGGGGAGGCATTTGGAGTACGATTTTTCATTTACAAAAACCAAACAAAAATACATTATTTTTTTTTTTTGTAAAAACAACATGGTTTCTTAAGAAAAACCGTTTCAATACCGGTACGTACCGGTACAGAAGGAAAAGGTTTTTGGATACCGGTATTCGATACCAAAACTGAGTTTCGGTACCGGTATTCAATTTAAAGGGTTTTGAAACGGGTAACGGTATTGAAAAGGTATCGATTGCCAACATTGTAAATATCTACTGACCTGTAATATTTTTTGAAAAATAATTTTGTATACAATAATAACAGATTATTTTTCATCTAAAAGATAAAATAGGCATAATTATTTATATTATGGATATAAAGCGTGTTAAAAACCACATAAACAATTAGGCAGAATTTAATTAAAGGCAAAAGAAAAAATGAGTTTTAAAAATGTTTGTACTCTACATCAGCGGTTACCAACCTATGGTGCGCGTACCACTAGGGGGTACGCGAAACTGCCTACGGGGGTACGCGAAATTTAAGTTATTTTTTCGCATTTTTTTTTTTGTTTAGTAATAACATTAAATGTGCTACACTAAAAAAAAATGCGAAAGTTCTCATATAAAAATTCGAGCTGGTTGAAGTCCACAGAGTACGGAAATACTAATAGTTTTTCTCGACCACTTCTATCAGTACTTTTTATACCCACCAACCACAGCATGGGGGTATACTTACTTTGATATTCCGTATGTAACGCGTCGAAATATCGGTCTAAGACCCCCGAAAGTATAGGAATTTTAATTTTATAGTAATATTTTTAAATATCTCACGATGAACTTTGAGAAAAATGAAAGTGAAATTTTTTTGAAAAAAGTGTGTCTTTTTAACTTAAAGGAGTATAAAAAGTTTTAGGAGGGTACTTTTAGTCCTCTAAAAGCTGTTTTAGGTCGAGGTTTTTGGAAAAAAATATTTTGTTTTAACATTTTTGGACCTTCTGATTCCGAAACTGCAATCCAAATTTTTTTAGCATGTTCCGTTTTCGAGATATTCTCGTTTTAAAATTTTAGAATAAAGAATATATGGGGCAAAACGCGTCAAAGGTCCACACCAAAAAACAAATGTTGTCCGATTTAAGTATAATTTTGGTAAAATAGTAGGTTAATGATAGGTATTCTAAATTACAAATATAAAATTTGTTGATGAAATATTGGCAGAGTTACAGGGTTGGAAAGTTTTGATGTTTTTGAAAAGAACATATTTTGGGTAATTTTAATTAACATTTTTATCAAACAAAAATTATAATTTAAAAAGCGACTTTTAAAGTATTTTTAACGGCCTTTAAAATGGCATTTGTGTTTTTTTTTTGAAAAAAAAAAAATTTGACCTTAAAATTCAAGGTCAAAATATTAAATTGTAATTATCTTATAAGGGTCGCACTTTTAGATTTTTTTCACTAAGCCCACTAGAAAGATGAACATTTTTTTTAATTTCGGTTTTTAAAAAAAAAAATGGTATGTATGATACTTTATGAGAAATCAATTTTTTTACGAGTACATAACACCCAAACTGTACTGATTTCTTTATTTTTTATGCGTGCAACGTTTGTTGTGTGTGTTTACAGCACACTAGGGCTTCCAATCGGGATATCCCGATCCCGGAAATCCCGGGATTTTCGGGATTAGGCAAATCCCGAATCTCGGGATTTCTGATTTTCAATCCCGGGATTTTCGTGATCCCGATTTTTTTATTTTTTTTCAATATTTTTTATTATTTTTAGATTTTTTTTAAATAATTTGAATAAAATATGAATTTTGTGGAACAAAATAAAAAAAATCGACAAAAGTTCCGTCAGGTACCATGTTTTTGTTATAGAAAAAGGTGAACGTTTGCGAAATATAAAGAAATTCTAAAAACTAGTGGTGGTTCGACATAAGGGCTTTTATATTTATTCCTTTTACTCTTACAAGAAGAATATTGCCGTAAATGGCTTTTGACACATCTTAAAATTTTTTAATTTTATGTTTACTAAAATTTTTTTTTTAAAGCGTAAGTGGATTTTGACTCGCACTCAGTCACGCTCACGCAAACAATAATGGAATCACTCACTTATCATTTACGCTCACGCGTGAGTCATGCAAACTCTACTCTTGCATTCTCGCTAACACATTTTTTACCAAAAAAAACATTGCTAAAAAATATTTTTTTTTGCAAAAAAAAAAAATAGATTAAAAAAAATAAAATAAATTTAAAAAAAATAAAAAAATTAGCAAAAAATAAATCACTTATGCAAACATTTGAAAATTCATTTATTTTTTTTTCAACTCACGCTCACTAAAAGTTGATAACGATGAGCCACGACGAAAGATAAGAAAGATAACCGAATACGGATATTCTTCACAGGAGGAATCCCGAACTTTTTTTGAAGTTCACAACGTCAACAAAACTTTGCTAATTTTTACGAATGCTTGAAATTGTTAAATTGACAAAAAATACTAAAAATTTTTGAAAATTCCGAAAAATCCCGAAAATTTCCAAAAAATCCCGAAAATCCCGGGATCCCGAAATCGGGATCCCGAAAATTATTCTTCAATCCCGAATCCCGGGATTCAGAAAAACCAATCCCGATTGGAAGCTCTACAACACACACTTTATCTAAGCATTGATTTTTGTTGTTGTTATTATATACACAGAAAAAAATATGGAGGAAACAAATTTGAGTAATCACTTGTTTAATTTTTTAAAAAAAATTTGAGTAATTTTTTAATTGACGCAATTAAATATTTACTCAAAAATTGAAAATAAAATTTGAGTAAATAATTTAATACAAATTTAATATTTTTTTTTATTTATTTTTTTTTCTCTTGGTGTTTTGAATTCTCATTTAGTTTATTGTTTTTTGTATATGTGTATGAAAGTTTGAAATCATCTTTATAAAATTTTACTTTGTCTTGAAGACATAAGTATATTTGGTAAAGTTTGTAAAAGCAATTTTTTTGGAAAAAAAATTAGAAACTTTTTAAACTTTTTAAAAAAATAATTTGATACATTTTGAGTAAATTTTTACTTGACACAATTAAAAAGTTACTTAAAAATATTAAAAAATTTTAAGTAAAGATTTAATTGTGTGAATTAATAATTTACTCAAATTTTTTATTAAGCATTTAATAATTTTTTATTAAAAGTTTACTCAATACTATTAAATCGTTTACTGGTGGAAAATTGAGTAATTTTTTACTCAATAGTATTAAAAATTTACTCAAATTTTTTTTTTATTTTTTTCTGTGTACAGATTAAAAGCGATTTCAGTACAATTTGAGTGTTTTATACTCCTAAAAAATTGATTTCTCATAAAGTATCATACATACCATTTTTTAAAAAAAAAACCGAAATTAAAAAAAATGTCAAGCTTTCTAATGGGCTTAGCGAAAAAAATTTAAAAGTGCGACCCTTATAAGATAATTACAATTTAATATTTTGACCTTGAATTTTATGGTCAAATTTATTTTTTTCAAAAAAACCACAAATGCAAATTTAAAGGCCATCAAAAATACTTTAAAATTCGTTTTTTAAATTATAATTTTTGTTTCATCAAACTGTTAATTAAAATTCACCAAAATATATTCTTTTCAAAAACATCAAAACTTCCCAACCCTGTAACTCTGCCAATATTTCATCAAAAAAATTTTTATTTGTAATTTATACTACCTATCATTAACCTAATATTTTGCCAAAATTATACTTGAATCGGACAATATTTGTTTTTTGGTGTGGACCGTTGACGCGTTTTGCCCCATATGTGGGTAACAGTTGATTTTGCGTTTTTCAAACGCCAATATTTCAAAAACAGTACGCGTTTGAAAAAGTTGGATGCCAGATTTGGAATCACGAGGTCTCGTGTTAAATGAAAAAACAAAAAACTCGTTAAGGGGTACGCGGCTAATTAAATTTAAAATTAGTGGTACGCGAGCCAAAAAGGTTGGTAACCACTGCTCTACATCAAAAAATGGAAGTAAAGTATTTTTCGTATTCCGAAATTAACACATCGAAATATTGGACTAAGATCCGCTCATAAAAAAGGGGAATTTCATTTCAAATCGGACACTTTGAAATTTTTTTTTAAGATTTTTCCAATTTTTTTAAGTTTTTAGTACCCTTCTAAAACTCCTCCGTGGTAAATTTTCAGATTTTTTTGAAAACCGGTTCAAAAGATATTGAATTTTTTAAAACTGGTAGTTTGTTCCATTACTCAAACTTCTTTTACTCATAACTTTTTCAATAATGGTCTAAATTACAAAATTTTGTGGTAATTTTTTTATTTTTTTACGTACTTTTAAAAAAAATTCTTTAAAGTGATCTAACATGCGGGTTTAAAATTTAAATCTAATTTTTGAAAATGTGTGTACTCTTTGATTTTTATTTTTTTTTTAATTTGTTTGTGGACAACTTCTATCGATTCTATAAATTTTTTGCCCAGTAATATCATTGGATAACGATTATTACTATTTTTAAAACTTTTGAAAATATTTTATTGTAATTTTTCAATCTTTTTTAATTGTGGAGTATATCCATACAATCAATGAATACAAATTTAACTTTTTTTAATTTCTCTAATATATAAAAAAAGTCTTGATCTTAATCAAATATTCTTCAATATATCAAAAAAAATTCCCAATTTGAAAACTGTAAAATTTTTTTATTGCTAACCGCTGATTTGTTTTTTAATTATTTATTTTTTATTTTTGTTTTGGTAGTTAACAAAACATTTAACATCAAAGTTTAAAAAAAAAATATATATAAATAAAACATTTATTTAATAGTAATTGCAACAATTAAATTCAAATATGACTGTATTATGTCTAATAAAAATTTAAATTGTTTTAAAAACACATAAAAAATGACTCGTAATGACCTCATAGGTACTTTAAATGACTTAATTTTGTTTATTTTTACCATTTTACGGCAATATTCTAACAACAAAGTTCTGTAATTTTTATTATTTATTACAATTTATAATGTAATAATTTTCTTTATGTAGACTTAAACCAATCAAAATAAAAATTCAGTTATTTTAAATGTTAAAAAAATTTTCAGAAAATGTGATTTTAAAAATTTAACTACAAAAACAATAAAACTAATTTAAAATTTAACTAACAATTAATAAATAAAATACAACAAAATAAATTTAAATAAAACTTCTAAAATAAAAACCAACAAAAATCAGCAAAAAAAAAACAACAATACACTAAAGAACCATGAAAAGAAAGAAAAACATTAATATTAATTTAACAATAAATATTCAATATTGATTTACATCCCAAACAACAACAAAAATAATAATCTCACAACAAAAATCTCAAAACAAAAATATTAATTTTTAATAAATAACAATCAGTGATTCCCAACGAAATTAACAACAAAAAAACAAGAAAATGAGATTAAAACCATCATTACAACTAATAGTAATATTACAAATAATCATCTTTAATATTTCACAAAATTATGCTGTCTACCAGCCACCAAAATCTCGGGATCCCTTGGCAGTTACAGAATTACAACAAACTTTTAGAGTATCACAAACAAAATACTATCACAATGCCAGTGTCCCATACAAGGAATTGGTTTTTGCCGTCATGATGCCAATTCATGAAATGGATAATAAACATGATTGTATTATGCCAAAAGTATTAGCGCTACTCGAATTGGCCATTCGCTATACACAGCAGTTGGGTTTTGCCTATAATGCCCAAATAGATTTCAAACTAATATCCCGAGATACCAATTGTTCTTCGGTACATGGTCCGATTGGTTTCTTTGAAATCTATATGCAACAGCCGGAGATTAATGGTATTTGGGGTTTACCCTGTGATTATGTTTTAGCTGCCATATCCCGCTATGCTGGGGTATGGGAAATACCCGTTTTTACATCGGCCGGTCATGCAGATGATTTTCAAAATAAGGCTTCATCATATCCGACACTGACACGGTTACGTGGTGGTCAATCGAATAATTTAGGAAATGCTGTACGTGCCATAATCGATAGTTTTAATTGGACACGTACCGCACTGATCTATCAAAATGGCGATACAAAAGTAAAGGGCAATTCGGTGTGTTTCTTTTGTATTGTGGCCGTTCACAATAAGTTGCATGAGTATAAGGCTTCATCGTATCAGCAGGCATTCGATGCAGAAAAATGGAAGAAGGCAGATATTGAAAGGATGTTGATAACATTGTCCAAACAAACCAGAAGTAAGTAAAAAAATAAATAAATTTTTATAATTTTCTTATCACAGAAAGAAATTTTTAAATCGGGTTTGTTCCCGAATAGATTCTTTAAATCCCAACATTTTTCGGGATTGACAAATTCTGAAAAAAATTCAGGGATTTCGGAATTTCCCCTTTTGGAATCCCTAGTTTCTATTAACAAATTATGATATAATTTCTAATCATTATATGACGCTCTTTAATTATGATGGCCACAATTATATATCGATGACAAATATTCAAAACATGCTATCTGCACAATGAAAGTTTTTAAGGAGATCGAAAGGAACTGTTATTTTTAGGTAATTCTAAGAGTTACTTTATCTTTTTTTACCTTCCACTTTAGTGATAGAGGGTATGTATAAGTTTGTCATTCCGTTTATAACACCTCGAAATATTGGTCTAGGACCCCATAAAGTATATATGGGGCATTCCATGTCAAATCGGACAGTTTGAAAAATTTTTTTTCTTAGATTTTCCCAATTTGTTTACAGTTTTTAGTACCCTTCGAAAACTCCTTCGTGGTAAATTTTCAGATTTTTTTGATGACACATTCAAAAGATATCGAATTTTTAATAATTGGTTTTTGTTCCTTTACTCAAACTTCTTTTACTCATAAGTTCTTCAATAATGCTCCAAATTGCAATTTTTTTTTTTCAAAATTTTTGTTTTTTTGCGTACTTTTTAAAAAAATATCCAAAAAAAAATCTTAAAAGCGCTCTAGCATGCTATTTTTAAGTTTTAAAATTTAAATCTTATTTTTGAAAATGTTTGTACTCTTTGATTTTTTTTTAATTTTTTTGTGTAAATCTTCTATCGATTCTACAAATTTTTTGCCCAGTAGGATCGTGGGATAACGATTATTACTAATTTTAAAAATTTTTTAAAAAAATTTTATTGTAATTTTCCAATCTTAAAATCATTTCTACTGCCCCAATGGTGCGTCATAGAGGGGTCTTATTCAAGACCGATCCCCACTAATTTTTACGTCTAAGAAACATTTTTGGTGGGGGGGGGGGCTCCCACACAAAACGACATTTTTTTAAATTTGCTTCAACCGCTCTAACTGTCCTAAGAGTGCCCTTAGGGCAATCAAATGTATGACCGACCCACAATATTTTTTTTGTCCAAACATTTTCTCTGAACACACCTTCCCTTTATCTTTAACTATTAAAGCGGTCCCCATACAATTTTTTTTATTTTTTGTAAATTTGTTTTATTTAATCAGCTTCTACCGGTCCAATGGTGCGTCCGAGAAGGGTCATTAGTGAGACCGACCCCCATTTATTTTTAACCTTCAACATTTTTTTAAAACATACCTACGCCCTATCTCCACTCCCTAAGTAGGCTCCCATACAAATAACAGTTGGAGCATATTTTACAAAAATGTAATTTTGTATGGGAGCCTACTTAGGGAGTGCAGATAGGGCGTAGGTATGTTTTAAAAAAATGTTGAAGGGACCGGTAGAAGCTGATTCAATAAAACAAATTTACAAAAAAATAAAAAAAATAGTATGGGGACTGCCTTAACAGTTAAAGATCGAGGGTAGGTGTATTCAGAGAAAATATTTGGACTAAATATTGGGGGTCGGTCATACATACATACACTCTAAGGGCACTCTTAGGGCAGTTAGAGCGGTTGGAACGAATTTTAAAAAATGTCGTTTTGTGTGGGAGCCCCCTTAGAAATTGGAGATAGGGTATTAGTTTGTTCCAAACAAATGTTAAGACGTAAAAATTAATGGGGGTCGGTCTTGGAAATTACCCCTCTATGACACACCATTGGAGCAGTAGAAATGATTTTAAGATTGGATAAATATAATAAAATTTTTTAAAAAAAATTTTAAAAAATAGTAATAATCGTTGTCCACGATCCTACTGGGCAAAAAAAATTGTAGAATCGATAGAAATTTTTCCCAAAAAAATTTCAAAAAAATCGAAGAGTACAAACATTTTCTAAAATGAGATTTAAGTTTTAAAACTTAAAAATCACATACTAGAGCGCTTTTAAGATTTTTTTTTTTTATTTTTTTTTTTTAAGTACGTAAAAAATCAAAAATTTAAAAAAAAAAAAATTTGCAATTTGGACCATTATTGAAGAAGTTGTGAGTAAAAGAAGTTTGAGTAAAGATTCAAACTACCAATTTTTAAAAATTCGATATCTTTTAAACGGGTCATCAAAATAATCTGAATTTTTCGAAGGGTACTACAAACTGTAAACAAATTGGGAAAATCTATAAAAAAAATTATTCAAAGTGTCCGATTTGACATGGAATGCCCCATATATATATATTCATGATCCTCTATCGATTTTAAGGCGATCTTCGTCCGTCCGTCTGTCTATATGTTAAAAACATGCTTACTTTTGAAAGACTTTATGGAGGCTCCTGAAGATTGGCATACTATATGTTGGGCATTTACCTGGTCAGGTTGGTATTGCAATCCAGCGAAATCGGTCCAGTAGTTCAAAAGTTATAAGCAAAAGAGTGAATTTCGGCAAGAGTTTTTCGCGAATATACGAGGTAACTTTCGAACGACAATTCTGAGGGTGCTGAAGTGTGGCATATATATTTGTCGTTCCTCTGGCCCGGTTAGTTTTAAATCTCAGCCAAAACGGTCCAGTGGTTCAAAAGTTATAAGCAAAACCCTATATTTCAGATTAGTGTCACCTAAAATTCACGTGTTGAAAAACCCGAGTTTTAAAAAAACAAGCTTTACAAATAATGATAAGCCACAAAATTACTTTACAGAGTATTTTTGTCACTCAGAAATATTTTTACACTAAAAAAAAAATTACACTCAAAAAAAATTAGTAAATTACTTTTTTTTTTTTACAAAAATGACCAAAAAAAGTTTTTTACTCAAAATAAAATATTTCTAGTCCAAATTGCAAATTTTTTTCACATTAAAAACTTTACTATCCTTTAAAAAGAGCATTGTGAAGGGTATTCATAGATTCGGCCAAGTCGAATTTAACTTTTATACTTGTTCTACACTATTATTGGAAACATTTGTTTTTGAAATATTATTTTAGTTAAAAATTAATTTGATGGATGACAACTAATTCAGTGAACACATTTCTATTGAAAACTCTCTTTCAAAAATATTGCAGATAGCAAGTTTTGTTTATTAGCCCTTAATATATTCTCTGCGTGTACTTAAAATTATGTCAATTGACCTTTGTAACTAGATTTTGTTAAATTTTCAAAATCTTTCATAGAAAAACTTTTAACGAGGGAAACCTTATTAAATAATATTATTAATCTAATTTTTATAAAATTTCCATAGCAATAAATACAATTTATAATTGACCCCTGCCTGTTTCGGATAACTTCAATAAAATTTGTTAATGAATTTTCTTACGTTTTTTTATTTACATAATAAATTGTTTCATTTCGCTCTAAATGTTTACCAAAATTTTCTATTAAATATACAAAGAAAATAAAAATTTTCCAAAAAGAAATTATCGTTTGAAGAAAAATGTTTACGTGTCTGTCTATGTATTTAGAGGAAAAAACAAGTAGAAAAGTTAATTTTGACTTCCCCGAATCTATGAATACCCTCCACAATGCCCTTTTTAAGTGATAGTAAATTTTCTAACGTAAAAAGAATTAACAATTTTGATAAATTAGTCATTTAAAAAAAATTGACTAAATTTTTTTTTAATGTAAAATTTGGATTGAGTGTATTTTTATACTTTATGGGGTTCTAGGCCACTATTTCAAGGTGTTACAAACGAAATAACAAGCTTATATATAACCTCTATCACTAAACCATTTCCAATTGTATTTTAAAATTGTTCAAATGTATTCTAAAATTATCCAAATATATTTTAAAATTGTCCAAATAAATTTTAAAATTGTCAAAATGTGTTTTAAAATTTTCCTAATATATTTTAAAATTGTCCAAATAAATTTTAAAATTGTCCAAATTGATTTAAAAATTGTCCAAATGTATTTTAAAATTGTTCAAATGTTTTATAAAAGTGTCCAAACAGTTTTAAGTAACCTTCGAAAACTCCTTCGTGGTAAATTTTCAGATTTTTTTGATGACCCGTTCAAAAGATATCGAATTTTTAAAGATTGGTAGTTTGTTAATTTACTGAAACTTCTTTTACTCATAACTTCTTCAATAATGGCCCAAATTGCAAATTTTGTTTTTCAAAATTTTTGATTTTTTGCATACTTTTTTAAAAAAAATCCAAAAAAAAATCTTAAAAGTGCTGTAGTATGCGATCTTTAAGTTTTAAAATTTAAACCTAATTTTTGAAAATTTATGTAGTCTTTGATTTTTTTGAAATTTTGTTGTATAAAATTTCTATCGATTCTACAAATTTTTTGCCCAGTAGGATTGAGGGATAACTTCTGATTAATTTTTATTAAAAAATAAAAATTGTTTTATTCGATCTTTAAAATATTATACTTTGAGGATGTTTATTCTGGCTCGAGGTCATTATTTTCTTTACTAATTAAAACCATGATATTCTGATAGCATAATTTTCAAGAAAATTATTTTTTGTTTTAAATTTATTTATGTTGATCATTTTTGCAAGACTTAATCGACACGTGTTTCGGAATTTGTCAAGATTCCATTGTCAAGATTATTTAGCAAAAATAGAAACGATTTACTACAAAGTAGCAAACGAGTCTAATGACAAATCGTTTGTGCACAAACTAGAATATTAATACATATTCGCCTCTATTCACAATGAGAATTAGAAAGACGAAGAAATTGTACCATACTAATAAGGCAACGATTGTCAATAACCAACAAAAATATTAAAAACAATTTTACATACGATAGTCCATTGGACTACAACAATATGTTTTTTGTGTTGTTGTTGTGAAAAATACTCCATATTAGAGTCCCCGCACAACAATGTCGGAGCGGTTGACGGTTTCGGTCATGGGAGAGTATAGGCGCAAAACAAAGGCGGTAGCGGGAAGTTCCGTGATACGTTGATATTTACACTATTTTTTCACTTTTTCGTCACACTTTTATTTAATTTTATTGTAATTTTTAATATCAATATGATTTTTTTATATTGATTAGTTTTTTTGTGTTTTTTTTTTTAATTTTACATAATTTTTTTTTAGAGATCACATTTTTTTGTTTACTTTATCGAAAATAATCGAAAAATTTATGAAAATGTGGCAACATTTTAATATCAAAAATTAAAAGAGAGAGAGAAACCGACACAAAAATAAAATTGATTTTATTCAAGCGGTTTTCGGTCGAGCGTTTTTTCTTGCCAAATTTGTATGAAAAAAACGTCACCGACATTGTTGTGCGGGGACTCTTAGGGTTATTCATCACATGGCGTGCCAACCATTATGTTCAAATTCTGATTAATTTTTATTAAAAAATAAAAATTGTTTTATTCGACCTTTAAAATATTATATTTTGAGGATGTTTATTCTGGCTCGAGGTCATTATTTTCTAAATCGTTTCAATTTTTGCTAAATAATCTTGACAATGGAATCTTGACAAATTCCGAAACACGTGTCGATTATGTCTTGCAAAAATGACCAACATAAATAAATTTAAAACAAAAAATAATTTTCTTGAAAATTATGCTATGAGAATATCATGGTTTTAATTAGTAAAGAAAATAATGACCTCGAGCCAGAATAAACCTCCTCAAAATTGAGGGATAACGATTATTACTATTTTTTAAAATTTTTTGAAAAAATTTTGTTGTAATTTTCCAATCTTAAAATCATTTCTACTGCTCCAATGGTGCGTCATAGAGGGATCATTTCCAAGACCGACCCCCATAAATTTTTACATCTAAATATTTCTTCGGAACAAGCTAATACCCTATCTCCAATTTCTAAGGGGGCTCCCCCACAAAATGACATTTTTTTAAATTTGCTCCAACCGCTCTAACTGCCCTAAGAGTGCCATTAGTGCAATAAAATGTTTGCCTTACCCACAATATTTTTTTAGTCCAAACATTTTCTCTGAATACATTTACCCCCTATCATTAACTATTAAGGCGGTAACCATACAATTTTTTTTATTTTTTGTAATTTTTTTTTATTTAATCAGCTTCTACCGGTCCAATGGTGCTTCCGAGAGGGGTCATTAGTTAGACCGACCCTCATTTATTTTTACCCTCCACCATTTTTTTAAAACATACTTACGCCCTATCTCCACTCCCTAAGTAGGCTCCCATACAAATTACAGTTGGAGCAAATTTTATAAAAATATAATTTTGAATGGAAGCCCACTTAGGGAGTGGAGATAGGGCGTAGGTATGTTTTACAAAAATGTTGGAGGGTAAAAATAAATGGGGGTCGGTCTCCCAAATGACACCTCTCGGATGCACCATTGTACCGGTAGAAGCTGATTAAATAAAACAAATTTACAAAAAATAAAAAAAAAATTTACGGGGGCCGCCTTAGTAGTTAAAGATAGGGGGTAGGTGTGTTCAGAGAAAATGTTTGGACTAAAAGAATATTATGGGTCGGTCATACATTTTATTGTTCTAAGGGCACTCTTAGGGCAGATAGAGCGGTTGGAGCAAATTTTAAAAAATGGCGTTTTGTGTGGGAGCCCCCTTAGAAATTGGAGATAGGGTATTAGTTTGTTCCAAAGAATTGTTAAGACTTAAAAATTAATGGGGGTCGGTCTTATAAATGACCCCTCTGTGACGCACCATTGGAGCAGTAGAAATGATTTTAAGATTGGAAAATAACAATAAAATGTTTTCAAAAAATTTAAAAAAATAGTAATAATCCTCCTGGGCAAAAAATTTGTAGAATCAATAGAAGTTTTACACAAAAAAATTTAAAAAAAATCGAAGAGTACAAACATTTTCAAAAATGAGATTTAAATTTTAAGACTTAAAAATTGCATACTTGAGCGCTTTTAAGAATTTTTATACCCTCCAACCACAGTATGGGGGTATACTCACTTTGTCATTCCGTGTGTAACGCATCGAAATATCGGTCTAGGACCCTATAAAGTATATATTTTATTGATCAGTGATCGATTCTAAGACATTCTAGCGATGTCCGTCCGTCCGTCCGTCCGTCCGTCCGTCTGTCCGTCTGTCCGTCTGTCCGTCTGTCCGTCTGTAGAGGACACGATACAGTCCAAAATAAAAGAGCTAGACTTCTGAAGTTTGGCACGTATATGTCTTATATTTCTAGGCAGGTTAAGTTCGGAAATGGGCAAAATCGGACCAAGGGGAAAAAAGTTCCCCCTTAGAGAACTAAACTAACCTAAGAAAAACCGCATATTTTGCAGTGTTCTTTGAACTTTTCTTAAGCAAATTTAACATTTTTATGTCAGAATTAGGTGCCCCAGCGTCTCCCACCAAACCCCCACCACCCCACAAACCCCCCCCCCCACCCCCCAAAAAAAAAAAGACGCCCCTGGATTTTTTTTTTTATATTTTTTTTACATATTGGAGGGTATAAAAGATTCGGCACAGCCGAATGTAACACTCTCACTTGTTTTTTTTAAAACTACGTAAAAAAATAAAAATTTTGAAAAAAAAATTGAAATTTGGACCATTATTGAAGAAGTTATGAGTAAAAGAAGTTTGAGTAAAGGAACAAACTACCAATTTTTAAAAATTCGATATCTTTTGAACGGGTCATCAAAAAAATCTGAAAATTTACCACGAAGGAGTTTTCAAATGGTACTAAAAACTGTAAACAAAATGGGAAAATCTAAAAAAAAAATTTTCAAAGTGTCCGATTTGACATGGAATGCTCCATATATATTCATGGTCCTCGATCGATTTAAAGTCGATCTAGCTATGTCTGTCCGTCTGTCTGTTGAAAACATGCTAACTTTCGCAAGACTCGTCCTAGGCTACTACCGCTTAGCATATATATTTTGAATTTACCGTGACAGGTTGGTATTGAAATCCAGCAAAATTGGCCGAGTGGTTCAAATAAGCGAAATGGTTTATAAGCGAAAATGTGAATTTCGTCAAGGATTTTTCACGAATATAAGTGTTACAAAACACGTTAACTTTCAAATGAAAACACTGAGGCTGCTAAAGCTTAGCACATATTTGATTTTTTCTGTAAGTACAGATCGAGCACGGGCTCTAATTATATTTGCTATAAGGGTTCAAGTTGAAAAAATGCAGAAGAAAAATTGAATTTCTAAAAATTATAGACATTTCTGGTATTTCCCATACCGGTTTCAAACACCCCAGTTAGTGTCATCATCAGTAGGATTTTAAATGTCGGTTTGTCTTGTTAATGAAAACTGTTTTTTATATATGTGAATATTTATAGTTTCTACAGAATAAATTTTGACAGTTTCCAACACTACAATTCTATTTCTAGCAATCTCAACCTCACTTCATACTTTCTTTCAACTTTTTTGTCTCTTACATTATTTCGCAAGGAATACCAACATGATCTGGAATTGCAGACACAAATGAAGAAATTTGCATTTTCAGTTTCGGACATATATTTGTCGTTTCCCTGGCCTGATTGATATTGAATTTCAGCAAAATCGGTTTAGTGGTTCAAAAGTTATGAACAAAACCCGTGAATTTCAGATTGGTTTCACCCTTAATTCACGTGTTGGAAGAACCGTTGAACAAGTTTTAAAAATGTTAGTAAGTCAAAAAAATATTTTTCAAAGTTTTTTTGGTACTCATAAATAGTTTTACACTTAAAAAAAATTACTTTAGAAAAAAATGTTACATTCAAAAACAATTTAGTAAAATTTTTTCTTTAATAAAATATTTGCAATCAAAATTTTTTTAATTTTTTCACTTTAGAAAATCTACTATCACTTAAAAAGGTCATTGTGGAGGGTATTCTTCGATTCGGCCAAGTCGAATTTAACTTTTTTACTTGTTTATTTATTCATTTAAGATAAACATACAGCATATTTAATTTATGAAAAAAAAACACAACCCAAAAATCTTCTAAGAAAACCATTTATGAGTTTTTTATGATGATGTACTTACAATTTAGCGTACTTATTTAAATATAAATAAATTAAAAGAAAATCAAGACGATTGAAGAAATGTAAAGATTAATTAACACAAAGGAAAAGATTGTAAATTTCCCATAAATCCTAAAACAACACAGGTCAAATAGTAAACAAACTTACAATAGTGAATGATGGAGAGCATGTTAAATCAATCCTCATTGAAGGCAAATCAAACCATTGAAACATGTTGCTTTTTGTTAATTAGTAATATTAATTATTTTATTACTATATAGGGTGGCACGAATAATGACTTTTTCGAATTTTGTCGATTGGCGGGCAAATAATGGTTCCTTTTGTGCAGAAACACTATGTTGAAATTTTAAGCCCAATAGGACAATTTTAAACCGTGCCGCTGGAGGTTAAAGTTTTGGCCCTGAAAAACAAATCATACAAACTAAAAAAAAAAATTAAATTTTTTTATACCCTCCACTCTAGTGATAGAGTCTATATGGGGCATTCCATGCCAAATCGGACACTTTGAAACATTTTTTTTTTTGTTTACAGCTTTTAGAACCCTTCGAAAACTCCTTCGTGGTAAATTTTCAGATTTTTTTGATGACCCGTTCAAAAGATATCGAATTTTTAAAAAGTTTGTTCCTTTACTCAAACTTTTTTACTCATAACTTCTTCAATAATGGTCCAAATTTCATTTTTTTTTTTTTAATTTTTGTTTTTTACATACTTTTAAAAAAAAAACCCACAAAGTTCTTAAAAGCGCTCTAGTATGCGATTTTTAAGTTTTTAAACTTATATCTCATTTTTGTTTTTTTTTAAATTTTTTTGTGTAAAACTTCTATCGATTCTACAAATTTTTTGCCCAGGAGAATCGTGGGATAACGATTATTACTATTTTTTTAAATTTTTTGAAAAAATTTTATTGTAATTTTCCAATCTTAAAATCATTTCTACTGCTCCAATGGTGCGTCATAGATGGGTCATTTATAAGACTGACCCCCATTAATTTTTAGTTATTAACATTTCTTTGGATCAAACTAATACCCTATCTCCAATTTCAAAGGGGGCTCCCACACAAAACGAAATTTTTGCCCTAACTGCCCTAATAGTGCCCTTAGAGCAACAAAATGTATGACCGACCCACAATATTTTTTTTTCCAAACATTTTTTTTTTAGTCCAAGCATTTTCTCTGAACATCTTTAACGGCGGTCCCCATACAATTTTTTTTATTTTTTGTAAATTTGTTTTATTTAATCAGCTTCTACCGGTCCAATGGTGCATCCGAGAGGGGTCATTAGTGAGACCGACCCCCATTTATTTTTACTCTACAAAATTTTTTTAAAATATACCTACGCCCTATCTCAACTCCCTAAGCAGGCTCCCATACAAAATTACATTTTTATAAAATTTGCTCCAACTGTTATTTATATGGAAGCCTACTTAGGGAGTGGAGATAGGGCGTAGGTATGTTTTAAAAATGTTGTAGGGTAAAAATAAATGGGGGTCCGTCTCACTAATGACCCCTCTCGGACGCACCATTGGACCGGTAGAAGCTGATTAAATAAAACAAATTTACAAAATCTCAAATGACCTCGAGCTTGAGTATTTATTCATTTGAGATTCTATAAAGAAAAGGTCGAATAAAAAACAAACTTTTATTACAAATTTACAAAAAATAAAAAAAATTGTATGGGGACCGCCTTAACAATTAGAGATAGAGGGTGGGTGTGTTTAGAGAAAATGTTTGAACTAAAAAAATATAGTGGGTCATACATTTTATTGCTCTAAGGGCACTCTTAGGGCAGTTAGAGCGGTTGGAAAAAATTTTTAAAAATGTCATTTTGTATGGGAGCCCATTTAGAAATTGGAGATAGGGTATTAGTTTGTCTCGAAGAAATGTTTAGACGGAAAAATTAATGGGGTCGGTCTTGGAAATGACCCCTCTATGACGCACCATTGGAGCAGTAGAAATGATTTTAGGATTGGAAAATTACAATAAAATTGGTTCCAAAAATTTAAAAAAAATAATAATAATCGTTATCCCACGATCCTACTGAGCAAAAAATTTGTGGAATCAATAGAAGTTTTACACAAAAAAATTTCAAAAAAGTCGAAGAGTATAACCATTTTCAAAAATGGGAATTATATTTCAAAACTTAAAAATCGCATACAAGAGCGCTTTTAAGATTTTTTTTTTGTAAAATACGTAAAAAAACAAAAATTTTAAAAACGAAGGAGTTTTCGAACTGTCAACAAATTGGGAAAATCTAAACAAAAAATTTTTCAAAGTGTACGATTTGATATGGAATGCCCCATATATATTCATGATGCTCGATCGATTTTAAGACGATCTAGCGATGTCCGTCTGTTTGTCTGTTGAAAACACGCTAACTTTTGAAAGACTTTAGGCATATATGTGGGGCATTTACCTGGTCAGGTTGGTATTGCAATCCAGCGAAATCGGTCCAGTGGTTAAAAAGTTATGAGCAAAAATACTTTTTCGTGAATTTACGAGATAAAAAACACGCTAACTTTCGAAAGACAATTCTGAGGGTGCTGAAGCTTGGCATATGTATTTTTCGTTCCCTTAGTCTAGTTCGTATTAAATTTCAGTCAAATCGGTCCAGTGGTTTAAAAGTTATTAGCAAAACCGTGAATTTCAGATCAGTTTCACTATAAATTCACGTGTTGAAACCCCGTTAAACATGTTTTAAAAATATTGGTAAGTCAAAAAAAAAATTTACAACGTATTTTTGTGACTCAAAAAAATTTTTTTGCACTAAAACCAAAAAAAAAATATACACATAAAATATTTTACCCTCAAAAAAAATTTTACACTCAAAAAAAATTTAGTAAATATTTTTTTTTTTTTTTCAAAAATTACTAAAAAAAAAGTTTTTTTACACAAAATAATCTAATCAAAATTGTTATTTTTTTTCACGTTAGAAAATTTACTATCACTTAAAAAGGGCATTGTGGAGGGTATTCATAGATTCGGCCAAGTCGAATTTAACTTTTCTACTTGTTTTTTTTTTTTTTTAAATATTGTGATTTATAATTATTATCTATTTACCGCCTTTCTAACAAAACCGAGTGACAGTGTGCTAAAAGTATCTATAATTGCTGTCAATTTATTTATACACTTGAGGTGTTTAGTTCGTGTAGTTTTCAATATTTATTTTTTATTTGTAGTATTTTAAGACTGAGATTTATTGACAGACTACCAATAAGATGCACGTGTCTAATCAGCAGCAGTACATTAATCGTTTTATTTTATTATTATTATTATTCATAGTCATCTTATTGTTAATATCGCGTTCATATTTCACAGTCATTTAATCAAGTTACTCATTCTCACTCAGTTTCTGGCAGTCAGTCAATCGGCCGACTGCTGGTCTTTTGTTTATATTTTATTTACGATTTTGTTTTGTTTTTTAGTGTTGTTGTACGGAAATGATTAATGAAGCTGTTCAAACTACAAATTGATTAGTTTTCTAAACATGAAAATAAACGATGATTTCTATTTTAATTGACTTACATAATTAACCCTTTAAGTGCTGCGGGGCATCTATTTAAATTTTTTTTTTATTATTTAAAAAAAAAATATTTAACGAGTAAAAAGTTCAATTCGGCCATGCCGATTGTTTCAATACCCTACATTATATAAATAAGATTAATGTCATTTTATATTTTTTGGTTATGTAGAATAAACCAAAATTTTTTTTTTTAGCATTATCGCTATTAACTGTTAAACCACTGAACATATATCGCTCAAATGCAAAAAATCTGTATATTATTTTGGCCGTGATCGCAATTTCAACCGACAGTTAACGCTAGAATCTTAGAATTTATGCACTAAAAAAGTAAAATATGCACTAAAAAATTCAAAATATGCACTAAAAAACCTAAAAATATGCACTAAAACAAAAAATGTGTGCAATAAAATCTTGCTTTCATACAAAAAACCTCTTAAAAAGCACAAAATAGCAAAATAGCAAGATTTTTTTTAGAAAAATAATAAGAAGAATATAAAGTATTTTTCTTTTTTTTTAATAAAATTTTTAAATTAAAAAAAAAAAACAAGTAATAGTGTTAAATTCGGCTGTACCGAATCTATAATACCCTCCAACATATAAAAAAAAATATAAAAAAGGGGCGTTTTGTTTTGTTGGGGGAGGGGGGTCAGTAGGGGTCATTGGAGGACACATAAACCCATGATGTAAACGTTTAAAAATTAATTTTTTATGCTTTTTGAACTTAAGTAATACAATTTTATTATTATTTAAAAACATTTTTAATATCCACGCCCACAAATGGGGGCGGGAAAAAAACGTTTTTTTTTTATTTCCTAAGTCCAAGTGCAGGACCTTGAACTTTTTCTGACATCAAATTGTTTCATTTGCCTTACAAAAAAAACTGTGATATATGATAATATGGCGTTTGTCAGAGGGTATTTAAGCTCTTCAAGGGGGAACTTTTTTCCTCCTGGTCCGATTTTGCCCATTTACGAACTTAAACTGCCTAGGACCAAAAGACGTATTACTGCCAAACTCAACGAGTACATCTCTTTTATTTTGGACTGCATCGTGTCTTATACAGACGGACGGACGGACATTCTAGAAAAGTCTTAGAATCGATTATAGATCAAAAATATATATGGGGCATTCCATGTCAAATCGGACACTTTGAAAAAATTTTTTTTAGATTTTCCCAATTTGTTTGCAGTTTTTAGTACCCTTCGAAAACTCATTCGTGGTAAATTTTCAGATTTTTTTGATGACCCGTTCAAAAGATATCGAATTTTTAAAAATTGGTAGTTTGTTCCTTTACTCAAATTTCTTTTAATCATAACTTCTTCAATAATGGTCCAAATTTCAAAATTGTTTTTTCAAAATTTTTGTTTTTTTACGTACTTTTTAAAAAAAAAAATTCCAAAAAATTCTTAAAAGCGCTCTAGTATGCGTTTTATAAGTTTTAAAATTTAAATCTCATTTTTGAAAATGTTTGTACTCTTCGATTTTTTTGAAATTTTTTTGTGTAAAACATCTATCGATTCTACAAATTTTTTGCCCAGGAGGATCGTGGGATAACGATTATTACTATTTTTTAAAATTTTTTGAAAAAATTTTATTGTAATTTTCGAATCTTAAAATCATTTCTACTGCTCCAATGGTGCGACATAGAGGGGTCCTTTATAAGACCGACCCCCATTAATTTTTACGTCTTAACATTTCTTTGGAACAAACTAATACCCTATCTCCAATTTCTAAGGGGGCTCCCATACAAAACGACATTTTTTAAAATCTGCTCCAACCGCTCTAACTGCCCTAATAGTGCCCTTAAAGCAACAAAATGTATAACCTACCCACAATATTTTTTTAGTCCAAACATTTTCGCTGAACACACCTACCCTCTATCTCTAAATGTTAAGGCGGTCCTAATACAATTTTTTTTATTTTTTGTAAATTTGTTTTATTTAATCAGCTTCTACCGGTCCAATGGTGCGTCCGAGAGGGGTCATTAGTGAGACCGACCCCCATTTATTTTTACCCTGCAACATTTTTTCAAAATATACCTATGCCCTATCTCAACTCCCTAAGTAGGCTCCCATACAAAATTATATTTTTATAAAATTTGCTCCAACTGTTATTTGTATGGGAGCCTACTTAGGGAGTGGAGATAGGGCGTAGGTATGTTGTAAAAAAATGTTGTAGAGTAAAAATAAATGGGAGTCGGTCTCACTAATGACCCCTCTCGGACGCACCATTGGACCGGTAGAAGCTGATTAAATAAAACAAATTTACAAAAAATAAAAAAAATTGTATGGGGACCACCTTAACAATTAGAGATAGAGGGTAGGTGTGTTCAGAGAAAATGTTTGGAGTAAAAAAATATTGTGGGTCGGTCATACATTTTGTTGCTCTAAGGGCACTATTAGGGCAGTTAGAGCGGTTGGAGCAGATTTTAAAAAATGTCGTTTTGTGTGGGAGCCCCCTTAGAAATTGGAGATAGGGTATTAGTTTGTTCGAAAGAAATGTTAAGACGTAAAAATTAATGGGGGTATGTCTTATAAAGGACCCCTCCATGACGCACCATTGGAGCAGTAGAAATGATTTAAAGATTGGAGAATTACAATAAAATTTTTTTAAAAAATTTTAAAAAATAGTAATAATCGTTATCCCACGATCCTCCTGGGGAAAAAATTTGGAGAATCGATAGATGTTTTACACAAAAAAATTTCAAAAAAATCGAAGAGTACAAACATTTTCAAAAATGAGATTTAAATTTTAAAACTTAAAAATCGCATACTAGAGCGCTTTTAAGATTTTTTTTTTAAAAAGTACGTAAAAAAACAAAAATTTTGAAAGAAAAAATTTGAAATTTGGAGAATTATTGAAGAAGTTATGATTAAAAGAAGTTTGAGTAAAGGAACAAACTACCAATTTTTAAAAATTCGATATCTTTTGAACGGGTCACCCAAAAAATCTGAAAATTTACCACGAAGGAGTTTTCGAAGGGTACTAAAAACTGTTAACAAATTGGGAAAATCTAAAAAAAAAAAAATTTTTCAAAGTGTCCGATTTGACATGGAATGCCCCATATACTTTATGGGGTCCCCGACCGATATTTCGATGCGTTACAAACGGAATGACAAAGTGAGTATAACCCCATACTGTAGTTGGAGGGTATAAAAAAATTAAAACAAATAAATTTCAATTTAAAATCATACTAAATTATGCCAAAATATGCAAGATATGCACTTAAAAGTTGAAAATATGCATTTGAAAACAAATTATACAAAAATATGTATATTTACCAGAATATGCAAAAATATGCATATTCACCAAAATATGCAAAAATATCACATCCCTACTGATGATATACTTTATATGGTCCCAGTCGGCAAAAAAAATCACACCTGACATACTGCTGACTCTCCCTTTATAAAATTGCTGACATCTTCATACAATTTTTCAAAATGTCATCAATGACATGTCAGCAGTTGGTCAGCGGTTGTTTAAACGAATTGTTAGTGGCCTCCGATACTGGTGGACACTGCTGACCAACTGCTGACATGTCATTGATGACATTTTGAAAAATTGTATGAAGATGTCAGCGATTTCATAAAGGGAGAGTCAGCAGTATGTCAGGTGTGATTTTATTTTGCCAACTGGGGTCCCACGCCGTTAATTCGATGAGTTACAACCATGATGTAACTCATGATGGGTCCCTTTTGACTAAAAGTATGAGTCGAGGACCGGTTCTCAACTATCGTCTTTCCCAGCAAGTTTAAAATAGGTGATTTTTAAAATTTTTATAGATTTTCTCTTAATTTTATTTCTTAACATTTGAGTCCAAAAAAAATCTTATTTTCGCATTAGAGGGTTAATTTTAATAAATTTTATAGAGGAAATCTATAAGTTGAAAGGAAATACGAGGCGTTGGTGGTGTTTAAATTTATTGCAATTGCTGTTTAATTAAATCAGATAATTTGTTTGATTTTGATGTTAGGATATACAAATATTTTGATTACAGTTAAATCATACGTAAGCGGACAGAATCTTAAGATATATTAAGACATTTTTATTTTAGAAAATTGTCTTAGAATCTGAGAATATTTCTATGTGGAAAAAAGTTTCAGAGTCTGAGAATTTTTCTTTATTAAAAAATGTCCAGAACCTGAGAATTTTTCCATATTGAAAAAATGTCTCAGAATCTGAGAATTTTTCTATATAGAAAAAATCACTCAAACTCCGAGAATTTTTCTATATAGAAAAATGTCTCAGAGTCTGAGAATATTTCTATGTAGAAAAAATGTCTCAGAATCTGAAAATTTTTCTTTATAGAAAAAATGTCTCAGAATCTGAAAATTTTTCTTTATAGAAAAAATGTCTCAGAATCTGAGAATTTTTCTATATAGAAAAAATGTCTCAGAATCTGAGAATTTTGCTATATGGAAAAAATGTTTTAGAATCTGGGATTTTTCTATATAGAAAAATGGCTCAGAATCTTAGAATTTTTCTATGTCAGATTCTAAGAGTTTTTTATCTGAAAAATGTCTCAAAATCTGCGAATTTTTCCATAAGATAAAAAGTCTCAGAATCTGTCAGTTTTTCCATAAGGAAAAATGTCTCAAAATCTGAGAATTTTTCTATATAGAAAAAATTTTTCAGAATCTGTAAATTTTTCTAAATGCCAAAATGTCTCAGAATCTGAGAATTTTTCTACTTTTCTATATAGAAACATGTCTCAAAATCTAAAAATTTTTCTATATGGAAAAATGTCTCAGGATCTGAGAATTTTTCTATATAAAAAATGTCTCAGAATGGGAGAATTTCTATAAGAAAAATAGACACAAAATCTAAAAACTGTGCTACAAAAAAAAATCTCAGAATCCCAATATTCTTTCAACATTTACTTTAATTATAAAACAAAAAAATAAATCAGCTTTTAAACAAAAATAAATAAGTACAGAATGTCCAAGTGACAAATTAAATATTGATTTATAATGTACATACATATGTTTTTTTCAAATTTTAAATGTTTAAAACAGTAAACACAATTTGTGTAAAATACTTAGTTAAATATAGGAAAATATTTAAAAAAATAAATATCTAATCAAATATTTAATAAATGGCACATGCCATAAACAAATATTTAAAAGTAGAATGTATATATTTTTTGGAATTTGTAAATTTGCTAATGTAGATTTAGATTTATTTTGAAAGTAAGGTAATTCCATTTACAAAAAAAAAAACTAATGAATAGATTTAGTTGATTTAAGACCGATATTTTCATCTCCAATTCCTTTTACCAACACTTTAATTTAAAAGACAAAAAAAAATAATTTTTAAGATTAAAAATTTTTATTTTCTTATTTATGCCCCACGTTGGGCGCCAAACGAAGAGTTGTGGTTTGACTTTGATTAGAAAATGTAATGATTTTATTTTTCCATTTTTATATGCATAAGTTAGAAATCAATAAACATTGGGTAGAAACTACAAAATATATTCAGAAATAGACTTATCTCGCTTTTAAAATAATAGAATTCGATAAGGTTAAAGTATCGAATTAAGAAAATTCGATACAAACAAGTGTGAGTGTTAAGATCGGTAGTGTTATGTTAAAATCACATTTATTATGAAATTTACGCTTAAAAAATAAAATTTTATCATAATTTCTTATAACCACTTCAACAAAGGAGAGCGGACCGAAACAATTTGCATTTTCTTATCCATTTAGTCTCATTACAAGTCTATGAACTTCTGTTGGTGTAAAAATGTTTAAAATAGTTTTGAAATATGTAATGAACATTGAAAAAAAATGTTCTTTAAGTTTAAATAAAATAATTTTATTACTTTATATTCGTTTTCCTGGAAAATATATTAAAATAGTTTTGAAACTTAAAATATTCACATCTTCTTACTGGTGCCCCATGTTGGGCGCCAACCTTTAAAAATAAAAACGACTTTATTTTCTTATTCATAACAAAATTTTGAAATCCATAACTACTCATAATTTTTAAATACTAGTTCAAAATCTACTGAAAAGTTAAAATGGGAATTATATATTCTTAAATGTACTTATACCACTTTCAAAATAATGTGGAAAATATTTCATTAAGCACATACTAAACAATTAGAAAATATTAAATTTTGTATCTACACCTGAAATCTGTAGGAATTTTAAGTAAGCAATTAAATATGTCAAGTCATAGAGGTAAGTGTGGCAGCTCCCATTAATAATAAACTGTAACTGAGATCATGTAATAATAACACTTTCTAGAATTTTAATTACATTTTTTCAAAGAAGGTATGCGAGAATTTATAGTTTAGTTTGAAAGTTTGGAAGAATAATATGAAGGAGAAAAAAATTTTAATTTTCATCTGGGGATTAAGGAACCCAGATTTTTAAGTTCGGCTTTATGGAATTTATATCAAAATTTAAAATATTTTATTAGATCCTCCTTTATGTCTTACAAGAAAGGTATCCCATAGCTTACACTCCGATTGCTCTGCAATTTATATATGGGGCATTCCATGTCAAATCGGACACCTTAAATATTTTTTTTTTTTAGATTTTCCCAATTTGTTGACAGTTTTTAGTATCCTTCGTGGTAACTTTTCAAATTTTTTTGATGATCCGTTCAAAATATATCGAATTTTTAAAATTGGTAGTTTGTTCCTTTACTCAAACTTATTTTACTCAAAACTTCTTCAATAATGGTCCAAATTGCAATTTTTTTTTTTCAAAATGTTGGTTTTTTTACGTACTTTTAAAAAGAAATTCTTAAAACATATCTAGTATGCGATTTTTAAGTTTTAAAATTTAAATCTCATTTTTGAAAATGTATGTACTCTTTGATTTTTTGATTTTTTTTTTTTTTTTTTGTGTACAACTTCTTTCGATTCTACAAATTTTTTGCCCAGTTTTAAAAAATTTTATTGTAATTTTCCAATCTTTAAATCATTTATACTTCCAAGACCGACCCCCATTAATTATTTCGTCTAAAAATTTCTTCGGAACAAACTAATACCCTATCTTCAATTTCTAAGGGGTCTCCTGCACGAAATGACATTTTTTAAAATTTGCTCCAACTGCTCTAACTGCCCTAAGAGTGCCCTTAGAGCAATCAAATGTATGACCGACCCACAATATTTTTTTAGTCCAAACATTTTCTCTGAACACACCTACCCTCTATCTTTAACTATTAAGGTGGTCCCCATACATTTTTTTTTTTATTTTTTGTAAATTTGTTTTATTTGCGTCCGAGAGGGTGAGTGAGACCGACTCCCATTTATTTTTACCCTACAACATTTTTTTAAAACATACCTACGTCCTATCTCCACTCCTTAAGTGGGCTCCCATACAAATTACAGTTGGAGCGAATTTTATATGGTATGTTTTAAGAAAATGTTGGAGAGTAAAAATAAATGGTGGGTCGGTTTCGCTAATGAAAAAATTAAAAAACAATTGTATGGGGACCGCCTTAATAGTTAAATATAGGGGTAGGTGTGTTCAGAGAAAATGTTTAGACTAAAAAAATATTGTGAGTCGGTCATACATTTGATTGCTCTAAGAGCACTCTTAGGGCAGTTAGATCGGTTGGAGCAAATTTTAAAAATGTCATTATGTGTGGGAGCCCCCTTAGAAATTGGAGATAGGGTATTAGTTTGTTCCGAAGAAATGTTTAGAAGTAACAATTAATGGGTGTCGGTCTTGGAAATGACCCCTCTATGACGCACCATTGGAGCAGTAGAAATGATTTTAAGATTGGAAAAATACAATAAAATTTTTTCAAGAAATTTTAAAAAATAATAATAATCGTTATCCCACGATCCTCCTGGGCAAACAATTTGTAGAATCGATAGAAGTTTTACACAAAAAAATTTAAAAAAATTGAAACATTTTTAATAATGAGATTTAAATTTTAAAACTTAAAAATCGCATACCAGAGCGCTTTTAAGAATTTTTTGGTATTTTTTTTTTTTAAGTACGTAAAAAACAAAAATTTTGAAAAATAAAAATTTGAAATTTGGACCATTATTGAAGAAGTTATGAGTAAAAGAAGTTTGAGTAAAGGAACAAACTACCAATTTTTAAAAATTCGATATCTTTTGAATGGGTCATCAAAAAAATATGAAAATTTACCACGAAGGAGTTTTCGAAGGGTATTAAAAACTGTAAACAAATTGGGAAAATCTAAAAAAAAAATTCAAATTGTCCGTTTTGACATGGAATGCCCCATATAACTAAATTTTTTTTTTTTTTTTTTTCGGTTTGAGTCCATATTAAATATTCCTGAGAAATCTCGATAGCATTCAGAAGAAGCCACCGTTCCTTCGTCAGCGCTCTCCAATTGTCACTGTAAGTGTGTCAGATTTAGGGGAACCCTGTAGGTTAGTTGGTAGCGTGCTAGCCTTTCAACGTGGCGGTCGTGGGTTCGATTCTCACCAAACCCTTGGTATGTTTCGCTACAACGAGACGATGGTCATTGATATCAGTTCTCTGTTAGTTTGATAACTTTTTCCCGTATTTGAAAAAAAAATCCAATCACATTTCTTCGCACACCTTCCTAATTTATAATGTTATTAACTATATAAGCGGCATATGTTAATAATTTTACATAAGTAAATGACCAGGTAAAATGTTAAATAAAATTTATTATAAATTTACAAATATTTATAAATAACTTAATTAATTGTTAATCATTTACTAAGAGTAATAAATCATCAACTCACACTGTGTGTTATTATTTACACCCTACACTGCACAATTCATACAATTTTCATACATTTTTTTTTCTAAAAGCAACTTAACGTATACAGTTAATATGGATTTAGTCGCTCTTGAGACAGCCCGAGTAAAAATGTTTAGATATATTCGTATATATCACATCTTATACGAGATTTGAAAGATCAGTACTGATCCGAGTAAGTTCAGTACTGATCCGAAAAACGGATCGCTAAGATTAGATTAGTTTTAATGGGACGGAAACAATGTCATCCGAAAAATGGTTTTATATAATTAAAGAAACCCTTTTTTCGGATGAAATTATATCCGTCCGATTAAAACTGATGTGATCTTAGCGATCCATTTTTCGAATCAGTACTGATCCTTCACAGTTTTACTTGGGAGTTTTGAATTCATAAGGCGTACTGAATATCATAGTCGGTATTGACCGTTCTTAATTTCTCTTTATTTGATTGATTTTATCTTTTGTTATAAGTAATTTAATCTTTAATCTTATAATGTGAATAAATTAAAGAACAGCATTTATTAATGTGTCTGTCAATTTAATATTTATCTTTTAATTAACAAGTACAGTTTGCATTTAATTGGGCTTTCAGTTATTAAAATTTAATTTACATATATTTTTTTTTTTTAATTAATTAATGAAAAGATATGAAGATTGTTAAATAGAGATTATAAATTCAAAAGATAAGTCGACATGTTTTGTTTGAAACAAGACACGGAACACGGCAATGTGAAATAATGCCATTCTTAGCGAAAATAGGCCAGAAACAGTCACGGTGAACAGACACCGAAGTTTTTTGTGGGAAAAAAATAGGTAAACACATGAAAAATGTCACTGTAATTGCCTTTGAAAGATTTTTTTGTTAAAATTCGGTAATGCTGGGTATGAGAAAGAGAGAGAACAGAGAGAGACGGACATCATATTTAATTTGGTTGCTAAAGTACACGTTAAACACATACAAACTAAATTTTCATGAAATTTAAACCAGATTTAAAGCGCATTAATGTTTTCCAACCGTATCACAAAACGATTCACAGTCGATTGGTATAATTTAAGGTGTGTAGAGGATCAATATTTCGGGTAGTTAAAAACATTGTATCCCTTACCACAAAGCAATATAAAATCTGAATATATTTCTTTAAGAAAAAAATGTCACAGAATCTACAATTAGAATTTTCTATACGGAAAAATGTCTCATAATTTGAGAATTTTTCTGCACAGAAAAATTTACTCTCATCATCAGAGAATTTTGCTATAGTGAAAAATATCTTTAGATCTGAGAATTTTCTATATGAAAAAACGTCTGAGAATCTGAGAATTTTTCTATACTGAAAAATGTCACAAACGAAAAATTTGTCTATCCGAAAAAATGTCTCAGAATTTTTTTAAACGAAAAAATGTTTTAGAATTCGAGAATTTTTCTCTACAGAAAAAATTACCCAGAGTCTGAGAATTTTTCTATAAGGAAAAAAAATCTCAGATTCTGATAATCATGATGACAATCATTTCCCGAAATCTGAGAATTTTTCTACACGGAAAATGCCTCAGAGTCTTTAAAATTTTTCATTCGAGAATTTTTCTATACAGAAAAAATTACTCAGAGTCTGAGAATTTTTCTATAAGGGAAAAAAAATTCTCAGATTTTGAGAATCATGATGACAATCATTTCCCGAAATCTGAGAATTTTTCTACACGGAAAATGCCTCAGAATCTGTCAAATTTTTCATATGAAAAAAATGTTTGTGTATGGGGAAAAATTAGTATCATAGAATCTAAGAATATTTCTATACGGAAAAAGAGTCTCAGAATCTAAGAATTTTTTGTACGGAAAAATGTGTCAGAATCTAAAAATTTTTCCATACGGGGATTTTTCTATGGCGAAAAATGTTTCAGAATCTGAGAATTTTTCAATGCAGATAAATGTCTCTGAATCTGAAAATTTTTATATTCCGAAGAATGTCTCAGAATCTGAAAATTTTTCTGTACGGAAAAATGTCTCAGAATTTGATAAACTTTTTAAACGGATGAATGCCTTAGAATCTGAGAATTTTTCTGTACGGAAAAATGTCTCAAAATGTAAGAATTGCTGTATACACTCAAAAAAAAAACTTGTAAAATTACAAGAAAAATTTGTATTTTTTTTTTTTCTTTTTTAACTACTATTTGACAAGAATTCCTGTTATTTTACAAGCTTTTTACCAATAATTTTACAAGCTTTTTACCAAAAAATTGTAATCCCTAGTAAAAAAGTATTGATATAATGATATATAATTTGATACAATCATATTAAATTATATAAGACTATTTATGTGTTCAGATCTAATTTTATCTAAGATTTATTGCGGCTCCATTTTCTTATCTGTGGTTATACATAAATATATCTGACTTTATGTAATAATATAAATCTATATTAACTTATATAAAATAAGATCAACTGGATTTAATTGGATGTGACCAAAATTCGGATCTAATTGTATCTTTTTTTATATTTGTGTATCTAAAATAATACAATTAGATCAATATCTGATCCAACTTGATACAGCCAATTTTGAGATCAAATTAGATCTTAAAAGTTTTTTTTTACTCGGGAATTTACGATTTTTTTTCACGCGATAAAACTTACAAGGTTTCGTGATTTTACTAAATTTTTTGCTACCTCCTATTTTACGAGAATTCCTAATAAAAATTACGAACTTTTTTCTAATTTTACAAGATTTTTACCAATAAAATTGTAAATTTACAACTTTTTTGGCAAAATAAAACTTACAAGAAATTCTCGTAAATTTACTAGATTTCTTTTGTAAAAAATCTTGGAAATTTGTAAAATTATAAGAAAAACTGTAAAATTACAAAAAAAAAAATGTAAATTTCAATCGAAAATTATTTGTTAAAAAACATGGAAAACTGTCAAATATTGGTAAAATGGGATTACGAGACCTTTTCTAGTAATTTGACAAGATTTTTTTTTTGAGTGTATGAAAAAATCAAAATCAGAAAATTGTCTATATGGAAAAAGAAGAATTAACGATTTTTTTAGAACAGAATTTGCAAGTTTTTTATACAAAAAAAAAAAAATGATTGAGAGAATTTTGACTCTTAGAATTAGAAAAATTCGCTAATATGTACCAGAATCTCAGAATTTTACTATACGGAAATTTTTTTTTAGTAAGAGAATTTTTCTATACAGAAAAACTGACTCAATACCTATGAATTTTTTCATTTTAAAAAATGTTTTAAAATTTTTCTATCGAAAAAAAAACAATACTCAGAATCTGAAAATTTTTTATAATGTCTCAAAATCTAAAAATTTTCTATGCGGAAAAACGTCTCAAAATCTAAGAATATGTGTTCAAATATTGATATTTTTAAAGAGTTCTAAAGTGCGAGCCCCCTTAAAGATATATTACATAAGTGTCAAATAATATTTGTAACTAAAAAAATTCAGTAATAAATAGACATGCGTGTCAACAATAAGTATTTTAATAAAAATATTTCATATCAGTCATCTCTAAATATTATTTTTTTTATTTGCAAAATAGTCTCTATTGACATATACTTGGCTTTTGTCAATAATCAAAAAAAGTCTACAAGAAAATAACAAATACGCTCAACAAAAAATTAGTTGAATAATAATTTTGATTTATTAATTTTGAGACACAGAGCAAAAATCGCAATTGACCTGAAATCTGTATTTTTGCAATTGGTGGCAGCACTATCACTAAAACATGGAAAAAATGAGTACTGCACTCAAATAAAAAACTCTGTCAAAAAATCTGTAAAGTAACTTTCAATTTGAATTAGCAAACTTTTAGCAGGCTTTTCTGCTGAATGGATACTGTTTGTAAATTCTATTATTCAGTTTTAGAAAATAACAGACAATTTTCTGCAATTTTACTGATTCTGTTTGCTGAATTTCAAAATATTTATGTGCATATTTTTAGCAAATTATTTTGTTATTTTACAGAAAAAGTCTGTTCTAAGTATGTACATTTTTTTTAAATTTTGTGAAATTTAAAATCCCAAAACAAAAAATGATCAAAATTAGAAAAAAACAAGTAAGAAAATTATAGTCGGTCAAGACCGACCATATAATACCCTACACCAGAGTTTCCCGGAAAATGGGTCCCAAGTTCAAACATGGACTGATTACATCTATATTTTGTCAAATCTTTAACAAGTGTAAAAAACACTTTTAAATCAAATTTGAGTGAAATAGGCTTCTTTCTGTTGAAAATATACCGCTTTAACTGAATATCGGGCAAAATTTTCAAAAGGGGCGGGCCTAAGTCTAAAAATGGTCCGATGATAATCAGATTTCATAAGGGTGTTAATGTATGCGTTTAACATACACAAACAGAATTTTTATTAAATATTTTCTATTTTCATGAAATTTGAGAGATTTATGTGAAAATCGGGAAGGTGGTTTGTATGGGGGCTACAAGAAGAACCGATCCGATTTCTTTAAAATTCGGAATGGTGATTTGTGTAGATAAAACATGATTACCTGCCAAATTTCAAAAAGATACCTATTATAATGCGGTTATTGGAGTCATTTGAGCCAAAACTAAAGAGGACCTTTGTATGGGGACTAGGTCTAAATATGAACCGATTTTTTCCAATTTCAATAGGCTTCGTCCTTGGGCTAAAAGAGCCTTAAGTTTCAAATTTCAAGTCAATTGACTTGCGACCTGTATCGTGTTTACAACGTTTGCATGGACAGACAGACAGACAGACAGACGGACGGACGGACGGACAGACTGACGGACATCGCTAAATCGACTCAAAAAGTGATTCTGAGTCGATCGGTATACTTAAAAGTGGGTCTAGGACCAATATTTCGGGTAGTTACAAACATCAGCACAAACTCATTATACCCTGTACCACAGTGTGGTGTAGGGTATAAAAACAGCAGATTGTTTTGTTAATTTTATAGATATTTTTTTTTTCAAAGTTTGAACTTAAAACAATCTTTGAAATATTATTCTTGGAAAACAGTACAAATTAAAAAAATTATCACTTTGAAAAAAAAAAACTTAGAAAATCTTCTTGAGTTTTTTCATTGCACAGGACAGAGTTTTAGCAAACTGGGTCTGCTAAAATTAACAGATTTATCATATGGCTTAAATTCGATGTAATTTCAGTAGAATTTTCTGCTAAAACCAGCAGATTTCTCAGATGGAATCAGTAGATTGTTCTGTGTCTTGACAGATTTCTCTACAATCTTTTCTTAATAATCAAGACAGATATTTAGCAAATCGCGTCTGCAGATTTCTCATATGGCTCAAAATGGGTGTATTTTCAGCAGATTTTTCTGCTGATAGGACAGAGAATTTATTTTGAGTGTAGACATCATATTTTGACAATTTTTTATAGGTTAGATTAGGGTGGTGGTGTCCGATTTACACCTCGCATAGACCTCTTAGCGAACATTTTCCAAAATCGATAGCCCATAAGAAACCATACAAGAATGTAATTTTTTGAGATTGCCCAAGTAAAAAAAAAACTTTTAAGATCTAATTTGATCTCAAAATTGGCTGTATCAAGTTGGATCAGATATTTATCAATTGTATTATTTTAGATACACAAATATAAAAAAAAGATACAATTAGATCCGAATTTTGGTCACATCCAATTAAATCCAGTTGATCTTATTTTATATAAGTTAATATAGATTTATATTATTACATAATATTTTGAGGATGTTTATTCTGGCTCGAGGTCATTATTTTCTTTACTAATTAAAAACATGATATTCTCATAGCATAATTTTCAAGAAAATTATTTTTTGTTTTAAATTTATTTATGTTGGTCATTTTTGCAAGACTTAATCGACACGTGTTTCAGAATTTGTCAAGATTCCATTGTCAAGATTATTTAGCAAAAATAGAAACGATTTACTACAAAGTAGCAAACGAGTCTAATGACAAATCGTTTGTGCACAAACTAAAGTATAAGAACATATTCGACTCTATCCACAATGTGAATTAGAAAGACGAAGAAATTGTACTATACTAGTAAGGCAACGATTGTCAATAACCAACAAAAATATTTAAATATTAAATATTTTTGTTGGTTATTGACAATCGTTGCCTTACTAGTATAGTACAATTTCTTCGTCTTTCTAATTCACATTGTGGATAGAGTCGAATATGTTATGTCAATAACCAACATTGTCGATTGTCAATAACCAACAAAAATATTTAAATATTTTTGTTGGTTATTGACAATCGTTGCCTTACTAGTATAGTACAATTTCTTCGTCTTTCTAATTCACATTGTGGATAGAGTCGAATATGTTCTTATACTTTAGTTTGTGCACAAACGATTTGTCATTAGACTCGTTTGCTACTTTGTAGTAAATCGTTTCTATTTTTGCTAAATAATCTTGACAATGGAATCTTGACAAATTCCGAAACACGTGTCGATTAAGTCTTGCAAAAATGACCAACATAAATAAATTTAAAACAAAAAAATAATTTTCTTGAAAATTATGCTATGAGAATATCATGGTTTTAATTAGTAAAGAAAATAATGACCTCGAGCCAGAATAAACATCCTCAAAATATAATATTTTAAAGGTCGAATAAAACAATTTTTATTTTTTAATAAAAATTAATCAGAATTATTACATAATGTCAGATATATTTATGTATAACCTGAGATAAGAAAATGGAGCCACAATAAATTCTAGATAAAATAAGATCTGAACACATAAATAGTCTTATATAATTTAATATGATTGTATCAAATTATATATCATTATATCAAAACTTTTTTACTAGGGTGATAAAATTTAATCCAGAAAACTCTCGACACAAATTTGACTATTTTTCCAATATTTAAACACTCCTCCTTGCTCAGTTTTTTAAAAATTTAAAACCAAAAATGCAATTTTCTTAGTTCCATTAGTCCCATTCAGACATTCATGGCACACATGTTTTTCTGTAGCGTGACATTTGGTGAGGAATGCCTCATATATGATTCAGTCGATCCGAATATAACACTTTAACTTGTTCTATTTTTATTATTGATAAAATACGACTATGTTATTAAATATTTTTATTATTTTACGTATTGAAATGTTAATATTACATATGATTTTAAGAATGCGGCGCCTGATATTTTTGTATTTGTTCTTTCATTCGGATGTATTGCATAAGGGTGGCAATGAAAAAAGTTTATCCAAATTCTAAAACTTTTAAATGCAACAATAATCTAATTTAAAACTCCATTAAAATTTCGATATATTTCCCCTCGTTAAACGACGGATTCGCTAATACGGTCTTGTCATATTATGGACGTAAGGAAGTATTACGACAACAAAATTCACTACTGTGACCTTTTTGAAATTTTTTTATCTGTTTTTATATTGTTTTTCGTATTAATTTTAAATAAATTAATTTAACCCGCATAATGAATTATATTTAATCTGATCTATTTACATCTATTCACATGTGATCGTATCTGATTGCATATAATTTTATCTGAGATGACTAAAATCGAGATCTTTTTATATCTAGAGATTGCTTAACATCCCCGACAAAAAGAAAAGTAATATGGCTAAAAATATATGATTATATCTTATTAGATCTAATTTGATATAATTAGATATAATTAGATCGCAAAAATAAAACGGTAAATATTATCTAATTTGATATTATAAAAAAATTAGATCTAATAAGATCTAATTATATATAATTATATCTTATTACATCTTATATGATCTTCAATATCAAATTAGATAAAATTTACCGTTCCATTTTTGGGATCTAATTATATATAATTACTAGCTATACCCGGTCCGCGTTGCTGGCCCTGAGAAAAAACGGTTTTATATTGCATCTTAATTTAAATATAGTTTCGGACAAAATTAAAGCACTGGTTCGGGACCAGCTAGTAACCTTTGGTTCCACCCTCGGTTAGCACTATCTATAGAGAAATCTCAACAAAATCTGTTCAGCCGTTTTTGCGTGATTTCGAAACAGACAGACAACGTAAATTATAGTACAAAGGGGCGTGTCATTTAACACATTTTGATCGAATCGTGATAGTCTGAAGTTCCATGTTGCATCCTCGATTAGTACTATCTGTGCTGCAAATTTCATTGACATCAGTTTTGCCGTTTTTGTGTGATTGCGAAAGAGGAGGAAATAACTTTTTGTTTATGAAAAACGGGAGTGATATTTTATACCCTTTTGTCTAATCGCGCTCTACATATGACCTATAGTTCCCGTTCGGTTATTTCTATCAGTAGTAACATATTCGGCTTATCCGTTTTTGCGTGATTTTAAAACAGGCATATATAACGTTCAGTATAAAATAAAGGGGCGTGGCAATTTACACCTCTTTGTTCAATAGTGGTCAGTATAGTACAAAGGGCGTTGCAATTTTGATTCCTTTTTCCAAAACCGATCTTATATGGACTACATATGTACTTGGTTAGCACTGTATGTAGTGAAAATGTCAAGAGAATCGGTTCAGCTGTTTTTGCGTGATTGCGAAACAGGCAGACAGCGTCCTGTAAGTACAAAGGGGCGTGGCATTTTACGCCCCTTTTTCCAATCGTAGTATAACATGGCCTATAGTTTCGCACTCTGTTAACACTATCAGTGCTGAAAATTTAATTAAAATCGAATCCACAGTTTTTGCGTTATTGCGGAGCATGCAGAAATAACATTCAATTCAATAAAAAGGGGCATTGCATTTTACGCCCATTTGTCCGATCACGCTCTAATTTTGCTCATAGTTAGAACTTGGTTTGTACTATCGTTGTATTATATAGATGTCATTAGCGGTGCAATGTAAAAATTTGATTTTGCCCACCCCTCCGCCCACAGGCAAAAAAAGCACAGGCAAAAAAGCATTTTACGCCCATTTGTCCGATCACGCTCTAATTTGGCATATAGTTAGTACTCGGTCAGTACTGTCGTTGGTTTAAATTTCATCAAAATCGGTCCATCCGTTTTGTTTATATATAGATGTCATTGGTGGTGGAATGTAAAAAATTTGATTTTGCCACGCCCCTCCGCCCACAATCAGAAAATCAAAAATCTGACCGCACAGTGTTACTCCCCAGGCTGTTCTGAATATTCCCTGAAAATTTCATCAAAATCGGTCCAGCCGTTTTCGAGTCCATACGGAACATACATACACACATACATACATACATACACACATCCATTTTTATATATATAGATATCAAATTAGATCTTATAAGATATAATCATATATTTTTGAATCCTCCATTTTTGGGATCAAATGATTGATCAATTTATATATAATTATATTAAAAAATATATGATTATATCAAAACTTTTTTACTCGGGTTGGCACAAATTCGACATGTGATTAGATCTGAACAGAAACAGTTATATACAACCATATGCAATTATATATTATCTGCTAAAAAACATATCACCTAGGAACCAATCGATTTTTACGCGAGAATTCTCTTTACGTCTTTTTTCTTTACAAAAAACTACATAGCTAAATTTTGCTGCATAGTAACTTCGTCTTGCAAATTTGCTAGACTTGCCACCCTACTATTTACATATTCCCATTGAGATTTGTTGTTTAGAAAAAAATAAATATGTATGTAATAATCATGCAATGAAAACTTATCATAATATTGTTGTTTTTGAAACCAAACTAGAAAATAATAATCAACTTTTACTCTACACTCAAAATAATTACTCTGTTAAATAGTCTGTAAAATGACTGTTATCTCAATTCGACAGATATTTGACAAAGTTATCTGCCGAAATACAGATTTTAAGAAAATACTTTGTATTTTCTTGTGACCGAAAAACAAAATTTTATCTGTAATTTTGCTTTTTTCTTTTTACTATTGCTCTGTAATATGGTTTTTAAATTAAATTTTCTTGAAAAATATTCCAAGTATTTCAACCCCTTAAAAAAGCGTCTTAAATTACAATAAAAGATGCAAAATTTTACGAGGTGTAGTGCAAAAATGAAGGAACTCGTAATTTTCACAAAAATAAAAAAGTAAATTTACAATTTGGAAGCATTAAAGCGGGCAAATTTACACGATGGCATTTCCCAATTGTCAACACAACTTGCACATTACGGAAGGAGAAATTCATCAGGAATCAAATAGTGACCATTGTGTAAAAGCCATAGCAAGCGCATTAAAAAGATATAAAGAAAGTCATTCGCGTGCGAAACATTTAAGCGGGCGCATTTAAATGATAGCATGCCTTTATTTTGTGTCAAGTTATTAGTATCCATGCTTCTTGGTAAAATTCTGGTCGTTTTCATCAATATTTTACAGATAATTCTGTACATCTGCAATTATTTTTTATCGAAATCATTTTACAGAGTTTTCTTCGTAAAATAACAAAAACTCTTGCTGGTTGGAAATCTATGGTATTTTCTGCTGGCTCAGCAGAGTATCTCTGTATTTTAACAGAGTGATTATTTTGAGTGTATCAATATACAGAAATTACATTGTATGTATTGCAAAATAGTATAAATAAACTAGAAAACGTGCCAATGCAAAGTAACCAAAAATGATTTATATTATTTGTCAGACAAGTAGACAGACACATTGTCTGGCAAATAAAAGATTTACTTTTGTAATATATGTATTAATATTACATTCTTAACCTTTTGAAAGCAAAAAGGTAAATATCATGATAACATTTAAGAACATTTAATAGTGTAGCAATATTAAAACAATGGACCTCAGAGAAAAAATATAAAAGTTTTGGCAAAAGTTTTTTTTTTTTGGTCTAAAAGCAATTAAGACTCTAATAACACTAATTTTATATTTTAATACTGACCCGTGTAAAAATCGATTTGATCTTATCAGACCTTCTTTGATCTGATAATATATCATTGCATCTTATTGTTTATATTTGTATCTGATCAGATATAATAAAATGTCGAATTTGTGCTAATGTTGACCAAATCCGAGATATAATTAGATCTCGATTTTGGTCATATCAGATATAATTATATGCAATCAGACCTGATTATATATGATTAGATACAAACAGATCAGAACGGATCTAATCCATTTTTCCACGTGACCCTAAAAGGCTACTTTTCCAAATGTTTAGTCGCCTTGGCCTAAAACCTATGTTTTACAAACAAGTAAGAGTGTTAAATTCGGCAGTGCCGAATCTTTTATACCCTCCAACATGCAAAAAAATAAAAAATAAAATTTCAGAGGCGTTTTCTTTTTTTTTGGTGGGGGGTGGTCGGTAGGGTAATTGGGGGGGCGGTGGGGATTTGGTAAATTTTCTCGCGAATATGTGTTTAAAAATTCATTCTTATGCTTTTTGCACTAAAGAAATACAAGTTTATCATTATTTAAAAAAAAAAAAACTATTCCACGCCCATAAAAGGGGGCGGATTAAAAAAACGACATTTTCTAATTGTCTGGGTCCAAATGCAGGACTTTAAACTTCTTGTAGCATTAAAAAACACAAAAAATCATGTAAAAAACTGGTATTTTTCCGAGGTTGGTTTAGTTCTTCAAGGGGGAACTTTTTTTCCCCATGGCCGATTTTGCTCATTTACGAACTTAACCTGCCTAGGAACATAAGACATATTTGTGCCAAATATCGGGAGTCTAGCTCTTTTATTTTGGACTGCATCGTGTTAACTACAGACGGACAGACGGACATCGCTAGAATGTCTTAGAATCACTGATCATAAATATATATACTTTATGGCAATGGTTCCCAACCTTTGATTCTCGCCCCACTGGGGGGCAATTTGAAGGTTCCAGGGGGGCAACGAGCAAGATTTTTTTAATCAAATTAACTACAAAAACTATTTTCTTTATCAAAATTAACTACAAAAATTTGTTAAAATTATGGTTTGTATTTAGTTTAGCTTGAGGTCGTTTATTATAAATTAAAAAACAATTTTAATTTTTAATTTTTTTATTATTTTTATTTTGTACCCAATATTTCGTGGCAACTCCGTTGCTCATCTTCAGGGGATTTGTTTAAAATAAAAAACTAATTAAAAAGTTTTACGTCTATCGCACTGTAAGCTTTCGATTGCAATCGAAAGCTTTTTAATTTATAATAATTTTATAATAAACGACCTCAAGCTAAACTAAATACAAACCACAACAACAAAAAAGGTCAACAATATATACTGTCAACAATTGTTAAAATTTTAATAAAAACTTAGTTTAAATTCTTATTTTAGAAAAACTTTGCTAAACCAGTAGTAATTTTTCTTTAAAAACAAAAATTAGAAAAATTAACAAATTTTTCTTGAGTGCAGGGGGACAATGCAATTTTTTTAACTTAAAAGTGGGGCGTTGCGTAAAAAAGGTTGGGAACCATTGCTTTATGGAGTCCTAGACCGATATTTTGATGCGTTACACACGGCATGACAAAGTGAGTATACCCCCATACTGTAGTTGGAGGGTTTAAAAACAAGTAGAAAAGTTAAATTCGACTTGGCCGAATCTATGAATACCCTCCACAATGCCCTTTTTAAGTGATAGTAAATTTTCTAACGTGAAAAAAAAAACATTTTTGATTATAAATATTTTATTTTGTGTAAAACAACTTTTTTTTTAGTATTTTAAAAAAAAAAATAATTTACTAAATTTTTTTTTGAGTGTAAAATTTTTTTGAGTGTAAAATTTTTTTCGAGTCTTTTTTTTAGTGTAAAAATATTTTTGAGTGACAAAAATACGTTGTAAAATATTTTTGGGACTTGTTTTAAAACATGTTTTAACGTGAATTTAAGGTGAAACTAATCTGAAATTCACGGTTTTGCTAATAACTTTTGAACCACTAAACTTCTTTGGCTGAAATTCAATACGAACCAGGACAGGCGAACGACAAATATATATGCCAAGCTTCAGCATCCTAAGAATTGTCTTTCGAAAGTTAGCGTGTTTTTTGTGTCATAAATTTACGAAAAACCATTGCCGAAATTCAGTATTTTGCTCACAACTTTTGAAGCACTGCACCGATTTTGCTGGATTGCAATACCAACCTGACCAGATAAATGATCAACATATATGACAAACTTCAGGAGCCTCCGTAAAGTCTTTCAAAAGTTAGCGTGTTTGCAACAGACGGACGGACAGACGGACGAAGGACGGACATCGCTAAATGGTCTTAAAATCGATCGAGGATCATGAATATATATACTTTATAGGGTTCTAGACCAATATTTCGAGGTGTTACAAACGGAATGACAAACTTATATATACCCTCTATCACTAGAGTGGAGGGTATAATAAAACCGGTCGAACGGTTTTCAAGATATCGAAATTTGAAATTTGTGAAAAATGGCGGTTTTTCCTACGTTAAAGAAATTTAAGAAAAAAAATTTAAAAATTTCTTTCCTTTTCTTTAACGTAGGAAAATCCGCCATTTTTCGCAAATTTCAAATTGCGATATCTCGAAAACCGTTTGACCGATTTTATTTATTTTTTGATACAAGACACATTAATTTGTTCAAAAATCCAAAACTTTGATCGCCGGGCGCCACCGGTTACTTTAATCCGATTGGCCTTAAATTTGTAACACTTAACTTTTAGGTCAAGTAGAATAACATTTTGACCGGACACTTGGGAAAATCAAAAGTTGATGATAAAAATGCCACTCTTATGCCTCAGTTACAATATTTATATATAATTTTAAAGTTTTCACTAGCACATAAATTTTAAAAATCAATTTTTGTCTTAGAGCAGCAAAATCCATGTATATCACAAGGAAACCCATCCCTTTCCGATTATTTTTAGTATTTAATAGTACCACCGCCTACCATTTAAAAACGTATTTAAATCTTTGTATGTATTTAAATATTTTAAAAATTTATTTTATTTGCTAATTCATAAACCAGAAATGTTTTCCTCATAAATAAGCATTGACCATACACAAGCCTTTTAAAATTATTCATTATTTTAATACCCTACACTCAATATAAATATATAAAAGTTTATCATTACGTTTGTGACTCATCATATGTAATTTTCATCCTGGAATTCATAAATTCTTTAATTAAGTTTGTTCTAGCGATGTTTGCCTGTCTGTTGAAATCATCTTTTTAGACAAACAAGGATGGCTTGAGGACTAATATAAATTCCTTTTTTTGCTAATATGCCTAAGTTGTTTGTATGTGAATTTGGATGAAATCGGACTATTGGATCAGAAGTTATAATTAAAAATGCTAAATTTCCTTTTGAGTTTTAAAATAATGGACCAATTCGAAAATGGCGGTATCGTCATAGTTTCGAAATAAATGATCAATTCGAAAACGATCGTTTACCCGAATTCACTTTTGCAAGAAAATCAAAAAAAAAAAATTTACAAAATCAGAAATTTCAAAAAATGTCTGCAGAAATATAGTTTTTGTGTCGGAAAAATATTTGTAAATGCATTTTTTTCTTAATAAAGGGTGTTGAAGATTCGGCTCGGCCAAATCTTTTTACTTATTTTCCTTTTAAAATATTTTTTTTTTTTTTTTTTTTGTAAAAAAAACATTTGTTTGCATATATTTCCACCTGTTTAGAAGTAAATGTGGTGTGAATATTTTTGGCATATTTTACAATATTTCTAGAATTTATTTAACCATAATACAAAAAAAATGTGGCACTGACAAAAATATATGAAAAATTGTGTTTATATTAGAAAAATAAAGAAATAAAAACAATTTGTTGGTTATAGATTTAACGGTTAATAAAAATAAATAAATTTTCATATTTAAGAACACGAGAATTAATGTGAAATAAAAATGTAAAATTAATTAAAATAATTACGCGGTTAATTTAAGAAATAAAACAAATTGACAGTAATTTTAAATGAAATATGCAAATTTATGACGATTATTATTACATTATACGAGGTATGTTAAGGAAAGTTTTTGATAAGTTTTTACAAAAGATGAAATATTGATTAAGAACCCTGGAAAGTATGTATATTAGGGCGTCCCATCAAATTTAAATGCTCGAATTTCATGTCATAATACCCAATAAGCAATTTTAAAATTCAAGTGCAAATCAAGTATAAAACAAGTGTAAATCAAGCCCTAAATTCCAGCCCCTGCTTGATTTATACTTGAATTACACTTGAATTCAATAGCATACTCCAGCAAAACGGACACTGGAATTCAAGCCCTGTTTTTACAGCCTTTTCACTGGTTTTCAAGTGTAAAAACAGCACTTGAATTCAAGTATCCGTTTTGCTGGAGAATGCTATTGAATTCAAGTGTAATTCAAGTATAATTCAAGCATAGACTGGAAATAAGGGCTTGATTTACACTTGATTTATACTTGATTTGCACTTGAATTTTAAAAGTGCTTATTGGGTACCTGCCAAACGATGGCCACGTTAGAGGTGATTGTGGGAAAATTTATGAAAAAATTTCGCAAGGTCTTTTTCAGTCGTCAACTAGCGGTCAAAGTTGGAAAAAATTACGTATTTCGACCAAAATTCATGTCCGAATTTTTTGACAAAATTCGGCTCAAAAATTCGGTAATTTTACGTACTTTATTGGAAAAATATTTAAAAAATCCAAAACCGCGATTTTGGTCCACAGATGCTGATTTTTAAATATAAATTTTTTTTTATCCAAATTGGTCTCAAAAGTTGGAAAAAGTTAAGAGTGTTATTTAAAAATGCTGATCTGCGATTTCTGTCCACAGATGCTGATCAGCATTTTCGGACTAAAATCGTGTTTTTATATTTTTGTTATATTTTTTAGATAACAAAAGTGGGAAAATATTAAGTGTGTTGTCAAAAAATATTAAAAAAATATATAAAAACACGATTTTAGCCCGAAAATGCTGATCAGCATATGTAGACCAAAATCGCAGATCAGCATTTTTGGACCAAAATCGCGTTTTCATATTTTTATATAATTTTTTAGATAACACACTTAACTTTTTGTCAACTTTTGAGACCAATTTGAATAAAAAATTTAATTTTATATTTAAAAATCAGCATCTGTAGACTAAAATCGCGGTTTTGGGTTTTTTTAAATATTTTTCCAAAAAAGTACGCAAAATTTTCGAATTTTTTATCCGGATTTGGTCAAAAAGTTCGGGCATGAATTTGGTCGAAATACGTAATTTTTTCCAACTTTGACCGCTGCTTGCCGACCTTATGAAATTTTTTCATAAATTTTCCCACAATCAGCTTTAACGTGGCCATCGTTTGGCAGGTATTACTACATGAAATTCAAAAAAAAAAATTTGACGGGACGATCTTATAAATTGCCCTATATGTAACTAAAGAAAATTGCATTTTTGGTTTATTAATTTTTCAAAAACCGGGCTTAGAATGCGTGGTCAAATATTGAAAAAATATTAAAATTTGTGTCGAGTTACCGTGTTTTAATATTTATCAAATTAAAATGGAATGCGCCACAATCTCAAAAATTTATATTCTTGTATAGTCATTGGCGTAGATAGCCCTGTCTGGGGGGGGCTTAGCCCCCCCCAGAAAAATTTTAGCCCCCCCCCAGAATTTTAATCATTCACAATTTTTTTTAATAATTTAATGATTTCATTAATTTTTGCAATAAATAATAATAATAATGAGTCTTTAGAACTCGTTATGATTATTCTACGAGTCTTAAGGACTCTTAATGATTATTATATTAGATCTAATAGTTTTTCCCATTGAAAAATAGTCTGAATTATTGAAAATAGTTTTTATATGAATCTGATGTTTTTGTCAATAATAAAAACTTCACTGAATCTTAGGGTTTTAACTACAGGAAAACATTTGTACTTCTTTGATTTAAAAAAGTTTCTTAATTCTTAGGGGTTTTTTATAGACAAATGTTATTGGAAGAAAGAATCTGAGAATTTTGACTAATAATCATCAACTTTTGCAATCATCAGAACTTTTTTTTGAAAAAAATCATAGTAATCTAATGATTTTACTGTAGGAAAAACATTAAAAATCTTTCATTCTCAAAACATATCTGGGAGTTCTAAATTTCCGAAAAATCATCTGAATCAAAATTTGTTTAAAAAAAAAATATGAATTTTTAACCGCTTTCGGGGGCATTCGTTTCTAGGACACCTACACGCATGTTAAAAGGAACGCTTCAGAAATAGGTCTGGGGTTTCTACTAAAAAAAAAATCAAAAAAATCTAGGGGGGCTTTAGCCCCCCCCAGAAATGTTGGCTTTCTACGCCAATGTGTATAGTTTTGTATGGGTTATCGATAGTGTTTGGGAATTCCCGGACTTTTCAATTTCCCGGGAAACGGGAAAAAAATAATTTATTTCCCGGGATTCCCGGGAATCCCGGGAAATTTTCATTATTAATGTAAATCATAAAAAACATTAAAATTTGATTATCTTTTTTTTAAAAACAGTTTTATTAGAGATAAACAATTAATTAAAACATAAAAAATCAAAACATAAAAGTTAAAAATCCTGAAATACAATAAAACAAACCAAAAAAAATATTGCAACTTTTTCCTTCACAAAAAATCGCCAAAAATAGCTAAAAATCGCCAAAAAATTAAAACTGCGTTATTCGAGAAAAAACTAATATAGTTGGCGGCACTTTTAATATTTATTCTGGAAATGTTAATTCTAGGTTCAAAATTTTTATATTTTTTGACAGTCTTAGCAAAATTATCATTAACCGACGTATATTTTTTGACTTTTAAGTTTTTTCATGATATTAACATACTTTTTATACTTGGTCAGTTTTCCTATGAATATATATTTGCACTGTTCTTCCAAATACAAAAAATATCAATTTAATTATACCTGTATGTAAAAAAATGGTAAAAATTAAAGTAAAATAAACGTTTTTATGTTAAAAGGTTTATATTACAAAATTCCCGGATTTCCCGGGAAAAATTAAAAAAATTCCCGGGAATTCCCGTCAGTGTTTTCCCGGGAATTCCCGGGAAATCCGACCCGGGAATTCCCGGACCCCAAACACTAGTTATCGATCAAACATTTTTTTTTGGAAAATTTTCAGAACCGGCTCTGAAATTTTCAATTTTTTAAAATAGTCAATTTATCAAAAATCCGGTCACTTTTTTTATTTTTTTAAGTTTAGATGGTTGTCTATCCACACAAAAAATTCAGAAATGTGTTTTTCGTTTTCTTCGAGAAAATCACATTTGAATTTGATAACAATTTAGCTTGTATTCTCTTGTTTCAACGTAGCGAATGATTATTAAACATTTGCATAATATTACTCATACGCTATGCTGAAACAAGAAAATACAAGCTAAATTGTTATCAAATTCAAAATTCAAATTGATTTTCTCGAAGAAAACGAATAGACAAACATATAAACTTCAAAAAAACAAAATTAAAAAAAAATTAAAAAAAAAAGTGGCCGGATTTTTGATAAATTGACTTTTTTAAAAAATGGAAAATTTCAGAACGGGTTCTGAAAATTTTCCAAAAAAAAAAAAAATACTCGATAGCCCATACAAAAGTATACAAGTAAATTTTTGAGATTGTGGTGCATTCCGTTTTAATTTGATAAATATTTAAACATGGCAACTCGGCACAAATGTGACCAGTTTCCCAATATTTGACCACGCCTCCTAAGCCCAGTTTTTAAAAAATTAAAAAACCAAAAATGCAATTTTCTTAGTTTCGTATAGAGCTATCCACACAACCTATTTCGAAATTTACGGTACACATGTTCTTTCGCTGGACATTTGGTGTGGAATGCCTAATATGTTTAGTTCTTAAAATTTTTAGAGATATATTGCAGGTTTAAAAAAAAAAAACTAAACAATTATTTGAACAAAAATTTCTATAGGAAAATGTCTCTAAATCTGATAATTTTTCTATAGGAAAAATGTTTCAGAAACTGAAAATTATTCTGAAGACAAAACGTCTCAAATCTGAGAATTTTTCTATAAGAAAAATGTCTCAGAATCTGAAAACTTTTCTATAGAAAAAATGTCTCAGAATCTGAGAATTTTTGTATCAGAAAAATGTTTCAGAATCTGAAGATTTTTCTATAGGAAAAATGTACCAGAATCTGAGAATTTTTCTAGATGAAATATGTCTCAGAATTTTTCCATAGGAAAAATTTATAAGAATCCATAGGAAATATGTAAAATATTTATTTAAAAAAAAATTGTTTTAGGAAAAATATCTCAAAATCTACTAATTTTTCTATAGGAAAAATGTTTCAGTATCTGAGAATTTTGCTATAGGAAAAATGTCTCAGAATTTGAGAATTTTTTATAGAAGAAATGTCTCAGAATCTGAGAAAAATCTCTTAGAATCTGAGAATTTTTCTATAGAAAAGATGTCTCAGAATCTATGAATTTTTCTTAATGAAAAATGTCTCAAATTCTAGGAAATTTTCTATAGGAAAAATGTCTCAGAATATGAGAATTTTTCTGTAGAAAAAATGTCTTAGAGTTAAAAATTTTTGTAGAGAAAAAAATGTCTCAGAATCTGAGAATTTTTCTATAGAAAAGATGTCTCAGAGTTTGTGAATGTTTCTTAAAAAAAAAATGTCTCAAATCTAAGAATTTTTTTATTGGAAAAATATCTCTGAATCTGAAAATTTTTCTATAGGAACAATGTTTTTCTATTGAATGCCTCAGAATCTGAGAATTTTCTTATGGGAAAAATGTCTCAGTATCTGAGAATTTTTCTATTGGGAAAATTTCTGGAATTTTTCTTTAGGAAAAATATGTTAGAATGTTTCTATTATTCTGCAACAAAAGAGAGATTTTTTCTAAAACCCGTTTTTTCGGTTAAACGATTTGGAAACACAATTGTAAAGGCTATAGCACACAAAGTTGGTCTTATGTAAAATTTAAGTCTAAAAAAAGGGTAACTTTATTGTAAAAATATTCTACCCACCCTCGTGTTTACTATTATTCTCTAGTTGATTTTATTTATTTTTTACAACTGACGTCATGAATAAATTATTGTAAAAAGAATAAAAATTGGTCGCTGTTGTAACAAAAACAGCTACAATTATTATGCATAACGTAAAAAAAAGAATTATAAAGTTAAAAATATTCCGACAACTTATTTCTTGTTTCCCCCTCAACGATAATTGATAATAATAACAATTAAAATTATAACGTGTTGTTCATTAAAGCAACCATGTAGTACATAGGAATGTGCAAAAAAAAATGTTTTCGCTCCCCGCGAAAAAAATAAAATAAAAAATTATGCAAAATTAACTTATCTTAAAAATTGTTACTTTGTTACAGTATCATCGTAATGATTAGTAAAGAAATGTGACCTCGAGCTAGATTAATCTTTCTCACAAACAGATTTTATAGGTTAAATAATAAAATATGATTATTAATTCAAAAATTTAAATTAAAGGAAAGCACACTTCACCGTCTTTCAAATTATGAATAATATTTCTCTCTCGCGTAAGAGAACTATTGTGTGTACTTAGGTGCATATGGTTTGTTATACACCCAAAAAAAAAACGTGGGTATTCAATACTAAAAATTTTACTAATGAACTAATTTTTTAGTCCAAAATGATCTAGTGCAGGCGTTGGTAATCAATACTAAAATTTTTTACTAATATTATTCAAAACCAGTAAAAATTACTAATTTTAGTACTTTGAAGATACTAAAAAACTACCGTACTACTGGTAATTAGTAACTTATTAGTAGATTTTGGTACCAAATCACTTACTAATATTTTTACTGCAGAATTATTTTGAGTGTACAAACCTTGAACGATGCACAGTGGGTTGAAACATATGTAAACTGGGGATTAATACAGAAAAGCCCTTTATTATAAATATTTATATTTTTTTAGACTAACTATACATTATTTAGTAAAAAAAAATGTTTTACAGAAAAAAAAAATTATAGAAAATATTTTTTATTAAAAAAGAAGATATAACCTTTTTATAAAAATTGGCTCCTACCCCTCTATCTGCTCCAATAATGCCCCAAGAGATGTCAAATGTGTGACCGACCCAAATATATTTTCAATCCCAACATTTTCTTAGAATATACCTACCCTCTATATTTAACCCTTAAGGTGGTCCCCATACAATTGTTTTTTATTTTTTTTTTTAATTTATTTTATGAAATCAGCTTCTACCGCTCCCAGGGTGCGTCTTAGAGTATTAGTCAATAAGACCGACCCCCATTAATTTTTACCCCCAACATTTTTTGGAACATACTTATACTTTATCTCCACTCGATAATGGGGCTCCCATATAAAATGCCATTTTTATAAAATCTGCTCCTACAGCTCTAACTGCTCCAAGGGTGCCCCTAGAAATGCAAATGTGTGACCGACCCCCAATATTTTTTTAACCCCAACATTTTCTTAGAATATACCTACCCTCTATCATTAACCCTTAAGGTGGTCCCCACCAAATTTATTTTTATTTTTTATAAATTTGTTTATGAAATTAGCTCCTACCACTCCCATGGTGCGTCTTAGAGTGGTATCCACTAAGACCGACCCCCATTAATTTTTACCCCCCAACATTTTTTTGGAACATACTTATACCGTATCTCCACTCGATAATGGGGCTCCCATACAAAATGCCATTTTTATAAAATCTGCCCCAATGGTGCCCCTAGAGATGTCGAATATGTGACCGACCCCCAATATTTTTTTAACCCAAACATTTTCTTAGAATATACCTACCCTGTATATCCAACCCTTAAGGTGGTCCCCATACACATTTTTTGTTTTTTTTTTTAATGAAATCAGTTGCTGCCGCTCCATGCTGGCTCCTAGAGGGTGAAATGTAAGATCAACTATCATTATTTTTTCATCCCCAACTTTTTTTTCAACGTACGCACCCCGTATCTCCTCTAACTAAGGGGTCTCCCATAATGCCCTTTCTCATATGTTTTTCAGCTTTTTTTTAGCAACTGGAGTTCTTTCACAAAAATTTTAATAAGTAAAAAAACGCGGTGCCTCTGCAAAAGTTTGGTATGGAATATATAAGCTAAAATACTATATTAAAATATCACTTAATAAAATTTGCTGGATCGCAACAAGAAATTTGTTGAAACTATGTGTATATATCGAAAATACCCCAAATATGGAGCACTTTTTAAAAAAATATTAAAAATATTTCCAAAACATTTATCAAAAAAACATTAATGCAATTATGTAGCCAAATACCTGAAGTTGATGGTTCCATTTTAATAAAATTACTTTTAGAACGCTTAACAAGAATTACACCGCTCTACAAATCTGAGGTTTATCGCTGCGTTTTGGATGAAACCAAAAACAGTTGATAGGGTTTGGTGCCCCGATTCCAAAACGGGCATTAAAATTTTTCTATCACGTAACAATTTTGAGAAAATCGCGGTTAAAGTGTCAAAAAAGGCCCATTTTGACCATTTTTGAACGCCTATAAAATAAGAACCTGACATGCAAATGACTTGGTATCAAGCTCATTCGAGAGTGCGTATTTTTCTCTTTCAGACCAGATGAAATCTTCTTGGAATTTAATTTTCTAAGATGGTAAAAAAATTATTAGCCACAAGTGCTTTAAATCTAAAATTTACGTATGAATTTGTATGGAAATTTGTAAAAAACACTGTGTAAATAAACTAAATATTGAAAAAATGGAAGGTTTTTTGCTAATGATTTTTTTACCATTTTAGAAAATTAAATTTTTAGAACATTTTATCTTATCTTTAAGAGAAAATTACAGGCTTTCGAATGAGCTTGATACCAAGTCATTTGCATGTCAGGATCTTATTTTATAAGCTTTTAAAAAGGGTCAAAAATGCCCTTTTTCGGTACTTTAACCGCGAATTACTCAAAATCCTGACGTGATAGACAAATTTGGGCTCCGGATTTGGAATCAGCGCAACAGACACTATCCAAATCACTAACCAGAATTCAATACGCATTTTCTTGTTGAGCTGTGTTATCAGCACCCAAAATATCTCAATTTTCAGTTTTAGGCACGGCACGAACAATTTTGAAAAATTATATGACTTTGACAGCTCACAGTCGATAGAGTAATTTACTCAAAACAAAAGTTTTTGGCAAATAGTGATGTAGAATTTAATTACCTTTCACCCAGTACCACACACGAATGTGTAGGATAAAGTTCAGCTTTTGAATTAATCCTCACTTTTGCTACATTTCAACCCTCTGTGCGATGGTGGGTTTGTTTTTAATAGGGATGGTAAGGTGGGACAACATTCATCGTAATGATAAGTAAATAAATGTGAACTCGAGCTAGAATAATCTTTCCGAAAAACCGACTTTACAGGTCGAATAATAATTTTTTTTTTAAAAGTCAAAGTCAAAATTTGTGTCAAAAAAAATTTTTTTTTCAAAAATGTTCTATAAAACCTTCAGTCTAAAAGCGAACTAAAGTTTTGCACTAATTTTAGCCAATTGTTATTTTTCCCCCAAGAGTCTCCCATAAAATGAGCGGGGAGCAATCAAAAAAATTACACTTTTAAACACATGGGTGCTCTACTCTTCACAGAATTGTTGATTTGTATTCTTCATTATTGCGTAGAACCGGCAGTTAAATAACAAAAAAAAATAAATAATAAATAATAAAAAACAAAAATAAAACAATTAAAAATAAACAATAATAAATGAATATTTAATAATAGTCGATAATTATAATTTAATAAACAATACTTTTTTTTATATCTTGTCTTTCCAGTTGTCATTATGTGCGCTGATCCACAATCAATACGACAAATTATGTTAACGGCGGAAGAACTTAATATGATTGATAGTGGTGAATATGTTTTTATTAATCTTGAATTATTTTCAAGGTAAGTAAATTGTTAATTATAGAATAAAAGAATTATTAAACACTTAAAGAAAAACTATGTAAAACAAAGGAAAGTAAATTAGTAATTTGGGAAAAAGGGGAAAATTATCTTAATTGGAGAAAAAATGGTAATGGTTTGGTGCTAAAGTTTTTTATACCCTCCAACTACAGTATGGGGGTATACTCACTTTATTCTTCCGTGTGTAAAGCATCAAAATATCGGTCTAGGACCCCATAAAGTATATATATTTATGATCAGTGATAGATTCTAAGATATTCTAGCGATGTCCGTGCGTCCGTCTGTTCGTCCGTTTGTCCGTCTGTAGCTAACAAGATACAGTCCAAAATAAAAGAGCTAGACTCCCGACATTTGGCACGAATATGTCTTATGTTCCTAGGCAGGTTAAGTTCGTGAATGAGGAAAATCGGACGAGGGTTCCCCCTTGAAGAGCTAAACCAACCTCTGAAAAATATAATTTTTTACATGATTTTTTTGTGTTTTTGTTTAGCAAATGCAACATTTTTATACTACAAGAAGTTCAAAGTCCTCCTTTGGACCCAATGAATTAGAAAATGTCGTTTTTTCGGTCCGCCCCCTTTTATGGGCGTGGAATATTTTTTTTTTTAATATTGATAAACTTTTATTTCTTTAGCGCAAAAAACATAAGAACGAATTTTTAAACACATATTCGAGAGGAAATTTGCCCCCCCCCCCCAAAAACGCACCTGCAATTTTTTTTTTGCATGTTGGAGGGTAAAATAGCTTCGGCAATGCCGAATTTAACACTCTTACTTGTTTTCTTTCGTTTTAGTTCATATTTTTCATTTAAGAGTTAACATAAGAATTTTCTATGTTAATTGATAATTGGGAAGATGAAAAGCCCTCGAACTAGAATAAACCATTTTTATACCCTCCACTCTAGTGATAGAGGGTATATATAAGTTTGTCATTCCGTTTGTAACACCTCGAAATATTGGTCTAGGACCCCATAAAGTATATATATTCATGATCCTCGATCGATTTTAAGACGATCTAGCGATGTCCGTCCGTCCGTCTGTCCGTCTGTCTGTATGTATGTCTGTCTGTTGAAAACACGCTAACTTTTGAAAGACTTTACGGAGGCTCCTGAAGTTTGGCATATATGTTGGGCATTTACCTGGTCAGGTTGGTATTGCAATCCAGCGAAATCGGTCCAGTGGTTCAAAAGTTATGAGCAAAAGACTGAATTTCGGCAAGGGGTTTTCGTGAATTTATGAGATAAAAAGCACTATAACTTTCGAAAATCAATTCTGAGGATGCTGAAGCTTGGCAGCCTCCTACAGCCCAGTTCGTATTGAATTTCACCCGAATCGGTCCAGTGGTTCAAAAGTTATTAGCAAAACCGTGAATATCAGATTAGCTTCACCTTAAATTCACGTGGTGAAAACCCGTTAAACCTGTTTTAAAACCATTGGTAAGTCACAAAAATATTTTAAAACGTATTTTTGTTACTCAAAAATATTTTTATACCAAAACAAAAAAAAAATACACTCGAAAAAAATTTTACACTCAAAAAAAATTAGTAATTTTTTTTTTTGAATGTAAAATTCGAAAAAATTTTACACTCAAAAAAAAAATAGGTTTTTTTTTTCGAAAATTACTAAAAAAAATTTTTTTACACAAAATAAAATATTTCTAATCATAACTGTTATTTTTTCACGTTAGAAAATTTACTATCACTTAAAATGGGCATTGTGGAGGGTATTCATAGATTTGGCCAAGTCGAATTTAACTTTTCTACTTGTTTATTTTACAATTAAAAGGTCGAATAAAAAACTAATTTTTCGTTATTTTTAATAAAAACTAAACAAACTTGGTAACCTTACCTTTACTACGAGAGAATTTACCTTCTAGAAACAAAAATACAACTGCATTTAACATTTGCCAATTTGCTGTAATTATGTTTGGTGTGATACTAGTGACACAGGGTTGCAAAATGAGAACTTTAAAATTGTACTAACAAGCTCATAAAATTGTACTTTTTCGAACCCAATTGTACCAAAAAAAATTTTTGTTTCAAAAAATTAAAAAAAGATATACAAAAAAGGCGTTTTTGGGAGGGGGTCGACGAAAGGCACTTCTTCCCTAGCGATAAATGTTAGGAACTTAAAATTATAATTATATAATTTTTTTAAAATTGTCATAATCATATTTCTCACTAACAAGCGAAGTATTCCAACCGTTACGAACCGATTTGCCTGAAACTTAAAATTAATTTTTAAACACATAGTCGAAAAGAAATTTGCCCCCCACCCCAATTACCAATACCAACGCACCCCCAAAAAAAAAACTTCCTGCAATTTTTTTTTTTTTTGAAAGATTCGGCACAGCCGAATTTAACACTCTTATTTGTTACTGTTCCAATGGTGCGTCCTAGAGGGGTCAATGTCAAGACCGACCCACATTAATTTTTACGTTTTAAATTTTTTTCAAAAAAAAGTAATACTCTATCTATAATTTCTATGGGGGCCAAATACAAAATGGTATTTTTTTTTCAATTTGCTCCAACTGCTCTAACTGCCCTTAGAGTGCCTAGAGCAGTCAAATGTATAACCGACACACAATATTTTTTTAGTACAAACATTTTCTCTGAACACACCTACCCACTATCGTTATACATGTTTGAGTGCACTTAAAATATCAAATATCATTGCAGACTAAAGATCCACTTAAGATTTGAAAACTGATTTCTAATATTACGTATAAGTAAGTACGTACTATTAACAAATCATTTAATTTTCCATTCACTAAAAAAATGAGATTATATTTTTTTTATTATTAATTATACACCTGCAGGTTATTTATTTTAGTTGATCTTATTATAATCTTGATAAGAAAAAATCAGTTTATAAATCAAAAACATTTTTATACCGTTTTATAACAAGGGAAATGTTTTAATAGACACTCAGCGATTCTGTTTAAAAACAATGTGCTGATTCGATTGGACGCCGATTGGTCTAATATTTGTAACACAAATTTAAGACTAATAACAATATGCCTGTTTTTTTTAAATCGCAACAAATTGTTTTTGCCATGCAAAAAAATGGAGGAATTAAGCACAGAAAAAATTTTAAAGGAATTTCAATCCACAAAAACGCGGATTCAATCAATTTTTAACTGAAATTCCTCCAATTAAAAAAATTGTTATACCAATCATCAAATTGTAGGTGATTGATTGAAATTTTTTGAAATTTTTTTCGATTTTGATCAAAAATTTGATCAATTTTTTATTTGTAGTCAATCAAAATAATGATTGATTTAACAAATGAATTGTAAACTTATGACAAAATTATCAAAAAGTGCATCTTTTTTGCTTTCCAATATGTTGCCAACAATAAAAAAAAAATAAAACCAGATTATTTTGTATATTTTTGAATTAATCTATTCAAATAAATTAAAGCGAAAAAAATCTGGTATGTTGAAAATTTGTAATTCGACAGTTAAAGAAAATAACAAAAATTGTAATCAAAACATTGATTGACTCATTTAAATTTTGTTGATCAATAGATTTAATTGAAAATTTTTTGCCAATAATTTTTTGTGTGAGACAATTCGAATTTATTTTTTTAGTAGTTTCCCTTAAAAAAAAGTTATCTTTTAGCGCAACAAGAAATTTGTTATAGATAGTGACATGTTTTTTAAAGCAAATTTTACAATCAATCGGTTTTTTTATTGTGCAAAATCACAATTGCAACGAATAAATGTTATCAGTTTTCAAATATATGATCTGACAATATTTTAAGCTATTCAGGAAGTCATTTTCACCATAGAAGCAAATGTTTAACCGCCTTAACTTTGTTTGTAACTGCCCGAAATATATCGTAGACCAACCTTTACAGATCAACTCAGAATCACTTTTTGAGTCGATATAGCGAAGTTCGTTTGTCTGTCCGTCTGTCCTTGTAAACGTTGGGCGCACAACATAGGTCGCTATGTTTAATCGATTTGTCTAAAAACTAAACCTTAAGCTTCCCTTGACTCGAAGCCTATTGAAACTAAAAAATTCCGGTCTTTGTTCAGATCTAGCCTCCCATACCCTTTGAATTAAGTTCAAATGACTCCAATAACCGCATTTTTTTTTGGCAGGTAAACAAATTTTGTGTTCATAAATCTTCAATCGAAATTTTAAAAAAGAATCGGACCAGTTCTACTGTTATTCCCCTTAAGGCGCGGATCTACGTGGGGGAATAAGAAATCCCCCCAAACCGAAGTTAAAAGAGAAAAGGAGAGTGGTAAAAAAATAAAAGAAAATTAAAAGGAAGAAAATCTTAAATTTGTTCTATATGAAAGGAAATAATCTGAATTTTTAAACCCTACACCACTCTGTGGTACAGGGTATAATGAGTTTGTGCTGATGTTTGTAACTACCCGAAATATTGGTCCTAGACCCCCTTTTAAGTATACCGATCGACTCAGAATAACTTTTTAAGTCATTCTAGCGATGTCCGTCCGTTTGTCCGTCTGTCCGTCCATGTAAACGTTGTAAACACGATACAGGTCGCAATTATAAATCGATTTGGCTGAAATTAGAAACTTAAGCTTCATTTGGCCTAGGGACGAAGTCTATTGAAATTGGACAAAATCAGTCCATTTTTAGACCTAGCTTCCATACAAAGGTCCGTTTTTGGCACAAATGACTCTAATAACCGTATTATAATAGATATCCTTTCGAAATTTGGCAGGTAAACGTGTTTTGTATTGAGTAATCACCATTCCGAATTTCAAAGGAATCGGACCAGTGCTTCTTGTAGCTCCCATACAAACCACCTTCCCGATATTCATATAAATCTCTCAAATTTCATGAAAATAGAAAATATTTTATCAAAATTTTGTTTGTGTGTGTTTAACGCGTACTTTAATAACCTAGTCAAATCTGATTATAATCGGACCACTTTTGGACCAAGGCCCCATATGAAAATTTCGCCCGATATTCAGTTAAAGTGTTTTATTGGCAACAAATAGAAGCTAATTTCTCTCAAATTTGGTTTGTGAGTATTTTTTACTTTTTATTAAAGATTAGACAAAAGATATATCCAATCGGTCCATGTTTGCTCTTGGAACCCATTTTCCGGAAAACACTGGTGTAGAGTATTATGTGGTCGGTCTTAACCGACTATAATTTTCTTACTTGATTTTTTTAGAAAAATGCCCAGGAATCATAAAATTTTTTCCAAAAAAATTCTTGGAATCCTAGAATTTTTCGATATGGAAAAAGTCTCGGAATCTTTGAATTTTTCTACACAGAGAAAACAGTTTAATTGTGCCAGCCGAATTTAGAGTCAACTGCATGGTTTAATTACAACAACCGAAATTTTCGTTTGCGATTACCGGAATTTATTTGAGCCAACAGAAGTTAAGTTGTTATAAACAAATTTCGGTTATAGCAGCCGAAAATTTCTGTAGTTGTAATTGAACCATGCAGTGTGCTCTAAATTCGGCTGGCACAATTAAACCGTTTTCTCTGTGTATACACTCAAAAAAAAACCTTGTCAAATTACTAGAAAAAGTATCGTAATCCCATTTTACCAACATTTGACAGTTTTCTTGTTTTTAACAAAAAAAAATCGATCGAAATTAACATGTTTTGGTAGTTTTACAATTTTTTTGTAATTTTACAAATTTTCAAAAATTTCTTACCAAAAAAATCTAGTAAATTCACGAGATTTCCTTGTAAGTTTTATTGCGCTAGAAAAATTGTAATTTTACAATTTTTTTGGTAAAGATCTTGTAAAATTACGAAAAAGCTTGTAGTTTTTACTAGGAATTCTCGTAAAATAGGAAATAGCAAAAAATCAAGTAAAGTCACGACAATTTCTAGTAAGTTTATTCGTTCAAAAAAGTTGTACATTTACAATTTTATTGGTAAAAAGCTTGTAAAATACCAAATTTGTTGGTAAAGAGCTTGTAGAATTACTACACTCAAAATATTTTGTAGGCAAAAACAAATGAAAAATACACTTAAAACCAGTGAATAAACAATTGAAAACCATCCCAGTAATTATTCATTTGTTTTAACTAACATCAACATTTATTTTTTACTGTTGACAAAATTTTCTAAAATAAATAACATTAAACATTAAAAAATTACGTTTTTTTCACTCTTTTTTACCAACATATTCGAAAAAATAACCAACAAAAAGCATTAAAAATTAATGATAGTTCTGTTATTTTTACCAACAAATTTCAAAAAATAACCTACGAAAACAATTAAAATTAATGAGGTAATTTTTTAAAATTTTTTATTGAAATATTTTTTTAAAAATTTTTTATAAAATTTTTGGGGGAATCGATCCCGCAATCAACTACATTCTGGCCAGACACTCTACCCATCGTGCCAAAGTCACTTGATACAAACATGTTTTTATATTTCTATAAATAATTTTTTGATTTTTTTTTTCTACAAAAAATAACTGACTTGTGTAGGTAAAAACTAATGATATTTCATTAAAAAATACCAACAATTTAAAAAAAAATTACATACACAAATCATTAAAAATCAAAAGAATAATCAGTAGTTTTTACTTACAGAACAAAAATAAATGACTTCAAAAATTAAATGTTAATGAAAGTCTTTATTTTTTAGTGTGTTATTTTTGAAACAAAAGACTGAAGTAGTCATTAATAAAAACTGAACATTAAACAAATGTTTTTTCTTTTAAAAACGACTAAACGGAAAACTTTTTAAATAAACTACAAACAGTTAATGACATAATTTTTTGAGTGTAGGAATTCTCGTCAAATAGGAGGTAGCAAAAAAAATAAGAAGGTTTTTTTATCCCTCTCCAAGCAAGTTTATTTTGAACTTTAAAAATCGTTAACACGAAAATCCTAGCTGATTCTGTTTTCGACTTATAGCTAAATAATTACACTGTTCGACAACAAATGCCTCCTAGTGAAATAGTCAACTGATTCTAAGAAACTACACTCAAAAAATCCTTCACTAAGAAAATTATGTCATTAACTGTTTTTAGGTTATTTTAAAATGTAATCAGTAAAGTTATTTTAAAAGAAAAATCAGTTATTTTATAAAGGATTTAATTTTTTTACTATTTCTGTAGTTTAAAAAATTTAATTTACTGTCTTAAAAACGAATTTTCTGTTACATTCATTTTCGGCAGTAAAAAATTTCTTCTATAGTTTTACAGTTTTTCAATACAAAATAAGTGAATATTCAGTAGTTTTTTAATGTTTTGGTTAGTCATTAAATTAACATTTAAAATTGACTGTAATGTGTTTTTATTTTAAATGAAAAAAAACAGTGGAATGGTTTTTAAATAAAATTTCATTTGTTTTAAGTGAATATTCACTGGAATTTACCTACATAATTTTTTGAGTGTTGTAAAATGACAATACAGACCCCTCTTCAAGCAAATTTAGGTTCTTTTAAAATGGTGACAAAATCGGCCAAGGGCATTTTTCTATCTTTATTTTGAACTTTAAAAATCGTTAACATGAAAATCATAGCTGATCCTGTTTTCGCGTTATTGATAAATAATTACAAAAATCAATAAGCATCAGTTGAATATTTCACTGTGGGGTTTTTGTTGTTGAACAGTGTAATTATTTATCAATAACGAGAAAACAGGATCAGCTATGATTTTCGTGTTAACGATTTTTAAAGTTCAAAATAAAGATAGAAAAATGCCCTTAGCCGATTTTGTCACCATTTTAAAACAACCTAAATTTACTTGAAGAGGAGTCTGCCTTGTTCTTTTACAAGGTTTTTTTTTAGTGTAGTTTCTTAAGAAGAATAAGTTTAAAAATTAAAAAAAAAAAAACATAAAAGCCGAAACAGCCCTACCTTAAACTGATTTCTTTTATATGTATTTTAAGTTTCAGACAAATCGGTGTATAACGGTCTGGATACTTCCCTTGTTAGTGTAAAAACTTAGCCCGATATTCAGTTAAATCGGTCTATTGGCATCAAATACAAGCATATTGCATTCAAATTTGTTGTCTGTATTTTCTACACCAATTAAAGATTTAAAAAATCGGTCTAAATTTGGACTTGGGATCCATATTCCGGGAAACACTGATGTAGGTCGATTTTAACCGACTATATGATTTAAAAATCTATAACCAACTAAAACGCGTATTGTCGAATGGCGCTATTTTATATAATTTTTATTTCTAACTGATTAGAAGCGAAAGTATCTCAAAGTATTAAGATATTCAAATGATTAATTGTTATCAATAGTAAACAAACAAATATATACAATACAAAAATTGATACGAATACGAATTTAAAACTTTACACAAAAAATTCTACTAATAGAATTAAAAACAAACAACTAAGAATATTAAAGTCGGTCAAGGCCGACCATATCATACCCTACACTAGTGATTATTGGAAAATGGGTCCCAAGTCCAAACATGGAACTATTGAATACGAACACGTTGATTGAGCATACACAGACCAAACAAAACGATGATTTGGGGATAACAAAATACGTTTACCTGCCAAATTTCCAATGGATACCTGCTATAATATGGTTATTAGAGTCATTTAAGTCAATTTCAAAGGAGACGTTTGTATATCAGCTAGGTCATAATATGGAACGATTTTTTCCAATTTCAATAGGGTTCTTCCTTGAGTCAAGTGAAGCATAAATTTCAATTTTTCAGAAAAATCGATTGAAAACTGGGACCTATGTATATCGTGAACGGAATTAACGTCTGGACAGACGGACAGACATCACGTAATTCTGCGTTGGTTGGTATACTTAAGGGTAGGTCTAGGTCCAATTTTTCGGATAGTTACAAACACCTGCACAAACTCATTATACCCAGTACCACAGTGTGTTGTAGGGTATTAAAATCACAAAAACATTCCATAGATTTTCTACGAAATTCCAAAAACAAATTCTAGTAGAAACTCAATTTACAATTTGTTAATTTGCAAACAATTTTAATTGTATGATTTAATTATAAATTACTAAATACATTTTAACAACATTGTGTTAATTTAATAGTAGGTAATTATTGATGATATTATCATATGTATGAGTCTGTATGTCTGTCTACCAGACAATAAATTATTTTATTAGGTGAAATAATTTGTTATTTCAAACAAAACTTTGAACTTTAACAATAGTAATAAATACTTTGGGAAGTGTTTTTTTATGTTAATTAAATAGTATTTTTAAATTACACAGATTGGCAGTAAAATTATATTTATTTGCTGTAGCAATATTTGCAATGTTGCTAATCAATGTATCTAAACAATGTGGCCAAACAATATTTATTAGATTAGGCAGTTTTTTGAATGGGAAAAAAGTTTTCTTCGGATTTTGCACGTCCGGCATATTTTTATTCTCTTATTGTTAGCTCTAAAACTCATGTGATACAAATTTGTGGCCAATCAGATTAAATTAACGTGAGGGTCTCGGCGAGGCTGTAGGCAAAATCACCCAAAGAAAAATGGCCCAAAAAAGAAAACGAAAGTTCGCCCAAAAATTTTTCATACAAATTTGGGTCATATTTCATATGAAAAGCTACCCAACATTTTTGGGCAAATTTTCATTGTTTTTGGGCAAAATTTCTAAATTAAAAATTGGGTGATTTTTCATTACGAAAAATTACCCAAAAATTATATATGAAAAATTGCCCAATTTTGTTTTGGTTTTATTTCAGTCAGTATATTATTATTTTTAGAAACAGTAAACGCATATCGTGTTTTTTTGTAAATTATATATTTAACTAACCAAGAATAAGCTGAAGCAAAACCGTTCCATTGTTGCTAACATACAAAGGCTCTGGTGGGAATCGAACCCAAAACCTCTGCTCTTATATGCAGATTACCACGCTATATATTAATCTATCGCAGCGCAGTAGAAAATCAAAAGTAATGAATTTAAAAACAGCATGCAACTCCGATGAAAGCTCCGCAGGCGAAAAATTTTACAAACAAATTTTAACAAAAAATCGCGCGATTTTTTGTTAGAATTTGTTGGTAAAATTTTTCGCCTGCGGAACTTTCATCGGAGTTAATTCCATTTTTTTTTATTTCGTTAAAATTTAAGTTTCACACTTAAAACTTTTACATCAATTACTTTTGCATTTTACGGGCTCTATTCTCAAACCAACGATCTATAAAAATAATAAAAAACACGTAACCTATGGTCTTATCTTAAAAGTTTTTGTCTTTGTCTTAAAGTGCTTCTGCGTAGCCAGCCTTCGATCGGGCTTAGGGATTACAAACTCCATGCCTTAGACCCACCTCTCCGCAAAAGAAAGCTTTTCTGTGTAGTATGCTTCGGAAAAAATGTGTTAGAAAAAATATTTATACCCTACACCACTCTGTGGTACAGGGTATATTGAGTTTGTGCTGATGTTTGTAACTACCCGAAATATTGGTCCTAGACCTACCTTCAAGTATACCGATCGACTCAGAATAACTTTTTGAGTCGATTTAGCGATGTCCGTCCGTCCGTCTGTCCGTCCGTCCGTCTGTCCGTCTGTCCATCTATCGGTTTAAGCACGATACAGGTCGCAATTTTCAATCATTTGACCTGAAATTTAAAACTTAAGCATCTTTTGGCCCAAGGACGAAGCCTATTGAAATTGGAGAAAATCGGTCCATGTTAAGACCTAGCCCCCATACAAACGCCCCCTTTGGATTCGGCTTCAATGACTCTAATAACCGTATTATAATAGATATCGCTTTGAAATTTTACAGGTAATCAAATTTAGTATGCACAAATCATCATTCTAAATTTCAAAGAAATCGGGTCAGTACTTCTGGTAGTCCCCATAGAAACCACCCTTCCGATATTCACATAATTCCCTCAAAATTCCTAAAAATGACAATATTTGATAAAAATTTTGTTTTTAAGTGTTAAAGGTGAACTTTATTAACCAAATCGAATTGGAATATAATTGGGCCATTTTGGGACTTAGTCCCCCATATAAAAATTTCGACCGATATTCAGTTAAATTGTTCTATTGACAAAAAAAAATAACCAATTCCACTTAAAATTGATCTGTGTGTGTTTTCTACACTAAATAAAGATCTAACAAAAGACAGATACAATCGGTCCATGTTTGGACTTGGGACCCATTTTCCGGAAAACACTGTTGTAGGGTATCATATGATCGGTCTTGACCGACTATAACTTTCTTACTTGTTTTTTATTTTATTTTGGGCCATTTTTCATTTCGTTTTTGGGCTTTTTTTCGTTAATTTTTTGCGAAGTTTCGTATTTTTCTTTTTGGGCCATTTTTCATATTTTTTGGGCGATTTTGCATTTGGGCGATTTTTCATAAAATTTTTTGGGCGATTTTTCTTTGGGCGATTTTGCCTACAATCTTGCTTCATGTCTATTAATTTTGATGTGCTGAACACGAATATCAAAAAACAATTTAAAATAAAATAAACAATTTTTAAAAATGGCGGTTTTTTCTTATGTTCAATAATTTTTTTTAAAAAATTTCAGAATTTCTTTCCCTTTATAGAACTGGGGACGAACTTATATAACTTGGGACAAACTTACAATTAAACTTCAAATCCGATCATTTTAAACCTTGGCGCCCTTCGATTAAAGGTTCCGATTTTCGAAAAATGTCCACCGAAATTTTAGATTTTCTAAAAATTTAAAAATAAACAAGCAAAATAGTTAAATTCCGCCTCGCCGAATGTATTATTACCCTGCTCCATATAAAATTTTTTCAAAAAACTTTATTTGAAAAACAAATGCATAATTTTTGCCAGGTTTTGATATTCGACGATATCGAACTTTTTTACCCTTACGGCCAACTCTTTCAAATTTGGCCTGCTTTCTCTGAATTTTTCATCTTATTTTTAAATATATTTATAGCAGCATTATTTTTTTATTTTTTGTTTCCTTTTAGAGAACCCCAATTAACATCCCAACCCTGGTATGATAAAAATGATACCGATAGCAACAACTTACGAGCACGTAAAGCGTATACGGCCATGTTGACGGTAACACCAAAACAACCAAATGATGAATATACTCGATTATCCAATGAGGTAAGTAATAAATTAAAAAATAGATAAAAAACATTGTAAAAAAATATCTTATATTGATTTATAATAAAAACAAAACAAAAACAAGTAAGAAAGTTATAGTCGGTCAAGACCGATCATATGATACCCTACAACAGTGTTTTCCGGAAAATGGGTCCCAAGTCCAAACATGGACCGATTGTATCTGTCTTTTGTTAGATCTTTATTTAGTGTAGAAAACACACACAGATCAATTTTAAGTGGAATTGGTTATTTTTTTTTGTCATTAGAACAATTTAACTGAATATCGGTCGAAATTTTTATATGGGGGACTAAGTCCCAAAATGGCCCAATTATATTCCGATTTGATAAGGTTGCTAAAGTACACGTTTAGCACCTAAAAATAAATTTTTTATCAAATATTTCCATTTTTATGAATTTTGAGGGAATTATGTGAATATCGGGAAGGTGGTTTGTATGGGGACTACCAGAAGGACTGACCCGATTCCTTTGAAATTTGGAATGGTGATTTGTGCATACAAAATTTGATTACTTGCTGAATTTCAAAGCGATATCTATTATAATACGGTTATTAGAGTCATTGAAGCCGAATCCAAAGGGGGCGTTTGTATGGGGGCTAGGTCTTAACATGGACCGATTTTCTCCAATTTCAATAGGCCAAATCCTTGGGCCAAAAGATCCTTGGGCCAAAAGATGCTTAAGTTTCAAATTTCAGGTCAATTGATTGAAAATTGCGACCTGTATCGTGCTTAAACCGATAGATGGACAGACGGACGGACGGACGGACATCGCTAAATCGACTCAAAAAGTTATTCTGAGTCGATCGGTATACTTGAAGGTAGGTCTAGGACCAATATTTCGGGTAGTTACAAACATCAGCACAAACTCAATATACCCTGTACCACAGAGTGGTGTAGGGTATAACAATTCTTTAAATTAGCATAAAATAACAACCAAATTGTACAATAATCCACAAAAAGTTTTACAAAAATAAAAATTAAAACAAGTTGTTTTCCCCTTTATTTTATACAACTTTTAAACAAAGAAAATAACTGTCAAAAGTTTGTAAGAGATTTAAATTCTGGAGAAGACACACAGTTTCATTTGTAACGAGTAAATTTACAAATGTTTAACCTTGAAAGTTTTTATTTTATATAGTTGTACGGTTCGAAGGACCAATGAATTTGTTTTAATTAAATTATTAAAAAATGACAAAAAGATTTAGCAACAGTTTTTTTTTTAATCACTTGTAATCTTTTCCAAACAAATTGTTAAAATTAAATTTTTATTAAATTAATTTTTATTTATTAGTCTTTAGAATAGGTTTTTCAAAACATCAAAATTAAACATTAAAAAATTTTAATTCAAAATTGTCATGTTTTACATGGAATCTCTTACGTATGTATGTTTCGTGAAATATTAAAAAACTATTTGCTAATGAAATTATGAACAAAAAAAAACGCTTGACTAGTTAAAAAATACCGATTTTTATCGTTTCGGATTTTTTTCCGTCCGGTTCGAAGGACCATATAATAAAAACAAAATTAACATATTTTACTTAACAAAGCTCAAAATTGCATTTTACTAAAGTATACAATAGCATTTGTTTAAAGTATAAAAATTCCCTCTTTTAACACAAAATGTTTGCTGGGTTTCCCTTTATTATACCTGTAGCTACAACTTGTCTACAACAAATTTTATATTTACTATTATAAAAAAAAAAAAACAAAATGTAATTTAAGCGTCATGTTGTCTCCTTAAAGTAAAATTGTTATTTATTTTATTTAACTTACTAGAAACCATGTTTACACCCTACACTACTCTGTGGTACGGGGAATTATAAGTTTGTGCTGATGTTTGTAACTACCCAAGAATTGGTCCTTGACCTACCTTGAGGCAAACCGATCGACTCAGAATGACTTTTTAAGTCGATTTTGAAACTTAAGCTTCTTTTGACCCAAGGGTGAACACTATTGAGATTGGAAAACATGGGTCCACACTCAAAAAAATACCCTGTCAAATTACACTGTGCAACAAATTTTGGGTCATCGCATTGAGCCTCAATGCCTTCAACGCCATATGAAAGTAGACCATCAAATGGACAAAATCACCAAAGGGTTTTGCAAAGTCAGTTCGGATTTCTTTTTTATAGCCCACTGAAGTTTTCATTTTTTTTATCAAAGACGTTTGGAAAACGTCAAAAATACTGTAATAAGAACACATCTGAGCTTCCAAATATGATTTGATGTCTTCAGTGAAATTTAATGGCGGTTCTTTTCTTGGAACATTTTAACCCTCTAACTGCCATTATAAGGGGTCGCTTTAGTCCTTTTTCAAAAACTAAACACAGAAGTCTAATAAAACGTCCATTTAGAGGGTTAAAATGTTCTACAAATATTTTCCTCATAAAATTTCACTAGGGGTTGTTAATTCAAAGTTTGTGCGACATGCGAAAAGTGCTTAAAAAGGGTCAAGTATAAATAATCAATGTTTGTTATTTTTTTTTACCAAAGCAGTGTTTAAAAATATCGACAAAAAACAGTGCAAATATACTTTTGAGCTAAATACGACATTCTGATGTGTTTTATAAAATTTTATAATGATTTTTTTCTTTGACCAAATTAACCCTCTAGCTCCCGTTTTAAAGGGTCATTTTTGTCCTTTTCTAAAAGAACTACAAAAAAGTATATAAAAAAGGCAGTTAAAGGGTTAAACTGTTTTACAAATATTTTCTTCATCAAATTTTACTAGGGCACGTCTAAGACAGAAAGTTCGTCCAGCATATAGAAAATGCTTAAAAGTTTTAAAGTATTCAATTTTTTTTTTTTATATTTTTTTTTGGGCCGAAATAAAAAAAAAAACAAGTAACAAAGTTAAATTCGACTTTGTCAGATGTAAAATGCTTTAACTCTTCGGTTGATTGACACATGTGAACACAATCGATCACCGAATGGTATTTAAACAAGTACAAACATATTTAAAAAAAAAAAACATTTTCGCGAATTTTTTTTTTACCAAAAAATTTTTTTCGCGGATTTTTTTTTTTTATTTTTTGTTTTTTATTGCAAATAAACTTTTTTACATCGTGGAGAGTATTAATACATTCGACAAAGTCGAATTTAACTTTGTTACTTGTTTTTTTTTTTTATTTCGGCCCAAAAAAATAAAAAAAAAAAAAAAATTGAATACTTTAAAATTTTTAAGCATTTTCTATATCGTCGCTGCTCCGTCGTAATTTGGTATGTGTTTTTAATTAAGTTTTCAGGAGAGCAAAAAAACCGTTTTATTTTGTGATTTTGCCATATTTTATAAAAGTCAAGCGGCTTTAAAATACATAAAGATGTTTTATATATGTGTACCACAAAAAAAAGAATGATTTTTTAGCTAAAACGAAGATATTAACGAATTACATAAAAAACTACACATAACATATTTTGTTGGAACATTTTTGGTATTATTTTTTTTATTTTTGGACATTTTTATACACATGACCGTTTTTGTTCAAAGAACTTAAGTTATAAAATTTGATAATAGTGCAAAAAATTGTAATATTCATTAAAGTGATAGTAAATACACTTTTAAATCCCATATTTTGTACAAATCTGCATCCAAGTGCTGAGTTGCTCAATAAATTTTGTTTTTTTTTTAGCGAAAAAATTTTACTTAAAAAAATGTTACTGAAATTTGTGCCATGAGATCTGACCATCATTTCTATATAATTGGGGCATGCTAATTTCAATGGTGAAGTCCGTTTTTGAATCAATGGAACAGTTTTCATGGAAATTATCGTTAAAGTTATGCACATTTTGTTGCAGTTTTTTTTATTAAAAAAATTCTTCTTTTACAAATGCATATTTGTTTGGTATGGGAAATGGGGATTAGACTCATAACGATATAATAGTACAAATTTGGATAACAATTTTTGCGTTAAAATGGTAAAAATCGCGATTTTTGTGATATTTTAATAATTTTGCGTTTTTTTTTTTGCAACCCTATAATTATTTTTCCGAATTGATTTCATGTGTATGAAAAGACTAAAGTATGTAATTAATTTCTGCAAAAAAACTGTTTAGATACATATAACTTTTTTTGAAAATCGCGAAAAATCGTTTTTTTATAATGGCAGCATCCCTTTAAAATGTAATCTCATACTTTATTTTTTAGTATAGTATGTAAGCATGCCTAAAACCCTTATGTTAAAAATTTTAAGCAAAAATGTTAATAATTGCAAAAGTTTTCTTAGCAAAAACTGGTTTTAAACTACACATACCACTTTTTTTTGGAACATTTACATATGGATTTCACATAGCTACTTTTGCTAACTTCCAAACCATTCAAGATATCGCTAAACGGTTTAGTGGGCAGACGGATGCCCTATAGAGGTTTCATATTATGCAATAAAAAAAAAATCCAAAAATGTCACATACCAAATCACGACGGAGCAGCGACGATATGCTGGACGAACTTTCTGTCTTAGACGTGCCCTAGTAAAATTTGATGCAGAAAATATTTGTAAAACATTTTAATCCTTTAACTGCCTTTTTTATAGACTTTTTTGTATTTCTTTTAAGAATGGACAAAAATTACCGTTTAAAACAGGAGCTAGAGGGTTAATTTGGTCAAAGAAAAGAATCATCATAAAATTTTATAAAACACATCACAACATCATTTTTAGCTCAAAAGTATATTTGCACTGTTTTTTGTCGATATTTTTTAACACTGCTTTGGTAAAAAAAAATAACAAACATTGATTATTTATACTTGACCCTTTTTAAGCACTTTTCGCATGTCGCACAAACTTTGAATTAACAACCCCTAGTGAAATTTTATGAGGAAAATATTTGTAGAACATTTTAACCCTCTAAATGGATGTTTTATTAGACTTCTGTGTTTAGTTTTTGAAAAAGGACTAAAACGACCCCTTATAATGGCAGTTAGAGGGTTAAAATGTTCCAAGAAAAGAACCGCCATTAAATTTCACTGAAGACATCAAATCATATTTGGAAGCTCAGATGTGTTCTTATTATAGTATTTTTGACGTTTTCCAAACGCCTTTGATAAAAAAATAAAAACTTCAGTGGGCTATAAAAAAGAAATCCGAACTGACTTTGCAAAACCATTTGGTGATTTTGTCCATTTGATGGTCTACTTTCATATGGCGTTGAAGCCATTGAGGCTCATTTTTCTTGTTGCACAGTGTTACATGAAAAAGTCTTGTAATCCCATTTTACCAATATTTGACAGTTTTCCTTGTATTTTAACCAAACATTTTCGATCGAAATTTACATTTTTTTTTTTTTTTAATTTTACAATTTCCTTTGTAATTTTACAAATTTCCAAGTTTTTTTACAAAAAAAAAAACTAGTAAGTTTTTTTACTATTTTATTGGTAAAAAGCTTGTAAAATCACAAAAAAGCTCGTAATTTTAACCAGGAATTCTTCTAAAATAGGAGGTAGCATAAAAAAATTTACACCTTTTCCAATTGAAATTCAGAAAAGATCAGTTTTAATTCAGAAATCACAATTGAAATTCAGAAATCCCAATTAAAATTCAGAATAGCCCAATTTAAATTCAGAAATCATAATTGAAATTGAGAAAAGCCCAATTGAAATTCAGAAATCACAATTGAAATTCAGAAAAGCACTATTGAAATTCAGAAATCACAATTGAAATTCAGAAAAGCCCAATTGAAATTCAGAAAAGCACAATTGAAATTCAGAAAATCACAATTGAAATTCAGAAAACCCCAATTAAAATTCAGAAATCGTAATTGAAATTCAGAAAAGCCCAATTCAAATTCAGAAAAGATCAATTGAAATTCAGAAATCGTTATTGAAATTCAGAAAAGCCCAATTGAAATTCTGAAAAGACCAATTGAAATTCAGAAAAGCACAATTGAAATTCAGAAAAGCCCAATTGAAATTCAGAAATCGCAATTGAAATTCAGAAATCACAATTGAAATTCAGAAAATGTAAACAAACCAAATGTAAACAAAACAATTATTATATACATAGTGGGGACTAATAATTGATTTGTTTACTTGGTTTGTTTACATTTTCTGAATTTCAATTGTGATTTCTGAATTTCAATTCTGATTTCTGAATTTCAATTGTGATTTCTGAATTTCAATTGGTCTTTTCTGAATTTCAATTGGGCTTTTTTGAATTTCAATAATGATTTCTGAATTTCAATTGATCTTTTCTGAATTTGAATTGGGCTTTTCTGAATTTCAATTGGGCTTTTCTAAATTTCAATTGGGCTTTTCTGAATTTCAATTGTGATTTTCTGAATTTCAATTGGGCTTTTCCGAATTTCAATTGGGCTTTTCTAAATTTCAATTGGGTTTTTCTGAATTTCAATTAAGCTTTTCTGAATTTCAATTACGATTTCTGAATTTCAATTGTGCTTTTCTGAATTTCAATTGTGCTTTTCTGAATTTCAATTGGTCTTTTCTGAATTTTAATTGGGCTATTCTGAATTTCAATTGTGATTTCTAAATTTTAATTGTGATTTCTGAATTTCAATTGGGCTTTTCTTAATTTCAATTGTGATTTCTGAATTTCAATTGGGCTTTTCTGAATTTCAATTATGATTTCTGAATTTCAATTGTGCTTTTCTGAATTTCAATTGTGATTTCTGAATTTAAATTGGGCTATTCTGAATTTTAATTGAGATTTCCGAATTTCAATTGTGATTTCTGAATTACAACTGATCTTTTCTGAATTTCAATTGGAAAAGGTGTAGATTTTTTGCTACCTCCTATTTAAGGAGAATTCCTGGTTAAAATAACGACCTTTTTTGTGATTTTACAAACTTAGGATTTCTGAAATACAATTGAACTTTTCTGAATTTCAATTGGAAAAGGTGTAGTAAAGTCACGAAACCTTCTTGGAAGTTTAATAGCCTCAAATCTCGTAAAATAAGAGGTAGAAAAAAATCTAGTAAAGGCACGAAACCTCCTTGTGAGTTTTATCCCTGGCGCACTTCGATTAATCTTAAAAGTTTTTGGTGAAAATTATCTAAAAAACCAAAACTTTGATCGAAGTTCGCCACAGGTTAAAATGGTTGGTTAAGGCTTAAATTAGTTTTAAATGATAGTTTGTCTCAAGCTCTATGAAATTATAAAAGGAAAGAAATTTTGAGACTTTAAAAAAAAAACTTGAACGTATAAAAAAACCGTTATTTTTTTGTAAATCTCAAATACATAGAACAAATTTGAAACAAATTTCAATCAACAAAAACGCGGATTCAATCAATTTTTTTGATTGAAATTTCTCCATTAAAAAAAAATGTTATACCAATCATCAAATTGTAGGAGATTGATTGAAAATTTTTTCAATCAAACATTTTTTCGATTTTGATCAAAAATTTGATAAATTTTTTATTTAAAGTCAATTAAAATAATGATTGATTTAACAAATGAATTGTAAGCTTATGACAAAATTATCAAAAAATGTATCTTTTTTGCTTTCCAATATGTTGCCAACAATAAAAAAAGTAAAGCCCGATTATTTTGTATATTTTTGAATTAATCTATTCAAATAAATTAAAGCGAAAAAAAAAATCTGGTATGTTAAAAACAGGGTTTACAATTAGCATACACAAAAAATTTTTTAAGCAATATAATACTACAAATATTTCACGCCTTCAATATTTTTCTTTATTGCTAATTTAAAAATTAGAATACTAAAGCAATTTTGTTAAATTGCTAATTTATAAATTCAAACTTGAACATATTTTCAAAATGAATATATTCAAATTTTAAAATTTCTGAAAAAAATATTTTAGCAAATTTGAAAATTAAAAAAAACTGGTGACAGCAAATTTAAAAATTTTAAAATGAAAAAAAAAAAAAAAACTGGCGACAGCAAATTTAAAAATTTAAAAATTTCAATTTTAGCAAATTTTAAAACATTTAAAATGCTTAAATTGTAAATTTCAAATTCCGAAAATTGCAATTTGATAAATTTGAAAATATTTAACATGCTTGTTTAGAAAACTTAAAAACTGAATATATTACAATTTGAAAACAATACAAATTGAATACACATACATACGTATGTGTGTATGGACTAAAAAAAAATTGATGAACGATATCACTGTGCTACAAAAGACCAAAAATAATTTATGCAGGGGTTCTCATATGATAATTCGGGTTGGTTGGAGTCCATAGAGTACTGATATACTCATAGTTTTTCTGGATCACTTCGTTAAGTACGTTTTTTATTGGCAAATGTGTTGAAAAACGGAAATTCTAAATTACAATTTTAAAAAATTATTACTTTGTTAGTTTGCAACCGATTTTCGATTTTATGGATTTGTTTTCAAGGTATAGGTCTTACCTTTCAAACAAAACAAAAATGTTAAAAATCGATGAAGAATTCGCTGAGCTACGATCGCTTAAGTAAAAAAAAAACGTATTTTTTGAAAAATTTGTCATATTCTTTACACTCTAAGTTGAAAGTGATTATTAATTTTACTCACGTGGTTGTTAGTGAGTGTCAGTGTGAGTGGAATAAAAAAAATGGGCGTGTCAGTTACTTCCAAATCCTATTTATAATTTTTTGGGTTTGTTTAAAAAATATCAGTGTTACTTCTTAAACAAAAAAATATTGTGAATCGGTTGAAAACTGGCTAAGGTGCGCTTGTTTAAGTAAAAAACCTTTTTTGGAGAGTTATACCTGCAACATTTTTATGACAAAAACATTTGACATTTTTGAAACGAAATTGGTAAAATTGTGGGATCATTTGATGAAAATTTTACCTGTTTATAAATATACGTATGAGGCATTCCACACCAAATGTTCAGCGAAAAAAAAAAGCATGTGAACCGTAAATTTTTAAATGGGTTGTATGGATAGCCATGTGAGGCATTCCACACCATCTGTTCCACTACAGAAAAACCATAGTGGTTTCAATGGGATATCATTTGCAAAGTATTCGCTCTTAGGGTACTAATAAATAACAAAAATAAAATTTAAGTTTTTTTCAAAAAGTGGGCCTTGTAGGCGTGGTCAAATATTAAAAATATCAAACTTTTTTGCTTGAGTATTTATTCACGATCACGCATGCTAATGAAAGAAAAAAAAATATTCAAGCACGATATTTTATTTTACTCACGCTCACGTAAACATCGTGACCGTAACTTATTTTTTTCTACTCACGTGGGCGTGAATGAGCGTGAGCAAAATAAAATATCGTGTGTGACTAAATTTTTTCTTTCATAAGCGTGCGTAATCGTTATTAAAAACTCACTCACGCTACCATCGCCTCTTAAAATATTTTTTAATTATTGATATTACTCATACGCACACGTTTTAAATACCATTATTGTATAAAATAAGCGTGTTGCAATTTTTGAATTTTGATTTTTCGAAAACAAGGCAAAACACATCTCTAAAAATTTCAGATCAGATATAAAACTCCTTTAACTTTTTTTAAAAAAAAAAAAAAACCAATAAAATTGCGGCATGTTTTTTGATAAATAAAGTTTAAGTTTAAATTTAAAAAATTCAGAACTTCTTCTGAAAATGTTCCAATTTTTATTTTTTTTTAATTGATAGCCCATGCAAAAATCTAAAAACAGCTTTTGTCTTTAAGACTTTACTGCACTCAGAAAAAAAACTAACTAAAAAATGGGAAAATTAACTAAATCCAAGGAAAATTGATAATGATTTAGCTCCATTGCCATGTATTCCTACTTTTTAGTCCATATTTTTCTTAAAAATTAGGAACAATTTGAACTAGAAAGTGGGAACAAATTTCCCATTTCTTAGTTAAAAAAAACATTTTTGATGAGGACATTTTTCCTAAAAATTAGTTAATTTCATATTATTATTGGTTTATTTATAGAATAGCATGTGAATACACACAGAATTCTCATTATGTACATTTTTTATTTAAAATATAAAAAAACGTTCGTTTCTTATGGTCAAGTAATAAATTTCATTAGTTTTTAAAGTTAAATTACAACAAAGACTTTGTCTTAAACGTTTGTTCCCAGACTATGGGAAAACACGTCAAAACAAAGGCCTTTGTTGTGATTAAAATATTATTTTTTCCCTAACACATACATGTGTAGAAAAAAATGTAAACATTAAATTTATTACTTGTTATACAAGACCAAACTCTCTTTTTCATATACTACAAATAATAAACAAAATGTGAACTACAAGCAAGCATGAAAAAAAAAAATAAATCAACTAAACAATTTCATGTTATGAAAAATTTACTAAACTTGTGGAAAAAACTTCCTCAAATTAAAGAAGATAAATATGATGAACTAACCGGTAGTAAATTACGTCCTAAAACTGATTTTTTTTGAACTAAATTTTGTTTTAAGAATTATGTCTTAAAAATAAAGATTTTTTTTCATTTATTTAGGGAAAATAAATCGGCTATCGATTAAAATTTTTTTGGAAAATTTTCAGAACCCGTTCTGAAATTTTCCATTTTTTTAAAAAGTCAATTTATAAAAAATCCGGCCACTTTTGCTTTTTTTTGTAATTTTTTTTTTAAAGATTAGATGTTTGTCTAGCAAGATTTTTTTAAAAATTAAGAAAATCTATAAAAAAAAATTAAGAAGAAAAAAAAGTAATTTTTCTGATTTTCAAAATAAATTTTTAAAATTTAAAATAGTTTTTAAAAAAAAAATAAAATCAATTTGTGTTTTTGCTAATTTATGCCAAAATATGCAATAATATGCACTTAAAAGTTCGAAATATGCACAATATATGCATTTAAAATCAAAATATGCAAAAATATGTATTTTCACCAAAAAAATAAAAAACTTTTTTACCCGGGACCCATTGAAAAAATTTTGGTACACAATTTTTTTCTCACTGAACATTTGGTGTGGAATGCCTCACATGTATATTTATAAACAGGTAAAATTTCCATCAAATGATCCCACAATTTTAGCAATTTCGTTTTAAAAAAATATTTTTGCAAGCGCACAGCTTTTTCTGTCATAAAAATGTTGCAGGTATAACTCTTCAAAAAAGGTTTTTTACTTAAACAAGCGCACCTTAGCCTGTTTTTAACCTATTCTCAATATTTTTTTGTTTAGGAAGTTACACTGATATTTTTTAAACAAACCCAAAAAATTATAAATAGGATTTAGAAGTAACTGACACGCCCATTTTTTTATTCCACTCTGACACTCACTAACAACCACGTGAGTAAAATTAATTTTCAATCACGCTCACTTCTGATCATGTGTGAATCACGCACAAATCTAATTACGTTCCCATCTCTAGTTTATATGCATATGCGCATAAAATTACTACTAGTAACAAGATTTATGAATAATGCTTGAATTACAAGCGTTTCTGAAAAAAATTAAAAATGTCCTATCACAAAACTTAGCATAACTCATTCATATTTTAACCGATTGTTATGTTTTTTGGTGTTTTGGAAAGCCGCTTTACTATACTTTTTTACAAAAAATTCAAAAAAATTGTTTAATGATTCACTTTCAACTTAGAGTGTAAAGAATATGAGAAATTTTTCAAAAAATTAGTTTTTTTTTACTTAAGGGATCGTAGCTCAGCCAATTCTTGATCGATTTTTAATATTTTTATTTTGTTTGAAAGGTAAGACCTATACCTTTAAAACAAATCCATAAAATCGAAAATCGGTTGCAAACTAACAAAGTAATAATTTTTTAAAATTGTAATTTAAGAATTTCCGTTTTTCAATACATTTGCCAATGAAAAACGTACTTAACGAAGTGACAGAAAAACTATGAGTATATCAGTACTCTATGGACTCCAACCAACCCGAATTTTTATATGAGAACCCCTGCATATTTTTGGTGTAGCACAGTGTATTTATTAAACGAATACATAAATATTAGAAGATAAAAATGTTACACGGTTTTTGTGTAGACTTCTAAGTAGAATACATTTTCTAAAGTATTTTTGCCTCCTAAACACAAATCTGTTATCAGAAAAGTTGTATCGCCTTCTCGAGTATAGGCATTTTTGTTTTTTGTGGACCAATACCTCAAAACCAACAATTCTTTTAGTATTGGAAAAATGTATGTTAAAGATTGGTATGAGCTTAAAATTTTTGAAAAAATTTTAAAATTACTTAAAAACATTTACTTTTGAATGCCGAGTGACGCCTTTTGAATTTCTATATGGCTGATATGGCGCCCAATTTGTTAAAAATATTACAGATTCGCTTAAAACTCTTTATATATTGGTTCTTGGTTCGGCTAAAAAGCCGATTCGAATATTTTGCCACATTTTTGGCCGAATAAAGAATAATTATAAGATATTGTAGTCACGTGTTGAAAAATGCACCAAACTCGTTTACGAAAAATTTCAAGCAAATCAGGTTACATAAAAAAGTGGTCGCCATGTTGGATCCGTCATTTTAAATTTGGGAAATTCTACTTCAGATTCTAATTTAGCAACCCAAAATGCGTAATAAGTTTTAGGTCAATTATTTTTAAAAAATATCGGCATGTTGGATCCGCCATTTGAACTTAGAAAATCTAACTTCAGATTCTTCTTTAGCGACCCCAAAAACCGGAGCATATAAAGTTTCAAGCAAATCGGTTTATTTTTTAAAACAATTGGTCGCCATGTTGGGTCCGCCATTTTTAATTTTAAAAATCCAACTGCAGGTTCTTCTTAAGCGACCCCAAGAACCAATATATAAAGAGTTTTAAGCGAATCTGTAGTATTTTTAACAAATTGGGCACCATATTGGATCAGCCATATAGAAATTCAAAAGGCGTCACTCGTCATTCAAAAGTAAATATTTTTAAGTAATTTTAACATTTTTTAAAAAATTTTAAACTCATACCAATTTTGGAGAGGGGTGGCTCGGTTGACGAAGAAACCCTCACATAAAAATTTAACATACATTTTTTCAATACTAAAAGAATTGTTGGCTTTGAGGTATTGGTCCACAAAAAAATAAAATGCCTATATCTCGAGAAGGCGATACAACTTTTCTGATGACAGATTTGTGTTTAGGAGGCATAAATACTTTAGAAAATGTATTCTAGAAGTCTGCACAAAACCCATGTAACATTTTTATCTTCTAATATTTATTTATTCGTTTAATAAGTATCGTTCATCAATTTTTTTTTAGTCCATACACACATACGTATGTATGTATGTCTATTCAATTTGTATTGTTTTCAAATTGTAATATATTCAGTTTTTAAGTTTTCTAAACAAGCATGTTTAATATTTTCAAATGTATCAAATTGCAATTTTCGGAATTTGAAATTTACAATTTAAGCATTTTAAATGTTTAAAAATTTGCTAAAATTTTAATTTTAAATTTTTAAATTTGCTGTCACCAGTTTTTTTTAATTTTCAAATTTTTAAATTTGCTAAAATATTTTTTTCAGAAATTTTAAAATTTGAATATCGTCGAACTATATTCAATAAATGCCAACTCGAAAAAGCTTACTGTTCAGGAGAGCTAAAAAACTAGTTATTTCGCATATTATTGCAAAAATAAACAATGTACCTTCCACAAGATGGTTTAAATATTCTAAGCAATTTTTACTTATGCAAAAATTTTCATATTTTGCACTTGTTTGCGTATTTTTCAGAGATGGCATTTATTACTATATCAAAAAACAAATATTTTTTTAGAGTTGACATATTTTGTCGGAAAATAAAAATACATTTTTTTTTGGAAAAATTTAAAATTTTTTTTTTTTTTGGTTTTTGTTATCCTTAGTACGGTAATTGCAAAAACTGAACAAAAAATTAAAAATCTTTGCATATTTTTAAAAGTTACTAGCTCCGAAAGCCTTTTAATCTCAGGGTGGTCAACTTTGGCACTCTTTAACTCACGCTATATTGCAAAAGGGTCACTCCAAACTAGCTATTTTGAAAGCTTATATCATTGACTTTATTTGCCCCATTTATAATGTTTCAATCTGATAAATAGTTTGAAAGTTACATAAATAAAAGCAATTTTTTTTTTGCAAACACTATTTACCGATATTTTCAAAATGGCAATATCTCGAGAACCAGTCATTAGATATCAAAATCTTTACAAGATTCGTATTTGGCATGGCAAAAGCAATAAGATATGTGGCCTAATTTTTTTAAAAAAAATTTTTGAAAAGTTTTTGGAAATTTACAATGGGAGTTGGCATTTATTTCCACCAAAAAAATATGTACTTTGAGTTAGCAGAATAACCAAAATGGATGTAAAACGACAACAAATTATTTTTTTGCTCTGAAATTTTTATGGCAGATAAGTATTACATAGGGGAGCTATTTGCCATCGCAAACTCATTTCCGTCAAATTTGAGTTGGCATATTTTGAATATAGGTTCACGATATATTCATTTTGAAAATATGTTCAAGTTTGAATTTATAAATTAGCAATTTAAAAAATTGCTTTAGTATTCTAACATTTTCTGAAGTAATACTACAAAATTATTATATTCTATGCAATTTTTGACTACTGCCAGTAGCAAAGCAAACCCTGGTTAAAAATTTGTAACAAAAAATAGCAAAAATTTTAATCAAAACATTGATTGACTCATTTAATTTTTTTTTGATCAATACATTTAATTGAAAATTTTTAGCCAATACTTTTTTGTGTGTACCGATATTTTGAAATCCGATTTTTGTTTTCAGCGCATTAAAATTAATACAATATATAATGCGTCGCAAGACATATTTAAAATTTTTTTTTTTAATTTTCAAAAATCCAAAACTTTGATTGCCGGGCGCCTCGGGTTAATCGTAATCGGTCCATGTTTGGTACCTTGGTACCCATTTTCCGGAAATCACTTTTGTAGGGTATTTTATGGTCGGCCTTAACCGATTATAATTTTCTTACATGTTTTAAGCTGTAAACTGTCAGTAACAGCAAAAAAAAAGGTTACTAAAAACTTTTTTATTTTATTACTAGCAGTTTTAAGTTTTTTCATTTTTCTCTAAAAAAAAAACATAAAGATATTTTCGTACATAGTTTTGGTCGTTTCAGGTTTTGGTAAAATAGATAAACTTGTTTAGTAAATGGCTCAATTTATTTTTCTATTTGATTAGTTTTAATTTTATTAAAAGATGTTATTATTAAAAAAAAAATTTTATATTAGTTAGAGTATAAAAAGCTATAAAGCAGCTTAAATTAATAAAAATTACAAAATTTAAAAATGATTTTTTATTTTTCCTGAGTCGATCGGTTTTGTACCAAAAAAGGTACAAAGAAATAAAAATGTATTTATTCATTCTTGTATATGGGGCATTCCATGTCAAATTGGACACTTTGATTTTTTTTTTTTTTAGATTTTCCCAATTTGTTAACAGTTTTTAGTACCCTTCGAAAACTCCTTCGTGGTAAATTTTTTGATTTTTTTGATGATCCGTTCAAAAGATATCGAATTTTTAAAAATTGGTAGTTTGTTCCTTTATTCAAACTTCTTTTACTCAAAACTTCTTCAATAATGGTCCAAATTTCAATTTTTTTTTTTCAAAATTTTTGTTTTTTTACGTACTTTTTAAAAAAAAATCATAAAAAAATCTTAAAAGCGCTCTAGTAAGCGATTTTTAAGTTTTAAAATTTAAATCTCATTTTTGAAAATGTTTTTTTTTTAATTTTTTTTGTATAAAACATCTATCGATTCTACAAATTTTTTGCCCAGGCGGATCGTGGGATAACGATTATTACTATTTTTTAAAATTTTTTGAAAAAATTTTATTGTAATTTTCCAATCTTAAAATCATTTCTACTGCTCGAATGGTGCATCATAGAGGGGTCCTTTATAAGACCGACCCCCATTAATTTTTACGTCTTAACATTTCTTTGGAACAAATTAAATATAATTTAGAAAAGTTTAAATCAAATATCCATAAACACTACTCCCTCTTTCCTCCTTCCCATACCCTATTTTCCTGATCAGTACAATGCATAGCATGAGTAGGGGGCATCCCCTGAGTATTAGTTAAAATAAAAAAAAAATAAAAAAAAAATTAATACCCTATCTCCAATTTCTAAGGGGGCTTCCACACAAAACGACATTTTTTTTAAATTTGCTCCAACCGCTCTAACTGCCCTAATAGTGCCCTTAAAGCAACAAAATGTATGACCGACCCACAATATTTTTTTAGTTCAATCATTTTCTCTGAACACCCCTAGCCTTTATCTCTAATTGTTAAGGCGGTCCCCCATACAATTTTTTTTTTTTTTTTGTAAATTTGTTTTATTTAATCAGCTTCTACCGGTCCAATGGTGCGTCCGAGAGGGGTCATTAGTGAGACCGACCCCCATTTATTTTTACCCTACAACATTTTTTTAAAACATACCTACGCCCTATCTCCACTCCCTAAGTATGCTCCCATACAAATAACAGTTGGAGAAAATTTTATAAATATTTAATTTTGTATGAGAGCCTACTTAGGGAGTGGAGATAGGGCGTAGGTATATTTTAAAAAAATGTTGTAGGGTAAAAATAAATGGGGGTCGGTCTCACTAATGACCCCACTCGAACGCACCATTGGACCGGTAGAAGCTGATTAAATAAAACAAATTTACAAAAAATAAAAAAAATTGTATGGGGACCGCCTTAAAAACACTGTGCAACACCCAAAATCGGAATGGGATGAAACCAAAAGCAAATGAAAGTTGGCATATTCCATAACAAACCCCTCAAGGCTTTTTTCCAGTTCAGAGCTAGATTTTTTTTACACGCATTTGAAGTTAGTGCACTTTTATTATAATTATAATAATAAATGCTTGAAAATTGTATTAGTGGCGAATGATTAATATTGTAATTGCCTTTAAATAACAATCATACGCAACGGTGTCCAGTGATTTATATTAATAATTGCCTTTAAATAACAATCATACGCAACGGTGTACAGTGGTTTATTTTAATAATTTGGCTATTCAGTAAATAGGTACTGGACCGATTGCATCAAAATTCATACCAATCATAGCTGAAGTAAATTTGAGCTTAAGTTTGGAAACTGGACCCTACATGTTCAATAAGGGCACAACCAGGGGCCTTTAAAGTAGGACATGTTTAGTACACAAAAACTTTAAATGCTTTAAAATCACCAACTTTAAATGCGTGTAAAATAAAATCTAGCTCTGACCTACAAAAAAGGCCTTGAGGGTTTTGTTATGGAAAACGTCAACTTTCATTTGCTTTTAGTTTCATCCCATTCCGATTCCGAAAGTTCGATTTTGTATCACTGTGAAATTAGAAATAGAGGGTAGGTGTGTTCAGAGAAAATGTTTGGACTAAAAAAATATTGTCGGTCATACATTTTGTTGCTCTAAGGGCACTATTAGGGCAGTTAGAGCGGTTGGAGCAAATTTTAAAAAATGTTGTTTTGTGTGGGAGCCCCCTTAGAAATTGGAGATAGGGTATTAGTTTGTTCCAAAGAAATGTTAAGACGTAAAAATTAATGGGGGTCGGTCTTATAAATTACCCCTCTATGACGCACCATTGGAGCAGTAGAAATGATTTTAAGATTGGAAAATTACAATTAAATTTTTTCAAAAAATTTAAAAAAATAGTAATCATCGTTATCCACGATCCTCCTTGGCAAAAAATTTGTAGAATCGATAGAAGTTTTACACAAAAAAATTTAAAAAAAATCTAAAGTGCAAACATTTTCAAAAATGAGATTTAAGTTTTAAAACTTAAAAATCTCATATTAGAGCGCTTTTAAGAATTTTTTGGGATTTTTTTTTAAAAGTACGTAGAAAACAAAAATTTCGAAAAAAAAAAATATTAGAATTTGCACCATTTTTTAAAAATTCGATATCTTTTGAATGGATCATGAAAAAAATTGGAAAATTTACCACGAAGGAGTTTTCGAAGGGTACTGAAAACTGTAAATAAATTGGGAAAATCTAAAAAAAAAAATTTCAAAGTGTCCGATTTGACATGGAATGCCCCATATGTATCACCGTCAGGCAGTCAATATTAAACACGAACCGGATGATATACGCCTGAAAGTAGAGATCAAATGGAATAAAACTGAATTTACAGTTTTTCATTTCGTGATCCTGTTTCCGTTTAAAAGGACTTCAGAGTTTTAAAGGATGCATTTTTTTAAATATTTTTAAAATATTTGTACTTGTCCTAGGATGGCAAATGAAAGAAGAGGATCTCCCCTAATTTTTCATTTTTTTATTTTGCCTTATCGGGATAAAAGTATGTGAATAAAGTCATTTAAAAGAGTTAAAAGAGTTATTTTTGTTGGAAAACAGATTTCGGACCTTCATAATAGTATTTCTCAAATAACTTGTTAAATATATCAAATATTATGTCTGGTTTGATGTTTGATTGACCAACGATGATTCTCTAAAGTCTGCTGAAGATTCCTTAGTGGGGATGAAACTGATCAGTACAGACATACTATGAGATGAGCAGGGACAGGACCTTCATGCACTAAAAAACTATGTTTTAGGCGCCTAAAATATGCACTAAAAAGTCTTGAAATATGCACTAAAAATCTAAAAATATGCACTAAAAATCATAAAATCCTCCTGTTTTTTTTGCTTTTATTAAAAAAAAACCATAACATTTGAATTCAGTCTGATCTGTAAGCTTTGATATACATATAAACAGTGTGTATAAAATGTTATTAAAAAATAAAAATGACCTAAAAAAATTAAATAATTGCTTTAATACAAAAAAAATAAATATCATAAAAAAATTTTAAAAATTTCTAAAAATATTAAAAAATAGCAAAAAAAACAAAATTTTGTATAAAATATGCCCTAAAAATATGCATTTATAGCGAAATAATAGCAAAATATGCAAAAATATGCATTTTAAGCAAAATATGCAAAAATATGCACTAACGAATCTATGCCATTTTAAAGCAAATTCTTTGATTCGCAAAGATATTTTGTTTATGCTGTTCTATGGCCAAAGGGAAAAAACATGCATGTGCATGAAAGTCCTCTCCTTGGAGATGAGTAACTTTTTTAAAGCAATAAATTAAAAATACTCTATTATGACAATATCATATATAGAAATATTTTTGGGCCTCGAACTAGAATAAAACTCTAATCGAATATATAGTCATTTAAAAACTTTATTAAAAATTTTTTTGTTAAAAATTTTGAATGACATTGAAGGATAAACTTTTGTTAAGACGTAACTTACCTCCTTTTTCAAGATACGTAAAAATAATAAAATAGAAAAATAAGGGGAGATCCTCCTCTTTCATTTGCTATCCCTAGTGGCGTCCTAGAACAAGCACAAAAAAAATATTTTTAAAATTTAATCCTCTTAAATTTTGAAGTCCTTTTTAAAGGAAACCGGACCAAGAAAAGAAAAATTGTAAATGCAGCTTTACTTCATTTACTCTCTAGTTTCAAACGTATATTATCCAGTTCGTGTTTAATGACTTTTTTCCATTTTACCGGACGGTGCATTCAACTAGAGTATTATTCTAGCTCGAGGCCCAAAAATTCTTTACATGATACTCTCATAATATATTAGTTAAATTTTTTTCCTTATATTAAAGAACTTCATTAAAAGAAAACAATGAACTATTTTAAAGTAAATGAACAAAAATTTTTTCTTTAATAAAATTTATAATTTTTTAGTTAAATTTAACTAAATTTTAGAAAAATTCATGAATTATTTTTAAAGAAATTTTTTCATAAATTTTAGTTATGTCTTTTTTTCAGTGTAAATAACAAACAAATCGTCGCTGCGCCTAAAAATGGAGTCATGTGTTTTGGGGCAAGTGTTCAGGAGAGCAAAAAAACTGTTTATTTTCGTCCCTTCGCGATTTTTTTTTAAAGTTTGTTCTATAAAAAATTCTTGTACCGATATCCTATCCACATACTACAAAAAAAGTATGAAACATTTAACGGTTTTCCAGTGATGCAGAAATTTTCAAAAAACATACACATAACTCCTTTTTTAAGTACTTTTTGGAACAAAATTTAAATAAAATGGAAATATTTTTTACACATAACTCCTTTTGTTTATGAAACCATTCTTATTGTTAATTTCTTTTCGAGAGGGACAAAGACTAAATAAAGTTTGTTGGTGGTTTAAAGCGACATAAGTTAGACAAGGTCTTTGAAATTTTGGTATTATAAAGTTCTTCATTAAACAGCGAACAACAGATTTTTCGCAAAACTGGTGACATTTTTTGTTTTTTCTTGTAACTATTCAAGAGCCTCGACATAAATTGACATCTGTGAAAGATTCTGTACTTTAAATACTAAAATTTTCCGCCGTCAAATGATTTAATTGCTTTCACAAAGCTTGATTACCTGCCATTTAGGATTAAGATAACAGCATGAAAATATGCAAGTATTTTCCAAAAATCTTGACAAATTCATTCAAAATACTTCGAAGCTATGTGTGAACCTCATATTACTAAAATAGAGGTACATTTTGTCACGTTCTGTTACTTTTTTATCAAAAAAAGTTATGTGTAGCTTAACACATAACTCCTTTTCAGACCTTTTTTTAGTTTGACGAACACATAGCTCCTTTTACTAACTTTTGAACCAATCAAGATATCAAAAAACGGTTTAGTGAGTAAACGTATGACCAATATGGGATCATAAAGATGTAATAAAAAAAAATTTAAAAACTACACATGACTCCATTTTTAGGCGCAGCGACGAAATTATGTTTCTAACAACATTTTCCAACTTTTCTTAAACAATTTTGCAATGGCAACGTGTTGCTTGGATATTTTTAAAGATGGCAAACATTTTTCAAATTTTCCAAAAGTCAACTGTTGAAATGAGGATAATTTCTCAGCGGATTAACGTTTGTTTAATGTTAACATGTTTCTAGCAGTTTAAGTTTATACAACAAAATAAATCTTCAGTTTTCTTTAATCTTTTACTTCAAATAAAAAAAACAAGATTTAAAACTAATAAATCACATGCTGAAATATTTGTGAACAAACATATTAAAATCCTTGGCAACAAAGTAAAAAATATTTTCTTCATATATTTTTTTTTTAATTTTATAAATATGTGAAGATAATTTTTCATTCATTCTTTCATTTTGGCCCCTTTAAGCAATTTGTTTTTCTTCTTAACGGCAAATCCGGTAAGAAATATGTTTGTGTGATGTTAAGAAACAAATAAAATTATATTTATACAATGTTTTAAGGAGGATAATAAGGCGTTTAGACAGCAGACAAAAACTCGTTCACAGATCTATTTCAGATATTTAACTGTAAGGGTTTTAAAAAAATTAAATTCGAATTAGCCGAATTTAAGAGGAGTGCAATGTAAGACCAACCGTCATTAATTTTTATACCCCAACATTTTTTTTGAAACTACTACAAACCTACTGTCTTTCTCCACGTCTTAATGAGGCTCCAATGCAAAATGACATTTTTATATATTTCCCATGGATGCCCTTATGGGAGTTAAATGTATGACCGGCCCCCAATATTTTTTAACCCCAACATTTTTCCAAAACAAATCTACCCTCTATCTTCAATTTTTAAGGCGGTCCCCATACAATTTTTGTATTTTTTATAAACACATAAAATTAAGTAAAATATATATTTTATTATAGTCTAAACGCGGTAAAAACTAGTCAGCCTAGTGTTAAAGTAAAACGGAAATCAGAGCCTTTATGAGTCAATTCCTTTAATCAAAGACAATATTTCCTTTGAAACGTAAAAAAGCACAAACATACGAGTGAATTTTTAAACATATATTTCGAGGGGAAATTTGTCCAAACAATTACCACTGCAAAATTTTTTTTTTTAATTTTTTTGCATGTTGGAGGGTATAAAAGATTCGAAACAGCAGAATTTAATACTCGTACTTGTTTTTGTGTATGTTTGTTAAACAATTTAACCATTTTTGTAGGTGCGGATTTTAAAGAAATTTTTTAATAATGAAAAAATTTTATACTTAAATGCAAAAATCAAAATAAATAAAGTTATGAGCATTTATCGCGAGGGAAAAAATGCCCCCCAATTACTCCTGGCGACCCCAACCCCCCCCCCCCCCCCCACAAAAAAAATCCCTTAATTTTTTTATTACACTCAAAAAAAAGGTTTACAAGGTTTTTACCAATAAAATTGTAAATTTACAAATTTTATGATACGATAAATTTTACAAAGAGGTTTCGTAATTTTACTAGATTTTTTGCTACCTCTTATTTTACGAGAATTCCTACACAGAGAAAAATAAATTTCCAACTGAATTCTTCAGTTGTAGCAACTAAAAATTCGGTTGCTGCTACTAAATTTCACTGTGGCAGACGAATTTTTTAGTTGTTTCAATTAAAAGACTGTTGTATTAACAAAATTTAGTTGTAACTACCGATATTTAGTTGTTTTAACCTTAATACAAATGCATCAACCGAATTTTTGTTGCAACAACTGAATTTCAGTTGGAAATTAGCAAATTTGTTTTCTGTGTGTAGTAATTTTACAAGCTTTTTACCAATAATATTGTAATTTTACAAGCTTTTTACCAAAAAAATTGTAAATTTACAGTTTTTTTGGCACAATTAAAATTACAAGAAATTCTCGTGAATTTACTAGATTTTTTTTTGTAAAACTATCTTGGAAATTTGTAAAATTACAAAAAATATTGTAAAGTCACAAAAAAAATGTAAAATTTGGATCGACCAAATTTGTTTGTTAAAAAACAAGGAAAACTGTCAAATATTGGTAAAATGGGATTACGAGATTTTTCCTCGTAATTTAATAAAGTTTTTTTTTGTAGTTTTTTTTTTACATTTTGCAGGGTAGAAAAGATTCGGCACAGCTGAATTTAACACTTTTACTTGTTTGTGTTAATATTGACTCTAAAAGGCACTGTTCCGAAACCAACAATATTAAAAATAAAAATATAAAAAAGGAAAATTCGCTCCATCCTATTGTAGATTTATACATATCAACTAGGGATGCCAATCCCGAAACCCGAATGTTCGTGATTTTTCGGGATTGACAAATCCCGAATGCCGGAATTAATTTTTTTTAAATCCCAGGATTTTCCTGGATTGTCAAATGAGGCATGTTGGACTTAAATTCACTTACTTTTTAAGTGGGAAATTTCTGATTACTCAATACATATAACAACATTTTTATGAAATTAGTTAAATTTTGTGTAGATTTATTTTATAACGGATTATGAAGTAAAACAGCTGTAAAAAGTTGTATTCAATAGTTTTAGTTCATAATTGGGTGACATGACATAATCCCCACGGACATAATCCCCATTTTCGTTATGGGGATTATGGCCGAAATTAATTCAGTCTTATTCCCCATAAAGTTAGTGGGGACTATGACGAAAATAATGTGGACATTATCCCAATAAAAAATGGACATAATTCCCAAATTCATGGGCATAATGACCACGTAACAAATGGCCATAATCCCCATTACAGGTATTATGTCTACTATAATCAAAATAATTATAAAAACTCATTTTTTGTGTTAAAAGCTTTTCTGCGTGACCGGCCTTTGACCTGGCTTAGAGATTGCAACACCATGCATTAAACCCACCCTCTCCGCAAAAAACAGGGATTATGACCGAAATTGCTTTTGACTTAATCCCCATAATGAGAATGAGGGATATGACCGAAAAAATTTCGATCGTGATCCCAACGGGGAACGATCGTGATCCCAACGGGGAACATATACCCATTGGGAATATGAACGGTTTGGAAAGGGTCATAGTCCCCACAATCACTATGGGGATTATGGCCGTGAATTGTTCGATCATAATCCTCATTTCCGTTACGGAGATAATGTCCGTTTGGAATATGTCCTGTCACCTTGTCCTTAAGCAAAATCGGACCAGTTTGTTCCCACTTGAACAACTAAAACAACCTTTGAAAATCCCAATATTTTTTAGCAATTTGTACTTTGTTAGGCAAATGAGACATTTTTATGTCCTGCACCAAGCGGCTTAGGATATTTAATTTTTCTCGTTCTGTTACTTAAGCGTAACAAATGCACTGTTTCGTGTCTTCCACTGACGGATAGACGGACATTGCTGGAATCTATTAAAATCTGCCATTGACCAATAACACAGTGATAACAAAATCGAACTTTCCGAATCGGAATGGGATGAAACCAAAAGCAAATGAAAGTTTAATTTTTTCAAAAGAAACACCTCAAGGCTTTTTTTAGTTTGGTTCGAGATTTTTTTTACACGCATTTGAAGCAATGTGTATACTAAATATGTCCAAATTTAGGGGCGCCTGTTGGTGACCTTATTAGGCATGTGGGGTCCACCGTCTAAGTTTAAACTGGAAATTACGTTAGCTATAACCGGTATGAATTTTGCTGCAATCGGTCTAGTACCCACTTACTGAATAGCCAAATTATTAAAAACAAACCACTGTGCACCGTTGCGTATGATTGTTATTTAAGGGCAGTTACAAAATTAAGTATACGCCTCTTAAAAAATCTGTACATTCTTTCTCAGCTCTGCAAGCAACTACTATACGATGTGGCTAAAAATTTTGCAAAAAAAAAAAAATCTTAGCATTAAATCCCAATTTTTATATGGCATTACACAAAAGCTATAAAACCTTTTTAACGACTGCTTGCTTTATTTGATTTTCCTTATGTTTATTTTTATTTTCTCTTCCTCCAAAAAAATTTCTTTTGCTAGATTAAAGCCATCGCAGCAGACAAATACAATTATACTTTTCACGATAACGACACCATATCCGCCTTTGTGACTTCATTTTTTGATGGTGTCTTATTGTATGCGAATGCACTCAACGATAGTATACGCGAAGATCCCACAGTACTGACAAGACCAATAAATGGCACTGATATGGTGAGACGTATGTGGAATCGTAGTTTCTTGGGTATCACTGGCAATGTGACCATAGATGCTAATGGTGATAGAATATCGGCTTACTCACTGCTAGATATGAATCCAACAACAGGCAGATTTGAAATTGTAGCACACTTTCAGCATAATAAATTGGAATATGTGGCGGGGAAGACAATACATTGGGCTGGTGGTCGATTGGAGCCTCCGTTAGATAGACCGGTGTGTGGTTATGATGGTGCCTTGTGTCCGGATAATTGTAAGTACTGTAATTACACTGTGCAACATGAATTTGAATTTTGATTAAGAAAAAAAGTTGAAGTAGAATACTTTAAAAGCAAAATCTCCAAATGGAAAACCAAAGAAAAATGTTCTCTGTTTTGCTCTCTCCATTTTGCTCTATGATGGTTTTCAAGCTCTTTGCAAAGCCCTTTAAGGGTTTTGATTGCCATTTTTTTTGTGTGCATTCTAGATACAATCGAGGGCTGAAATTGTTGCACAGTGTTATTAAGTTGACATCTCTGGGTTTTGTTACATCCGTATTGTCAATGAAAACTATCGAAACCTTTTACGGTTTTTTAACTGTCAAATTTGTATAAAAACACTCAAAAAAATACGTTAGTAGATTTACTAATTTTTTTTTTGCTAATGCTAGTTAGCTAACTTTTAGCAAATTTTTAGTTGAGATTAGCATGTTAGCAAAAAATTCTTGTAAACTTCATTTAGCACATTAGCAATTTTAAACAAACGTTGAACTAATTTCTTTTGCTAAGATTTGAAATTGAGTTGACAACATTTTTACAAGATTTTTTGCTAACATTAGCAAAAATAAACGGTAAATTTTTTTTTATTTTCAGAAAACTTAAAATGGCGATATCTCGAAAACTAAGCCAGATTGAGCAAAATGGAGGGCATTTTTGGTTCTTAGAATCTCCATACTTTCGCGGGTCCTCTTCACATGTGTGGACCCTAATGGGCCCTAACTTTGGATCCAAAAAAGTTAGCATTCCCGAAAATTTTAAAATGCTCATATCTCGGTAAATATTGCCGACACAACAAAAAGTCCAAAAGCATTTTTGTAGCTCTCAATACGTAGAACAAGACCGCAAAATATTCAAAAGCTCTCCGCCCGGGTAAAAATGAAATATATATGATCATATATGAAGATATATGGATCATATATGGATTTATATAACCATATATTATCATATATGGCTCCATATATGTTTATATATGATCAGATCCGTAAATTGGCCCGATATGAGCTCATATCGGGCCAATTTACGGATCAAATCATATATAAACATATATGGAGCCATATATGATAATATATGGTTATATAAATCCATATATGATCCATATATCTTCATATATGATCATATATATTTCATTTTTACCCGGGCGAGTAATATTTTTGAAGTTATCGAGTTTTTTGATTCTCAAGACCCCAGTGGTCCCCTATAATCACGTATCTCAAAAACTAAGCAAGGTAGAGCGAAACGGACACAAATTTTGGATCAAAAACTATGATGGTTTTTAAGGAACCCAACTAGGTCTGGACCCATCGGGGTCTGGACCTATCGGGTCCGAACCCAATGGGGTCCTCAAATGTGTCAAAAAAAAAAAAAAATTTTGTTAACTAATTATTGGCAAAACATTTTTGCTAACTTTAGCAAAAAAATTGTGGGTTCAAAATCAGCAAATTTTCTTGTAGGTTTACAAGCTTTTTTTGCTAACATTACAGTTTTTTTTTTTTGAGTGTACAACACAACTAAGTTTGTCTCTTAATTAATTCTCTTTTAATTTCTTCTCTCTTTCTTTTTAGCCCTTCCCGGTTACGCCATACTCTCTATAGTCCTGGGAGCCGTAGTCATCATAATGAGTATTTGTTTCTTCTTTGGCTATCGTCACTATAAATCGGAAGCCGAAATAAATTCCATGGCTTGGCGTGTTTCTATTGACGATGTTATATTTCACAATGCAGCCGGTCGCTGTTTTCGTGGTTCTTTACATTCCTTGGTCAAACATAATTCACAAATGACTCTAATGTCTGAAGACATGGGCTCCCTAAGTGGAGATCGTCAAATTTTCATACCCGTAGGTATGTTCCGTGGCTGTAAAGTAGCAGTGAAAGCCATAGACGAACGTAATATTAGTCTTACGCGTCCCTTGATGTTAGAATTGAAACGTATGAAAGATTTACAACATGATCATTTGGTAAAATTTTATGGAGCCTGCCTGGATCCGGCTAAAAGTTTTATTTTAACTGAGTACTGCCCCAAGGGCTCGCTGCAAGATATTTTGGAAAATGATCAATTCCAGCTGGACTGGATGTTTAAATTGTCACTGATGCATGACATAGTTAGAGGAATGCATTTTTTACATAGTTCCGATATTAAATCGCATGGAAATTTGAAATCCTCAAATTGTGTGGTGGATTCAAGATTTGTTTTGAAAATCTGTGATTTTGGTTTGCATACGTTGCGCAAGGAGAATGGCAGTGATAATGGCAGTGATATAGAGAATTGTAATAGTTATGCATATTGGAGTAGTAAGTATTGTGAAAAAAAAATTTTAAATTTAAAAAAAAAAATTTTGTTTAACAAAGTTTAATTTACACTGTGCAACAAATTTGAGGTCATCAAGTTTAGCTGTAATGGGACCAAAAAATTTTAACTGCACCATTTATAGATTGAATTTGAACTTTTGCTATAGGAAAAATGTCTCAGAATCTGCGACTTTCTCTATAAGAAAAATGTCTCAGAATCTGAGACTTTTTCTATAAGAAAAATGTCTCAGAATCTGAGACTTTTTATATAAGAAAAATGTCTCAGAATCTGAGACTTTTTATATAAGAAAAATGTCTCAGAATCTGAGACTTTTTCTATAAGAAAAATGTCTCAGAATCTGAGACTTTTTCTATAAGAAAAATGTCTCAAAATCTGAGACTTTTTCTATAAGAAAAATGTCTCAGAATCTGAGACTTTTTTGATAGGAAAAATGTCTCAGAATCTAAGACTTTTTCTATAAGAAAAATGTCTCAGAATCTGATACTTTTTCTATACGAAAAATGTCTCAGAATCTGAGACTTTTTTTGTAAAAAAAATATCTCAGAATCTGAGACTTTTCTACTAATAGGAAAAATGTCTCAGAGTCAGAGACTTTTTCTATAGAAAAAATGTCTCAGAATCTGAGACTTTTTCTATAGGAAAAATGTCTCAGAATCTGAGACTTTTTCTACAGGAAAAATGTCTCAGAATCTGAGACTTTTTCTACAGGAAAAATGTCTCAGAATCTGAGACTTTTTCTATAGGAAAAATGTCTCAGAATCTGAGACTTTTTCTATAGGAAAAATGTCTCGAATCTGAGACTTTTTCTATAGGAAAAATGTCTCAGAATCTGAGACTTTTTCTATAGGAAAAATGTCTCAGAATCTGAGACTTTTTCTATAGGAAAAATGTCTGAGAATCTGAGACTTTTTCTATAGGAAAAATGTCTCAGAATCTGAGACTTTTTCTATAGGAAAAATGTCTCAGAATCTGAGACTTTTTCTATAGGAAAAATGTCTCAGAATCTGAGACTTTTTCTATAGGAAAAATGTCTCAGAATCTGAGACTTTTTCTATAGGAAAAATGTCTCAGAATCTGAGACTTTTTCTATAGGAAAAATGTCTCAGAATCTGAGACTTTTTCTATAGGAAAAATGTCTCAGAATCTGAGACTTTTTCTATAGGAAAAATGTCTCAGAATCTGAGACTTTTTCTATAGGAAAAATGTCTCAGAATCTGAGACTTTTTCTATAGGAAAAATGTCTCAGAATCTGAGACTTTTTCTATAGGAAAAATGTCTCAGAATCTGAGACTTTTTCTATAGGAAAAATGTCTCAGAATCTGAGACTTTTTCTATAGGAAAAATGTCTCAGAATCTGAGACTTTTTCTATAGGAAAAATGTCTCAGAATCTGAGACTTTTTCTATAGGAAAAATGTCTCAGAATCTGAGACTTTTTCTATAGGAAAAATGTGTCAGGATCTGAGTTTTTGCTTCGAGAAGGTTGGTATTGCATTTGAGTGATATCGGTTCAGCGTCTCCAAAATTATGAACAAAAATGTAAGGACACCTAGAAAATTTTGGTACATTTAAAATATCCTAAAAATATAAAATGCTTTAATTAGGCTGCTGGTTGTCACATGAGAAAATAATTGGACACGGAAAGACATTTATTTAAATAAGTACAAACAAAATTTTTTTACTTAAAAATTTGTTCGAAAAATATTTTTTTGCCAAAATTTTTTTTCGGTGGAATTTTTTTCAAACTTTTTTTTCAAACTTTTTTTTCAATTTTTTTTTTTCTTTAAAATAAATTAATTTTACTAATATTTTTGCATTAAAATTTTTTTTTCGCGGAAATTTTTTTTCAACAAAAAAGATTTTTTTCGCGCAAATTATTTTTCCAAAAAAAAAATTGTTTTTATATCTATATCTATAAATTCGGCAACGCCGACTTTAACTTTTTTATACCCTCCACTTACAAGTGAAGTCTCCCTAGTGTCACCCGCGGATCTTTATGGAATTGGTTTAATTTTGTAGAACAGAAAAAATAAAGGGACACGTATTTTTTTTTAGAGGCCCAAATTCATATTTAGGGGTAAAAAGGAGGGGGGAATACACATTTTTTAGTTTTTTTCGTTCATCTCCTATATTATGCAAAGAAACCTAGTCATGTTGCATACCAAATGAAAGGTCTTTGGAATACCTATCTATGTGTGTGAAGAACGTGTCCAAACATGCACAACTTTTCGTCATATTGAGTAAAATACCAAAACTTTACGACATTTTTGTTAATAAGTCGAAAAATATTAACTTTTTTGGCATGTTGTTAGCACCACGAGATAGGTATTTTCCTTCAATCTGATACCACACATGCCTATTTTAATTTTGTATAAATAGGCGTAAATCGTAAAAAACTGAAAAAGGTCAATTTCCCCCCATACAAATCGACCATCCTAAAAATGAGTTTGGGCAGCTAAAAAAAAACGTGTCGAATTAATTTTCGTTCTTAACAACATATCCAAATTTCATGAAGATCAGAGGGTGACACTAGGGAGACTTCACTTGTTAGTGATAGAGGGTATATATAAGTTAGTCATTCCGTTTGTAAGTCATCGAAATATCGGTCTGAGACCCCATAAAGTATATATATTATTGATCAGTGATCGATTCTAAGACATTCCAGCGATGCCCGTCTGTCTGTCCGTCCGTGGAAATGGTGTTCACGGCCGAAGTATTAAACATGTATGACTGAGACTTAGCACATTTACTTGTTGTTGTCCTAAGTTGTTTGGTGTTGCATTTGAGCGAAATCGGTTCAGCGGTTCAGAAGTTATGAACGAAAATGTAAGAACACCTCGAAAATTTTAGTACACACAGGGAAAAAATTATTTGGAACTCAGTCGGAACTCCTCAAATTTGGTTTCAGAATATAAGTATTAGTTACAACGACTCAAATTCAAATTTCATGATTCAAAAAGTAAATTTGTATCCAAATATCTAAACAAATTACCAAAAAACCATCACACTTTCAAAAAATATTGGTTGCATTTATCATTTCCAAAAAAATATTACTTCAAAAACTTTCATAATAGTCCGAACCATTCATTTATTTTTTTTTTTGTAATGCAATAAATTTTTAATAACTAGCACAGAATATTAGTTTAGTTGTATAAAAAAATCAGTTACAGCAACTGATGCTTGTATAAAAAGTTAAAAAATTTTAAAAATTCAAAATACATTTGAAATTAAAATTTTAATGTAATACTATCTTCGAATTATTTAGATTTGGTACATACAATCATTTTTTAATTTTGTATAAAAGTTACTGCAACTAATTGTATGTTGCTTTTAAAAAAAATTATTTAAATTATTAAAAGTCATAAAAAACAAAATAATTTTACAGAAAAGTTATTTTTTAAGAAATAATTGGAATAAGATAATTAAAAACATCAAAAAAAATATAGTTTACAAAAAGGAAAATAAACCACAAAAAGTAAGTAAATCTAAATTAACCCAAAATACATTTGTATTATTTTTAATAAAGACTGGATTTATTTTTAGCAAAATATGTACATTAAAATTTAAAAAAGGAAATTTGGAGAAATAATCTTGCGGATTTACCTACGAGCATTGATCTACAATAATTATCAACATTCAACTTTAGATATCAACATATCAATATCAACATTCAACATAAATACATATCAACATTCAACAAAAGACACATCTCTATTAAAATGCTGTATTGGGACGAAATTTGAGAGGTTAGATATTTGCATAAAAATTGTGTAGACTTATTCGAATTTTCTACAGAAAAAGTATCTCTGAAAAAATGTCTCAGAATCTGAGACTTTTTCTATAGAAAAAATGTCTCAGAATCTGAGACTTTTTTCTATAGAAAAAATGCCTCAGAATCTGAGACTTTTTTCTATAGAAAAAATGCCTCAGAATCTGAGACTTTTTTCTATAGAAAAAATGCCTCAGAATCTGAGACTTTTTCTACAGAATCTGAGACTTTTTCTATAGAAAAAATGTCTCAGAATCTGAGACTTTTTCTATAGAAAAAATGTCTCAGAATCTGAGACTTTTTCTATAGAAAAAATGTCTCAGAATCTGAGACTTTTTCTATAGAAAAAATGTCTCAGAATCTGAGACTTTTTCTATAGAAAAAATGTCTCAGAATCTGAGACTTTTTCTATAGAAAAAATGTCTCAGCATCTTAGACTTTTTCTATAGAAAAAATGTCTCAGAATCTGAGACTTTTTCTATAGAAAAAATGTCTCAGAATCTGAGACTTTTTCTATAGAAAAAATGTCTCAGAATCTGAGACTTTTTCTATAGAAAAAATGTCTCAGAATCTGAGACTTTTTCTATAGAAAAAATGTTTCAGAATCTGAGACTTTTTCTATAGAAAAAATGTCTCAGAATCTGAGCCTTTGTCTATAGAAAAAATGTCTCAGAATCTGAGACTTTTTCTATAGAAAAAATGTCTCAGAATCTGAGACTTTTTCTATAGAAAAAGTCTCAGATTCTGAGACTTTTTTATATAGAAAAAATGTTTCAGAATCTGAGACTTTTTCTATAAAAAAAATGTCTCAGAATCTGAGAATTTTTCTATAGAAAAAATGTCTCAGAATCTAAGAATTTTTCTATTGAAAAAATGTCTCAGAATCTGAGACTTTTTCTATAGAAAAAATGTTTCAGAATCTGAGAATTTTTCTATAAAAAAAATGTCTCAGAATCTGAGACTTTTTCTATAGAAAAAATGTCTCAGTATCTGAGACTTTTTCTATAGAAAAAATGTTTCACAATCTGAGACTTTTTCTTTAGAAAAAATGTCTCAGAATCTCAGAATATGTTCCAAGATCTGCGACTTTTTTAATAGAAAAAATGTTTCAGAATTTCAGACTTTTTCTGTAGAAAAAATGTCTCAAATCGTGAGAATTTTTCAACAAGAAAAATGTCTCAGAGTCCGAGACTTTTTCTATAGAAAAAATGTTTTAGAATCTGAGACTTTTTCTAAAGCAAAAATGTCTTAGAATCTGAGACTTTTTCTATAGAAAAAATGTCTCAGAATCTGGGACTTTTTCTATAGAAAAAATGTCTCAGAATCTGAGACTTTTTCTATAGAAAAAATGTCTCAGAATCTGAGACTTTTTCTATAGAAAAAAATGTCTCAGAATCTGAGACTTTTTCTATAGAAAAAATGTCTCAGAATCTGAGACTTTTTCTATAGAAAAAATGTCTCAGAATCTGAGCCTTTGTCTATAGAAAAAATGTCTCAGAATCTGAGACTTTTTCTATAGAAAAAATGTCTCAGAATCTGAGCCTTTGTCTATAGAAAAAATGTCTCAGAATCCGAGACTTTTTCTATAGAAAAAATGTCTCAGAATCTGAGACATTTTCTATAGAAAAAATGTCTCAGAATCTGAGACTTTTTTATATAGAAAAAATGTTTCAAAATCTGAGACTTTTTCTATAGAAAAAATGTCTCAGAATCTGAGAATTTTTCTATAGAAAAAATGTCTCAGAATCTGAGAATTTTTCTATAGAAAAAATGTCTTAGAATCTAAGAATTTTTCTATAGAAAAAATGTCTCAGAATCTGAGACTTTTTCTAAAGAAAAAATGTCTCAGAATCTAAGACTTTTTCTATAGAAAAAATGTTTCAGAATCTGAGAATTTTTCTATAGAAAAAATTTCTCAGAATCTGAGACTTTTTCTATAGAAAAAATGTCTCAGTATCTGAGACTTTTTCTATAGAAAAAATGTCTCAGAATCTGAGACTTTTTTTATAGAAAAAATGTTTCACAATCTGAGACTTTTTCTTTAGAAAAAATGTCTCAGAATCTCAGAATATGTTCCAAGATCTACGACTTTTTTTATAGAAAAAATGTTTCAGAATTTCAGACTTTTTCTATAGAAAAAATGTCTCAAATCGTGAGAATTTTTCAACAAGAAAAATGTCTCAGAGTCCGAGACTTTTTCTATAGAAAAAATGTTTTAGAATCTGAGACTTTTTCTAAAGCAAAAATGTCTTAGAATCTGAGACTTTTTCTATAGAAAAAATGTCTCAGAATCTGGGACTTTTTCTATAGAAAAAATGTCTCAGAATCTAAGACTTTTTCTTTTTTTTTTTTCTTCTATAGAAAATGTCTCAAAATCTGAGACTTTTTCTATAGAAAAAATGTCTCAGAATCTGAGACTTTTTCTATAGAAAAAATGTCCCAGAGTCTTAGACTTTTTCTATAGAAAAATGTCTCAGAATTTGAGACTTTTTCTATAGAAAAAGTGTCTCAGAATCTGAGACTTTTTCTATAGAAAAAATGTCTCAGAATCTGAGACTTTTTCTATACAAAAGGTCTCGGAATCTCAGACATTTTTTCTACAGAAAAAGTCTCAGAATCTGAGACATTTTTTCTACAGAAAAAGTTTCAAATTCTGAGACATTTTTTCTATAGAAAAAGTCTCAGATTCTGAGACATTTTTTCTATAGAAAAAGAATCTGAGACTTTTTCTATAGAAAAAATGTCTTCGATGTCTCAGATTCTAATACGACTTTTATATAGAATAATTCTTAGATTCTGAAACGTTTTTCCTTTAGAAAAAGTCTCAGATTATGTTACTTTTGTTGTATAGAAAAAGTCTCAGATTTTGAGTCTATGATTCTAAGACATTTTTTCTATAGAAAGTTTTAGATTGTAAGATATTTCTGCTATAGAAAAATTCGCAGGTTCTATACAAAAAGTGTCAGATTCTATAACATATTTTCTATAGAAAAAGTCTTAGATTGGAAGATATATTTTCTATAGAAAAAGTCTCAGGTGCTGAGACGTTTTTTGAGAATTAAAAAAAAAAAAAAAATATGTTTAAAAATTGTACTAAATATCAACTTATGTATATCTTTTTGTAAAATTAACTTATTTAATAAATATATTACAAAAAACATTTTTTGTCTTTTATTTTACGGTTGAAGGACCCAATTAATAAAATATTTTAGTCGTGGTGCTGTTATATCGGTCACAACAACCATTCTAATCTTATAATTTTTCGTTGCTTCAACAGATATATTCAGTTGCTCTTACTGAAATTCGATATATATACCAATTGACTGAATCGAAAATATTAGTAATTACAACTGATAAAAGTGATAGTTGGCTGGACTACAATAATTTGGTTGGTTCTAAATTTGGTTGGCACAACGAATCCGTTTTCTGTGTGTACATTCTACACACAGAAAAAAGAGTAGTTAGGATTCAGTTGGAATTATCAAATTTCTATTATTAAATACATATTTTATTTCATCCTACTATTTTTTTACAGCTAGGGAAGAAAAACAATATTAATATATGTAAAAAAGCCTTAGTGACCACATATTGGTTAGACAAACAAAACTTTAAAAAACCAATACTGTTCCAGCAACCATTAGTACACGTAACCATTTAAAAAACAAGAATTGGATATCACAAACGTTAATTTGTCTCTTGCAACGAAAATTGTTTTTTGCGACTAACGTCAGAAAAAAATATTCACATTTATTTTATTTTTAATCTTTACTAATAATTACAAAAAAAAAAATGTTTTCATTGCAAAATACTTAAATAATTTTAATAAAAGGATCAAATATGGACAAATTAAGAATTAGTATAAAATCGGTAAGTTTACTAATAACAAAAATATCGCTCTAAAAGTGAATGACCTATTTATTTTTCAGAGGGGAAGATAACAAAGACGGAAAAAGATGACACATTAATGGGTTAGAAAATTGAAGGTATTATATTGCTAAGAATTTAGGAATGATGAGTCCATGTTTTCTCCCAAATTTCCGGACCAAAAACTTAACAAAAATATCGTAAGTAGAATCTGAGACTTTGCCAAGAGATAAGAAAAAATACGATTTATTCTAACGCAAAATGTTTCAAAAATTCAGAATTTTCAATAGAAAAATTGTCTCAAAATCTGAGACTTTTTCTATTGAAAAATTTCCTCAGAATCTGAGACTTTTTCTATAGAAAAATTGTCTCAGAATCTGAGACTTTTTCTATAGAAAAATTGTCTCAGAATCTGAGACTTTTTCTATAGAAAAATTGTCACAGAATCTGAGACTTTTTCTATAGAAAAATTGTCTCAGAATCTGAGACTTTTTCTATAGAAAAATTGTCTCAGAATCTGAGACTTTTTCTATAGAAAAATTGTCTCAGAATCTGAGACTTTTTCTATAGAAAAATTGTCTCAGAATCTGAGACTTTTTCTATAGAAAAATTGTCTCAGAATCTGAGACTTTTTCTATAGAAAAATTGTCTCAGAATCTGAGACTTTTTCTATAGAAAAATTGTCTCAGAATCTGAGACTTTTTCTATAGAAAAATTGTCTCAGAATCTGAGACTTTTTCTATAGAAAAATTGTCTCAGAATCTGAGACTTTTTCTATAGAAAAATTGTCTCAGAATCTGAGACTTTTTCTATAGAAAAATTGTCTCAGAATCTGAGACTTTTTCTATAGAAAAATTGTCTCAGAATCTGAGACTTTTTCTATAGAAAAATTGTCTCAGAATCTGAGACTTTTTCTATAGAAAAATTCTCTCAGAATCTGAGACTTTTTCTATAGAAAAATTCTCTCAGAATCTGAGACTTTTTCTATAGAAAAATTGTCTCAGAATCTGAGACTTTTTCTATAGAAAAATTGTCTCAGAATCTGAGACTTTTTCTATAGAAAAATTGTCTCAGAATCTGAGACTTTTTCTATAGAAAAATTGTCTCAGAATCTGAGACTTTTTCTATAGAAAAATTGTCTCAGAATCTGAGACTTTTTCTATAGAAAAATTGTCTCAGAATCTGAGACTTTTTCTATAGAAAAATTGTCTCAGAATCTGAGACTTTTTCTATAGAAAAATTGTCTCAGAATCTGAGACTTTTTCTATAGAAAAATTGTCTCAGAATCTGAGACTTTTTCTATAGAAAAATTGTCTCAGAATCTGAGACTTTTTCTATAGAAAAATTGTCTCAGAATCTGAGACTTTTTCTATAGAAAAATTGTCTCAGAATCTGAGACTTTTTCTATAGAAAAATTGTCTCAGAATCTGAGACTTTTTCTATAGAAAAATTGTCTCAGAATCTGAGACTTTTTCTATAGAAAAATTGTCTCAGAATCTGAGACTTTTTCTATAGAAAAATTGTCTCAGAATCTGAGACTTTTTCTATAGAAAAATTGTCTCAGAGTCTGAGACTTTTTCTATAGAAAAATTGTCTCAGAATCTGAGACTTTTTCTATAGAAAAATTGTCTCAGAATCTGAGAATTTTTCTATAGAAAAATTGTCTCAGAATCTGAGAATTTTTCTATAGAAAAATTGTCTCAGAATCTGAGAATTTTTCTATAGAAAAATTGTCTCAGAATCTGAGAATTTTTCTATAGAAAAATTGTCTCAGAATCTGAGAATTTTTCTATAGAAAAATTGTCTCAGAATCTGAGAATTTTTCTATAGAAAAATTGTCTCAGAATCTGAGACTTTTTCTATAGAAAAATTGTCTCAGAATCTGAGACTTTTTCTATAGAAAAATTGTCTCAGAATCTGAGACTTTTCTATAGAAAAATTGTCTCAGATTCTGAGACTTTTTCTATAGAAAAATTGTCTCAGAATCTGAGACTTTTCTATAGAAAAATTGTCTCAGAATCTGAGACTTCTTCTATAGAAAAATTGTCTCAGAATCTGAGACTTCTTCTATAGAAAAATTGTCTCAGAATCTAGACTTTTTTTCTATAGAAAAAGTCTCAGATTCTGAGAAATTTTTTCTGTAGAAAAAGTCTCAGATTCTGAGACATTTTTTCTATAGAATAAGTTTTAGGTTCTGAGACATTTTTTCTATAGAAGAAGTCTCAGATTCTGAGAAGTTTTTTCTCTAGAAAAAGTCTCAGATTCTGAGATAATTTTTCTATATAAAAAGTCTCAGGTTCTGAGACAATTTTTCTATAGAAAAATCTCAGATTCTGAGACAATTTTCTATAGAAAAAGTCTCAGATTCTGAGACATTTTTCTATAGGAAAAGTCTCAGATTCTTAGATATTTTTTGTATAGAAAAAATGTCAGATTCTGAGAAATTTTTTCGATAGAAAAAGTCTCAGATTCTGAGACATTTTTTCTATAGAAAAAGCCTCAGTTTTAAGACCGTTTTTTGTAGAAAAAGTTTTAGACTCTGAGACATTTGTGCTATAGAAAAATTATCTGATTCTAACACATTTCTCCTATAGAATAAGCCTTAAATTCTATTCAAAAAGTGTGAGATTCTGGGAAATTTTTTCTATAAAAAAGTCTCAGATTCTGAGACATATTTTCTTTAAAATCTCTCAGGTGTTGAAACCTTTTTCTCAGATTCTGAAATTTTTTTTATACAAACAAATATCAACTTTTGTGAATATTTTTGTAAAACTAACTTATTTAATAAATATATTACTAAAAAACATAAATTTTGGATTTTTATTTTACGGTTAAGGGAGCCCATGAATAAAACATTTTAGTTGTGGTGCTAAAATATCGGTCATAACAACCATTTCTTATCAATTGATTAAAATTAAATTCGGTAGATGGGAATGAAATTATTGGTAATCACAACTGATAAAAGTGATAGTTGGCTGGACTACAAAAATTTGGTTGGTTCTAAATTTGGTTGGCACAACGAATCCGTTTTCTGTGTGTACATAACCTAAAAATACAAAATGCTTTAAATTGGCTGCTGGTTGGCATATGTGAACAGAATTGGACACAGAGTGGTATTTTTACAAGTACAAACCTATTTTTTACAAAAAAAAAAGTCGCGGAATTTTTTTTTTACCAAAAAATTTTTTCCGCGAATTTTTTTTTTCAAAAGAATTTTTTTCCTAAAAAATCTTTTTTTTTTAAGATTGTGGAGGGTATCTATACATTCGGCAAGGTCGAATTTAACCTTTTTACTTCATATTTGTATATATTATTTTTCAATTTTTTACTTGTTTAATTGTTGCTTTAGTGTAAAGCAAATATTTACTTTACTTATCTTTGTAAATATTTAAATAAATTTATATAAATTTTTTTGTCTTAAAAACAAAAAAAAATATGAAAACCACATTTCTAATGAAAAAGTACCAATTGTTGCCAATTTAGAATGAGGTTTTCCTCAGTTTTTAAATTAAAAGGAAATAGCACATACACAGTTAAAAATTTGTGTTGAAAATAAAATTTGTACGAAATTTTAATTTTTTTTTTTTAGAAAAACAATTTACTAACAACTAACAAATGTAACTGTTTTTGTAGTGCATTTTACCGCCTTATTTTTTTACTGAGATTTTAGGGCATATCGTGGAACTATATTCAATTTGAGCTATCTGCTCGGTTGACGAAAATGAGTTTTTGATGGCAAAATGTTCGCTGGCATAAGTGTCATCTATGGTATTAATTTCAGAACAAAAAAAATATTTTAAGACTATTTTATTCCAAAAATAGCATGAGCTATGTGAAACCATGTTTTTTTATAAATAAAAATTTGAGCTATCTACAGTTTAGTTTACTAGGGTAAACTTTTAAATTTAAATTTTTTTATATTATCACTTTTTATACGGTGTTCCCATCAATAAAAATAATGGCAGTTTTTTTTTTGAAAGTTTCAACTCCTTTCCGCGGTTAAAAACGCGGTTTTTGAACCATATTTCGATGCGGAACAAAATCGGTTGAACTTTTTGCATATTTTATTTGTCCATTCGATTGTACAGCAAACACAAGTGTTATGACATTTTTCGCAAGCTTCATGAAGGTTCCAAATAATGGCGATAAAGCGCGAAAAAATCGATGATTTAAAAAAAAAAATTAAAAAGTATTTTTTTTAACACTTGTAACGGAAGGGCTTTAAAAACTGAGAAATATGGTACCAAATTCACATTTTTATCATAATCCGTTAAAAAGTTATAAAGCTTTAAAGTCTATATTTAATGAGCTATCTGCTTAGGTTGATTAATTTCAAATAAAAAAGGTTGAGCTATCTGCTGTAACTCAGCGAATAATACGAATTTTTACAAACAAAGCACGTGTAAAATTTAAGAGTAATTATTAATTAATATTGTAAAAGATCGGCCGACAAAAAGTTTAAAAATACGCGAATGCGACGGTTTTTTTGCTCTCCTGAAAAGTAATGTTTTTTTAGATAGCTCAAATTGAATATAGTTTAACGATATGATTTTTCTAGACCTTTAACTGTTTTTTACATTTCATTTTAGTCATACAGGGTATATATAAGTTTGTCATTCCGTTTGTAACTCATTGAAATATCAATTTGGTACCCCATAAAGAATATATATTATTGATCAGTGATCGATTGTTAAGACATTTTAGCGATGCCTGTCTGACTTTTGAAATGGCGATCACGGCGAAAATATTGCACATAGACATGACTGAAACTTAACATTGTATTTACTTGTTATTGCCCTGAGCGATACCGGTTCGGCGTTTCACCTCGAAAATTTTGGTATATTCCACATAACCTAAAAATGCAAAATACTTTAATTAGGATGTGAATAAAATTGGATACCGAATGTTATTTCAGCAAGTACAAACATATTATTTTACAACAAAAATCGCGGAATAATTTTTTCACCAATTTTATTTTTTTACAACATTTTGTTTTTTCGCTGAAATTTTTTTTTTTTTTTTGTAAATTATTTTTTTTTACATTGTTTAGGGTATTAATACATTCGGCAATGCCGAATTTAACTTTATTTGTTTATTTTTTTTTATATTTAGTATAAGTTAAATATTTGTTAGTACATATGAGGCATTCCACACCAAATGTCCCGCTACAGAAAAACATGTGTCCCGTAAATTTCTGAATAGGTTGTTTGGATAGCCCTATATGTAACTAAGAAAATTGCGTTTTTGGTTTTTCAAATTTTCGAAAACTGGGCTTAGGAGGCGTGGTCAAATATTGGAAAAATGGTAAAATTTGTGGCGAGTTGCCTTGATTAAATATTTATCACATTAAAACGGAATGCACCACAATGTCAAAAACTTACGTTCTTATATAGTTTTGTATGGGCTATCGATTAAAATTTTTTTTTTTGGAAAATTTTCAGAACCCGTTCTGAAATTTTCCATTTTTTAAAAAAGTCAATTTATCAAAAATCCGGCCACTTTTTTTTTTCTTTTTTATTTATTTTTTTAAAAGTTTAGATGTTTGTCCATCCACACAAAAAAAATCAGAAACACGTTCATCTTTTTTTTCGAGAAAATCGCATTTGAACTTTAAATTTCATAAAAATTTTGTTATTTGCTTGTATTTCTTTGTTTTAAAGTTGCGAATGAGTAATATTAATTGCATAAATATTCGTCATACGCTCTGTTGACACAAGAAAATACAAGCAAATTACTAAATTGTTATGAAATTTAAAGTTCAAATGCGATTTTCTCGAAAAAAAAGATGAACGTGTTTCTGATTTTTTTTTGTGTGGATGGACAAACATCTAAACTTTTAAAAAAATAAATAAAAAAGAAAAAAAAAAGTGGCCGGATTTTTGATAAATTGACTTTTTTAAAAAATGGAAAATTTCAGAACGGGTTCTGAAAATTTTCCAAAAAAAAAAAATTTAATCGATAGCCCATACAAAACTATATAAGATCGTAAATTTTTGACATTGTGGTGCATTCCGTTTTAATGTGATAAATATTTAATCAAGGCAACTCGCCACAAATTTGACCATTTTTCCAATATTTGACCACGCCTCCTAAGCCCAGTTTTTGAAAAATTGAAAAACCAAAAACGCAATTTTCTAAGTTTCATATAGGGCTATCCATATAACCTATTCAGAAGTTTACGGTACACATGTTTTTTTTTTCGCTGGACATTTGGTGTGGAATGCCTCACATGTGTTTTTAAATTTAAATAAATTTTTACCCAAAAGAAACAAAAACAATTTCCTGTTAATTGTAATACTTTTACTTTCAGAACTACTATGGACAGCACCAGAATTATTAAAAATGGAAAAAGCTCGTCCACCCGAGGGTACACAAAAGGGTGATGTCTACTCATTTGGTATTATTGTGCATGAGATAACAACCAGACAAGGACCATTTTATTTGGGCAAAATGGATGATGAGAAACCACCACAGGGTAAGAAATCATATAAACAAAAACTGAATTATATGAAAAAATTTCTACACAGAAAAAAATAAACAAAAATGTAATTAAAAAATAGGTAGATTTAATTAAAAAATTTGTAGATTTAATTAAAAAATTAATTAAATCCGGACCAATCACTAAAATGCGCATATAAATTAAAAACATTTGTATGTCGTTAATTAAAAATAAATGGATATTAAATTAATTAAAAACTTAATACTATTTATAAAAAAATTCAACAAAAATTAAAAAAAAAAAAAAAAATATTAAAATTTTAATTATATAAATTAAAAATTTAATTGAAAAAAATTTGGAAGCAAAATAAAATTTTAATTTTATTTTTTAAAAAAAAGATAATAATTTAAAATAAATAAATAGTAAAATAGTATAAAAATAGTATAAAACTAATTGTATGGGGACCACCTTAAGGTTTGAAAATATAGGGTAAATGTGTTCAGAGAAAATGTTTGAATTAAGAAAATCATACATTTGACTGCTCTAAGGGCATTCTTAGGGCAGTTAGAGCGGTTGGAGCAAATTTTAACAAATTTAATTTTTTTTAATTTCATTGGGTTTGTTTGTTCTGAAAAAATGTTAAGGCGTTAAAATTAATGAGGGTCGATCTAGCTATTAAATCCTCTACGGCTCACCATTTAAGCAGTAGACCTGATTTGGAAAATTACAATAAAATTTTTTCAAAAAATTAAAAAAAAAATAGAAATAACCGTTATTCCACGGTCCTACTAGGCAAAAAATTTGAAGAATCGTTTTCCAAAAAAAATTAAAAAAAAAATCATTTTTTAAAATTAAGATTTAAATTTTAAAACTTTTAAATCGCATGCTATATAGTGTTTCCAATTCGGTTAATCGATTAACCGATTCCTCGATTAATCGCCTCTATTTAGGTTAATGTCGAAACAAATAATTTAAAACGCAAATAATTATTCGACTCGATTAATCGGTTAAAATGTTTCGATTAACCGGTTAATATTATTATCTCTATATTCTACTATAATTTGTTTGAAACACTTTGAAACACCTCTTTTTTACAAACACTTCCGAAAAAAGTCAAAACTACAGAAAACAAGTAAAAAAGTTAAATTCGGCCTTGCCGAATGTAGTGATAACCTCCACAATTTTAAAAAGATTATTGCAAAAACTTTTTTTAAATGGAAATTACTTTAAAAAAAAAAATTCCGCGAAAAAAAAAATTTGGTAAAAAAAAAATCCGCGATTTTTTTATTTTTTTGTCAAAAAATATGTTCGTACTTGTTTAAATACCATTTGGTGTTCAATTATGTTCACATATGTCAACCAGCAGCCGAATTAAAGCATTCTTTATTTTTAGGTTATGTTGAATGTACTAAAATTTTTGAGGTGAGATTTTTGTTCATAACTTTTGAACCGCTGAACCGATATCGCTCAAATGCAATACCAAACTTCTCGGGAGAACTTCCAATAAATAAGTTAAGTTTCAGTCATATCCGTTTAGTATTTTGGTCGTGATCACCATTTCCACAGACAGACAGACGTACATTGCTAGAATGTCTTAAAATCGATCGGCGATCATGAATATATATACTTTATGGGGTCCCAGACCGATATTTCGATGAGTTACAAACGGAATGACAAACTTATATATACCCTCTATTACTAAGTGGAGTGTATAAAAATATTCAGAAACCAGCAATTAACAGTTAAGAAAAGCAAAATAAAAATTTAGAAGACATCATTTAAAACTCAGAAATCCTAATTAAAGTTTTCAAACGCCATTTTGAAAATCTCAATTAAAATTCAGAAAATCTCAATTGAAATTCAGAAAAGCTAATTCAAATTCAGAAATTTCAATTGAAATTCAGAAATCCAATTCCAAATTCAGAAAAGCTTATTGAAATTAGAAGTCCTAATTGATATTCAGAAACTCCCAATTTCACAAAATTGAAATTTACAGAAGCCTACTGAAATTAAGAAATCTTAATTGAAATCCCAATTGAAATTTAGCAAAGTGAAATCAAATTATATAAATCAAAATTAATATTTAGAAGACACCAATTAAATTCTGAAAAACACAATTAAAATTTAAAAATCCCAACTGAAATTAAGAAATACCAATTGAAATTTAGAAAAGCCAACTGAAATTCACAAATCTGAATTGATATTCATTGTTACGAAAAAAAAATTTAGTTTAAAAATTACAATTATAAGTTAATTGAAATCCCAATTGAAAAACGGAAATGGCCAATTGAAACTCAGAAATTTCAACTGAAATTAAGAAAATTCCAAATAAAATTTAGGAATTTTCATTATTTCTAAGTTTCAATTAGTTGCGTTTTGGTTTTCCCTTTAAAAACTGCACTCAAAAAATTAAAAAAAAAAAAAAATTAATTAAAAATTTTAAAAAGTTCGATTTTGTTTTTAATAAATTTTTAATTGATATGATAAAATTTTTTAATAGATTTTGAAAATTTCCGTGAATTGAGAATAAATGCACTTTTGCGATATTAAACTTTTACAAATTTTCGTAATTAATACTATTACTTGTGTATAAAGACTGAAAATGAACTAATACTTAAAATACTTTCATTTTTTGTACATTACTTTTAAAAAATCGTTTAAAATTAATTTTTCATTGTTTTTGACGATTAATCGATTAATCGCCACTTTTTCCGATTAATCGACCCGAATAACCGACTAACCAATTTTCGTCAATTTTCATATAATGCCCTAACCGGTTAACCGGCAGAGTCGAATAATTGTTCGTGCCAAACCTCATTTGAAAATACGTATTTTCCCTCACAAATTTAAACCTTTTTGTAGTGAGGTTTCAACGAAAGTACGATCGAAACCTTTTAAATTTCATAATTCTACGTATTTTTACCACTGTGCAACAATAAGAAATAGGGAAAATGACAAAATGACAAAAATAAAAAAATAAATAAATCAATTTATTTATAAAATTTCATCAAAATATTTATGTATATATTTGTAATAAAAAAAAATAAAACCGTCTGAAAAATAATTTCTGCATTGTTTAAATCGTTTTTTAAGATATTTTTTTTTTGTTCTAGTTTTCGAAAACTAGATAAATGTCAAAACTTTCGTGTGTGAATAGTCGAGTTTTAAAATTGAAAGTACGAGGTTTCAACGGGGTTTCGAGGTAAGTGTGAATGCACTATAAAAAACGAATTTAAAAATAAATGGAATTTAGACCATTTTTAAAGAAGTTTGAAAATACCAGTATTTGAAATTTCAATATCTTTTGAACGAGTCATCAAAAAAATCTGAAAATTTACCAGGAAGAAGACTTCGAAGGGTAAAAACTCTTTGGAGGTAAAAACTGTGAAAAATTCGGAAAATCTAAAAAAAAAAAACAAATTTGTTGCATAGTGTTATTGTCGCTATTTATACAGCCTTTCATTGGCAAGAATACAAAAAAAAATATGTTTTCGTTTGTTTATTTTCGATTTCCTCTATCCTTAAACATTTTTTTTACTTCAGCAATTGACATGATTGTCAGTTTTCTTCAAAATTTTCAGTTTAGTTATTTTTCATTCAACGCATTGTTCTTTATTCTTTTAAACCACAATTTACGGCTATTTTCAGCAATCATACCTGTAATTTGCAGTTCAATTGTTATTTTCAAATACCCCTTATAAAGTTTTTTTCTTCTCTAGAATCTTGGTTTGTCTTTTATTATACGAACAATTTCAATTCAGTACCATACTCAATTTAATGGCTCTTTAAAAATGCACTTTTAAAAATATGAAAGTATTATCAAACATTTTACAGTTTAAATTTAACAAAGTGTTTTCTACTACTGAAATAAAAAAAAAAAGAAGTATATAAAAGTGACGAAAAATATTTACCGAAACATAAGTTTTGTAATTTACTAAGTTTTTTTGTGATATTCAATTTTACTAAAAACTTTGTTACGTTACCTAAGTTTGAAATAAACTTAAAGTGTTTTAACTTCACTGAAAACAAAGACTTGTGAAATTACAAAAAAAAAACTTGTAAAATTATTTTTTGCTATCTCCTTTTTTTCGAGAACTCCTAGTAAAAATTACGAGTTTTTTTGTAATTTTACAAGCTTTTTACCAATAAAATGGTAAATTTAAAATTTTTTGACGCGATACAAATTACAAGGAATTCTTGCGACTTTACTAGATTTTGTGCTACCTCCTATTTTACGAGAATTCCTAATAAAACTTCCGAGCTTACAAGGAATTTTCGTATCTTAACTACATTTTTTTTTGTAAAATTACACTGGAAATTTGGACATTAACGAAAAAAATTGTAAAATTAAAAAAAAAAAAATTAAATTTCCATCGAAAATTTTTTGTTAAAAAACAAGTAAAGCTATCAAATATTGCTTAAATGGGATTACGAGACTTTTTCTAGTAATTCGAGAAGGTTTTTTTTTTAATTTTGTATAAATTAAAACTTTAAATAACTTAAAACTAAATTCGGAAAGGTTAAAAATGTAGACTATTTATGGAAACTTTAGTTTTGTAGTTTACAAAGTTTTTTTTGTTGATTTTCATTTTACTTCAAACTTAGCAAAGTTGCCTAAGTTTGTTCTTACGACTAAGTGCTAAGGTGTATCCTATGTAACACATAGCAATAAATAGTCACGTAAAAAAAAGTAAAATTTACTCAAATTTCCAAATTTTTTTGTAAATTTAACTAAGTTTTTTTGCATTTTGTGCAAAGTTAACTAATTTTATTGTTACATAAATTCAATACTTTTTTATATAAACTATTAAAATAAATCTTCTTGATAACTTTAAAAACCTTAAGTGCTATAAAAAAAAAGATTAATAATTTGTATTGTTATTTTTTTAAGTGTATACCACCAAGAGCCTAGTTAGTAAAATAATGTTAGTTTTTAAAAAAGTTTTTATTTCAAGACTTTCAATTGAATTGTCAAATTTAATTGCATGCATTCAAAGAAACTAATTGAACGTTTGAAGAGTTCACAATTTAAAGTTAATAGTCTTTGCTGGTTATCGATTGGGTGGTAAAATAAAAATGTTCATTTTGTCAAATACTTTGTATACCCTCCACTTACAAGGGAAGTACTCCAACCTTTAAGAACTGATTTTTAGGAAACTTAAAATATATAGAAAGTGGACCATCGGGAAAATTCAGATAACTCCCGAACTAACAGGAATATCTTCTACAGCGAAAATACGTGTCGACTTAAATTTAAAGAAGATTATTTCCTATTCATATGGATATCGTAGTTTTATGTCTTCACATAAATAACCCATTTTCGTAAAAAAAAAAAATTTACGAAACCAAATTTTTACAAGGTTATGCCACTGTTGGATAGGTATTACGAAACCCTTTCTTCCCATATGAAAACATCATCTAGTTTCTTAAGAATGGACTCAAACATCAAAAAAATATTTCACCATTTTTTTACCCATCTTTTAAGCCCATAAATCCCCGATATGACTGATAATCCGAGGCACAACAACCATAGAATTGTCTCTTTAAAATATACTTTAAGTTTCAGGCAAATCGGTTCATAAAGGTTATAGTACTCCCTTGTAAGTGGTAGAGGCCATCTAGGCTAGTCATGGAATCAAAATTATTTAATTATAAATTCCAGACTTCGGTGTAACACATCTACCGCATAACAAAAACGACCCGAGTGCATTAAAAGTGCAAAGTAATTCAAACCAATGAACCATAAAACCAACTTAAAACTTTTGACACAATTATGTTATTCTTGACCAGTGCTGCCAGAAGTGACGATTTTTCGTCATTTTGACGATTTTTTAATGAAATTTTGCAAAATGACGACTGACGATTTTCTGATTTGATTCCCATACATTTTGACGATTTTTTGTAACTCCACTTTTATTCACAAAAATCTAAATTTGCAACTTTTTTAATTTTACAATGGTTTGAAAAAAAATTAAATGAAATTCGATTAAAATAAAATACAGAAGAAAGACACAAATTTACATTTCATTTTCTTTTGGAAATAGAACTGCACTTAAAAAATATGAATGATTTTAACACTGTTGCCAAGTTGAAGGTTTTTCCGCTAAATCTAGCGCTTTTTTGGGTTTAGCGGGGTGAAATCGGGTTTAGCGGGAACGGTGCTATAGCGGAAAAATCTAGCTCTTTTTGTTTGGATTTAGTGGGAAAAATTTAAAGGTTTTTTTTCCCAAATTTTCTTTTTTTTTAATCGAAAACGCCAATTTAATTTAAATTGTTGCTATTTTTACATAAGAAATCTTTTTTTTTTAATATTTGAATTTCCAGTGAACAAACATACCCTCTCTCTGGTGACTCCAAAAATGGAGCAACTATTAAAAATTTTTGTATGAAAACGATTCATTCAAAAGAACCCTCTTTTTAGGCTCAAAAACTAAAACTCAGAGTATAACACAGCTCAACATGAAAATAAGTATTGGATTCTGGTAAGTGATTTAGGTATTGTTTGTTGCGCTGATTCCAAATCTGCAACCCAATTATGTCTATCACGTCAGGATTTCGAGTTATTCGCGTTTAAAGTTCCGAACAAGGCCATTTTGAACCCTTTTTTAAAGCTTATAATATGAGATTCTGACATGTGATTGACTTGGTATCAAGCCCATTCAAAAGTATGTGTTTTTCTCTATAAGACAAAATAAAATGTTCTTGGAATTTAATTTTTTAAAATGGTAAAAAAATCATTAACAAAAAACCTTAAATTTTTTAAATATTTAGTTTATTTACACAGTGTTTTTGAAAAAATTTCCATACAAATACACACGTAAATATTAGATTTAAATCACTTGTGGCTAATGATTTTTTCAAAGTTATAAAAAAATTTAATTGCAAGAAAATTTGATTTTTCTTAAAGAGAAAATTACGCACTTTCGAATGAGCTTGATATCAAGTCATTCGCATGTCAGGATCTTATTTTATAGGCGCTCAAAAATGGCCAAAATGGGCCTTTTTTGACACTTAAACCGCGATTTTCTCAAAATTGTGACGTGATTGAAAAATTTGAGGCACCGTTTTGGAATCGGGAAACCAAAACCTATAAACTTTTTTTGGTTTCATTCAAAACGCAGCGACAAACCTTAGATTTGTAGAGCGGTGTAATTGAAGCCTTTATCGATAAATTTTCAAACAAAATACTTGATACGTTCATTTTAAGCTCTTTTGAGCCATTTTTTTGGGGTGTTTTCGAAGGCTCATTTTTAGTTCCAAAAACGTTAGCTTTTTGACAAACAATTTAAAAATCTGAAAAATGTGCCGAAAAAAACAATATTTTTCCGTGGGTTTAACGGTGTCTTATTTCGAAGCGTTCTAAAACAAATAACACTTGTAGTTTGTTTTCTATTATAAAAATAAATGTAAGAAATTTTATTTGTTTAAGATTTAATGATATTTATTTTTCAGCAGTTAAAATTTAATGTTGCTGTCTGTACAAATGAAAAATCTTATGCCTTTCAACTATTTTGTCACTAAAAAATATTTTGTGTACGTAAATTTAGAAAAAACATTAAACAAAAGCGAATACAAAAAAATTTATTGTGCGTTTTAAAATTTTAATATATCAAAAATGTGTTTTTAACATTTTTTTAAAGTGAAGATTTTTTGACGACTTTTTTTATAACTTTTAACGATTTTGACGATTTTTTTTTTCTAAATTTTGACGATTTTTTACAAAAAAAAATCCTGGCAGCACTGTTCTTGACATAACAATTATGAGAAAATTTATATGAAAAAGTTTTACAGCATTTTTATTTGTTTTTTCCCTCATTTTATTGAAATGTCTTAATTAAAAATCACAGTGGACATACTAATAACAACACTGTGCAACAAATTTGAGGTCACCGAGTGTATTTTGAATGGAACCAAAAAATTAATGAAAGAAGACTAGCAGTAGGACCAAAAGAGGTTTGAAAACTCTATTTTTTTATTGCCCACTATAGTTTCTGGTTTTTCAAAACAACTAAAAAAAACTAATTCTAAGTTTTCAAAACCTTTTGGGGGTTTGACTGATAGTCAACTTTATTGCATAGTGAAATAGTTTTTTAAAAATACATAAGTACCTCAATCAGGCGCGGATCCAGCACTTGAGTTTGGGGGGGGGGGGGGGTAAATTTTTTTTACTCCAAAAAAATTTTTTTACTCAAATTTTTTTTTTTTTCACACAGAAAAAATTTGAAACAAATTTCAATCAACAAAAACGCTGATTCAATCAATTTTTTGATTGAAATTCCTCCAATTAAACAAAATGTTATATCAGTCATCAAATTGTAGGTAATTGATTGAAAATTTTTTCAATTACATATTTTTTCGATTTTGATTAAAAGATTGATCAATTTTTTATTTATAGTCAATCAAAATAATAATTGATTTAACAAATTGTAAGCTTATGACAAAATTTGTAATTCGACAGTTAAAGAAAATAACAAAAATTTTAATCAAAACATTGATTGACTTATTTGAATTTTGTTGATAAAAATATTTAATTGAAAATTGTTAGCCAATAATTTTTTGTGTGCAGGGAACCTTATACCCTATTCACACTTACAGTTTTAAACCGTTTTTAGCAATTATTTTTAGCATTTTCTGTCAATATACTGTAATAGAATAAAGAAAGTGCTAAAATTATTGCTGCTAAAAACGGTTGAAAACTGTACGTGTGAATAGGGTATTAGGTTGGATTTGAATCATTAGTTAAGGTTTTTTTTGTGTTTTCCTCTTGTTTATTATGATTTTTTCTGTGGAAACATTTCCAATTTTTAAAAATGTATTCCCGTACAAATTAAGAAATTTTTGATACTTAAAAAAATGTCTCCTCAAAAAGTTCTCAGCAAAAGACCCAGATTCTGAAAAAAATTTTCATTAGAAAATATATTATATCAGATTTGCGACATATTTAATTCAAAAAAAGGTTCCTGATTTTAAATTTTTTTAGAGTCATTTGCTTAAAGAAAAAGTTTATGAATCTGGGACATTATCCCAATAGAAAAATTTTGAGGTTCTGAGCAATTTTGCTACAGAAAAGTTTTAAGAATTTATAAAATTCTTGCTCTTGAAATTTTTTTATATTCAGATACACATAGAAAATGTTCAGAAACAATTTTCCCACCAAAAAATTCCTGTTTTAGAAGAAAAAATTTCGATTAGATTTAGTGACTTTTTTCACCATAAAAAACCCTATAAGGTTCTGAAATATGTTTTTCTATTCTCCCGAGTAAAAATAAACATATATAACAATATATAACGTGATACAAACATAATAAATCATATATGATTATACATCCCGTGAGGTTTTTTCTAATTTTTTTAAATGCAGTCATATGTAGTTATATATAATTTAATCATGATTCGGATTAAAAGGTATACATACGGTTGATATAAATATATGAAATAATATGAGGGCCAATACAAAATTTGTTTTTCTGTACAATTTAATATAAAATTATATATATCTTATTCTGTTCCATATATAACTATAAATGTTTCCAATTAACCAAAAATGTTCTAAGTTTTTGAAGCAAAGTATAAGAAACCTTAAATGTTCCTAAACATTTCCTTGTTAGGGTTATGTATATCACCTATCTGGTTCGAAGCGTACCCGAAAATTTTTTTGTTTTAGAAAATTATATGTTTGGTGAATGTATCGTTGACCTGTGGTGTAACTCACCCAAACCAAAACACACCAAGATTTTTTGTGTTTTTATGCAATTAGATCTAATTGGATCCAATGAAATATGGCAATGTCTGGTCAAAACTCGGATGAAATCTAATCGTATTTTATACAAGTTGATATTTTTTAATGCAAAAACATCCACCATTATTCGGATTAAATTGCGTATAAATATATATTGTGTTATATATCATTATATATTGCATCATATAAAAATTTTTACTCGGGCTATTTTTCCACCGAAACGTTATTTCTTCACCAAAATTTGTAGGTTTTGAAAAACTAAAACCAGAAAGTACCTGAGATAAGAAAAATCAAATACTTTGAGCCTTTAAAAAATTTTTGAGTCAATTTCCTAGATTATGAGACATTTTTCTAAAGAAAAAGCATGGTTGGTTACCGTTACCCTTATTATACCGTTACCGATTCAAAACCCTTTCAAATCGAATACCGTTACCGTTACCGATACCGCTAAAAATATGTTTAGAATACCGTTACCCTTACCGTTACCGTTATAATTATTAGAAGTTACCGGTATTGTACCGGTATTCAAAATTTTACCTGTTTTAAGGGATTTTAACGAACAAAAAAATAAAATCAAATTGCTAACATAATTTTAAATTTATAATTTGCAAATTATCATAAAATAAATGACAAAAAAAATAATCATATCAAATCTATACTGGTTTTTGGGTCTAAAAAATATTTTTAGCTTTCAGTTCTATCTTTTTTCAAATTTTTAACTAAATTTATAATACCGGTTTGGTTGGTTCGGTACCGGTACATACCGTTACCGAAACGATTTGAAAACACTTACCTGTTTTAAGGGATTTTAACGAACAAAAAAATAAAATCAAATTGCTAACATAATTTTAAATTTATAATTTGCAAATTATCATAAAATAAATGACAAAAAAAATAATCATATCAAATCTATACTGGTTTTTGGGTCTAAAAAATATTTTTAGCTTTCAGTTCTATCTTTTTTCAAATTTTTAACTAAATTTATAATACCGGTTTGGTTGGTTCGGTACCGGTACATACCGTTACCGAAACGATTTGAAAACACTTACCGTTACCTTTACCGAAATAAATAAAAATTAGATACCGTTACCGTTACCCTTACCGTTATTCGTTTCGGTAACCAACCTTGAGAAAAAGTAAAGGTGAGACACTTTTCCTTAGAAAAAGTCTAAGATTCTCAACATTTTCTAAGACATATTTTTTATTAAAAAGTCTGAGAATCTAAGAAATTTTTCATGCAAAAAAAAGATTCTGAAACATTTTTCCTATAGAACAGGTCTCAGCTTCCGAGACATTTTCAGATTTTGAGTCTCAGACATTTTCCGACAGAAAAATATTCTGAAACATTTTTCAAATGAAAAAAATCTCAGAATTTAAGATATTTTCTTAGATTCTGGGACATTTTCCTAAAATCTCAGATTCTAGTTTTTTTTTCTATATAAAAAGTCTCATATTCTGAGTTCTCAGATTATAGAAAATTTTTTCAATAAAAACTCACAAATTCTGAGGTATGTATTTTTCCAATCGAAAAAGTCTGAGATTTTTTATCTTAGCCAAAGATTTAAGCTTTTATTATTAAAAAGTCTTAGATTCTGAGACATATTTCCAATAGAAATAATTTCAGATTCTGAGACATTGTCTCAATGTCTGAGACATTTGTCCTAAAGAAAAAGTCTTTGATTCTTAGATATTTTTAAATAAAAAAATCTCAGATTCCAAAACATTTTTCCTTTAAAAAAGTCCCAGATTCTGCGTTATTTGGCTATAGAAAAAGTCTTAGATTCTAATAAATTTTTTCTATAGAAAAATTCTCAAATTTTCCCTTAAGAAAATTTTCTTGATATTCCTAAAAAGTTTAAAGATTCCGAGACTTTTTTTTCTATAAGGATTCAAAAACATTCTTCCTATAGAAAAATTTAGAGATTCTTGAGCATTTTTTATAGAAAAAATTTTAATATAATTAAATTTTCTTTTTACTTTTTACCCATCTTTTCAGTTTTTTTCGAAAGAAGAATTATCAGATTTTCTCTATAGAAAATTCTCATATTTTTTCTAAAGAAAAATTCTCAGACTTTTCCTATAAAAAATTCTCTGATATTTTCCTTTAGAAAAATTGTTAGATTTTTCGTATTAAAGTTCTCTTCCTATACAAAAATTAATTTTTTTAAAGAAAATTTTAAATATTCCGTGATTTTTCGAATAAAATTCTAATGTTTTTCCTATAGGAAAATTCTCAATTTTTTCATAATGAAAAATTCTCAAATTTTTCCTGTAAAAAAATTCTCAATTTTTTTCAAATAGAAAAATCTAACATTTAAGATGTGTCTCCTTAAGAAAAATTTTTCATCGAAAAAATTTTGAGATTATTATCTTTTCCTATTTTCCTCTGGGTCAATCTTAGTGAAATCAATCAAAAATAGCTAAAAATTTTCGTGACCCCCACCGATTTTGATGAAATTTGGTTTAATTGTAACACTAACAAGGGAAGTCTTCCTGGTGCCAACCTCCGATCTTCATGAAATTTGGATATGTTGTTAAGAACGAAAATTAATTCGACAAGTTTTTTTTTAGCGGCCCAAACTCATTTTTAGGGGGGGGTCGATTTGTATGGGGGGAAATTGACCTTTTTCAGTTTTTTACAATTTACGCCTATTTAAACAAAATTAATATAGGCATGTGTGCTATCAGATTAAAGGTATTAAAAATACCTATCTTGTGGTGCTAACAACGGGTCAAATAAGTTAATATTTTTTGACTTATTAACAAACATGTCCTAAAATTTTGGTATTTTACTCAATATGACGAAAAGTTGTGCATGTTTGGACACGTGCTTAGCACACGTAGATAGGTTTTCCAAAGACCTTTCATTTGGTATGTAACATGACTAGGTTTCTTTGCATAATATAGGAGATAAACGAAAAAAACTGAAAAGTGGCCTTGTCTTCCCCCCTCCTTTTTACCCCCTAAATATGAATTTGGGCCGCTAAAAAAAAATACGTGTCCCTTTATTTTTTCTGATCTACAAAATAAAACCAATTCCATAAAGATCCGCGGGTGACACTAGGGAGACTTCCCTTGTAAGTGATAAACTGACGCACACTTATTTTCAGCCCTCTAAGTAAACAGTGGGCGAAAATATGGAGGGTCAAAATTTCCCCCAAAATCTCCTAGTCGAGACATTTTGCACCGTAAAAACTTAATATCGTTGGTTCTATTAAAGCTAGAAAGACCATTCTTGGTTTGTTTTGAAGCTCATAATATGCTCCACAATACCTTCCTTAACCAAAAAATTTTCGAAAAAAATAAGGGTTACCTCCCTTATTTTAAGGTCGTGATATAGGGAGGAGAAAATGGGGAGGATGGTATCCCCCGATTTTTTTTACTTGATAATCTTATTGAGAAAGTCCTTAAGAATATATTCTAAAAATTTTATGTTGGGACAACAATGGGATCGCTCAAAAAAATTTTTCACAATTTTCCCCAAAATCTCCAAATCGCAATACTCTTGAACCTTAAAAATTTAATATCATAAGTGCTTTTGTAGGTACAGAGCCCATTTTATTTGTTTTAAAGCTTATAATACGTTCTACAAGACCTACCATAACCAAAAAATTTTCAAAAAAAAAAAATTGGTGCCCACCTTATTTGAAGGTCGTGGCAATGGGGGGAAAGTATCCCCCGATTTTTTTTTTACTTGGTATTCTTAAAGTGCAAGTCCTAATGAACATAGTCTACAATTTTTATGTTGGGACATTAATGGGATCGACCAAAATCAAAATTTTTCTAAATTTCCCCCCAAAATCAACAATTTGCGACATTCTTGCGCCTCCCATTGTTGTCCCAAGATAAAAATTCCAGGATGTGTTCTCTAGAACTTACTCTTTAAAAAAACCAAGGTAAAAAATAATTGGGGGATACTATCCCCCAATTTCCCCACCCCTTGCCACGATCTTTTAATACAAGAGGTACCCCTCATTTTTTTTATTTTTTGTTTGTGATAGTAATATTCTAGGGCATATTAAGAGCTTTAAAACAAGCCAAAAATGGACTCTGTAGATACAATATAGTCCACGATATTAAATTTGTAATGTGCAAGAGTGTCGCGATTTGGAGATTTTGGGGGAAATTGTGAAAAATTTTAATTTTGGTCGATCTGATTATTGTCCCAACATAAAAATTTTAGGATATGTTCATTAGGACTTGTACTTTGAGAATACCAAGTAAAAAAAATCGGGGGATACTTTCCCCCCATTTCCTCCACCCTTTGCCACGACGTTTAAATAAGGGGGACACCCTTCCTTTTTTTGGAAATTTTTTTGGTTATGGTTGGTCTTGTAGATCGTACTATAAACTTTAAAACAAACAAAAATGGGCTCTGTAGCTACAATAGCACTTATGATATTAAATTTTTAAGGTTCAAGAGTGTTGCGATTTGGTGATTTTTGGGGAAATTGTAAAAAATTTTGATTTTGAGCGATCCCATTGTTGTTCCAACTTAAAAATTTTATAATATATTTTTTAGGACTTTCTCAATAAGATTATCAAGTAAAAAAAAATCGGGGGATACCATCTTCCCCATTTTCTCCTCCATTTATCAGGACCTTAAAATAAGGCAGATAACCCTTATTTTTTTCAAAAATTTTTTGGTTATGGTAGGTCTTGTGGAGCATATTATGAGCTTCAACCCCTGTTGACTTAGAGGGCTGAAAATTTGCATTTGTTAGTTTTTTGCGTAGTGTAAGACCTAAACCAAATTTCATCAATATCGGAGGGGGTCAAAAATATTCATGATTGATTTCACTAATAATGACCCCTCTCCATTTTTTATCTTTCCTTTTTTTGCATTCTTTTCCTTTCTTTTTTCCTTTTTTTTCTTCTTTTGAATTCGCGGATCCCCCCCCCCCCCCCCCCGTGGATCCGCGCCTGAGCTCAATTCAAACTGCATTCTAACATTATATGAACCCCAATAGTATTTAAAACTTTAATTTTCGAACAACGTGAAGTAGTGCAAATTAACCTAACACCAAGAGCAGTAGCACTTTTATCATCACCACATCCTACATAGCCACCTCCTGAGTCTCAACATTCCCACTGACAACATCATCATCATCATCTAGTGAACTTAATTGTTTTGACACTTACATATTATTATTGTAGTATAATAACTGTCAGCGGGCAATAGTTATTTCCTAAATGGAACTGGTTTAATAGTGAAAGTCTTAAGAGGTCTTCATATCAAATTTACTCGTAAAATTCTTCCTTTTCACGATGTGGTAGTTTGTAATTTTTATGCTGCTTTAGTGATTTCTTCCTTTTGTTCTAGCGATTTAAGATACCTGGTTTTATTGCATTACTGTGGTTTTTATTCCAACTGTACACAGAAAAAAAATACTAAATTTGTAATACTATTGAGTAAAAAATTACTTAATTTTTCACCCGTAAACGATTTAATAGTATTGAGAAAACTTTTAATAAAAAAGATAAAATGATTACTAAAAAATTTAAGTAAATTTTTAATTGACACAATTAAAACTTTAGTTAAAATTTTTCGAGTTTTTTAAGTAACCTTTTAATTGTGTCAAGTAAAAATTTACTTAAAATTTATCAATTTATTTTTTTAAAAAGTCAAAAAAAGTTTAACATTTTTTTCAAAAAAAATAGTTTTTTCAAACTTTACCAAATATATTTATGCCTTAAAGACATAGGAAATTTTGTAAAGATGATGTCAAACTTTCATATACATCTACAAAAAACTATAAACTAAATGAGAATTCAAAACACCAAAAGAATACAAAAATTAAAAAAAAAATTATTGAATTTCTATTGAATTATTTACTAATTTTTTTTTTTTTAATTTTTGAGTAAATTTTTTATTGCGTCAATTAAAAAATTACTCAATTCTTTTTTTTAATTTAAACAAGCGATTACTCAAATTGTTTTTCTCAATATTATTTTCTGTGTAGTAAGTAACTACTAGTAACAATTCAATACGTGATTGTTCCCAACCGTAACATTTACTTGAAAGTAGAAGAGAATTACCAAAAATTACATCATGGTCTGATGGTTTTGATTTGGAATTTACTGCAAGTAACATAAGAAGGATAGAAGATATAAAACGATAATATGATTCCCTATGAAAATGTAAATTAACAGTTCAGCTGAAGGAAATTGTCAGCTTTCAGAAATTGTTACGCACGGCAAAGTTTTAATAAAACGACTTCATTCCGTTACTACAATCTCGGTATGCGAACGGGTCTTTACATAACATTTTCAGTCAAAAACAAAAGAAAATTATTATCGTTCAAGACCGACACTATAATACATTACAAGTGTTTTTCGCAAAATGGGTCCAAAGTCCAAACATGGATTCGATTAGATTTATCTCTTGTTATATATTTAATTAGTGTTAAACACTCACATACAAGAGAAATATATTGTAAAACACCCACATACAAACGATTTAACTGAATATCGACCGAAATTTTTATTTTTATGCAAGGAAGTTCTATCACAGTGCACCCACCGATTGTCCTGAAACTTGAATATAGTAAAGAGGGGAGCAAAATAAGAGTTACCTGTTTTTAATAGCTGCCAAATCTCACATTTAGCTGGTCAAAGGGGAGGGGGAAAACGGATTTTTTTTCGTTTTTTGAGGATTTTTCCCATTTCTTCAAAAGAAACTATATGAACATTTTATACAGATCGAAAGGTTTTTTATCCAATGGTGTATCGGTCGTGTATGTTTTAAAAAAAATGTTGAAGGATAAAAATAAATGGGAGTCGGTCTCAATAATGACCCCTATCGGACGCACCATTGGACCGGTAGAAGCTGATTAAATAAAACAAATTTACAAAAAATAAAAAAAAATTGTATGGGGACTGCCTTAAGGGTACTTTCCACTATCACACTTTTCCATTATACACATCAAAATTTACCAACTTCCTAAAGATTTTTGGATTCTTTTTTGATTGAAACCTAGTCGTATCTAATAAGTGAACAATTTCTGGCCAAATTTTTTAAAAAAATATTTCGCTAACATGGTGAAATTACGCTTGTATAATGGAAATGTGTGATAGTGAAAAGTACCCTTTAACAGTTAAAGATAGAGGGTAGATGAGCTCAGAGAAAATGTTTGGACTAAAAAAATATTGGGGGTCGGTCATACATTTTGTTGCTCTAAGGGCACTATTAGGGCAGTTAGAGCGGTTGGAGCAAATTTTAAAAAAATGTCGTTTTGTGTGGGAGCCCCCTTAGAAATTAGCCCCCTTAGGAAATAGGGTATTAGTTTGTTCCAAAGAAATGTTAAGACGTAAAAATTAATGAAGGTCGGTCTTATAAAGGACCTCTCTATGACGCACCATTCGAGCAGTAGAAATGATTTTAAGATTGGAAAATAACAGTACAATTTTTTAAAAAAATTTTAAAAAATAGTAATAATTGTTATCCCACGATCCGCCTGGGCAAAAAATTTGTAGAATCGATAGATGTTTTACACAAAAAAAATAAAAAAAAAATCGAAGAGTACAAACATTTCCAAAAATGAGATTTAAATTTTAAAACTTAAAAATCGCATACTAGAGCGCTTTAAAGAATTTTTTGGGATTGTTTTTTTTTAAAACTACATACGTAAAAAAACTAAAATTTTGCAAAAAAAAAATTGAAATCTGGACCATTATTGAAGAAGTTATGAGTAAAAGAAGTTTGAGTAAAGGAACAAACTACCAATTTTTAAAAATTCGATATCTTTTGAACGGATCATCAAAAAAATCTAAAAATTTACCACGAAGGAGTTTTCGAAGGGTACTAAAAACTGTTAACAAATTGGGAAAATCTAAAAAAAAAAATTTCAAAGTGTCCGATTTGACATGGAATGCCCCATATATACCTACGACCGCCAAAATCACATATATTAATCTCTATCAAAATTAAGCTGACCCCTATTTTTTCGTTTGGCAAAATTCCTGCTAGTTCGGATTTTATATGGATTTTTTCGAAAGCCCTTATTTTTTCATAAGGTGGCAACCCTTTTTAAAATTTGAGATTGGGCAGCTAAAAAAAAACTGGTAACTCTTATTTTTTCCCCCTCATTCTCATATTAAAGTTCCAGGACAATCGGTGAGTGCCCTTAGAAAGACATTCCTTGTAAGTGGAGGGTAAAACAACATGAAAAATATTTAAATTGTACCAAATGAGCCACCAGAAAAAAAGTACAATTGTACCAACTTTAACATCCCTAGTGTAGGGTATAAAAACGATTGTTATTGTCTTAGCAAACTTACAGCACCCACGCTTAACTGTAAAAACAAAAATAAAAAAAAGTTTTTAAATGCATTTCACTCTCGTCAAAAGTTTTCCTTGTAAACATTTTGATTAATTAAAGTTTACCTTTGTTGAAAAGTAACAAGTACATTTTGAAGGGAAATGAATTTTTCGCAAAACCACAAAAGTGTCGTTGAAATTTAATCAAACAATTGTTAAGAATTTACTTTTCTGCAATAATTGCACAAGAGATTCTGACATTAAAAAGAAAATGCAAAAGGTTTGAAATTGAAACCAGGCGTTTAGCTATACGTTAAAATTCAAGAAATGGAGAAAATTCCGACCCATCCCCTTTTGTGGGCGTGTATATAAAAAATAATATTAATGCGATAAAATTGTTTTACTTTTTGAGGTTATTTACCAGTTGGAAAATGTGTGGATGAGTAAATTTATGTAATGATTCTTTGAGGAAATATCTTTAGGTTCTGACAAATTCAGGGGGGTAATTGTGTATTTCGATTCGAAAAGAGAAGCTATTCGAACGACATTTTTGGTTCCAATTTAAAGTACCTAAAATAATTTTTATTCAAGCGAAAATCTTTTGGGATGTTAATGTTTAACCTTTAATTCTAAAAATAAACAAAAAAATATTTTTCTCAAAGCAAGTTGCATTTTACAAAGGATCAAAATTTTCCGAATTCGAACAGTTTCTTTCGAATCGAATTACACAATTACCCCCCAGAATAGCAGTATACTAAATTCAAATTTTAAATCTAGGAAACTCTATTCTCACTTTGCATCCGTTGTGCATATTGCGGTCTCATTTCTGTATTTTCGTATGATCTATGTCAGACGTTTCCCTTAAAGCAGTCTTAGGTGACATGGCCTTAGAAAGTCAGCATGCCCTGACTAGTGCTGACTTTGAGTGAGGACATTTTAAAAATTTATATAAAACTGTCCTCAACTCAGTATATAGGGATGTCTTGTGGATGTCAGCAGTGACTCTTGCATGTCACCACGCCGTCACTGGGGATGGCTCGAGGACATTGCCAACTAAGAAAGCCTTAAACAAAATTGTGTTGTAGTCTAAACGCCCTATTACTTGCGTATTATAAAAAAATCTTTATAATTGCAAATATATTTGAACACTTCTATTCTTAACATCTTTCTGTATACTTTAATAAAAACGCACTTACAACATCTTAAAAATTTACCATATCTATGAGTACAAGGAAATGCTGCTATTCCATAGACAAATATTATGATATGAATCCTTTGTTAATGGCACTGTACTAGTTTTAGGTGATGGTGTAGTTATAAGGAGGTAAAACTTCAAAACTACAAGTGCTGCCATTAATATCGTGACAATATTTTGAGCCAAACTTGTGGTAACCATGTCAATTGTCAGTCATGGCGTTTGTAGATTTGGGTTGAGGTTGCTGTAACTGAATTTTCATCATGTAATTCGTTATGTAGACGATGATGAGATTTAAAATGTTTATGATTTTTCAAATGTAAATCATGATGATGGCAATGATGATGGGATTCTTTATTTGATTTAGTAAACAGTTCTGAAAATGCATACGTTGTAACATCCCAGCAAAAAAATGTCAAGACTTGGAAGCAGTAGGTTAAGTTCATTTTAAAATATAAATAAATTCAACCTAACCGAGAACTGATAACAATGAATGTCGTCTCGTTGTAGTGAAAAAAACCAAGGGTTTTGGTGGAAATCGAACCCACGACCCCTACGTTCAAAGGCTAGCACGCTACCAACTAGCCTACGGGGGCTCCCCGTTAGGGGCTGCTGACGATTTACATCAGCACATATAGACTATGTTGTCCGTTGTGATACCACGGGACGGTAATGGGGTAAGGTTTGGTTGTAAGTGGCTGCTGACATTTTACGTCAGCAACCGTAAGACTCTGAGGTCCATTGTGATACCAAGGGACTGTAATAGGTTTCCCTATTGGTCCCTGCCGTTAAACCAACTTGAGCTTCTTATGAAACTTCAAGATATTGAATTTTGACATCTGACAAATCAGAAAGATCGTGCGGCTCCCTAAATCCCAGTGAAGCAAGTCTCTGGCCAGAAAGTGCCAGGCAATGGCAAATGAAGTATTCGATAGTTGCCAACTCCTCTTCATCCATACAACTCCGGCAAAAGTCATTTGACGGCACCTTTAACCGCTCTGCGTGCTTCCCTATAAGACAGTGTCCGGTAATTACAGCAACCACTGCTTGCAAGTTTCTAGAGGCATACAAACACATTTCAATTCTATGGGAACCTGTAAGGTAGTTCCCAGTCTTGCAAGCTCATCGGCTTTCAAATTCCCTGGAATGTCTCTGTGCCCTATATGAGTCGTATATTAAACTGCTTGGCCATCTCATTTAGAGACGTAATGGGGTAATCCTACTAGTCCCTGCCGGTAAACCAATTTGAGCTCCTTATAAAACTCGTAAGATATTGAATTTTGACATCCGTCAAATTAAGAAAGATTGTGCAGCTCCCTAAATCCCAGTGAAACAAGACTCTGACCAAAAAGTGCCGGGCAATGGCAGATAAAGTGTTCAATAGTTTCCAATTCCCCCTCATCCATGCAACTCCGGCAAAATTCATAAACATAGCAACACATTTCAATCCTGGAACCCATATGAGTCGAATGTCAAACTACGTGGACGGTAGTTAAGGGCAGTTATTGTTTTCATAAACATTGACTCCAGACCGTAGCTTGACTGTCAGGAAGACAAGATATTGCAACTATCAGCCACTCCTTTTATTGTCAGCATTTCTGTCTGGAAAAAACTGTAATTATCTGACAATCTTCAAGACAGGCTCAATCCAAACTCTTCCGTGGCAATGTTAGAGCCAGGCTCAACCCAAACCCTTCCGAAAAGACTCCGAAACCCATTTATCCGTGTAGCTTTGATCCATCTGTGCAAAAATGTATGATGCTCTACTATCCAGAGCAGACTCAACCCAAGCTCTTCCGAATAGACTCCGAAGCCCACTTGTTCGTGTAGCTTCGATCCATCTGTATAAAAATGTATAAAGGCTCCTTTACCCGGAATGCCCCTCATGCAAGACTCTCTGGATGGTATCATAGTTGCGAAGTGGTGCTCAAAAAGGCTGATAGAGGCAGCACAGTCCACATTTTGTTGTACTGTTATCCTTTTCAAGATCGCGATATGCCCACAACCGCTGCTTTTCCATTCCAATGTGGTATTAAGACGAATTACCGGCGTTGTCGCATATTGCCTACCCAGGTATAAGGTGAAAGAGGATTTCTAATGCATCCGTAGGTGCAGTATGAAGAGCTCCAGTAATACACATTGACGACGTTGTCCCTTCGTGATAAAGACACACATCCCATTTGTCTCTAAGGCAGCCCAACTTCCTATCTAGAAATACTCCAAGATACTTGACACCATCTGAGAAGGCGATTTCAAGTGCAGTCCAGAAAAATAGGATCAAAAGCAAAAGTTTTATTTTTCCTTGTTAACAAGGCAAGTTCAGTTTTACTCGGACTAACTCCCAGACCACAGTCTTTTGCCCATGTTAACAGTTCTTTTAGAGGGTCATGAAGAATAGCCCTTAATGTTGGCACAATTATCGAGTTAGGGATGGCATTATTAAAAGCCCCCTCTGTATCAAGAATGGCTACCATCGTCTACTCCTTTACCGAAGTCTATCTCTCGATGGTGCCAACGAGCTCACGAAGAGCTATTTCCGTTGATCTACTCTTGTTGTATGCATGTTGGCTAGTCGAAAGAAAATTCGGGTCAATCACTCTACGCAAATGTAAGTCTATCATTCATTCCATTGTCTTTTACAAAAATGACAATAGACTTATTGATCTGAAATCCTTCGGAACAGTGTGGGAGTTTTTCCCACACTGTGGGAAAGTATAAAAGCAACCTCGGAATTCCTTCATTTTTAAGAAATATATACCACCAGTTTATGCATGTTATGTAGAGGCTATACAACCAAGGGGCTATATAGTTTGACACTTGCTGCATCTCAGCTAGTATAATACCATCAGATCCAGGGGATCTATAATCGCCCAGAATAATGTTGGCACATTTGTTATTTCCGAAGCAATTTCAGATGCTTGGGCGTCAGAGCGTTCTAGTGCTCGAAACGGCTTCAAGAACTTGTCTGGAAATAGCATGTTGAGAAGGAAATCCAGCTTCCCGCTTCATAAATGCAACAATATAAGGTCATAAATTTGTCATTGACTAAGCAGGGTTTAAATGCTGTTGTTTTGTGCGTCTAAGAAGCGATGAAAATTTGGATTTTTTAAACTAAGGCGCTTACAAGGAAAATTATAATCATCAATTTTAAAAGACTTTACAACAATTTTGTTTTGGAGTATTTGGAAGATTTAGAGGATTTAAACCAAAAGTCATGAATTCTGTGGTTGCATTCTCAAGTGCTTCTTAACTTTTTCTAACTTATAATTGTGAGCAACGGTAGCAACAGTTTTTACTGGGATATTGTTGCACTTGCTGATTTTGTGGGTGGTGCTGATGATAGTGCGGATTTGACACAATAACCAAATTTGATGTGGATTTCTGCATCATGCATTCAACATGTTGATGATTATTGTGGTGTGGCTTATTGTTGATATTACATTTCTGACAATAATGATGATTATGGCGCTGCTTCACTTTTATACTTTGTTGCTGATGCTGTTTTCGATTGGTATGATATTGTGGAGTGGTGGCACTTCTATGCCATAAGAGATTTGCATGACAATGATATGTTCTCACTTCAGTATCTTTTGTTGCAGATGGAGGTAATGTCTTCCCTATCACAGTTTGGTTTGACTTACTATATCTGTGGTTTTTGGGTTCCACCTTTGTTAGCTATTACCATTTTGCGGTATTCATGGTTTTATACAATTCTCTTCTTGTTGCAAATGACGGATGCTCTTTTAATTGCATCTGCTTTGTTAAAAGTTGCTGTATTGTTTAGTTGTTTATAAATTACAAATTAAAGCTTATCGTTTTAAGGGGATAGTAAGCAATTAGATTTCATAAAATTATTGATTGATTTCTTTGACATTTGCTTTAAGAATTTCTTTAACATTTTCTTTAAGAATTTAATTTAGACCCGGTTTTTGACGGTGGTTTTAGTGCAGTTTAGAATCGGGACCTGGCTTGGGCGCCATTTTCTTAAAAATTATTTCCTTTAATTTGTCTAAATTTATACTTTTCTAGTTTGTCATCACCGTATTATTGAAAGCGATCGGTTTCGGAATCCGGCCCCGGCTTGGGCGCCATTTGCTTAAAAATTATTTTCGGAAATTTCTATTAATATCTAAAATATATGTATATATATTTTTTTAAATTGTCATAATCGAATTAAAGTCGAAACTCTTAGCAATTCGAATTTGTATCTTGAATGATACCAAAATAAATGAAATTAGACTACCAGTAGACCAAAACCTCCGAAGGATTTTTGTTATGACCTGCTGTAAATTTTAATTTTTTTGTCCAACACCACTTTGTGATACAGGATGAGTTTGTGCTGATATTTGTAACTGTCCGAAATATTGGTTCACCTTCAGTATACCGATCGACTTAAGAATCAATTTCTGAGACGATTTAACGATGTCCTTCCGTACGTCTGTCCGTGAGCACGATACAGGTCGCAATTATCAATCGATTTGTATGAAATTTGAAATATAAGCTTCCTTTGGCCCAAGGACGAAGTATATTGACATTAAAGAAAATCGGTTCATGTTAAGACATTTTCTAAGAATTTAATTTAGACCCTTTGACGGTGGTTTTAGAGCAATTTAGAATCGAGCCCTGGCTTGGGCGCCATTAAGACTAAAAGTAGACCAAAACCGCCAAAGGAGTTTTTTTATGACCCGCTGAAAATTTTAATTTTTATGCCCTACAACACTCTGTGGTACAGGATATAATGAGTTTGTGTTGATATTTGTAACTGTCCGAAATATTGGTCCACCTTCAGTATACCGATCGACTTAGAATCAATTTTTTTAGACAATTTAGCGATGTCCGTACGTCTGTCCGTTCGTCCGTCTGTATGTCCATTCAAACGTTGTGAGCACGATACAGGTCGCAATTATCAATCGATTTGTATGAAATTTGAAATATACGCTTCCTTTGGTCCAAGGATAAAGCCTATTGACATATGAAAAATTCGGTTTATGTTTAGACCTAGCCCCAATACAAATATCCGTTTATAATTTTGCTCAAATGACTCTAATAAGCGTATTATATGTCTATCCTTTCAAAATTTGGAATGCTAAAATATTTTATATTCACAAATCATCATTCCAATTTTTAAAGTAATCGCAGCTATTCTTGTAGTCCCCGTACAAACCACCCTCCCCATATTCACATAAACCTCTCCAAATTTATGAAAATAATAAATATTTGATTAAAATGTTGTTTGTAGGTGTTAAACGTGTACTTTGGTATCCTTATCAAACCTGAATGTAATTGGACCATTTTAGGACTCATTGTCAGACACCAGATAAAAATTTCAGTTTAATCGGTCTATTGGCAAGAAAAGTAAGCCAATTTCACTCAAATTTGGTTAGAGTGAGTTTTCTACACTAATTAAAAATCTAACGAAGTATAGATCATGGACATAAATATGTCCATGTTTGGACTTAGGACCCATTTTCCGGAAAACACTGGTGTAGGGTATCATATGGTCTGAAAAAAGTCAAAAAACTATAACACTGTTCAACAAATTTTAGGTGACTAATGTATTTGGCGTAAAACAAAAAAAAAATAAAGTGCCCTAATAGAAGACTAAAACACCCAAAGAATTTTAGTCACGTACTTACAGTTTCTTTTATGGCCTACTGAAGGTATTCACTTATTAAACACGCCTTTGAAAACAAAGGCGTGTTTAATTTATGTAAACACAATTTTGAGCTAACAAGGGAGGTCTCCCTCCGATCTTCATGAAATTTGGATATGTTAGGTTAGGTTAGGGTGGCGGTGCCAAATGGGCACTCCGCATAGACCAATTGGTCCATAGCGATACCACAAAACTTTTTCCGCTTATCGATGTAAACTAAATACATTGACCTTCATTGCGAATTGTTTCAAGCTCTTCAGGTCTCGTAATTTCCTAAAAAGTCTCGAACTGTGAACTTCCTATAATTGATAGTCGAGTTCGTGCCAAAGCCAGGCAGTGACACAGGATGTGTTCAATGGTCTCTTCGACGTCTGGTTTCTCGCACCTTTTACAGTTTGCGTCCGTAATAAGATTCATGTTCTTGGCATGTTTTCCGACAAGACAGTGTCCCGTTATTAAACCTGTCAACATACGACATTCTATTCTCGTAAGTGTAAGTAAGAATTTAGTTCTTCCTAAATCATAGCGTGGCCATAAAATTCTGCTTATACGACTTGTCCCAAGTTCCTTCCATCTTCGATTTGCTTTGGCGACAGTAAGGGTATTTCGTTTTAGTTTGAAATGCTGGAGTGGCGGTGAAAGCATTATGGTGGTACCTATGCCATCTGCTCCAAGTTTCGCGAGTTCATCTGCTTTCTCGTTTCCTTCTATTCCTTCGTGCCCTGGTACCCATAATAAGGTAACTTCATTATTTAAGCAAAGTTGTTTTAAATTCTCGTAATACTTTAAAACCGTTTTCGATTTAATTTGGTATCTCAAGAGTGCCTTTAGAGCAGCTTGACTATCCACGTAGAAATTAAGGGTGGCACCTTTTTCCTTTGCCATATATTCCACAGCTTTTGATATAGCAGCTATCTCAGCCTGAAAGATACTCGAGTCCACGGGTAATTTAAAAGATAAGTGTTGGTCTAGTTCCAGTATCGTGAAACCAGCTCCAACACCATGCGATTGCTTCGATCCATCAGTAAAGATATTTATTGAGTTCGCAGGAGGGCCCTGCTCTCTCTCTCTCGATCCGGAAATCTAACTTCATATTTCCGGTCGAAAAATAGTTTGGGCACTGTGTAATCAGAGACAATACGGTCCATATTAGCAATGTTACTGTGTCCAAAGTTGCGATACTTGAACCAATTTGACTCTTTGAGTCTGAGGCAAGCTTTGTAAGCCTCGCCCTTAGCAAAGAGATCAATTGGTAATAAGTGCAATAAAGTGTCAATAGAGTCGGCTGATGTTGTTCTCAAAGCGCCAGTGATACTCCGTCCCATTTGCCGTTGAAGCTTCTGAAACATTTTAAGCGTCACATCCTTTTCGAGTGCCTTATGCCAGACTAAAACTCCATAGAGTAAGATTGGTCTTACGATTGAAGTATAAATCCAGTAAGTGACTTTAGGTTCTAGACCCCAGGTACTGCCGAACATTTTCTTACACGCGTAATACGCGTTGTTTGCCTTTTTTACTCTTTCTTCAGAGTTCTTGTTTCAGAACAGCTTACTGTCCAAGAACACTCCAAGAAATTTGGCATGCGGTGATATTGGAATTACACCTCCTCCCACTCGAACCTTTCTAATTCCGGGATTTTGAATTTTCTAGTAAAAAGAACCATTTCCGTTTTCTGCGGGTTGACATAAAGTCCATTTCCTGAAGCCACTTCCACATAGCCTTAAGTGAGCCCTCTAAAATCTCGGATACAGTATCCAGATATTTGCCACATGATAGAATAACCACATCATCAGCGTATGCTATTGTTGTGGTTCCTAAAGTCTTCAGTTCCTTTAAAATGGGGTCCAACACCAGGAGCCAGAGCAGTGGTGACAGAACCCCACCTTGTGGTGTTCCTCTAGTAGCGTAACGAGATGTTTTTGCATGACCCCATTCGGCCGTTATTTCCCGACATAAAAGCATTTGCTCTATCCATTTACTCAAACAACTGTTAGTTGAAGCCTTGTCCAAAGCATTAACTATCGTCTTTGTATTTACATTGTTAAAAGCCCCTTCTATATCCAGAAATGCTGCAAGAACAAATTCCTTATACTGCAGGGATACTTCTACCTTCTGTACAAGTGAATGAAGCGCAGTCTCTATGGACTTACCCTGCTGGTAAGCATGCTGTGCATCCGATAGAAAATTTGTACCTAAATGCTCTCGTATAGTGTTATAGTGTTTTCAAAAGAAAAGATGTTAAACTGATTGGTCTGTAATCTTTTGCCGTCGCGTGGATATGTTGTTCAGAACAAAAATTAATTCGACACGTATTTTTTTAGCAGGCCAAACTCATTTTTATGGGGGGGGGTCGATTTGTACGGGGGAAAATTGACCTTTTTAAGTTTTTTACGATTTAAGCATTTTTCGGAGGGGAAAACCCCTAAAAACCTGACGACACTAACAGTACCCTCTTTAGTATCTTCTCATGTGATGACCAAAACCTATCGTCTTTAAAGAATTATGGAGAGATGTTACCTAGACCATGTGCTTTAGGATTGTCTTTTTTATTATTTTTTGGTTTCATTCAAGATACCCGAGTAAAAATGTGAAGGATCAGTACTGATCTGAAAAATGGATCGCTAAGATTAGATCAGTTTTAATCGGACGGATACAATTTTATCCGAAAAATGGTAAAACTGGCCTAATCTTAGCGATCCATTTTTCGGATAAGTACTGATCTTTCAAATCTCGGATCAGTACCATTCTTTCAAATCTCGAATCACAAAATTTTCTGTTCCAAATAATCGGTTCCATAACGCATCATATTATCCTGCAACTGATTCTGCTTTACATTCCAAAATCAATGATTTTTGTTTGAAATTGTCACAAAATCAATCGTTTTTTAATGCAAGTAGTTTTTTTGAAAAATGATTTAACATAGAAAATTTTGTTGTGATTACCATAGAATATATTCAAGAACCTATTGTTATGGGAATGTGTTCTAAAAAATTTCCTGGGCAGATAAGATCTTTAAAAATATATATACATTTTTAATCGGGTATCTTAAACTTGTTGCATAGTGTAATTTGTTAATGAGTTTGACCCAGAGTCATTGCTGACATCCACAAGACATCTCTATGTACTGAGTTGAAGACAGTTTCATATAAATTTTCAAAATGTCCTCACTCAAAGTCAGCAGTAGTCAGGGCATGCTGACCTTCTGGGGACATGTCACCTAAGACTTCTTTGGGGAAATGTCTGACGTCATACGAAAATACAAAAAATTTTCGTATTTCTTTTAGATTTTACTTTTATCCATTTTCCTTTATAAATTTTCTATCTCATATTTAGAAAAAACTTTTCGCCGTTTTTAGTCCCAACTGGATTTGAACTTGGAATCTCCAGTTTATTAGTCCCACACCTAGCTACTAGTTTCAAACTTTATTTTAAAAATTGTTTGTCTATTTATTACTTTTATACTACTTGTTAGATTTTGATTTTATTTTAAATAAATCGATATTGGAAATTGAAGAATTGCCCAGATATAAAATTCTCATTAAATATACTGCTATTCTGCAGACATTTCCTTTTCCACGTCTTAGAGGAATTGTCCACACTCTTAAAGCAAACATTCAGTGCTGAGAATGTTAGGATATGTCATCAAGGATTACCTATGATTTGTCAGAACCTAAAGACATTTCCCCAAGGAATCACTGTGTAAATTCTCTCTGTGACACATTTTCCAACTGGGCTTATGAAAATATAACCTTATGTCAAAATTTCATTTATGTTTTTCCCAATCGTTATCCTCTTATGCAAAATTAACTCATACATAAGAATTCTAATGAAATTAACTGCTGGTTTATTGTTATTTTAGACATCTCTCAAAATTCCAATCAAATCTCCAACTGTTTTACTGTCCCTAAAGCAATACACATACAATTGAGCATTATCAAATTATCCAAAATTTAATTCAATATAATTCACGTACTATTTAATAGTGTCTGACCGAACAGTTCGGCCAGAAAACGGTATTGATCTGAAATTAGTATTTTCAAGCATTTTGAACAACTTTTTCGGATGGCCATTTGTTTGTGGAGAATATAGAAGACTTTTCTGAATTTAAGGGTGAGGTCAAAGTTAAGCGTCAATTTAGGCGTTCGGTAACCGAGCGTTTGAAAAAATTAAAAAAAGTTTGGTTATCGAACTTGGAAATTGCGGCTTACCCAGTCGGCAAAAAAATCACCCCTGATATACTGCTAACTCTCCCTTTATAAAATTTCTGACATCTTCATACACTTTTTCAAAATGTCCCTAATGTCATTTCAGCAGTTGGTCAGCGGTTGTTGAAACGAATTGTTGGTGACCACCGATACTGACCGATGCTGTCCAACTGCTGACAAGTCATTGGGGACATTTTGAAAAATTGTATGAAGATGTCAGCAATTTCATGAAGGGAGCGTCAACAGTATGTCAGCGGTGATTTTATTTTGCCAACTTTTTAAACTTTAACACTCAGGATTGCCTTCCATCGCCACAACAAATATATCCCATCTGAAAAAAATGTTCAAAGTACTTCAAATTACCAAATTCTGAGCAAATTCCGTTTTTTTGCCGAACTATTCGGTCGGACACTACTATTAAATTCCTAGAACCTAAAACATTTGAGAATAATTACATCATGTCCTTCTGCAACAAACATGTTGTTGTACATAATTGTCATCATTAACATAATTTCAATCGTTAACAAGACGTCGCATATTCACTACAATAGTGACATAACTTAAAAACGTGATTTTTGTGTACAAAGTTATATTAATATCTTTCAAACTCCCTGCTTGAGAAAAAACAAGTAAGAAAGTTATAGTCGGTTAAGGCCGACCATATGATACCCTACACCAGCGTTTTAGGAAAAATGGGTCCCAAGTCCAAACATGGACCGATTGGATCTGTCTTCTGTTAGATCTTTATTTAGTGTAGAAAACACACACAGATCAAATTTTAGTGGAATTGGTTTATATTTTTGTCAATAGACCGATTTAACTGAATATCGGTCGAAATTTTTATGTGGGGGACTAAGTCCAAAAACGGTCCAATTATATTCCGATTTTATTAGGTTACTAAAGTACACGTTTAACACCTAAAAATAAAATTTTTATCAAATATTTTAATTTTTATAAATTTTGAGGGAATTATGTGAGGGTGGTTTGTATGGGGGCTACCAGAAGGACTGACCCGATCCCTTTAAAATTTGGAATATGTGATTTGTGCATAAAAAATGTTATTACCTGATAAATTTCAAAGCGATATCTATTAAAAAACGGTTATTAGAGTCATTTAAGCCGAATCCAAAGGGGGTGTTTGTATGGGGGCTTAACATGAACCGATTTTCTCCAATTTCAATAGGCTTCGTCCTTGTTTAAGTTTCAAATTTCAAGTCGATTGATTGAAAATTGCGACCTGTATAGTGCTTAAACCGATAGATGGACAGACGGACGGACGGACAGACGGACGGACATCGCTAAATCGACTCAAAAAGTAATTCTGAGTCGATCGGTATACTTGAAGGTAGGTCTAGGACCAATATTTCGGGTAGTTACAAACATCAGCACAAACTCATTATACCCTGTACCACAGAGTAGTGTAGGGTATAAATAGGAAATTTAGGTTGTGTTAAAATGGTGAAAAAATCGGGTAATGGCATTTTACTCCTCTTCATTTTTCGAGTTATTGCTAAATAATTTCACTGTTCGACAACAAAAACCTCCCAGTGAAATATTCAACTGATTCTTATAGATTTCGCTCTCCTGAATCCAAATCTGCCATCCAATTTTGTCTAGCATGTGCCGTTTTTGAGATATTCGCTGTTAAAAAATCAAAAAATCAATAATTTTTCACTTTTAGTAGTCCACTGTTACAGATTCTTCCAAAAATAGGACTTGATTTCATATAAAATGGAGCTCCTGATTCCAAAACTGCAATTCAAATTTTTCTAGCATGTCACGTTTTCGAGATATTTGCGTTTGAAAATTTGTCCACGCGAAAATCGCAAACGCGAATATCTCGAAAACGGAACATGCTAGAACACAGAGTGCAGTTTTGGAATCAAGAGGCCCAATTTTTTGGAAATCAAGTCCTATTTGTTAGAAGCAACATAACAGTGGACCCCCAAAAATTGCGAAATTATTGTTTTTTTTTTTACTTTTTAACAGCGAATATCTCAAAAACGGTCCGTTGTAAAAAAAATTTGATGGCAGATTCGGATTCAGGATTCAGCAAAATCTAACGAATCAGTTAAATATTTCACTGGGAGATTCTTGTTGTCAAACAGTGTAATTATTTAGCAATAACTCAAAAACTAGATTAGCTAAGATTTTCGTGTTAACGATTTTTAAAGCTGAAAATGTAGAGGAGTGAAATGGCATTACCCGTTTTTGTCACCATTTTGACACAAAATAAACCTGCTTGAAGAGGGATGTGTATGCCGAAACTTTAATTTAGGTTTTTTTTTTTTAGTTATGTCACTTTTGTAGTAAATGAACGGCATATTTATGAATTATTTATAAACCATTAATGACATTTAAATGGTCTGTTTTGGGTCATATAAACTGATATGAACAACAAAGACTAAATGATGTAATATGAATCCTTTTTACATAGCAACTATTTACAACTAATTGTAAGTAGGTTCTGTCAACATTATTATTAATTCATCATTTGTTCTTTTCTTTGTGTTTTATTATTTACAGAAATCATTTATTTAGTCAAAGGTTACCCACATGCCGTACAATATCCCTTTCGTCCACAACTTGTTGATATACCAAACAATTATAAAGAAATTAATACGGTTATGCAAAAATGTTGGTCAGAGGATCCAGCAGAGAGGCCAGATTTTAATTGTTTAAAATCAATAATAAGGAATATAAATAAGTAAGTAAACAAAAAATTAACAACTGTTGTAGAATATAATTAATTATAAGAAATTGGACTTCTAAGTTAGGTTAGGGAGCGGTGGAGCTCGAAATTTTGAACTCCTCGCATAGACCGGCTGGTCCAAAGCTATACCACATGTTCCTTCAGCGACGAGGATAAAACGCGTTAGTCCATGTTGCAAATCGCGGTGCCAGGCGATCCTTCATTGACCCTGAACCTTTCTTTGGTCTGCCATCGGAACATTTTGGGAAAAAACTCAAAATATGGAGTGAATCTAAGTTCATAGAACATTGGAAATTTTGCGCTGGACAGCGGCAGGCAAAAAGATTCATAACTCCATCCAGCACCGTATCAAAACGATTACTGTCTTTGGACAAAAAGGATCTTCGAATCCTTACGTCCTACTTAACTGGACATTGTAACCTACATTACCAACTTAGGAAGAAAAACCTATTTGACACGGACACGTGCAGATTCTGCGAGATAGAGGAGGAGATAGCAGAACATATAATTTGTACATGCCCAAAACTGACTTGTAGAAGACTTCAACATCTGGGGGAACATCTCCGACTGACGTGTGGAACTGTCTTCCAAATAGGATTCTCTAGAGGAGGAGACAGCAGAACATATAATTTGTACATGCCCAAAACTGACTGGTAGAAGACTTCAACATCTGGGGGAACACTTAATATCTCCGACTGACGTGTGGAACTGTCTACCAAATAGGATTCTCGGCTTTATTAAAAGCCCTTTTTAGGTTGCACAATAGATCTTTCTGGTCGCAGTGCATAGGACCTACTTAATCTAATCTCATCTAATCTAAACGTTACAAATAGTCTAACTGACGTAAAGTCCATAACTGCGAATTCTTCCAGATTCGCGAGTTCTGGATGAAAATGTTAAAGACAGAAATGATAGTAAATGTGATAATGTTCGGAATGAAATTATTCATTCCATCCAAGCAAATTTTGACTAAACTGAAAAACATAATTGCTGGTTTTATCAGATGTGCAGGAATGCAGTCAGGTCCAGAGAGTATATCAGTAATTGGCGTAATAACAAAAATCCAGTTACTGACGCGTTACGTAATCAGGCGAGAAACGAATGTGCCAGAGTACTCAGGCGTGAAAAGCTTCTTTACGAACAGCGACTGCGTGCTAAGGTCCTTGCTGCTCCGCGGGGTAGTAAGACCTTTTGGTCATTTGTAAAAATAGTAAAGAATAATACTAGTTCATCCATTCCAACCCTTTAATGAATGAACAAATATTCACAGACCCGGTTAATAAGGCCAACCTGACATGTTTGCAAGAAATTCATACTTGCCGGAAAGCAATCAACCACCACCCGAACTCGGTATCCGTTACTATGCCTAAGATATTTTTTCGAGCACGTGCAGTTTAAAGGGTCCTTCAGGATCTTAACATAAATAAGTCCCCTGGGTCGAATGGTGTTACGGTTGTAGTAATGAAGTAGTGTGCATTGTCGTTGTCTCGTCCTGTGGCAACATTATTTATCTACTCGTACCGGGTAGGAGTTTTTTCCTCTTGCTGGAAGGTGGCCAATGTCCAGCCAATCCCAAAAAAGGGTGAGGCAGCAAACCCTGAAAACTACCGCCCAATAGCAATTTGCTCGACGCTCTCGAAGGTCATGGAGAGTATGATCAACCACCACTTTGTGAATTATCTGGAGTCTAATTCACTTTTGTGTGATCGACAGTATGCCTTTCGTAGAAGTCGTTCTACGGGGGACCTGTTAGCGTTTCTTTTGGAGCGTTGGAGTCGTTCTATTTACAAATTTGTTGAAAGCAAAGTGGTTGCTCTAGATATTTCCAAAGCTTTGGTCGTGTGTGGCACGGTGCACTCGTTTCAAAACTTATTTCGTTTGGTGTCGGTAATGATTTCTCTCGATTTATATCGAACTTTCTCAGAGACCGCACAGAGACGTGTTGTTATAGATGGGTTCTTATCAGATGAGTTTCATTTAAATTCAGGGGTACCGCAAGGCTCTGTTCTTTTTTCTAACCTTTTTCTTATATTTCGTAACGACCTCCTGGGTCTAACTTCCAATCCTATATATATTTCGCAGATGACAGCAACATTTGCCATTCATTTTCCTTTAATCATAGACCAAGCCTTAATGAGGTTGAAGCTATGAGGCGGAACATGAATAACAGACTCAATCATGACCATACGACAATATCCGATCATCTGTAAAAAGACATCCTTTAAAACTATCTTCTCACAGATGTGAGAAGATATTTGAACTATCCAGTGAGAGTTAAAGCAACATATTTATTCTCACAGATGTCATCTTTTTAACCTTTCAAAAGATCTATGGTTAAAATCAGACCGTTCTAAAAGATTTTTATGAGAAACTAAACAGATTTTCGCAAAAATGTCGATGATATTTGCAAAGTGAAATGGTTTAAATCGTAATCGACTTAGGTTTAAAACAGATTGCCTTCGGGACAAAACTCTTCTTTGATAATTGATTTTGCGCATCTGTGAGGAGACATCGTTTCATACTATCTTCTCACAAAAGAAGGTCCAGTTTTGAGTTCGACCAAAAACTTTTTGGTCGCACGTTTTTTTTGGCCAAAATCTTAAGCCGAAAGATCTGGCTTGTCATTCAGTTATAATCCGCTCATCTCTCAATATATTTGGTATGAATGTATTCGTATTATTCTTAACCTGCTTAAAAAAAATTACCAATAGCTCTTGTATTTTTTTTAAAGCAGCAAATACCTTTAAATGTTGTTCGTACAGAACTCTTTTACGCCATTGTACCCCAGCATTATTTTTTCTTGTTCGGAAGTTTTAAGAAACCCGATCTTAAAGTTGAGGTCGCCATATATATTGTTCAAGTCCTCGTAGCGTACCAAAAAAATCGGTCCAGTCTGGAAATGGTCACAAAACCTTACGAAAATATGAGCCAAAAACAAACTTTGGCAGAAACTTCGAAACACAAGTAAAAACTGGGCAACAAACTCTGTTATAATGGTAAAGGAAATCATAATTTTATTTCAGCACCTTTGACGTCTTGTGTCTGTAGTGTTTTCCAACATCTCCGACTGACGTGTGGAACTGTCTTCCAAATAGGATTCTCTAGAGGAGGAGACAGCAGAACATATAATTTGTACATGCCCAAAACTGACTGGTAGAAGACTTTAACATCTGGGGGAACACTTAATATCTCCGACTGACGTGTGGAACTGTCTACCAAATAAGATTCTCGGCTTTATTAAAAGCCCTTTTTAGGCTGCACAATAGATCTTTCTGGTCGCAGTGCATAGGACCTACTTAATCTAATGTCATCTAATCTAAACGTTACAAATAGTCTAACTGAAGTCCATAACTGCGAATTCTTCCAGATTCGCGAGTTCTGGATGAAAATGTTAAAGACAGAAATGATAGTAAATGTGATAATGTTCGGAATGAAATTATTCATTCCATCCAAGCAAATTTCGACTAAACCGAAAAACATAATTGCTGGTTTAATAAGATGTGCAGGAATGCAGTCAGGTCCAGAGAGTATATCAGTAATTGGCGTAATAACAAAAATCCAGTTACTGACGCGTTACGTAATCAGGCGAGAACGAATGTGCCAGAGTACTCAGGCGTGAAAAGCTTCTTTACGAACAGCGACTGCGTACTAAGGTCCTTGCTGCTCCGCGGGGTAGTAAGACCTTTTGGTCATTTGTAAAAATGGTAAAGAATAATACTAGTTCATCCATTCCAACCCTTTAATGAATGAACAAATATTCACAGACCCGGTTAATAAGGCCAACCTGACATGTTTGCAAGAAATTCATACTTGCCGGAAAGCAATCAACCACCACCCGAACTCGGTATCCGTTACTATGCCTAAGATATTTTTTCGAGCACGTGCAGTTTAAAGGGTCCTTCAGGATCTTAACATAAATAAGTCCCCTGGGCAGTTCCGTTTTAACCATTAGGGCACACTGGGCACGTGCCCAGGGCCCCTGATCTAAAGGGGCCCCGAAGTGCCAAATTCGCTTATGCAAAAATGAAGCAATTTTTATTATTTTGTTTCTTAAGAAAATTTCACATTTTCTTTGAAAAAAATTCTCAGAATCTAACAGATTTTTCGTATACATACATACATCTGAAACTTTTTCTATAGAAGAAATCTGTCGTATATCAAGTCTCAAATTCAAAGAAATTTTTCCTACATAAAAAGTTTCAGATTGAGAAATATTTTTCGTACAGAAAAAGTTTCATATTCTTAGAACAAGTCTAATAGAAGATTTTCCAAAATAAAAAGACTTAGATTTTGAGACACTTATCGTATGTAAAGTCTCAGATTCTGAGACATTTTTCGTATAGAAAAAATATTACATTCTAAGACATTTTTCGTATAAAAAAAGTTTTAGATTCTGAGGCATTTTTCGTATAGAAAAAGTCTTAGATTCTGAGACATATATCGTATTAAAAAAGTCTCATATGCTTAGACATTTTTTTATAAAAAAGTCATATTATGAGACATTTTTCGTCTAGATAAAGTTTCAGATTCAGAAACATTTTTTTTGCATTGAAGAGTTTTAGATCTGTTACGTTTTCGTATAAAAAATCTCAAATACTGAGAGATTTTTCATACAAAAATATTCTTAGAATCTAAAATATTTTTTATTTTCGTAAATAAATTTTTTTAAGAAATTTTTCGTATAGAAAAAATTTCAGATTATTCTGAAACATTTTTTAAATAGAAAAAGTTTTCGTTTAGAAAAAGTTTCAGATTCTGAGACATTTTTCGTATAGGAAAAGTCTCAGATTTGAAGATAGAAAAGATCTCATTAAAACCAAATTGTTCTACACAAATATCATGGTTTTTTAAAAAAATGACCTCGAGCTAGAATATCCCTACTCAAAAGTTTTTTTTTAGTTTCTTTGTCTTAAACCAGGTAATAAGAATATTTAAATTTTTACCAAAAAAAATGTTTTTTTTGCCATGCGACTTTTTACTTTCCGGGCCCCCAAATTCTTGTGTGCCCAGGGCCCCCGCCATACCTTAAAGCGGCCCTGCCCCTGGGTCGAATGGTGTTACGGTTGTAGTAATGAAGTAGTGTGCATTGTCGTTGTCTCGTCCTGTGGCAACATTATTTATCTACTCGTACCGGGTAGGAGTTTTTTCCTCTTGCTGGAAGGTGGCCAATGTCCAGCCAATCCCAAAAAAGGGTGAGGCAGCAAACCCTGAAAACTACCGCCCAATAGCAATTTGCTCGACGCTCTCGAAGGTCATGGAGAGTATGATCAACCACCACTTTGTGAATTATCTGGAGTCTAATTCACTTTTGTGTGATCGACAGTATGGCTTTCGTAGAAGTCGTTCTACGGGGGACCTGTTAGCGTTTCTTTTGGAGCGTTGGAGTCGTTCTATTCACAAATTTGTTGAAAGCAAAGTGGTTGCTCTAGATATTTCCAAAGCTTTGGTCGTGTGTGGCACGGTGCACTCGTTTCAAAACTTATTTCGTTTGGTGTCGGTAATGATTTCTCTCGATTTATATCGAACATTCTCAGAGACCGCTCAGAGACGTGTTGTTATAGATGGGTTCTCATCAGATGAGTTTCATTTAAATTCAGGGGTACCGCAAGGCTCTGTTCTTTTTTCTAATCTTTTTCTTGTATTTCGTAACGACCTCCTGGGTCTAACTTCCAATCCTATATATATTTCGCAGATGACAGCAACATTTGCCATTCATTTTCCTTTAATCATAGACCAAGCCTTAATGAGGTTGAAGCTATGAGGCGGAACATGAATAACAGACTCAATCATGACCATACGACAATATCCGATCATCTGTAAAAAGACATCCTTTAAAACTATCTTCTCACAGATGTGAGAAGATATTTGAACTATCCAGTGAGAGTTAAAGCAACATATTTATTCTCACAGATGTCATCTTTTTAACCTTTCAAAAGATCTATGGTTAAAATCAGACCGTTCTAAAAGATTTTTAAAAATGTCGATGATATTTGCAAAGTGAAATGGTTTAAATCGTAATCGACTTAGGTTTAAAACAGATTGACTTCGGGACACAACTCTTCTTTGATAATTGATTTTGCGCATCTGTGAGGAGACATCGTTTCATACTATCTTCTCACAAAAGAAGGTCCAGTTTTAAGCTCGACCAGAAACTTTTTGGTCGCACGTTTTTTTGGCCAAAATCTTAAGCCGAAAGATCTGGCTTGTCATTCAGTTATAATCCGCTCATCTCTCAATAGATTTGGTATGAATGTATTCGTATTATTCTTAACCTGCTTAAAAAAAATTACCAATAGCTCTTGTATTTTTTTTAAAGCAGCAAATACCTTTAAATGTTGTTCGTACAGAACTATTTTACGCCATTGTACCCTAGCATTATTTTTTCTTGTTCGGAAGTTTTAAGAAACCCGATCTTAAAGTTGAGGTCGCCATATATATTGTTCAAGTCCTCGTAGCGTACCAAAAAAAATCGGTCCAGTCTAAAATGGTCACAAAACCTTACGAAAATATGAGCCAAAAACAAACTTTGGCAGAACCTTCGAAACACAAGTAAAAACTGGGCAACAAACTCTGTTATAATGGTAAAGGAAATCATAATTTTATTTCAGCACCTTTGACGTCTTGTGTCTGTAGTGTTTTCCAAGCAAAGATAATTTCAATTTTGATAAAGCAACGCGGATAATAAAAAAAGGGTCGAAGATCAATATGCATTAATATTTTCGTGGACAGTCTTGCAGTTCTGAAGGCCTTGAAGTCATACAAGGTATTAGGAGTTGTATACGAGTTGCACACGGTCAAGCTAATTTAGGTCTCTGAACAGAGTATGAATGAATTGGTTTATAAATGTGCAAGGAATGACCTGAATCGGTGGGGGAACAGAAGTTACCTTGGCATCTTAGTTCCCCTAGTTGAGGAAATAAACAGAATTTATTATATAGCTCAAAATGACATGATCGATAGATGGATATGACTGACTGTGTGTAAGATATCGTGAACCCTACTACCGCTGCCAAATCCTAAGAGAACAAAAAGTTTCTTGCTTTTGGAAAGCGGATGGCCAGGCTACATGGTAGTACTGGCAGGGCCCGTATAATTGGCCGAATGGGCGTACGTTAGGGAGTCTCTGAGAAAAACTATTGTTGAGATTATTGTGAAGAAGTGGAAGCAGAGAAGTCAGGGCAGCATTTGTAATTTGAATGTCCGGCACTGAAGAAGCGTCACTTCAGGCATCTGGTACGAGCGGTAGCCTGGACTGCCTTAATGCTGTATCTTTAACAGCTCTAGCAGAATATATTTACTATGGTGTCTTTAGAGGAATACCTCAACTATGGTGTCTATCAAAAACTGCCATTTCTATCGGGGAGTATCTGTAGTTCGCGTTTGATAGTTTCTAGAAGCGTTAATTACCATTTTAGTTCCACCTCTTTGCAATTCCTAGTAAGCATTTTAGTGTCTGGTAATCTTTAAGCCATGCTCAATTAAAGATTCTTTAAGTAGAAGCCGAATGCGAATACGATAGATCTTCTTTAATTAATTTTCCAAAGGTATTTCCTTCTTAAAGACTTTAGATCGTAGTTCGGAATAGATTGTCTTATAAGATTTCCTAAACTAATTACAATTGAAATTTTGAAAATTAATAGATACAATTGCGATTGAACTTTGAAAGTCTCATTGAATATAACAACGGTTTAATAACATTACACTCTCCATATATTAAATCTGTTTTATCTTTTCTTTCTCTTTGCAGAGACAATGAAACGGGCAATATTGTCGACAATCTACTCAAACGTATGGAACAATATGCTAATAATCTAGAAGAATTAGTTGAAGAACGCACACAAGATTATATAGAAGAAAAGAAGAAATGTGAAAAATTACTTTATCAACTGTTACCCCAAAGTGTAGCAGCGCAACTAATCAGTGGTCAGCCCGTAGTAGCAGAAACTTTTGATCAAGTTACAATCTACTTTTCGGATATAGTCGGTTTTACGGCTATCTCAGCGGAAAGTACACCCATGCAAGTCGTACAATTTCTCAATGATCTCTATACATGTTTTGATTCGATAGTAGAAAATTTCGATGTTTATAAAGTAGAAACCATAGGTGATGCTTATATGGTCGTATCCGGGTTGCCCATACGAAATGGCAATCAACATGCTAGAGAAATAGCTCGTTTGGCATTGGCTCTATTAGAGGCTGTGCATAATTTTAAAATACACCATAGACCCAATGATCGTTTAAAATTACGTATTGGCTTACATAGCGGAGCCTGTGTAGCTGGAGTAGTGGGTTTAAAAATGCCACGATATTGTCTATTTGGGGATACGGTGAATACCGCCTCCAGAATGGAATCAAATGGTGAAGCTTTAAAAATACATATAAGTGAAAAAACTAAATCCGCCTTAGATGAATTTGGTACATTTATTACAACCAAAAGAGGTTATGTACCCATGAAAGGAAAAGGTGAAATGTTAACTTATTGGTTGGAGGGTGAAATACAAAAGGTAGAATCACCGATATCCCCACAAAAACTAATGCTTTCCCGAAGGGCTTCTTTAAAGCATACACCTCGCTATGGATTGTTACACAACAAACAAAATTTGGAACTTACCCAATGTTTACCACCATATCAATTACAGCAACAAGTTACCGATATGGAAAAAGATATTGGTGTGCGAAATTCTCCGAATTTAAGAGTGAAACGTAAAATTTCCTCTTCTTCACCTAAACTGAATGGTAATGATTATAAGACTGATGATTTGTTCAATTATATAGAAGCAAATGCTAAAGGCGTAGTAGCCATGCAAACAATTAAACCACCGGCAAATGATATTTATAGTAGTCGATCTTTAAGAGAAGATCTCAAGGATGGCTGTGGCGGCTGGGAAATGGCCAATTTTCGTTTACCCCTGTCGGGAACGCTAAAATCCCATGCAAATTCAAAACATAGTTATACACAATTAGCTTCAACACAATCTAATTCCAATTTAACGGGGGTTCTACAACCCACTGCATCAAGATTGAGATTAAAAAATTCCCCAACCATAACAAGTCTAATGAATACTAGTGAAACGGGAAGTTTAAATAGTGCTACACGTATTAAGTTTAATATTAATGAAAATCCTGAAGAAACTCAGACACTGGTATCCTCTCAGGTCTATGAAGATGATGAAGTTGAGGAGGAGAATGAGGTTGAGGCCGCAGAAACTGAAGAGGAATTGGATGCACCTATAACTTATTCAAAAAAAAATATTATTAATTCAATACCTACGAACATAAATGGTGACAGTAATTTAGTAAATCATAAATCCTATTTAGATTACAATCATCCGCATCTAAATTATAATACACAGCAGCAGCAGCAGCTTCAACAGCAGAATATTCCACATCCTTTAAATTCTAGTTCAAATAATTGTAATAATTCTTCTAATAGTGAATATCAAAATTTAGTTAAAGTTAATAATAGTAGAAATTTTCAAATGCTTCAAAATTCATCGAATAATTTAGAAGAACAAGATTGTAAATCACCACCAGCACCTGCTAAAATAGTTATAGAAGAAGATGAGTTGGCAACGACGACAGGGAATCATCTGCATCACAATCATCATCCAACGGCAGCAAATTCAGTAACTCAACCGTTATTGACAAAAATTAATTCATAGTAATAAATGTTTATAAATACACAAAAACTTTGGCAACTCTTAATTGAAAATACAACTCTGTTAGAAAATTTTGCGACAAATGAGTTAATTATTTAAATCCACTTAGGGCCGATAACACAAACAAATTAACTGACAGTGACTTTTAAGTGTTAACGGTTAAGTGCTAACCGAATGTTATGTATGTAAGATTTGTAAGGGGTTAGGTTGGCGTCCGCCATTTGTCAAATTCACTCGGAGGCCTAAGATATTCTGCTAGAGACGTCAATGAGACACCGTTTAGGCAATTCAGGTCATCGAAAAATCTTTACCCCATATGCTTAGGCGGCACTTCATCAGACCCGAAAATTTACATAACAAGGGGTTCACTCACTCCATCACTTCACTACAAATTCTACAATAGTTCCTATCAGAAATTCCGATACGCACGGAATAAGAAGACTTTTTGTTCTCTTAGGATTTGACAGTGGGTACAGGGTTCGCGATATCCTTCGCAGTCCGTGATATCCACCTATCCTTCATTCTATTCTCTGATATCCTTTCAATTTTTTTCATTAATGCCACTATAGGAGCGAATATGTCCGGTTCCGTTCCTCAACCGACTCAGAGCCATTGTTCGCACATTCATGAGCCAATACGTTGCCAGGAACCCAGATTATCTTGTCTGATTCGACCAAGGGATTGTATACAGTTCCTAACGATTCCCAATTTTACAGTGTTTGATTCTAATGCCTTCAGAGCTGCAAGACACTCCACGAAAATGTTAATGGCGCAAGTGCTAAGGTTCCTTATCATAATCATTTTCGCGGCTTTATCAACTGTAAGTACCTCACCCTGGAAATCACTACACTTGTCCTGAAGTCTCAATAAGCCCCGATTTCGAGGCATTCATAGTATACTGCCGAATTTCAATCTTCAATCTGTCCGTAAAGATTGAGATTGCATTCTCTCTTATAACAGAGTTTTCCGCTCAGTCTTCTGCCAATTAGAGCATTTGTAATTCGAAGGTTCTGTCAAAGTTCATCTGCGGTGAGATATAGTCGGTTTTTGTGATATAAATGAAACAGATTTATTATTTTATTTTTATTTAACCAATGAAGGAATTCATAAGCTTTGGAAAAAAAACATTAGATTTCGTAGTTTCATTCAAAATTTTCATTAAATTTTGTTTAAAAAGCATGTAATTTTTTGACAACTGTCATAAGTGTCTCGTCTGTAGTAAAATGCGCAGAATGAACACAAAAAACAGCTGATCAGAGCGTCATGAATTAGTTCGACCGAGAAATGAATTTTCTCTGTAATGCGTTTTGCGATACATTGGACAGTCGACAACGAACGAATGTGATCAGCTCTAAAGGCGTGTACTACGGGCATGCACCCGCGTCTCAGGAATGAGTTCGCCTATCTCAGCTGAACACTTACCGCTGTAATATCGGTAGAACAATGATGCACAACCCACAGCCTCCAATGAGTCAATGGAGCTGGATAACCTACTGTAATTAATGAGCTTCCTTTGCACTCGATCCAGACGCTTCAAGATAGACCTTGAAGCACCTGCCCAGATATGGGAGATGTATTCCATCTTCAGTCGGATATGGGCGGTATAAATAGTGAGGAGATCAGACGGAGTGAAGTAATTCTTGCACCGTTTCAAGAAAACAAGACTTTTATCGACACTTGAAAAACATGTTGGTTCTAACGAACATCCTATTGAGTTATGATGCCTAGAACATGAAGAGTGTCTGATTCCTTAATAGCTATACCACCCACGGGTATAGATGACGATGATGCCACAATCCGTCATTGGGCCTTACGAGCATTAAAATCAACCCTACTCGCAAGACCCCACTCGGTCATGATCATGTCATGATTGAGTGTGTCATTCATGTTCTGCATCATAGCTTCAACCTCAGTAAGTCTTGGTCTATGATTAAAGGAAAATTATTGACACATGCTGTCATCTATGAAAGAAGTGATAGGATTGGAAATTTGACTAAGGCTAGGGTTTTGACATGTGGATTACGTTTGAACTTAGTTAAGCGTACTGTGAAACTCTGAAATTTCCAGAGAAATGTGATATTTTTTTAATATTTAATTAAATACCAACATTTTAAGCAAAACTAAGCTGTTTCAGCACAGATCTGTTTTTAGATAAACTAAACGAAGTTTAACTGAGATCTCAACAACTCAGTCTAAGAAGGTCGTTAAGAAAAATAAGACAAAGTGTAGAAGAAAGAACAGAACCTTGCGGTTCACCTGAATTTAACCAAAACTCATCTGATGAGAACCCATCTAAAGCAACTCGTATAGTACGGTCTCTGAGAAAGCTCGATATAAATTGAGAGAAATCACCACCGACACCAAACGCAATAAGCTTCGAAACGAGTGCACCGTGCCACACAAGAATGAACGCATTGAAAATATCTAGAGCAACAACTTTGCTCTTACCAAATTGGTGGATAGAACTACTCCAACGTTCCGACAGGAACGCTTACAGGTTTCCCGTAGAACGATTTCAACGTAAGCCATACTGTCGATCGCACAAAAGTGAATTTGACTCTAGATAATTTACAAGATGGTGATTAACCATAGTCTTCATCACCTAAAAGAGTGTAGAGCAAATTACTATCGGCCGGTAATTCTCTGCACAGAAAAAAAAATATTTAAGAAAATTTTAATAAACACGTTTATTAAAAATAAAAATATTTTTAATAAATTTTTTTATTGTATCAATAAAAAAATTTATTGAAATTAAAAAAAAACTTGTTGTGTTTCTTTTTTTCACACATAGTAATTTCAAATAAAGTAATAACTTAAAAAAAAAACAAAAAATATTAAAAAAAAAAAAAAAAGTTGGGTCTGATGGGGATTCGAACCAACGACCCCCAAAAAAAGTAATAAGTTTATCCACCGCTTAGCGCATAACGCCAAAACAGTGTTATAGTTTTGTCGGCTAAATTCTGTCATCTACTTACAAGCAAGAACAAAATAGAAATAAAAACACAATTTGTTTGTGAATGCGTGTGTGTGTGTATAGTTGTGTGTTAAATGTTTTTACTGTTATAAGTTAGAGAATGAAAGTGATGCACTCAACTAAATTAGTCAGTATTTTTTTCTTTTGTTAATTTCAATTGAGAATTTTTTCTGTTACCATTACTGACAAAATTATGTGAGTGTTTAAGAATTCTTGTTTACTTTTATTTAAAACCAAATTGATTTTATGCGTTAAAACTTGTTGTCATGCTGTAGCTCAGTTAGTTAGACCGCCAGCATTCTAAACAGGAGGTATGCTGTTCAAAGCTCAATGGAAACAATAAATTGAGAAAAAGTAAGAAATAAAGAAAACAATTAAATAATAAAATAAAAATAAATAAAAAAAAAAACAAATAAAAATTTTTTTTTTCTTTAGTTCTAAAAAAAATATTAAAAAAAAAAAAATCAATAAACTTTTTTATTGAATCTTGAAATTTGTTTATTGAAATTATTTTCAGCAAACGACTTACAAATGCGTTTATTGAATTCGTGAAAATCTTCACCGCGGCTTTTTTAGTTAATTTATTTATTGAATTCGTGAATTATTTTATTGAAATTGAATTTTTTTTTTTGTGTGTGTGTTCGTAGCCTCTCCCTTTTTGGGGATTGGTTGGACGTTGGCCACAGTTTTGTCCGACGATGTTTATATAAAAATTTTGAAAAAAATATTTAAGAAAATATTATTTTTAAAATATTGCATAATTTTGTGAAATAATGAGGCAGGTAAGAGTGACTTCGACATTGTGAACGTAGCTTTAATTAAAAATTTTTAAAAACTTGCTCTAAATTTTAATGAAAAAGGGGATCTCCGCCAAAAAGTTCAATTTTAAATCTTCGAATTTGATCAAATTATTAGGTAAATCTTATGGATAAGACCTTGCCGAAACTAGTTCCGTTTTGCTTTTTAAGATATTCCATTTATTGGTACGATGGCAAGCTTTCAAAATCAAAGTTTTGTTTCCAAATTTTTTTATATTAAAAAGAGGTACTAACCCAGTAAAAACTTGGTAATAAGTCCCCATTACCGCCTGCATTCTATGTAATGAGGGCTCGTTACCTGCTCGATTACTTCTTGTTAACAAATAATGAGTTACCGATAGCCTAATACAAAACCGGTTACATCTTGTTAATAAATAATGAGTTACCGATAACCTGATACAGAAGAGGTTACTGGTAAATACGATTTAAAATATCTGATAAGTTGTCTAAATGTTTTTTTTTTAATGAAATTAAAAAAATGCTAAAGAAAATTTAGAAAGAACTTGCACATTTAGCTTAAAAAAGATTAACATTTATCTACTTTTTCTAATAAAACTCTGTTAATAGAAATTCAAATTCAGGAATTCTGATTAAAATTGGGACAAGGCAAAAAAAAGTTTAGAAAACCAAATTGATATTCAGAAAACTGGATCTAGCTGACACTTGATCGTGATTTATGAGCCTTAATTAGTCTTAACATAACTTCTATTGAAGTTTTCTGGATTTTAATTGGCTTTTTCTAAATTGTTAAGGTAACTACAGACGACGCAATATTATGTACAATATTCAATTATATTGATGGTGTGTGGGTAAGATTGACCATTGTACAATCGTCAATATTACCCACACACTATCAATATAATTGAATATTGTACATAATATTGCGTCGTCTGTAGGTACCTTTATTGTTTTTTCTAGAAATTTTGTGGTGTTCTCCAAATTTTAATTTAACTTTTTTTTGACTTGTTGTTTAAATTATGTTAAAGCCGGTAAAAAGGTAAAAAACCTTCACAGACAGTATTTCCCTTAAAACCTAACTCACTCTTATAGAGACTTAAGATGGTTGTTTAATGCGGTTTCCATTGGCTGAGCAGCAGTCGCTTCTGTATATTTGTTATTGGTAATGTCCTAAGTAGCCAAATGTCCCTTTCTACGAGGTTTCAAGATATATTTTCGGTCCTGTAATATTTGAATTTTACAATCAAAAATTTGGAGGGAAGGATATCAACGTAAACATTGGTTCCGTTGGCACATTGGATCATTTCCATTTCTGCATTTGCCCGCTTGGTTGCTCTTGAAATAAACGCGTTCAACATGAACTTGTTCATTTTCATATTGGTGGAAGTTGCCCCAAGTTAAAAATTTATTAAAAGAATCAAAAGCTGTTATTTGGTAGCATTTTTATAAGGAGTGGGAAACGAGTTGTTTTTGAGCAACTATTTGCTACTTATTTTTGGGACTAATGTATGCTGTTATTTGGTAGCATTTTTGTAAGTAGTGGGTAACGAGTTATTTTTGGGCTACTAGTAGCTTATTATTTGTGGTACTAATGTATGTAGTTTTTCAGTAGCATTCTCGTAAGCGAGTGGGTATGCGGTCATTACTCCAATGACATCGCCATGTTAAAATAATGGGTGTTTCACCAACATAGTAACTAGCTACCACCATCTATTTAAAGGCGAAAACCTCATTACTTGGTCACAGACTAAATACAGACTTGACAGTAGAGTTTTATGAGAAAAAATGGGGAAAAACTAAGCGATTTTAGGAGAAAACACAGCGGTTTTTAGTCCGTTTTACGCTAACATGGCAACACTTTCTACGACTTAGGAGTGAGTGAAACAACAAAAACCGATCTGGCATCCATTTTTCTTATGGCGCGTTATATTAGCTTTCTCTTTCTAACCTAATTCGTAGAATAATTTGAAAACATTAACCATATGGTTAAAAAATACTTTTTTGACACCTGTCATATACAGTGACGAGCAAAAGTGTAACAGGGTTCACATTGCTTAGATAATCTGCTCTATATTTTAAACTACACAAGATAAAGTATTGAAGTTTTTTGATAATTTTATTAGTTAATTGATCAGAATTTATAAACATTATCGAAATATGCTGTGAAATTTTTTATAAAAAAAATATAGTAAAAATTCCATAAAAAGGCAAGTGTTACATTATTGCACTCATGATTTTTCTACATAAATCTTTAGGACAACTATTATATTTCGCGCATATAGACCCGGATTTTGGAATTTTTTTATAAAACTTAATAAATAACATAAAAATAATTCATTTGTTGAAAAGAAATTTTGGGTAAACATTATTTTTAACTCAAAAGTCCGTCCTTTTTACGTTTTTTGGGGAACCACGCATATTTATCAAGCTAAGAATTTGCAGAAATTATTTTTTCTGAATGGTGTTTATATCAGGCGATAATAGAGACCATTTATAAAAAATTTCGTAAATGGATTGTTGCTTTTGCAATTAGTAAAAAAAAAGTTATTGTGTACTGGGGTTGGGTTTCTGGAGGAATTTCAAATATTTTTGCCGAAATTCGACATTTTTCGGCTGAATAAAGGCCAATTTTGCCTCAAGATGTGTTTTCTTAATTCAGCCGTAAATAAGTCAACAAGTTATATCCCCAGTTGATCATAAATTTTGTTAAGAATGGCTTTATGCCATTTAAAACCACTATCACATTTCGTGGTTTTGGACATTATCCTCAGGGTAGTGCCATAGTGTCAAATTATCGAATCAGAACGCAATCTTTGGAGTTAATTTTTTCAGAAAGAACAAAAATAAATAATGTTTAATAAATAAAAGTCTTTTGCTGCTCTTATCAGTGGACGAAATTCACTAATTCAATTTAGGTACCCCAAACAATAATTTTAAATAGGGATTTAATAATAACTACATTCTTTATAACAATATTGTCAATCTACTGATGATTTTAATTGACGATATATTTAAGACCGAATATAGAAAAAACATCATCGGCCAGAATTGGCTCGTATTCATCCGAAAAATGTTGAATATCTGCAAAAATATTTGAAATTCCGCCAAAAACCCAAATTGAGTACCAAATAAAAAAATTTTATTAATTGCAAAATAAACAAACCACTTATGAATTTGTTTTTAAATGGGCTCTACTATCGCCGGATATAAACGCCATTCCAAAAAAATAATGTCTGTATATTCTAAGCTTGAGTAATACGTGTGGCTCTCCTAAAATCGTAAAAAGGACGGACTTTTGAGTTAAAAAAAATGTTTAGCCAAAATTTATTTTCAACAAATGAATTATTTTTATGTTATTTATTAAGTTTTATAAAAAAATTGCAAAATCCGGGTCTATATGCGCGAAATATAAAAGTTGTCCTAAAGATTTATGTAGAAAAATCATGAGTGCAATAATGTAACACTTGCCTTTTTATGGAATTTTTACTATATTTTTTTTATAAAAAATTTCACAGCATATTTCGATAATGTTTATAAATTCTGATCAATTAACTAATAAAATTATCAAAAAACTTCAATACTTTATCTTGTGTAGTTTAAAATATAGAGCAGATTATCTAAGCAATGTGAACCCTGTTACACTTTTGCTCGTCACTGTATGTCGAGTCTGTATTAGTCTGTGACTTGGTAATAGAAGTTTTTACTGGGAATGTAAGCCATATATTTTAACGCAGGGGAAGGAGTTCCTAAATCTGGGTGCATATGGAAGCTTATACCAAAGTTATAAAGTAATCCATCAACCGTTTTGAAGATCTGGCATCACCAAAGATAATTGGAAAATTCTGGCAATGCCAAATTAAAGTTCAAACGTAAAGCAAAGGGAGACAAAAAACAATCTGGATTCTCACTGTAAAACTGGTATCTTCCATCTCGCTCACATTTCGATTTGTGATAAAATTTCGTAAACAATACCATATGGTTTTTGTTTACTACTTTTTCAAACGCCATTTGTTGGCCTACTCTATGACTCTGGCTTATACCACAGACTATAAACAGACTCGACAGTAGAGTTTTATGAGAAAAAATGGGGAAAAACTAAGCGATTTTAGGAGAAAACAGAGCGGTTTTTAGTCCGTTTTACGCTAACATGGCAACACTTTCTACGACTTCGGAGTGAGTGAAACAACAAAAACCGATCTGGCATCTATTTTTCTTATGGCGCGTTATATTAGTTTTCTCTTTCTAACCTAATTCGTAGAATAATTTGAAAATATTAACCATATGGTTCAGAACTACTTTTTTGACACCTGTCACTTATGTCGAGTCTGTATTAGTCTGTGCTTATACTTTCTAGATTACAATTTATTTAAGCCCGCCGTGCCCTGTAGAACAAAATTTTTTGATTTTTAACTTTGCTCGAATATATTTTTTTTTAATTATAGAATTTGTATATAAAATAGATATAATTGGTTAATTTGTAAAATAAACGTTAATTAAATATTGTCTTTGCATTTATTTAGACTATCTTTTTACACTTGAAAAAATAATTTAAAATAAATATTTTTATTTTTTTCAAAAAATATTTGCACAACTCAAATATATTTTTTCATGTTTCAAATTCGTATTTGAAACCCTGAGTATAACATTAGCGGTTGAGCATGCTAATTTGGATTTTTGCGATTTACGAAAAACATTTTCACTTACGATTCTGATATAAATTACTAGAGATTCGGCCGCTATTCGGTATTCGGCCGAATATTAGCCGAAACCGAAACGTTTTTATTTTTATAAATAAGTCGCTGAATTTTATAATTTCGTGTTTCATACCAATTGTTTCAGTTCACTTGAAAAAAAGTTACAAGGTTTTCCAATAAAAATATACAACTGCTATAGTTCAAATTTTTTTTTCTTTATAAAATGTAAAATATCTTTTTTTGTTTATAAAAATATGACTTTTTTTCAAGTTTATTAAAATAAATATTTTTTTTTAATAAATACAACCATTCCCATGGTTTAAAAACATTAAGTTCCACACACAAAAAAAATTTTTTTCTATGAACGATTTTCATAGTATTTTTGAACAAATTCATACAATTTATTAACTTTTTCATAATATTTATAAACTTTTTCATAGTATTTATGAAAAATGTTAAAAATTCTTAAATTTCACATATTATGATTTATTCATGAATACTATGAAAACGTTTATAAATATTATGAAAAAGTTAATAAATTGTATGAATTTGTTCATAAATACTATGAAAATCGTTCATGGAGAAAAAAAATTGTGTGCATAAAAAAATCATAAGAATTTGTTTCAAGCCAGGAAATTATTTAGTTTTTAAGTTTCGGTTCGGTTTCGGCCGAATATTGATTTTTTGGCCGAATATTCGGTTCGGTTCGGCTTCGAAAAACTAGTTTCGGTCGGACTCTATTAATTACTGATCAGTGATCACCTTTTCAAAGACTTCCATATTTTATATAAAAACTTTACGGTTGAGTATGCATTTTATTTGGCTACACTCAAAAAAAAAATATTGTAAAACTAGCAAAAAAAATGGTTAAAATTTGCAAAAAAAAACTGTAGTTTTGGACGTTGCAAAAATTTTGGTAATATTAGCAAAACCATTTTGCTAATCAAAAAATTAGGAAAAAAATGGTAAAATTACAAGAATACAATTTTATTTTTGTAAAAAATCAACCTTGTAAAATTATCAAAAAATATGGTAAAAAATACTAAAAATTGTGTAGCCTATTTTTGAGCGCCCATTCAGTTGATGGATGGCTACTTTGCTATGGTGTTGGCCGCATCATCTTTTGCCTTCTTCTTGGCAGCTGGACTTTTAACAGCAGCAGAATCTGCAATGATTTTTTTTTACACTAGAACACTTTAAACAATTTTTTTTTTTCTTAAAACTAAGAAAAAAAAAATAAAAAGTATTACCATTTCTTTAAGGAGAATACTAATATTTTTGCTAAAATTATAGTAAAATAAAAAAAAAACAAGTGAGAGTGTTACATTCGGCTGTGCCGAATCTTTTATACCCTCCAAAATGTAAAAAAACAATATAAAAAAAAAATCCAGGGGCGTCGTTTTTTTGGGGTGGGGGGAGGGGTTGGTGGGAGACGTTAGGGGCACCTTCCCCTTGCGATTTTGAACTTCTTTTGAGATAAGAATGTTGCATTTGCTTAGCAAAAGTACAAAAAACCCTTCAAAAAATGCGGTTTTTCTTAGGTTGGTTTAGTTCTCCAAGGGGGAACTTTTTTCCCCTTGGTCCGATTTTGCCCATTTCCGAACTTAACCTGCCTAGGAATATAAGACATATTCGTGCCAAACTTCGGAAGTCTAGCTCTTTTATTTTGGGCTGTATCGTGTCTTCTACAGACGGACAGACGGACAGACGGACAGACGGACAGACGGACGGACGGACGGACGGACGGACATCGCTAGAATGTCTTAGAATCGATCACTGATCAATAAAATATATACTTTATGGGGTCCTAGACCGATATTTCGATGCGTTACACACGGAATGACAAAGTGAGTATACCCCCATACTGTGGTTGGAGGGTATAAAAACTAGCAAGAAAATATAGTAAAAGTACCAAAAAATTGTTGTATTTTACCAATAGTAAATTGCCAAAAAAAAAAACTGTTAAAGCTAAATTTTAACAATTTTTTTTGCTAAAGTTTGGTTGAAGTAAATTACAACACCTTTTACTAATATTTTGACTAAGTTATTTTTTTGGGTGTATATGCGAAAAGTATTTGCACTACTTACATACATTTCACGTTTCTTATATCTAAAAGTCGTTTTTGAGTGTTACGAGAATCTTCAAAAGTTATCCGACAATAACCTTGTCTCTCTAATATAGGTACCAGGAAATAAGGGAGTAGACGGAAATGAGAAGGCAGATGAGCTTGCAAAGCTAGGTGCAGATGGGGTAGGAGATTTTGTTCATATTGAACCACCGATGCAGATACTACAGATCAAGAAGTGACTGTCAGTGTATTTCCATGGCGAACAGGAAATGGAGAGAGTTAGGCGCAAGCAGAATTACCAGAATAATCTGCCCGCGTTACGATATTAGAAGAACTCGCTACCTACTTTCTCTAAACAAAAACGAATGTCGTTTACTCACGGGAGTGGTCACAGGGCACTGCCTAACGAACGATTGGGCTCATTTCTGATTCCAGTTGTAGAAGATGCGATGAACCGAATACGGATGAAACAGTTGAATATATCTAAACTAAACGGTTGAACAAATTTGTTTTTTTGGGATTTTGCGAAAAATATTTGCTTTACGCAAATATCTTTTTTCACGTTTTTAATATATAGAATTAATCCTCTTTTAAATCATGTGCACAACTTGTGCCGCAAAATGTACTAGGCCCATCCCACTGTGCAATGTTTTAAATTCTAAATTCGTTCAATAATACTGTACAATTAGGATTGTACAATAAAAATCTAACTTTGTTTGATTGCGGTAAATATATTGCACAATCGTCAATTTGACACACGCACCATTAATTCCGTTTTTTATGCAAAATATATAAGGGACTCAACATTTGACCTGGACTGTGATCAGGTAGAGCGATAGTTGATTATCGTCGATTTTCAGAGTCCTGTTGCTCCAACACTTTACAAAATGTCTCTATATTTTTTAATGTTTTTGGATTAGACAACACTCTTTTTAGGTGATTAGCTCCCTGTTAAATCAATTCAGTGACGATGGGGGAGTAACCTTTCCCTCGTGATTAATGTTAACTTATTCATTTATTATACTTTTGCACTATAGTTATACAATTTTATCATTGTTTTCATTATTTTTTATCCTCGCCCACAAAAGGGGGTGGACCAAGACAAATTTTCAAGTTCTCTGGATCCACTGCAGGACTCTGAACTTCTTCTGACATATGTCTCATTTGCTTAGCAAAAGAACAAACAACCTGTAAATATTTGCGTTTTTATAGAGGTTGGTTTAGTTCTTAAAGAGAGAACTTTTTCCCCTGATTCGACCATAAGACATATATACCTTGCAAACTTTAAGAAATATCCAATCGGTCCATGTTTGAAATTGGAACCTATTTTCCGGGAAACACTGGTGTAGGTTATTATATGGTCGGTTCCGATTGAACAGTGTTCAATGAAAACCCTTTTTAAGTTTTCCTACTTGTTTTCCGTTGAGTTAACCTAAAAAATCATGATAAGTAAATATTTCCAGGAATTTTGCAATGATGATTATTGCCATTAAAAAATTAAACAGAGTTGTATTTTTCCACTAGTGATACATTATTGATAAACCTACATATTTTAAGTTACTTTTACCTAAACACTTTTAATAAATAAACTATTTTCTTATCTTTAAATAATTTATTTTTTTATAAAAAAAATCTATTAAGGCACGATTAGACGACAGAAAAACCCCTAGATTTAAAGATAAAAAAATAACTCTGTGGTGACATACATTTGACTTTTAAAATTGTTTTGTCAAATCAAATTTCATTAATACTTCTCATTTGTGTTATTATTGTTTTTGCTACAATTATTCTATTATTTTTAGATTTGAAACGGAATTATTAAAAATAAAAAAATATATAAAGCCGCATTCACAATGTTGGAGTACTCCAATCTGTGAAGTATTGTCAAATTCAAGAATATGAAAGTGCATATTTTTGAATTTGACTATTTTTTTTTTTTAATTCACTCCAGATTTAAACGTGTTCTAATCTAAAGTTTCCAAACCGTTAACAGAGAAAAAATACACCTCTATAAAAGTGATACACTGAAAAAAAAACACATAAGAAAAATCTCCTCCCAAGAAAGCCTTCCAAAACACTGTTTTCCTTTAAAAATATACTGTTATTGGTGGCCATAATTTTCTATTTTACAAAACAAAAAATTAAAAATTTTTGAAAGACACATTCGGTCTCTAGCAACTGTCCCCATTGTTGTGTATTATCTTTGCTTTAAGTCTCCGACACAATTTCGGAGTACAACGTACTACAGAGTACCATCTCTAAAAATAGAGATTCCATCATACAAAAAATGTGTAAGTGCGAAAAAGAAAGGAACAAAATCCACTCTCTGGCACAGAGTACTCCGTCATTGTGAATTCAGCTTTAATCATGTACTTTCTACTATATAATAAAAAATATCTGACTAAATTAGTTGTTATAATTTTCATCTTCTTTTTTGTAAATAATTTAATGTGTTTTTAAAAATTTTAAAATAATTAAAAAAGTGTTAAGTATTAGTGAAAATCGCACAATAAATATTATTTGAAAATTATAATAAAGAAATGTTTTTGATTAAATATTAATATTAAAGACGGATCCCTTAATGTAGTTTTGAATGGAAGCCCACTTAGGGAGTGGAGATAGGGAGTAGGTATGTTTCAAAAAATGTTGGAGGGTAAAAATAAATGGGGGTCGGTCTCACTAATGACCCCTCTAGGACGCACCATTGGACCGGTAGAAGCCGATTAAATTAAACAAATTAAGAGTTAAAGAAAAAGGGTAGGTGTGTTCAGAGAAAATGTTTGGACTAAAAAAATATTGTGGGTCGGTCATACATTTAACTGCTCTAGAGCCACTCTTATACCCTATTCACACTTACAGTTTTAAACCGTTTTTAGCAATTATTTTTAGCATTTTCTGTCAATATACTGTAATAGAATAAAGTGCTAAAAATATTGCTGCTAAAAACGATTTAAAACTGTACGTGTGAATAGGATATTAGGGCAGTTAGAGCAAATTTTAAAAAATTTTGTATAGGAGCCCCCTTAAAAATTGAAGTTATTAGTTTGTTCTGAAAAAATGTTTAGTCGTAAAAATTAATGGTGGTTGGTCTTGCTTTAAACCCCTTTACGGAACACCATTGGAGCAGTAGACCTGATTTAAAGATTGGAAAATTACAATAAAATGTTTTCAAAAAATAGTAATAATCATTATTCCACGATCCTACTGGGCAAAAAATTTGTTGAATCAATAGACGTTTCAAAGAGTACACACATTCTAAAAAATTAGATTTAAGTTTGAAAACTTAAAATCGCATACTAGAACACTTTTAACAATTTTTTAGGAACTTTTTTTTTGAAATGGACGTAAAGAATTAAAAAAAAAAAACAAGTGAGAGTGTTACATTTGGCTGTGCCGAATCTTTTATACCCTCCAAAATGTAGAAAAAATATTTAAAAAAATCCAAGGGCGTCTTTTTTGGGGAGGGGGGTTGGTGGGAGTCATTAGGGGCACCTTCCCCCTGCGATTTTGAACTTCTTCTGAGATAAAAATGTTGCATTTGCTTAGCAAAAGTACAAAAACCCCTGCAAAAAATGTGTTTTTTTAGGTTGGTTTAGTTCTCTAAGAGGGAACTTTTTCCCCTTGTTCCGATTTTGTCCATTTCCGAATTCAGCCTGCCTAGAAATATAAGACAAAATTCGGAAGTCTAGCTCTTTTAGTTTGGACTGTATCGTGTCTTCTACAGACAGGCAGGCGGACGGACATCGCTACTATGTCTTAGAATCGATCACTGATCAATAAAATATATACTTTATGGGGTCCTAGACCAATATTTCGATGCGTTACACACGGAATTACAAAACTAGTATACCCCCATACTGTGGTTGGAGTATAAAAAAAATGGAATTTGAAATTTTGACTATTTTTGAAGAAGTTATCAGTAAAACAAGTTTGAGTAAAGAAACAAACTACCAATTTTTAAAAATTCGTCATCTTTTAGACGGGTCATCAAAAAAATCTGAATATTTACCACGAAGGAGTTTTCTAAGGGTACTAAAAACTGCAAACAAATTGGGAAAATCTAAAAAATTTTCAAATTATCCGATTTGACATGGAATGCCCCATATGTATAATTCTAAACTTTTTAAATTTATTTTAAAAACAACGGTTTTATTAAATTGGATTAAAATAAATTATGAATTACCTTGTTCAAAGTTTACTAAAAACTCCGTTGATCTGGCAGCATAAGTTTTTTTTTACATATTTTTCTTTTCATTTTTGTTTACGCCATTTCCTTTTAATTTTTTTATAATTCACTAAAAAGTTCATATCACTAGATGACTAGAACAACACTTTTTTATTTAATTTAATATGTTTTTAACTATTTATTTATTACATTTTTTTTAATAATTTTACACTTATTTTCACGTGAACATCTTCAAACATAGAAAAAAACTTAAAAAACAGAGTCACAGACTATAAACAGACTCGACAGTAGAGTTTTATGAGAAAAAATGGGGAAAAACTAAGCGATTTTAGGAGAAAACGGAGCGGTTTTTAGTCCATTTTACGCTAACATGGTAACACTTTCTACGACTTAGGAGTGAGTGAAACAACAAAAACCGATCTGGCATCTATTTTTCTTATGGCGCGTTATATTAGTTTTCTCTTTCTAACCTAATTCGTAGAATAATTTGAAAATATTAACCATATGGTTCAGAACTACTTTTTTGACACCTGTCACTTATGTCGAGTCTGTATTAGTCTGTGACAGAGTTGTGTAGTTCTTTAACGCACTAGTTCAATTGAAAGATTCACTCAACTGAGCTATGTGAATTAGTTCGTTCTTTTAGCTCTTTTGCCAGTTAATCATTCCTTACCACAGCACATGCACAGACTAAATACAGACTCGACAGTAGAGTTTTACAAGAAAAAATGAGGGGAAAAATAGCGATTTTAGGAGAAAACAGAGCGGTTTTTAGTCCGTTTTACGCTAACATGGCAACATTTTCTACGACTTAGGAGTGAGTGAAACAACAAAAACTGATCTGGCATCTATTTTTCTTATGGCGCGTTATATTAGTTTTCTCTTTCTAACCTAATTCGTAGAATAATTTGAAAATATTAACCATATGGTTCAGAATTACTTTTTTGACACCTGTCACTTATGTCGAGTCTGTATTAGTCTCATAGAAAAAAATAGAAGTGTAACAGAGTCGTATTTCGCTTGAATAAGTATTAGTGACAGCACATTATGTAACTTTTGACGTTTAATAAAAACAATGCAACATAAATGAGAACAACAACAAAGCAAAAAACAAAAGAGAAAAAAAAAGTTTTTAAACTATCAATAGTACGTATTTTCTTTAAAAAAACGTTAAATAAAGCAAAATAAATAATAAATTTAATTAAATGAAAGACAAATTCCATTTTTTATAAACAAAGAATCTAATTTTATATTAAATACGTGTGAGATGAGGAAGAACAAGCATTTTGCCACCATATTGGAAAATACATCAAATACAACACTGCGTACCTTCTAATCTTTTCTATGATTAGTCTGTGGCACATGAGTAGTAGTATCACAGAGTTGCATCTGATGGGTGTAAGTATTAGTGACAGCACACGGTGTAGCTTTTGACGTTTCATACAAAACGTAAACAAACATCATAAATACATGCACAAAAGCTCACACGTACAGGCACACATATACACTCAACCAAAAATCATTGTATTCCCAAAGAAAATCGTTGTAAATTCAACAGAAATCATTGTTGATTTTGACCCTACAAATATTTATGTTGATTTCAATAAAAATTGTTGTCAGTTTTTGTAAAAGTTTATCAACTCGTTTTTTTGTTAATCAACTCGTATTTTATGTAAATTCAACTCATATTTTTGTTAATATAAGAAATTTTATTATTAAAAAAGAGCTTGTTGTTATTTGTTAATATTCTTTTATTAAGTATAAATCACAATATTTTTTTTTTTATTTTCGGCTTTTTAAGCTGCAATATTTGAAGATTTTCACAAAGATTTTCACACACACTTCGTTTATTCATGTTATGCACTCATTAGACATTCTCCAGTTATCTGATGATACCAAAACAAAATCCTAAAAAAAAAACAAAAAACGTTTTAATATAGTATGAATACATAAAGTAATATGTATTTTATTACTTACCAAATAGTTACAGATCAGATCTTATTTTTATTTATTTTTATAATATTAAATAATTTTATAAGAAACAAACACATTAAATAATTTTTTTTTTTTTTTTTTTTTTTTGACTTTTAATTATGGCAAAACGTTCGTTTATATGCCAGTGCTAGCAGATGTGTAACCAAGTCACAGGTTACTTATTCTTCTTTCATAGATTCCCTCTTCCTAGGGCTGGTAACAACCCTTAATGAAACAGGTCAAATCCTTTTAATTCTTCAATCGATGAGTTTTAATGGCACTCAACCATATTAAACATAAATTAGACGGCACAAATAGTATAAATATATATACTAAGATGAGTTTTTTGTGGTCCTCCACCAATTTCTAGTAATAGACGCCACGAGGCGTCAAAACGAGTGCATGAGTATCAGCAACAAACACGATGGAAAACTGTATATTACAGTTATAATCGAATTCACCACCAATCCAAATGCGGGTGAGAAATAACCAATACGAATGGCCGACAAACAGACCCACGTGTCTGGTTTTAACAAAATTAATACCAGGAACGAACGTGTGCTTCTCAATCACGATCTCAGTTACAACTGTAAAAAAAAAGTTACAACTGTAAATAATTTTATAAGAGACAAAACACATTTCACATTGCTACCAACTCACTCGTTCACTCGTTATAATAAAAAAAAAAAACGAACGAACAGGGCTGTTTTTTCTTTTTTGTTTTATCTATTGAATTCTGTATACACACCAAAAAAAAATATAAAAAAATGTGTACGTTTTGGGGATAATACAACCTATAAAGTGGTTTTGGATAATTTACCTAAGTTTTTTAGAGCAAAAACTTTGGTAAGTTATCCAAAACCACTTTATAGGTTGTAATTAAACCAAAAACTGGCACAACTTTTTTAATTTTTTTTTGTGTGTACGTCTTTGTAACATTTGAATCAACTATACTGATTATTCAACGATATCAACATTAATTTTTGTTGAATACGGCATTATTCTGTAAAACTTGATCTACAATGGGTTTACTAATTTTTCTACTAAGATATTTCTATGAGTGTACTAGGCAGAGATGATCATTCTGTACTAAAAACCATACCACCATATTGGAAAGTACGCAATTAGCACCAGTGTTTGCATACTAGTCTGTACTGTGTTCCTTACACACGGTCTAGATTAGCAACTTCCACTTCTATCGTACGTCAAAATCGATAGAAAGCACTGTCATTGCTAATGCGGACAGTCTTGTAAATGATGGTATACAATTGATGGTAGAGAGCCTGCTCTACTATAGATTGCTCGCAATCAAGTGTCAAAATGAGTAGTCATTTTTCATTTGACATTCGTTTTTCATGAAAACAAAAGAAGTCGCTAACAAAAGCGGGAACAAACAATCTCCAACAACAATCTCCAAAAGAAAAATGATTTTGCTTACTATCAATTTTGGCGTTTCTAAACGTCAAAAGTGACGTTGAATTGCCTTCGTGATAGAAGTGGTGGTTGCTAATCTAGAACGTGTGTTATCGTTCTCATTCATTTCCAGCTATCCTAAATGTCATTTATGATACTTTCACCACTTATAGGGACTTTACACCACTGATGCCAACTTTTTTTGACAAAAACCCGCTAAATCAAGAAAAAAAATCTCCAGAAAACACCAGATTCAAAAACAGAAAATAAATTTAGCTATTTAATAGCTAAATGTCATGAAATTTGAAATGTAACGGTTTTTTTGAAAAATATAACGTTTTTTTTGTTAATAATGTTATAAAAATGCTATAAAATGAGTTTTTTTAACATAGCAAGTAGAGATGAGAGCGTGACACGAATTTTTCGTGATTCACGCGTGATCGTGAGTGAAATTTGATTTTACTCACGTGATCGTGAGTGCGCGTGATTATAAAAAATATTTTCGCACGTGAGCGTGCGTGAGTAACTTTTGTTTCGTGACTTTTCGTGATAGTTTTGTGCTGTTTGAAACAGAAAACAAGTAAAAAAATCGTGATTATATGGAATTTAATGGGTAATTAATAAAAAATTGTGATTTAAATAAATTTTTATAATTGTTTTAAGGAAATTAAATACTTTTTGTAAAAGAAATCGCAAACAGTAAAATAAAAATTTGTTAATTTAAATTTCGTGAGTCTTCGTGAGCATGAGAAAAATTTTAGTTACTCACGTGAGAGTGCGTGAACGTGAGCAGAAAAAGCAATTTCGGGCGTGATCGTGTGTGAGCAATATTTTGATTTCATGAGCGTGAGTGAGTCAAAATTCACTCACGCGTCCATCTCTAATAGCAAGTTAAAAAATTAAAGAATCGAATACAACTGTTTTGGCCATACCAAATATTCGGTAAAATTGTTACTATACAGCCAAAACCGAATCCGAATAATAAAAACAATTATTTATGTAGGAAAAACAAGCGAAAGAGTTAAATTAGACTTACAAGGGAGGTCTCCCTGGTTCGCCCTCCAATCTTCATGAAATTTGGATACGTATTTTTTTAGCGGCCCAAATTAATAGGTATTTAAAAGACCTACTCTTGGTGCTAACAACGTGCCAAAAAAGTTATATTTTTCGACTTATTAACAAAAATGTCTTTAAATTTTGCTACTTTACTCAATATGACAAAAGCTGTGCATGTTTGGTTAGTAGTGTTACCCGCGGGTCTTTATGGAATAGGTTTTATTTTGTAGAGCAGAAAAATAAAGGCACAGGTATTTTTTTTAGCGGCCCAAATTCAGGTTTCGTGGGTGAAAATGAGGGGGGAAGAAACAGTAATTTCGTTTCGCATATGTCACGCCTAATGCAAAGAAACCTAGTCATATATGTATATTAAATGTAAGGTCTTTGGAAAACCCATCCAAGTCTGTAAAGAACGTGTCCAAACATGGACATTTTTCGTCATATTGAGGGAAATACCAAAGTTTTTGTAAATAAGTCTTTTTTGGCATGTTGTTAGCATTAGAAGATAGGTATTTTACATGCATTTAATCTGATACCAAATATGCCTATGTTAATTTTGATTAAATATGCGTAAATCGTAAAAAACCGAAAAAGGTCAAATATACAAATGACGATAAAAATGTTCATCTAAACGGCTCTTTAATAAAAACAGAAAAATCAAATGTGTGAAAAATTTTAAGTTTTTTTTATTGTTAAGTTGTGGCTGGTAAAAATCGCTAGTTTTCCCGCTGCCCGCTAAATCACTTTTTTTCCCGCTAGACGCAAAATAAAAACGCTAGTTTTAGCGGGAAAAACACCAAATTGGCAACAGTGCTTTACACCACTGTTGCCAATTTGGTGTTTTTCCCGCTAAAACTAGCGTTTTTATTTTGCGTCTAGCGGGAAAAAAAGTGATTTAGCGGGCAGCGGGAAAACTAGCGATTTTTATCAGTCACAACTAGTGTTTGGGGTCCGGGAATTCCCGGGTCGTATTTCCCGGGAATTCCCGGGAAAAGACTGACGGGAATTCCCGGGAATTTTTTTAATTTTTCCCGGGAAATCCGGGAATTTTATAAAATAAACCATTTTACATAAAAAAGTTTTATTTTAATTTAATTTTTAATATCTTTTTTACATACAGGTATAATTACATTTGCCATTTTTTGTATTTTTTCTATTTGGAAGAACAGTGCTAATATATATTCATAGGAAAGCTGACCAAGTGTAAAAAGTATGACAATGAGCGTGTTCAGCAGAGAAACCTGCTACTCAACAGTTGAGATGTAGCATGTTTTGATTAGTTGATTCTGCTGAACGCAATTTTTTATGAATGTTTTAAAATATTGGAATAAATGATTGTTTTTTTTATATATTTTCATTTATTTTATCTGTGGAAATTACTTTTTTATGATATTTTTGTTTATTTTCTTAAATAACGTCAAAAAAAAGAAATAATTTCAATAAAACAGCTTATTTATCAGTTTGTGATCAAATGTAGCATAATTTTTTAACGCTACCAGTGATGAGTAGCGCTCACTCAACATGTTGACTGAAATGTCAAAAATTAAACCGTTCAGCAGAATGTTGAGGAGCAGCTGGGTAGCAGCTTTCTCTGCTGAACGTACCCAATATCATGAAATATCAAAAATATCAAAAAGTCAAAAAATATACGTCGGTTAATGATAATTTTGCTAAGACTGTCAAAAAAAGATAAAAATTTTGAACCTAGAATTTACATTTCCAGAACAAATATTAAAAGTGCTGTCAACTTTATTAGTTTTTGCTCGAATAACGCAGTTTTAAATTTTTTTGCGATTTTTAGCTATTTTTTGTGTTTTTTGTGGGGAAAAAAGTTGCAATATTGTTTTTGTTTTGTTTTATTGTATTTCACGATTTTTAACTTTTATTTTTTGATTTTTTATGTTTTAATTAATTGTTTATCTCTAATAAAATGGTTTTTAATAGAAAGTTGGTAAAATTTTAATGTTTTTTATGATTTATATTAATAATGAATAATTCCCGGGATTCCCGGGAATCCCGGGAAATAAATTATTTTTTTCCCGTTTCCCGGGAAATTGATAAGTCCGGGAATTCCCAAACACTAGTCACAACTCAACAATAAAAAAAACTTAAAATTTTCCACACTTTTTAAATTTTTGTTATTATTAAAGAGCCGTTAAGACCAGCAATTTTTTAAAAAAAAATCTTGTTTTTTTCATTTCCCGGAAAAGCGGATTTCATTTTTAAATTTCTCGGGATCCCGGGAATTCCCGCAAAAACTAAAAACCTAAATATTTTGTCAAAAAAATATATTAAAACTTTATGAATGCGATTACACTATTTATAATGTTTATTAACACCATAAAAATTTTATTTAGTACCTTTAAAACAAACAAAAAATAAGTTTCGAGAAAAAATACCTTTTTTTATAAAAAAAATCGGACGTAATATGTCGTAATATGGACGTAGTATTTTAAAGTATTTTTAAGGGAATATGTTATTTCACATCGCTTTATCTGTTTTTATAATAAATATTCATCATTTATTCCAATTCATCTCAGCTCATTTTTACAATTCGTTCTCAACGCTTTGTCTCTAAAATACAATGAAACTGATTCAGAGGAAGTTCTCAATTATGTCTCTGAAGCTGAATGTAAATGTTTCAGAGAAATTAAATTATAAGAAAATTTACTCCAAAAAATTATTAAAGATATTTAAAAAAAAATTTAAAAATTCTGGTTTCTAAAAGAAAAATTCGTTAATTTCAGAGTCATTCCTTACATTGATTTTATATAAATTTATCGATTTAAAAAGAATCATATCCAGACACAAATATTTTCTATAGAAACAAATAATCATACTGCAAATTTTTCTAATGCAGGTCTCAGAAAGAAAATGTTTCAGCTTCTGAAAAAAGTATCAGGTTCTGATAATTATATCCTATCGAAGATTTAGATATTGTGGGGCTTTTTCATTTCGTATGTCTCAGATTTTATGATACTTTTTTGTTAGGTCTTTCTTAGAATACTTTTTAAGCCCTCCTGGTCCCTGCGAACGTTTCTGCCATCAATTATTAAGATTTTTAATAAAATCTCTGAAAATCACGTACAAAATGATCAATAGAAGTCGAAAAATCAGCAATTTCAATGAAATGAAAATTGCCGGGAATTCCCGACCTATTTCCTCGGATTTCGTGATCGAAAATTTACGGGAACTCCCGTGAAATACTTTATAGCTAATACATACATTATTTTAAAAAACCATTATATTTTTTTATAAAAACGTTACATTTCAAATTTCATGCTTTTTAGCTATTTAATAGCTAATTTTTTTTTTCTGTTTTTAAATCTGGTGTTTTCTGGAGATTTTTTTTCTTGATTTAGCGGGTTTTTGTCAAAAAAAGTTGGCATCAGTGCTTTACACACACTTAAAAGAGCTGAGCCACAGACTATAAACAGACTCGACAGTAGAGTTTTATGAGAAAAAATGGGGAAAAACTAAGCGATTTTAGGAGAAAACAGAGCGGTTTTAAGTCCGTTTTACGCTAACATGGCAACACTTTCTACGACTTAGGAGTGAGTGAAACAACAAAAACCGATCTGGCATCTATTTTTCTTATGGCGCATTATATTAGTTTTCTCTTTCTAACCTAATTCGTAGAATAATTTTAAAATATTAACCATATGGTTCAGAACTACTTTTTTGACACCTGTCACTTATGTCGAGTCTGTATTAGTCTGTGGCTGAGCTATAAAAAGAGCGATCACTTTACAGAGCTATTCAACCCAACACTAGAATACATTCAAATAAAAAATCTTGGCAGCTCTGCCTCATTTATAATAGTCTGGCAGCGTTGTAAAATGACATTTCATTTTTACGTGACTTTCAATTGTTTTGGTTTTAGTCCAGTGCTTTTTTGTTCACCCGTCACAACAATATTACCGCAAATGCAAATGGCAAATTTGTTAAAGAATAAAAGTCAAAATTAATGCAATTAGGCTATTAAATGTAAAAAAAAATATACTAAATTGAGTGCAAAACTATTGTGAAATTTGATAATTGTATTAACAAATATATATTTAATATCAAAAACAGGAAAAACTTAAAGCGAAAAGTTTTTTGCTTATCATTGTTTGATAATAAAAAGAAAAACAGTACAAATTGCATAATTTGTTTGTTGTAAATTTTTACTTGAGTCTTGTTCTTCAATTTTTTGTATAAATAATTTATTGATAATTTCAACGCACAACGTTTAAGAAAACTTAACATTGAAAATGTTTTAATACTATTTCAAGATAAAAAAATCATTTACATATTGTGAAATTTTTAGTTTTTTGTGAACAGAGTATAAAAGGTAAGTTGGATAAAAAAATATATGTATGTAATAATAAAAAGAAGTTTCCATATAATTAATTAAACTATTATATTATAGTCACACTAAATTTTGCAAAAGTCCTGTTTTCATTCACCTCCCGAAATGGGCATCAATTGAGGGTCTTATCCTAAGTTGCCCAAAGGTAGGATGGTGCGAGCGATTCCAATAATATAAGAATTGCCCAAACCACCAACATATATTAAAGTGAATTTGGTAATAAAATTACACCTGTCCAAAGTCCGACCAATCGGTGTTAAAAAACTCGAGAGTTTGTAATTTCATTTGTTCCTATAGCAAAGTGTTCTCATTCCCTATTTCATTTAATATAACAATAAAAAAATGCTGATTTATATATTCCGGACATGCTGAATCCAATGGTGAAATCCTAATTTACAGTTTTTTTGCAAAACGCCTTCAAAGCTGTTCACGCTTCCGTATTTTTTTTTCTCAAATAAAAACAAGAAAAACTAAATTCGACTTGACCGAATCCATGAATACACTCCACAATGCCTTTTTTAATGGCGACCTAGATTTCCAGATTTGACCAATCTGGATTTATTTTTATGTGGTTATTTAAAAAAAAAAATTACAAAAAAATCACAAAATAAATAATATATTATAAGAATATCATTATTAGAATATTTTGGGCCTCGAACTACACCATATTTTATTGTATTTTAAAATTGTACAAATGTATTTTAAAATTGTTCAAGTATATTTTAAAATTGTCCAAATGAATTTTAAAATTGTTCAAATGTATTTTAAAATTGGCCAAATGTATTTTAAAATTATCCAAATATATTTTAAAATTGTCCAAATTAATTTTAAAATTTTCCAAATTTATTTTAAAATTGGCCAAATGTATTTTAAAATTGTCCAAATATATTTTAAAATTGTCAAAATATATTTTAAAATTGTCCAAATTTATTTTAAAATCGTCCAAATACATTTTAAAATTGTCCAAATTTATTTTAAAATTTTCCACATGTATTTTAAAATTGTTCACATGTATTTTAAAATTGTCCAAATGTATTTTAAAATTGTCCAAATGTAGTTTAAAATTTTCCAAATGTATTTTAAAATATTCTATGTATAATTCTATGTAGAATATTTTAAAATACATTTGGAAAATTTTAAAATACAAATGGACAATTTTAAAATACATTTGGACAATTTTAAAATACATTTGGACAATTTAAAACTACATTTGCACAATTTTAAAATACATTTGGACAATTTTAAAATACATTTGGACAATTTTAAAAATACATTTGCAAAATTTTCAAATACATTTGGAAATTTTTAAAATATAATTGGAAATGGTGTAGAATAATACTCTACGTAGAATAATAAATCTACGCCAACAATCCTCAGACCAATGACGAGCTCAACATCAACATTGGAGATGCTCGAAAAAGTAATAAAAAGGCTTGAAAAAAGACATTATGCCGAGGCCAATAGAGGCGTCAATTTGATTGATGTTATTTATATGTATTCCAAAAAATTATTCGATTTTTTTAAAGTTATTCGAAAAAAAATAACTGTCCAGTTATTTTTCAAAATCCAGCTGAATTTTTTCCATTGTCCAGTTGATTTTCAGTATCTGGTACAGGTGCAGGGTATAATGAGTTTGTGCTGATATTGGTAACTACCCGAAATATTGGTCCTAGACCCACTTTTAAGTGTACCGTTCGACTCAAAATCTCTTTGGAGTCGATTAAGCGATGTCCGTCCATCCGTCCTCCTGTCTCTCTGTCTATATAATTGGTGTAAACACGATACAGGTCGCAATTTTAATCAAGGACAAAGCCTATTGAAATTGGAAAAATCGGTCCATGCTTAGACCTAGCCCCCATACAAAGGTCCTTTTTAATTTTGGTTCAAATGTCTCTAATTACCGTATTATAATAGAAGTCCTGTCGAAATTTGGCAAGTAAGCGTGTTTTGTATTCACAAATTACAATTCAGAATTTTAAAGAAATCGGACCAGTTCTTCTTGTAGCCCCCATACAAACCACCATTCCGATATTTACATATGTAAATCTCTCAAATTTCATTAAAATATAAAATATTTAATTGAAATTTCGTTTGTGTAAACCCCTTTTTTCTAGACCAAAAAAAAAGAGTGGAGGGTATAAAAATTTTGTATGAAAAATGTCAACAAAATAATTGAAATTGAAGGACACAGCTGTAGCTACATTTTAAGAACAAATTCCGCTTTCAAATGTTTGAAACTTAAATGGTATTTCGCGTTTTATCCCATTTTTCTCATATTTTAGCATTCATGCGAATTTAAAATAAAATATTTCTAGTCCAAAATTGTTAATTTTTTTTACGTTAGAAAACTTACATTCACTTAAAAAGGGCATAGTGGAGCGTATTCATGGATTCGGCCAAGTCGAATTTAACTTTTCTACTTGTTTTTTTATTTCGCCCCTTTTTATTTAAAATAAATCACAGACATACATAGATTATTTTAATTTCTAATTAACTATATGACAACTACAAAAAATAAGATAACAAAAAAATTAAATTAGTAGTATTTTAATTCCGTTAACAAATGACTCACGATTAATTATATGTATATGGCATTTTTTTAAAAAACTTTAAATTAATTGAAAATGTTTACTTTTCGGTTAAAATTAAAAAAAAAAAAAAAATATTTTTATTTTTTCAGTTTTAAACAACAGCCATAAACATGTTGTATTGTCCACCAAATGTAACTTTTTCACAAGTCTGGATTAATCATGGCATCTCCCATTGTTTTATGGACACCGTGGGTCCTTCTGTTTGTGGTGGATTTATAATACTTTTTGGATTGATACAATTGTTTATGTATCGCAAATATGCTACACGAATAACGGATCCAACGCTAATATCAAAATCTAGACTCTATGGTCTTCAATTGTTTTTATTATGTTTCTTTCCGATGTTGCAATTAGCACGCTTTCTATTGAATGCTAGAATCTATGAGGGAAGTGCTGTCTATGGTTATATGGTAAGTAGATTTTATTTCTTTAAAATAAATTTTCAGACTATTTTATATAAAATAGTTTCGTGTGCCTAGCTATTCTATATAGAATAAATTGTGTCCCAAACTATTCTATATTAGATATAGAAACATTGTATCTGAAACTATTCTATATAAAAGAATATGTGTCCCAAACTATTCTTTATAGAATAAACTGTGTCCCGTTTCGAAAACTTTGTGTCCCAAACTATTCTATATAGAAAAGTTTGTGTCCCAAACTGTTCTATATATAAAGGTTTGTGTCCCAAACTATTCTATATAGAAAAGATTGTGTCCCAAACTATTCTATATAGAAAAGATTGTGTCCCAAACTATTCTATATAGAAATGTTTGTGTCCCAAACTATTCTATTTAGAAATTTTGTGTCCCAAACTATTCTATATAGAAAAGTTTGTGTCCCAAACTATTCTATATAGAAAAGTTTGTGTCCCAAACTATTCTATATAGAAAAGTTTGTGTCCCAAACTATTCTATATAGAAAAGTTTGTGTGCCAAACTATTCTATATATAAAAGTTTGTGTCCCAAACTATTCCATATATAAAAGTTTTTGTCCCAAACTATTCTATATAGAAAAGTTTGTGTCCCAAACTATTCTATATAGAGAAGTTTGTGTCCAAAACTATTACATACATAAAAGTTTTTGTCCCAAACTATTCTATATAGAAAAGTTTGTGTCCCAAACTATTCTATATAGAAAAGTTTGTGTCCCAAACTATTCCATATAGAAATGTTTGTGTCCCAAACAATTCTATATAGAAAAGTTTGTATCCCAAACTATTCTATATAGAAAAGTTTGTGTCCCAAACTATTCTATATAGAAAAGTTTGTGTCCCAAACTATTCTATATAGAAAAATTTGTGTCCCAAACTATTCTATATAGAAAAGTTTGTGTCCCAAACTATTCTATATAGAAAAGTTTGTGTCCCAACTTTTCTATATAGAAAAGTTTGTGTCCCAAATTATTCTATATAGAAAAGTTTGTGTCCTAAACTATTCTATGTAGAAAAGTTTGTGTCCCAAACTATTCTATATAGAAAATTGTGTCTGCTAAACTATTCTATATAGAAAAGTTTGTGTGCCAAACTATTTTTTGTGTCCCAAACTATTCTATATAGAAAAGTTTTTGCCCCAAACTATTCTATACAGAAAAATGTTGTAAATATTTAAAAGTTTGTGTCCAAAACTATTCTATATGAAAATGTTTGTGTTCTAAACTAATCTTTATAAAAAACATGTGTATCTTAGATTAAATTGTGTTTCAAACTATTCCATATGGAATAAATTGTGTCCCAAACTATTCTATATAGAACAAATTGTGTTCCAAACTATTCGGAATTGTGTTCCAAACTATTCTAAATAGAATAAATTGTGTCCCAAACTTTTCAATACAAAAAACTTTGTTTCCCAAACTTTTGTAATATCTTAATATTTATTTCTACTAAATCAAGTTTTACTATCTTTCTTTCAGATTCTTTCTACTGTTTTAATATGTGTGGCTTATCCATTTTCAATATGTTTGGTCATAAAGGAAAGGCTCTATCAACTACCTTCCGTACCAACAAGAGGTCACGGTCTAGTTTTGTTATTATTTTGGACGTTGGCCTTTATTAATGAATCATTGGCCTTTATAAATCTTAGACATGAGGACTGGTGGTTTAATTTGAAAACGTTAGTATATTAAACAGATAAATAAAAAAATATTTGACTAAAAACTTTTTTTTCTAATTTTAGAAATAAAGATGAAATTGAAATGGGTTTATTTGTAACACGTTATCTGACGTCCCTATTAATCTTTGTTTTGGGTCTTAAAGCCCCCGGTATAACTTTCCCCTATAATCTTCATGAACAAGATCCAGAAACTTCACCACCAACTACAGATCAGCTTAATACGGGGTCTGCATTTCGGAATGCTTTTAAGAAACTACGTAAACTGTTTCCCTATTTATGGCCAAAGAAGGATATTGTTTTACAGATTACCGTTTTGCTATGTATTCTTTTATTGGTTGCGGGACGTGTTATAAAATTGTTTGTACCCATTTATCGCAAGAATTTAGGTAAATAATTGAAGTTGTTTATTATCAGTCAAATTTTAATTTATTTTTTTTTTATCCTTTCAGTGGACAGTTTAACTATTGAACCCATTATATTCCGCTGGGATTATGTTTTAATTTACGTTGGTTTATCATTTTTGCAAGGTGGTGGTGCTGGTACTATGGGCCTATTAAATAATTTACGTTCTTTCCTTTGGATTCGTGTACAACAGTATACCACGCGAGAAATTGAAGTTGATCTATTTCAACATTTACATCATCTTTCATTGAGATGGCATTTACAACGTAAAACTGGTGAAGTTTTACGTATTATGGATCGTGGTACTGATTCCATAAATAATCTTTTAAATTATATAATCTTTTCGATTACACCTACAATTGTTGATTTAATTGTGGCGGTGGTTTATTTCGTATATGCCTTCAATTGGTGGTTTGGCTTAATAGTGTTCCTGACAATGTTTTTGTATATATGTAAGTTGGGTTTATCAATTATATGTTTGAAATTCATAAAATTCTCAGATTCTGAACATTTTTAGTAACAAAAATTGTCAGATTTGAAAACATTTTTTTCAAAAAATCATAACTCAGATTCTGCAAAAGAAAAATTTTCATATTCAGAGACATTTTTCGAAAAAAAATTTCAGATTCTGAGACATTTTTCGAATAAAAAATTCTTAAATTCTGAGACATTTTTAAATAGAACAATTCAGATTCTGAAAAAATTTTCCCATGAAAAAAGTTTTTGACTCTCAGACATTTTTCTATAGAAAAAAATATCAGATTCTGAGATATTTTGTCTATAGAAAAACTTTCAGATTCTGAGAGATTTTTCCTATGGAAAATTGTCGAACGCGGAGACATTTTTTGTAGAAAAAGTTTTTAATTTTATGTTTTGTAGTGGCTACTATATTGGTAACTGAATGGCGTACTCAATATCAAAGACGTATGAATCAAGCAGATAATGAACAAAGAGCCCGCAGTGTTGATTCTTTAATAAATTTTGAAACTGTTAAATACTATGGGGCCGAACAATATGAAGTTGATGCCTATCGGGATGCTATCAAAAAATACCAGGTAAAAAATTGGATTAGCAATAACAAAAAATGTTTTTAATACCCTTCACTTAGCGGTCTGTGTCCCAAACTTGTCTATATAGAAAAGTTTGTGTCCCAAACTTGTCTATATAGAAAACTTTGTGTCCCAAACTTGTATGTATAGAAAAATTTGTGTCCCAAACTTGTATATATAGAAAAGTTTGTGTCCCAAACTTGTATATAGAAAAGTTTGTGTCCTAAACTATTCTATATAGAAAAGTTTGTGTCCCAAACCATTCTATATAGAAAAGTTTGTGTCCCAAACCATTCTATATAGAAAAGTTTGTGTCCCAAACCATTCTATATAGAAAAGTTTGTGTCTCAAACTATTCTATATAGAAAAGTTTGTGTCCTAAACTATTCTATATAGAAAAGTGTGTGTCCCAAACTATTCTATATAAAAAATTTGTGTCCCAAACTATTCTATATAGAAAAGTTGGTGTCCCAACTATTCTACATAGAAAAGTTGGTGTCCCAAACTGTTCTATATAGAAAAGTTTGTGTCCCAAACTATTTTAAGTATAAAGAAAAGTTTGTGTCCCAAACTGTTCTAAGTATATATAAAAGTTTGTGCGCCAAACTATTCTATATAGAAAAGTTTGTGTCCCAAACTATTCTACATAGAAAAGTTTGTATCCTAAACTTTTCAATATAGAAAAGTGTGTATCGCGAACTATTCTATAGAAAAGTTGGTGTCCCAACTATTCTATATAGAAAAGTTGGTGTCCCAAACTGTTCTATATAGAAAAGTTTGTGTCCCAAACTGTTCTAAGTATATATAAAAGTTTGTATCCCAAACTATTCTATATAGAAAATTGTGTGTCCCAAACTTGTCTATATAGAAAAGTGTGTGTCCCAAACTTGTCTATATAGAAAAGTGTGTGTCCCAAACTTGTCTACATAGAAAAGTGTGTGTCCCAAACTTGTCTATATAGAAAAGTTTGTGTCCCAAACATGTCTATATAGAAAAATTTGTGTCCCAAACTTGTCTTTATAGAAAAGTTTGTGTCCCAAACTTGTCTATATAGAAAAGTTTGTGTCCCAAACTTGTCTATATAGAAACTATTCTATATAGAAAATTGTGTGTCCCAAACTTGTCTATATAGAAAAGTTTGTGTCCCAAACTTGTCTATATTTAAAAATTTGTGTCCCAAACTTGTCTATATAGAAAAATTTGTGTCCCAAACTTGTATATATAGAAAAGTTTGTGTCCCAAACTTGTCTACATAGAAAAGTTTGTGTCCCAAACTTGTCCATATAGAAAAGTGTGTGTCCCAAACTTGTCTGTATAGACAATTTTGTGTCCCAAACTTGTCTGTATAGAAAATTTTGTGTCCGATACTTCTCTGTATAGAAAAGTTTGTGTCCCAAACTTGTCTATATAGAAAAGTGTGTGTCCCAAACTTGCCTATATAGAAAATTTTGTGTCCCAAACTTGTCCATATAGAAAAGTTTGTGTCCCAAGCTTGTCTATATAGAAAAGTTTGTGTCCCAAACTTGTCTATATAAAAAAGTTTGTGTCCCAAACTATTCTTTATAAAACAAATTTATTCCCAATTTTATATAGAATAAAATGTGTACCTTTCCTAACTTTTTTTACTTGTATTAATATTAATTTCTTGTCTTTTCAGAAAGAAGAATTTCTATCCCTATTGACCCTGAACATTCTCAATACTTCCCAAAATATAATATTATGTCTTGGTTTGCTTTGCGGCTCCATGTTGTGTGTTTATTTGGTGGTACATCATCAAACATTAACTGTGGGTGATTTTGTATTATTCTTTACCTATTTGATGGATTTGTATATGCCTCTAAATTGGTTTGGTACTTACTATAGAGCTATACAAAAGAATTTTGTGGATATGGAAAATATGTTTGATTTACTTAAGGAAGATGAAGAAGTAGTAGATGCTCCCGGAAGTGCTCCTCTCCTAACAGCGGGCGGTGCCATTGAATTTAATAATGTTAGTTTTGGTTATACCCCAGAGAAGATTGTTTTAAATAACATAAGTTTTGCGGTACCAGCGGGTAAAACTGTAGCTATTGTTGGTCCTTCAGGCTCGGGTAAAAGTACTATAATACGTTTACTATTCCGTTTCTATGATGTACAGACGGGATCAATACTAATCGATGGACAAAATGTTAAATTGGTAACCCAGCAAAGTTTACGAAAATCTATTGGTGTCGTGCCCCAGGATACAGTCTTATTTAATAACACCATTTACTATAATATTGAATATGGAAAAATAGGAGCTAATGCTGATGAAGTCTATGAGGCAGCTCGTAGTGCTGATATACACGATCGTATTTTAGGATTTCCTGATCGTTATGAAACGAAGGTAGGAGAACGTGGTTTACGTTTGAGTGGTGGAGAAAAACAACGTGTAGCTATAGCTAGAACATTACTCAAGGCACCCGTTTTGGTATTACTTGACGAGGCTACTTCAGCTCTGGATACTCATACAGAAAGAAATATACAAGCAGCTTTAAATAGAGTTTGTTCTAATAGAACCACCATTATAATAGCACATAGATTATCTACTATAATACATGCTGATGAGATTTTGGTACTAAAAGATGGTGCCATTGCTGAGAGAGGCCGTCATGAAGATTTACTCTTACGTGAAGATGGCTTGTATGCCGAAATGTGGCAACAGCAATTGAAAAATTTAGATGCTCCCTCAACGTCTTCGGAAAATTCTAATATTCTCTCAAATAATGATAAACCAAGCAGCAGTGGTCCTGCTGTTGCTGCTCCAGCCACTACAGCCACTACAGCCTTTTTAAGAACTGGTCATGCTCATGGTGGAGCTTAGTTTAAAATATCTTAAGACTTATATGTATTTTGTTATAAACATTTTAAATGCTATTTTTGTAAAATTAGTTTTGAAAAATTTTATTTTTAAAAAATTTAATAAAAAAAAATCTATTGTGATTTAGGGATGCTGTAACAAAAAATAAATATTGTGTATATTTAGTAATTAGAAGTTAAGAGACATAAGGATAATTTTTAAATAAAATAAAAAAAAAAATAAACAGAAAAAAAGATGAAAATTTATTTTATAATCTACAGAGAGATCGATTACTGGTCAGATAAACTTCAGTTCTTTGGAGAATATAACGCAAATGGATCTTAGAATATAACGCAAATGGATCTTAGAATATTAAAAAGATTCGCAATGACTTTGAAATCGTTTAATTTGCGCCGCAAGCGGAAAAGGCTTTGGGTTATCACTAAGGACCAAGAGGTCTATGCAAGGTGTGAATCGGACACCGCCACCCTAACCTAACAGCGTTACAAGATGTAAATTCAAGTGAAAAAGTAACATATTGGACCTTACCATTTTCGAATTGGATGAAACTTGATATATAGTTTGGGCTTTACAAAAAAAATAATAGTGCCAAAATTTTGGACTTCTGTTTGTTTTTCTTCCCGTGATAAGGGGTCTTGAAAATTGGGAAAATCGTGTATATTTGACAAAAGTGTTCTAAATCCAAAAGTAATCAAGGTACAGGTCTCATTCAGTACACCCCTCTTCAAGCAAGATTAGGTTATGTAAAAATGGTAACAAAATTGGGTAACGGCATTTCATTCCTCTTTATTTAGAGCTTTAAAAATCGTTACCACGAAAATCCTAGTTGATCCTGTTTTCGAGTTATTGCTAAATAATTACACTGTTTGATAACAAAAACCTTCCATTAAAATATCCAATTGATTCTTATAGAGTTTGCTCTCCTGATTCCAAATCTGACATCCAAATTTTTCTAGCACGTACCGTTTTTGAGATATTCGCTGTTATAAAGTCATTCGCTATAATTGGGGGTCCACTGTAACATATTCTTACTATGCTTCCAAAAAATAGAACTTGATTTCATATAAAATGGACCTCCTGATTTCAAAACTGCAATCCATATTTTTCTAGCGTGCTCCATTTCCGAGATATTCGCGTTTGAAAATTTTTGCACGCAAATGTGAACGCGAATATCTCGAAAACGGAACATACGGAACGGAAATTCGGATTGAAGTTTTGGAATCAGGAGGTATATTTTTCCGTATAGAAAAAGTCTCAGATTCTGAGACATTTTTCCGTATAGAAAAAGACTCAGATTCTGAGATATGTTTCCGTATAGAAAGTCTCAGATTCTGAGAAATTTTTCCGTAAAGAAAGTCTCAGATTCTAAAACATTTTTACGTATAGAAAAAGTCTCAGATTCTCAAACATTTTCCCCTTATAGAAAATGTCTCAGATTCGAAGACATTTTTTCCTATAGAAAAGTCTCAGATTTTGCGACATTTCTCCGTATAGAAAAAATCCCAAACATTTTCCCGTATAGAAAAAGTCTCAAATTCTGACACATTTTTCCTTATAGAAAAAGTCATAGATTCTGAAAAATTTGTTTTGCAAAGAAAAAGTCTCAGAATCTGAGACATTTTCCCGTATAGAAAAATTCTCAGATTCTGAGAAATTTTTCCGTATAGAAAAAGTCTTAGATTCTAAGGCATTTTTCCGTATAGAAAAAGTCTCAGAAACTGAGACATTTTTCCGTATCGAAAAAGACTCAGATTCTGAGAAATTTTTCCGTATAGAAAAAGTCTCAGAATCTGAGACATTTTTCCGATTCTGAGACATTTTTCCATATAGAAAAAGTCTCAGATTCTGAAACATTTTTCCGTATAGAAAAAATCTCAGATTCTGAGACATTTTTTCCGCATAGAAAAAGTCTCTGAGATTTTTTCTATAAGGAAAAATGTTTCAGAATCTGAGACATTTTTTCCGCATAGAAAAAGTCTCAGATTCTGAGACATTTTTCCGTATAGAAAAAATCTCGCACTCTGAAACATTTTTCCTAATACACTCAAAAATTATGTTAGTAAAATCAACTGAAAATGTCAGTTAAAATAACTACTTTGTAAGTTGTTTTGGGGTCAACTACTTTTTCAGTTAAATCAACTAACAATGTTAGTTATTTTAACTGACAAAAAATAACTGACTCATGTAGTAAAAATGACTAACATTTGTAGTCAAAACAACTAAAATGTAGTAAAAATAAAATAAACAATATGTTATTTTTTTTTTTTTTAAATTTTTCAGAAAAAAAAATGAAGGCCAAATTTTTTCCAAGTTTTTTTTTTTTTTTTTTTAAGTTGTGAAAAATACAAAAAACAAAAATTTTTTTTTTTTTGGAAAAAACTTCGAAAATTTTTCAGAGATAAAAAAAATAAAATTAACTACTATAACTGTTGCTACATTACAGTACTTTTTTGTTAGTTATTAAAAAAAACGACTTAAAATAACTAACAGAAATAGTTGTTTGATATTTTTCATACAAAAATAACTGACTTTGTAGTTGAAAACAACTAACAACTGTAAAATATACAAACAACTAACATGTAGTAACTTACATAATTTTCTGAGTGTAGAAAAAATCTTAGATTCTGAGACATTTTTCTGTCAGTTTCTAAAACACTTTTCCTATAAAAAAAAAATCTCTAGAGCTAAATCTTTATTCTATAATTTAATTTAATGCGCCATACTGGCTAGATGTTTTGGTATTTCAATGGGTTTTTCTAATCGTTACGCCAAGAAACAAGAAAATGTCTCGTAGTTTAATGACTTTAGGCAAACAAACAGCAGCTAAACAGCAAAAATTTCATGCAACAATAGCAACTTGCAGCATATGTTTGATTTTATTACTTAATCTACATGAACTTGAAGCTGATAATGAATTGTAATCACAGGCCTCTCTATTCTCGCAGCACTGCGCAAATACACTCATATATTTATCAAAGACACCAACAATGAGTTTAAAAAAGAAAAAAAAACCGACCATTAAGAAAAATCCAAGCCCTTCTTAAGAATATGAATGGCAGGCAGACAGAAGGACAGACAGACAAAAATAATTCAAAACCCATTTAAAGTAAATTAGTTAAATGGTCAGTTACTTCACAACAACTACAACTTACATATGAGGAATTCCATGACTAATGTATACTTGTAGTGTAAAAAAATTCTAAGATCTGAGAATTTTTCTGTAAAAAAATAAGTATTTACAACAAGTTAAAAAAATGTTAAAAAAATTATGTTAGAAAAATCAACTGAAAATGTCAGTTAAAATAACTACCCAATCAGAAACTGCCAACCGTACAAAAAATATTGTACTGGCGGAGCACTGGATTTATTTTTCATCTAATTTTCTAACATACAATCAATCCTATTTTACTTGATGGAAGTGGATATTCCACAAAACCAGTAACTTCAAGAAAAACGTTGCCTTTAAAAAAATATCATCACATTTGAAATTCGACACTTTCCTACTAAAAATTTCGTTAACCGTAATAACATTTCCATTTCTTAGTAAGCATACGTTATCAGGAGGAAGTGGTGAAATTTTATTGCCTTCGATAATAACAAATCTAAAAGTAACTCCTATTTCCGAGGTTTCTAAAATTTTTCCAAGAGAATATTTTAAGCTTCTATTGATACGATAAAGCAATGGAAAATTATTTGATGAATCGTTTGATCGAAAAATATGAAGTTTTCTTTGAACTTCTCCGATGGGGTTGGTTGGAGAATTTATAAAACTTTTTATAAGACCTAGGCTATTTTCGAAATTAAACGCGGAAAATTGAGATAGCGGCGCCTCTAAATTAACAACGTCATCTGCGATATGAATGAGGTTGTGAATATTCATTGTATGTGATTTTGGTCCATAAAAATATGACATAAGTTCAACAAATTTCCTTAATAACTGCTTAGCATAATCAGCTTTTAATGTAGCTAATTTGCTAGATGACAAAATTCGACAAGCTGTAAAAAGAAGTAAAAAATGTCTGTACTGATTAGATTTCAATACATTTTTTTAAAACAATCCCTCCGCCATATAATAAAAAAAAAAACGATATTGTGTAGCTTTCCAATTTCCTGTATCCATTAAATCAAAAGTTTTTCTTTGGAACTCAGCTGTAATATCTTTAGATATTTTTAAAAAATTTTGTTGCATAATTGCTACGTTTTCTTCGGAAATATAAGAATCTGGATTCTTAAAAATAAGTTTCTAAAGTAACGTTTTTCCAATTCGAAGGTACAACATATGCATTTCATCCAAAACGACGGACTTTATTAAGTCAAAGTTAGGAATATCGAGAAGTGGACTGGTTTCTTTAGCTAAATGGTGCTGAGTGTTAGCCTTTTCTCTAAACGACTGGAGCGTACGTTGTTCACAATTTATTTCTTTAAAAATGCGTGTTTTATTTACTGTTTCTCCTTTTACGGTGCATCTTTCACAAGAAAAAAAATCTGTGTGACCCTTGGTATACTTGATAAACGCTCGGGCAGGTATATCACAGCAAAAAGCTAATATTGTAAATGTAAATTGTTTTCCGTGGACCTCGACACCTTTAATAATATAAGTAAAAAAAAATATTTAATTTTTTTTTTCTAATTTTTGTGTGTTCATTAGTTAAAGTATTAACTTCGGATACAAATTCAGACAAAAATTCTCCAGCAAAATACGGTTTTGAATTTCCAAAGTATAATGCTATTATAAATGGTTTGCAAAAACTCTTCCCATTAATGTCCAAAAACCTTTTTTGGACTTATTAAATATGTCCATTCCATTATTAAATATATACAGCATTTTTTGTTTTGCCAACAGTCTGCCAACACCAGAAAAAAAAATTGGCTCGAGCCCCATCTGGCGTTATCAATCCAACAATAGCACGGTACAGTATTTTTTGTAAATCCGACTTTGGCACAGTGTAGTATTACTTAAAAATATGACACTGGTGATGTACAGTGTTTTTTGTTTTGCCAACAGTCTGCCAACACCAGAAAAAACAATTGGCCCGAGCCCCATCTGGCGTTATCAATCCAACAATGCCACTGTACAGTCACAGACTAAATACAGACTCGACAGTAGAGTTTTATAAAAAAAAAATGGGGAAAAACTAAGCGATTTTAGGAGAAAACACAGCGGTTTTTAGTCCGTTTTACGCTAACATGGCAACACTTTCTACGACTTAGGAGTGAGTGAAACAACAAAAACCGATCTGGCATCCATTTTTCTTATGGCGCGTTATATCAGTTTTCTCTTTCTAACCTAATTCGTAGAATAATTTGAAAACATTAACCATATGGTTAAAGAATACTTTTTTGACACCTGTCACTTATGTCGAGTCTGTATTAGTCTGTGGTACAGTATTAGTTGCAAACCGTGTTATCGGCCAACGTTGGTAATACTGGCACCAACTCTTTGCCAACCTTGGCCCTTTTGTATTTTTCTGAATGGGTACTTTGTAAGTTATTTTGGGGTCTACTACTTTTTCAGTTAAATCAACTAACAATGTTAAAAAAGTAAAAACTACTTACATTTGTAGTCAAAACAACTAAAATGTAGTAAAAATAAAATAATCAATAAATAATATTTTTTTTCAACAAATTTTTCAGAAAAAAAATTTGAAGACCAAATTTTTTCAAAGTTTTTTTTTAAAAAAAAAAGTTGTGAAAAAAAAAAAAAAAAGAAAATTTATTTTTATTTTTTGGAAAAAAACTGAAAATTTTTCAGAGATAAAAAAAATAAAATTAACTACTTTAAATAACTGTTACTACATCACAGTACTTTTTTGTTAGTTATTCAAAAAAACTACTTAAAATAACTAACAGAAATAGTTGTTTGATATTTTTCATACAAAAATAACTGACTTTGTAGTTGAAAACAACTACTGTAAAATATACAAACAACTAACATGTAGTAACTTACATAATTTTCTGAGTGTAATGAACCGATTGCAGTGAAATTTATACCAGTTATAGCTTATGAAATTTCGAGCTTAAGTTTGAATGGTGGACCCCAAAGGTCCAATAGGGGCCCCTAAAGTATAACACCCTTTGCATATAAAGGATTTAAGTGCTTGCAAGTTTGTTGTTTATTTTCCGATTTTTATGAAATTTGGATTTTCATAAAGCGTTAGTAAATAGCTTGGTCGGTAACACTGAATTTTTAGTTAACTACACCATTTACACTCAAAAAATTATGTAAGTTACTACATGTTAGTTGTTTGTATATTTTACAGTAGTTAGTTGTTTTCAACTATAAAGTCAGATGTTTTTTTATGAAAAATATCAAACAACTATTTCTGTTAGTTATTTTAAGTCATTTTTTGAACAACTAACAAAAAAGTACTGTAATGTAGCAGCAGTTATTTAAAGTACATAGTTAATTTATTTTTATTTTTTGCATTAAAAATACAAAAAATGTTTTATTCGGTCTTTATATATTTACATATATATTTAGAGTCTTATTCTAGTTTAAGACCAACAAAAAAATCTAATTATGATATTCTCATAACAGATTATTTATTTATTTATTGCTTTAAAAAAGTTGGTCATCTCATGGTTTATTGTATAGCTATTTCACCCGTACCAAGGGATTTTCAACAATATTTAGAGAATCATTCCTAATTGACTTGCACAAATATAAACCTTATATGCACCACAGTACCTCATACTTAACGAGAATCACCATGCTGTTGTATCATACAGGTCTAAATCTTGTCTTGCAATTAGAAAATAACCAACGATTTTAAAGCAATGATTTACATTGAGACACTCTTTGAGCACCATCAATATAGTTGGAAAAATTTTGGTCTTCAATTTTTTCTGAAAATTTTTTGAAAAAAAAAAATTATATTGATTATTTTATTTTTACTACATATTAGTTGTTTTGACTACAAATGTAAGTAGTTTTTTGTCAGTTAAAATAACTAACATTGTTAGTTGATTTAACTGAAAAAGTAGTTGACCCCAAAATAACTTACAAAGTAGTTATTTTAACTGACATTTTCAGTTAATTTTACTAACATAATTTTTTGAGTGCACAGATGTAATTCGTAAAAGATCAATTGTAATTCGAAGATTTTACTTGTAATTCGAAGATTCCATTTGTAATTCGAAGATTCCATTTGTAATTCGAAGATTCCATTTGTAATTCGAATACTCCAATTGTAATTCGAAGATTCCAATTGTAATTCGAAGATTCCAATTGTAATTCGTAAAAGATCAATTGTTATTCGTAAAAGATCAATTGTAATTCGTAAAAGATCAATTGTAATTCGTAAAAGATCAATTGTAATTCGTAAAAGATCAATTGTAATTCGAAAAATATCAATTGTAATTCGTAAAAGATCAATTGTAATTCGAAAAATATCAATAGTAATTCGTAAAAGGTCAATTGTAATTCGTAAAAGATCAATTGTAGTTCGAAGATTCCAATTGCAATTCGTAAATTATCAATGCAAATTCATTTGATGTTTTTTGAATTACAATAGAAATCTTCGAATTACAATTGAACTTTTACGAATTACAATTAATCTTTTACGAATTACAATGGATCTTTTTCGAATTACAATTGGTCTTTTACGAATTACAATTGATCTTTTTCGAATTGCAATTGATCTTTTACGAATTACAATTGGTCTTTTACGAATTAGAATTGATCTTTTACGAATTACAATTGATCTTTTACGAATTACAATTGATCTTTTACGAATTACAATTGATCTTTTTCGAATTACAATTGATCTTTTACGAATTACAAATGGAATCTTCAAATTACAATTGATCTTTTACGAATTACAATTGATCTTTTTCGAATTACAATTGATCTTTTACGAATTACAATTGATCTTTTACGAATTACAATTGATCTTTTACGAATTACAATTGGAATCTTCGAATTACAATTGGAATCTTCGAATTACAATTGGAGTATTCGAATTGCAAATGGAATCTTCGAATTACAAATGGAATCTTCGAATTACAAATGAATCTTCGAATTACAAATGGAATCTTCGAATTACAATTGATCTTTTACGAATTACATCTGTAAATGGTGTAGATAGTTTTGTGATATTTTAAGTTTCTAAGTGGGCAAAATCGGGCCAAGGAGAAAAAAGTTTCCCCTTAAAAAACTAAATTAACCCCTGAAAACATTTTTACATGTTTTTTTAGTTTTTTGTTGAACAAATTAAAATTTTTTTTATCAAAAGAAATTCAAAATACTGTACTTGAGCCCAGGGGATTAGATTATGACACACAAAAAATTTTAGAGAAAAAAATTTTAATTAAAAATTTTTAAAAGTCCAATTTTGTTTTTAATCATTTTTTCAATTGATATGATTACATATTTTAATTGATTTCGAAAATTTCCGTGAATTGAGAATAAATGAGTTTTTGAGATATTAAAATTTACAAATTTTGGTAATTAATACTATCACTTTCGTGATAGGTGCAAAATCAATTAAAATAATAATTGATATAATCATTTTAGTGATTTAAACACATATTCATTTTTTGGAAAACTGAACAAACAAGGGGCTGTTTTTGTTGTTTTGTCCAATAAAAAAATATTTTATAACATAAAAGAAAAAAAAAAAACAAGTAAGAGTGTTAAATTCGGCTGTGCCGAATCTTTTATACCCTCCAACATGCAAAAAAATAAAAAAAAATTGCAGGGGTGTTTTCTTTTTTTTTTGGGGGGGGGGGCGGTAGTGGTAATTTTTCTTTGGGTCCAAATGCAGGTCTTTGATCCTCTTGTTGAATAAAAATGTTGCATTTGTTAAACAAAAACACAAAAAAATCATGTAAAAAATTGTATTTTTCAGAGGTTGGTTTAGTTCTTCAAGGGGGAACTTTTTCCCCCTCTTCCGATTTTGCTCATTTACGAACTTAACCTGTCTAGGAACATAAGACATATTCGTGCCAAATGTCTAGCTCTTTAACTACAGACGGACAGACGGAATCGATCACTGATCATGAATATATATACTTTATGGGATCCTAGACCGATATTTTGATGCGTTACACACGGAATGACAATGTGAGTATACCCTCATACCAGTGACGGTCCGTGAAGTTGTCACTGGGAGTTCTCTAATTTATAAAAACAGAAAATTTAAGTATAAAATTCATGTTTTCCTGGACCTAACGCGTTCCCGAGATAGGTAAAGATGGGATGTTACTAGTTTTGTATATTTTTGAATGAGATGTAGCCCAAATTCTATTTTGTTGTCATTTTGTTGCCTCACCACATCGACAATTAACAAAAAGCATTATTTCGCGAATAAATGGAGCACACAAATTAATTTTGAATGCATGTCAATAACAAAATTAAAACTGAGCCTTTGTCTATCACGGGAAAGTGTTACGTCCAGAAAAACATATTTTAAATACATAATTTTTATATTTTAAATAAGTAGAGAACACCCAGTGACAACTTCACGGACCGTCACTGCCTCATACTGTAGTTGGAGGGTATAAAAATTGGTCAATATTAGTATAGGAAAAACGAACTACTTTAAATTTTTTTATTTTGGTTCAAAATTACGCCCTCTATCGTAAAAAATTAAAAAAAAAAAAAAAATCAATCACGAAAATTGTAATATTGATTACTCAAGAAATTGGTCCAATTACTTGAGTAATTGGATTAATTACACTGTGACACAATTGAAGGGTCATTTCTTAGGGCCTCAACCAAACCAAGACAGTTTGAAAGTACTTGTGTGTAGTAGTTAAACCCCCAATGGGTTTTGCTCTCTAACGTCTCAAATTTTTTTTATAGCCCACTAAATTTTTCATTTTTTTTTCAAAAGGCGTTTGAAAAAAGTCGAAAAAATAATGTAACTGTTCTTTTGAGCTTAAAATAGTGTTTGGATGTCTTCAATAGAATTTGATGGGGAATTTTTTTTCCAGAATATATTAACCCTTTATCTGCCGTATTTATTGGTCATTTAAGTAATTTTCTTAAGAAATGGCTCAAAAGTCTACTAAAGCTTGCCTTTAAAGGGTTAAAATGTTCTACGAATATACTCTGCATCAAATTTCACTAGGGGTTACTGAAGGCAGAAAGTTCGACTGATATAAGGAAAATGCAGAAAAAAGATAAATTGTAAAGTATCATTCATTTTTTTATATTTTTGTCAGAAATTGTATACAATTGTAACTAACAATTATAGACTGGTTCCATTTAAAATAGCATAGGCAATCAGCCGATGGTGGTTGAATTTATCCAAAAACTAACATATCCATTCTATTGATTTTTATTGAATTTCGGTTTTTGTTATTTAGTCGAAATTGTGAATGGTTCGCGTTTTATCGCTGTTCAAAGTTGGTATTTTGCCACAATTTTATGAGAAATACATAATGTTTAAATGGTCGTATCTTTGGAACGCATCATCCGATTATGACGAAATAAAGCGCAAAATAATGGTTATGTCCTGTACTTAAAACAAAATTTTGAAAAAGGATAAGATGCTTAGCAAAAAGGATATTGAAATTAAAAAAATGTCCTTAATTTGCAAATATCTCAAAATGCGTATCTTTATTTTTCCTTTATTTTTTTGCACATATTGCCCAAAATGTACTTAACACCATATGCAAATCCCAAATTGGGGTGATAAGCGGTTTAATTGTAAACGCGGTTTCATGAAACGCCTTATTGATTTTTGTTAATAACTATCGTTTACAAACGAAAAACAATTTCTGCGTACTAACCGCGAATAATTTTTTTATATGTATTTTTGATCGCTAAACTCAAAACTTTCATTAAAACAACATTTCGCGAATACATTTTTGTTTAATTAATTTTTTAGCGTTTTTTGGAGGTATTTTAACTATTTTGCTTATATCTTAAGTTCTGTTTATCTGATTTTCTCGCAATAAAAACCAAACTAAAGATAATCAAATTTCCAACAAATCCTACATTCATAATTTTTTCATCAGTTCATAGCTTTACGTGCAAATAAATTTTTAAGCGTTATTTGGAGGTATTTTGACTATTTTTCTTATATCTTGAGTTCCGTTCATCTGATCTTTTCGCAATAAGAACCAAATTAAAGAAAATCAAATTTCCAACAAATCCTTCATTAATTATTTTTATATCAGTTCATAACTTTACGCGCAATAGGCAAACAAGGAAAAACTATTTTGTATTAACAAAGCTCATTTTTTAAAAATTTTAAAAACATAAATCTTAAAAAATTACCAATTTTTTTTTTGTATTTTATCATGTATATTTAAATAATTTGTGATAACTTCGGAGTAAACCTATAGATTTTTATCAAATCAACTTTATTATATTTCTAAATGTTCAGGCTTTGCAGATAAATAAAAAGACGTAATTAATTGCAAAGATTTCTATTTCTTAAACTTTTTTGAAATGATTTGTTTATCAAAAAACTTATTTTAGTCATATGTTTGCCTATTGAATAGAAAGCTTTGAACTGATGGAAAAATTATGAATGTTGGATTTGTTGTAAATTTGATTGTCTTTAATTTGGTTCTTATTTGGGAAGGATCAAATTAACGAAACTCAAGATATAAGAAATATTGTCAAAATACCTCCAAATAACTTTTAAAAAATTGTTTGCGCGTAAAGCTATGAACTGATGAAAAAATGATGAATGTAGGATTTGTTGGAAATATGATTGTCTTTAGTTTGGTTTTTATTGCGAGAAGATCAGATAAACAGAACTTAAGATATAAGCAAAATAGTAAAAATACCTCCAAAAAACGCTAAAAAATTAATTAATCAAAAATGTATTCGCGAAATGTCGTTTTAATGAAATTTTTGAGTTTAGCGATCCAAAATACATACAAAAAAATTATTCGCGGTTAATGCGCAGAAATTGTTTTTCATTTGTAAATAAGAATTATTAACAAAAATCAATAAGTCGTTTCATGTAACCACGTTTATAAATAAACCGCTTATCACCCCAATTTAAGATTTGCATATGTTGTTAAGTACATTTTGGGCTATATGTGCAAAAAAACATAGGAAAATTAAAGATACGCATTTTGAGATATTTGCAAATTAAGGACATTTTTTTAATTTCAATATCCTTTTTGCTAAGCATCCTATCCTTTTTCAAAATTTTGTTTTAAGTACAGGACATAACCATTATTTTGCGCTTTATTTCGTGGCAATCGGATGATGCGTTCCAAAGATATGATCACTTAAACATTGTGTATTTATCATACAATTGTTGCAATATACCAACTTTGAACAGCGATAAAACGCGAACCATTCACAATTTTTACTAAATAACAAAAACCGAAATTCAACAAAAATCAGAAGAATATATACACCAATTTTTGAGACAATTAAAATAGGTAAGGCCGAAAAAGTGTTTTTTTGTAGTCAAAAATTTTGGAATTCTTCTATAGGAAAAAATATAAAAAATTAATTATAATTTACAATTAACCTTTTTTATGCATTTTTCGTATACCGGTCGAACTTTCTGCCTTCAGTAACCGCCAGTGAAATTTGATGCTGAAAATAATCGTAGAACATTTTAACCCTTTAAACGCACGTCTTAGTAGGTTTCTGAGCCATTTCTTAAAATAATGGCGTAAATGACCCATTAAAACGGGAGATAGAGGTTTAGCGTACTCTAGAAAAATGTTCCCCATAAAATTCTATTGAAGACATCCAAACACTATTTTAAGTTCAAAAAATCATTAACATTAGTTTTTTCGACTTTTTTCCAACACCTTTGAAAAAAAACTGAAAAATTCAGTGGGCTATAAAAAAAATTTGAGACGTTACAGAGCTGAACCCTTTGGGGTTTTTACTACTACACATAAGTACTTTCAAACTGTCTTGGTTTTGTTGAGGCCCTAAATGTGCTGCTGCACTGTGTTATTTTAGTAATTGAACCAATTACTAAAGTAATCTATATTACAATTTCGTGCTCGGAGAAAATTCAAATATTAAAGTAATTGAATTGGTGTATTTAGTAATTGATTTTTTTTCCAATAGAGGGCGTAATTTTGAAAAAAAAATTTTAAGTAGTTCGTTTCTCCCATAATCATCATATTGACCATTTTTTTTCTTTTATGTTATAAAATATTTTTTTATTGGACAATAAAACAAAAAATGAGACTGTTTTTTGTGTATTAAAGATTCGGCACACTTTCTTATTTGTTTTAACCAATGATGGGTACCAATACCTTTTCGATACCAATACCCGTTAATACCAATTCAAATTGAAAACCAATACCAATTAAAAACCAATACCTTTATTTGTGCGATACCAATACCGATAAAAAACCAATACCGATTCCCCACTACCAATACCAATTAAAAACCAATACTTTTATTCTTCAAAACCAATACCAATAAAAAACCAATACCAATTCATTTTTTTCTACTTTAGTATCGGTTTTGTTTCGGTTTTTTGTATTCTTATTTTCGTTTGTTTTAATTGTGACGTCAAACATTTTCTTTCCATCACATTATTAGGTTTTACCTGACTAACGAATTGCAAAAGATGTTACATCGATTGCATGCAATGTCACATAACAAAACGGAGTTAGCTACTTAAATTTTAAAAGCCATAAAAACATAAAAGAAATATTTTTTGTTACGGTTTATATGACCCCTAATAAAAGTAGATCTTAAAAAATTTAGACCTTTCTGTGATGAAATTTTTTCTTTTGAAAACATTGTTAATATTTGATATAGTATGTACATTAGGGTGGCAGCTAAATTTCAACTTTGGATTTTCAACATCTCCCGGGCGGAATATTGTGCCACATGGTCTAAAACTGATGTGGAAAAATTTTCAGCCAAATCGGATAACTTTATTTTTTTTATTTTTTAATATTAGTAAGCTTTATAAGCTTATTAACAACAAAAAATTTCATTTCGATCGGACAAGATTTTCAGTTTCAAAAGTGACTCTGAAAAAAAATTTTCAGGCTTGTTAGAAGCTTACTCTAAAAAATTTTCAAAAAATTTTTTTTTTTAGTTTTGATAAGCACACATTAAAGAATTTTTGTTGCTCTTAATACCCGGTTTTTTAATTTTTTTTTTTAATTTTTTTTCTACATCGCATTTTTGTTCTAAATTGGGGTAAAAAACTGGAAAAATGCAGTTTTTGGCCCTATTTAAGAGCATGATCACAATGTCCCAGAAAGAAAAAAATGATAGATTTGGAATATGTATTATCAAGAGAAACAAACGCAAGCTATTTTGTAAACTTTTAAAAACAAAAAAAAAATATTTTTTTAAGAGTTGCCGTCTCAAGACAGACTAAATTTTTTTTTATTTTCAAGACCACTTTTGTAACAGAAAATCTTGTCCGATCGAAATGAAATTTTTTGTTGTTAATAAGCTTATAAAGCTAACTAACTTTTTTTTAGCTCTGACAAGCACACATTAAAGATTTTACGTCGCTTTTGATAACAGTTTTTCTTTTTATTTTTTTTTTGTGACATCGAAGTTTTGTTCTAAATTGGGGCCAAAAGCTGCAAAAATTTAGTTTTTGGCCCTATTAAAAAACAAAATTACGACATTGCAAAAATTTTAAAAAAAAACCTATTATTAAGAGCGACAAAATGTCTTTAATGTATGCTTGTCAAAACTAAAAAAAAAATTTTTTTGAAAATTTTTTAGAGTAAGCTTCTAACAAGCCTGAAAATTTTTTTTCAGAGTCACTTTTGAAACTGATAATCTTGTCCGATCGAAATGAAATTTTTTGTTGTTAATAAGCTTATAAAGCTTACTAATATTAAAAAATAAAAAAAAAAAAAATCGAAAAAAAAATTTTTTGCTTGTATGGAAATTTTTTTTTTTTATCATTTGAACTTTGACCTCAAAGGGGCACGGGTTAAAGTTATCCGATTTGGCTGAAATTTTTTCCACATCAGTTTTAGACCATGTGCCACAATATTCCGCCCGGGAGACATCAATATTAATACAAAAAAATTGCTCCATACATTTCGCTGCCACCCTAATGTACATTGAATGTCACTGCACTCTTCTTTGCGTTGTAAAAAAAATACTAATGTCCTTTTTTGGAAATTCCAAAATTTTAATCAAGCAGACGTTACAAAATTTTATGTCACAACACCAGAATCCAGAAAAAAAAATATTTTTTTTTTTTTTATTAGAGGCACAGTCATATTATATTAGAATTTAAGAACGCATAATGTGCAGTTCACACTTGCTATTTTTGTGAGTTTAAGGACTACGTGTTTAAAAAATTCTTTTTTCTGAATCCATTACGTTTTGTTTTTCTGTTACTGGTGTTTTGTTAAACAACTTGTTTACGGTCGTAAGTGTGAACCCATATAAGAAAAAAATTTACCCGTGTAATCGCAATTGCCAAAAGATCTAAAATCGAAAAAGGGCCCCCCTGCATGATAACCATTTCGATCACCTTTTTCAAAAAAATATTTATGTATGAAAAGGATGAATTTCAGGTATATTTTGTTACAAATGTTAAGTATCATCTTTCTGCAATTAAAAAATATCTCCCCTTGACCACCGGAATTTATATGTGCATTAAATGCAATGTGCATCAGCACAGAAATTGTTTCAAGCAAAAACGAAAAATTTGCATTTTTTTAGTTTAGGCTTTTAATTTTTTTATTAATTAATATTAATTTTTTTTTTAGATTTAATTTATTATCAAATTCCACTAAGTGAAACATTTTGAAGCTATTTATTTTGAAAATAACGAAATAAATTAATAAAATAGCAAATAAATCCAAATATTAAAATTGCATAAAAAGTTGAAATACAGGCTTTTCTGGAATAACAGAACATTAAATTTTTTTTTACAAGAGTTTCGAGATCAGCCGGTGCTAATTTTTCAAAAAAAAAAAAAAATATGAATCTTTGTCCAAAATGGTTAAGCATGTACTATTTAGTTTAAAGTTAGACTTAATTCTGAATGCAAATACTGTTAAAAAATATTTTTTTTAAAAGGGGTTTTTCAAAAAAAAAAACATCCCCCACGCAAAAATTCGACTCACTCTCTAGACACTCACTCAGAATTTCTCAACTCACAATCACGTGATTTAAATGAAAATCACTTTTTTGAGTCACGCAAATCACGGGACCAGCGACCATCTACAATTCAAATACATAAACAAGAGACAAGTGTCTTTTCATTTGTTTAATCTATAACATCTGTAAATTTTATTTAAAATGAAGTGTCCACCCTTGAAAAAGTTGCCTTGTAGGTCTGAATCCAAAAGGTTTCAAGGCACTTATTTATTACCTTAATATAGTCACTTGACTTAAATGAAAATCACTCTATAACCAAATGATTTAAATGAAAATCACTCACGCTCACGCGTGAATCACGGGACCAGAGACCATCTCCAATTCAAATACTTAAACATCTGTAAATTTTGTTAAAAATGAAGTGCCCACTAGGGTGGCTCGTTTTTGGGCTTTTCTCTCTGATCAAATTCTAATACCCGCCAAAAGTGTCGGTCCTCTAAGGGTAACTCACGTGCAAAATATCACTACGATCGGAGTTTATCTTCTGTCTCCACTTTGAGCCTCAAAATTGGGGATTTTGCAAAAAAGGACTTTAAAAAAACAAAAATATAAAATTTAAGTTTTTTTATTAAAATAATTAAAAAAAAAAAAATTGTATAATATTCGATCGTAAATACTTTAATATGAAATTTAAAGATTTTGCGGTATTATTAACCCGTTCAAACTTGATACCAAAAAATTACATGATTTTGGGGGCGTTTTATAAACACCTTTTTTCAAAATTTGAAAATTTTATTAAAAAAAAATTTTAAATATACTTCTTTTTATTTATGGCGGATATCCGTCGAGCCACTTTTTGGGAATCGCGGGGAGATGTTAGCGGTTTTCAAGGAAATGTTGGTCTTATCAATAATTTGGATTAATAAAATCTTATAAATTTTATATATGGGTAAATTACTGTTTTTGGTGTCGTGGCCTTCTATTAGATAACTTTAAGTCTGTCATGAAATCTTACCGATCTAGGACGTCTTTAACCCACATTGGCTGGGGGTCGAAAATGACCTCTGCAGAAAATTTGAAGTTTAGAGCTTAAATTTTGTGCTATAAACAAGTATAAAACGGCTTTTGTGTTTTTTACCAATCCAAATTATTGATAAAACCAACATTTCCTTGAAATCCGATAACTTCCCCCCGCGATTCCCAAAAAGTGGCTCTACGGATATCTGCACTCAGAAAATTATTGCAGTTACTACATGACGGTCGTTTGTGTAGTAAGTAGTAGCTGTTGTTTTTAACTACAATTTCGGTCGTTTTTGTATGAAAAAATCTCAAACAACTTTTTTTGTAGTAGTTTCAAAAAATAACTACAAAAAATATACTACACTGTAGCAATAGTTGATTTATGTAGTTGTTTTTAGTTTTTTTTCTAAAACTCGTTTTTTTCTAGAAATTTTTATTGCAAACGAATGTGTCGAGCGAGTTGGTCGTGCGGGATGCGGAAGGAATTATTTTTATACCAAATAAATAATATCTAAATAAATTAAATTACAATTTATTAAATTTAATTATAACAAAAAATATGTTTTTGGAAAAATATTCTTGAGCGAAAGAAAATAAGTGGATAAATGAGATAACAAGTGTGTATAATATAGCGCTCACATAAGCGTGCGTAAAAACCGATCGGAAAAAACCAAAATAAAATGTGTGCAGTGTTTTGTTTTCTTATGAGCGCGCCATCTTTCTTTTCTTTGTATACACAACAGAGCAGGTACATACTTTTTTGAAACATTGGGTACGTTCAGCAGAGAAAGCTGCTACCCAGCTGCTCCTCAACATTCTGCTGAACGGTTTAATTTTTGACATTTCAGTCAACATGTTGAGTGAGCGCTTCTCATCACTGGTAGCGTTAAAAAATTATGCTACATTTGATCACAAACTGATAAATAAGCTGTTTTATTGAAATTATTTCTTTTTTTTTTGACGTTGTTTAAGAAAATAAACAAAAATATCATAAAAAAGTAATTTCCACAGATAAAATAAATACAAATATAAAAAAAACAATTATTTTGTTCCAATATTTTAAAACATTCATGAAAAATTGCGTTCAGCAGAATCAACTAATCAAAACATGCTACATCTCAACTGTTGAGTAGCAGGTTTCTCTGCTGAACACGCTCATTGCAAATTAATTCTTTTTTTTTATAAATCAATTTTGCCAAAGCATTTCGTTTTTTTTTATTCCAGACAAATTTTGATCAGTAGCGGTGAAAATTTGAAATGAACTATTAAAAAAACAAAGGTAAATACAATCAATTTATTTTGTTTAACATTTTATTAATATAATTTTTTTCTTCTATAATTCCAGATAAATACATCAAAAAATTGTCATCATGTCGAAATTCTATACAACCAACTGAAATGTATTGCTTTTTAAATAAATAAATATCAATCATTTAAACGTTTAAGAAATTTTTTAAATAAAATTTTAGGCAATTGTAGAAAAAACAACTGTATTAAACAGTTTTTTAGTAGTTTTTACTACATTTTGTAGTTGAAAATCAATAGTTAAAAACAACAACATGTTCAGTTGTTTTTACCGTTATATGTAGTGGACGCCTTTTCAACGACAAAATGTAGTCAAAACAACTGTCTTTTGTAGTAGATTTTACCGACATACTTTTTTGAGTGTGCCATATTTCACATTTTTCTTCTCCAAGGTGTTCTTAATGAATTCAGAAAGAAAAAATGGTATATTTAAAAAAATTTTTTAATAAAATTTTCAAATTTTAAAAAAAGGTGTTTTGAGAACGCTCCCAAAATCATGCCATTTTTTTGGTATAAAGTTTGAACGGGTTAATGATACCGTAAAATCTTTAAATTTCATATTTAAGTATTTACGATCAAATATTGTACAAATTTTTTTTTAAATTATTTTAATAAAAAAAAATATTATTTTTTTTTTTTTTAACGTCCTTTTTTGCAAAAACCCCAATTTTGAGGCTCAAAGTGGAGACAGAAGATAAACTCCGATCGGAGTGATATTTTGGATGCGAGTTACCCTTAGGGGACCGACACTTTTGGCGGGTATTAGAATTTGATCAGAGAGAAAAGCCCAAAAACGAGCCACCCTCGTGTCCACCCTGAAATAGTTTCCTTGTAGGTCCAATTTAAAAAGTTTCAAATCACTTATTTATTACCCTAATATAGTACTTAATTTAAATGAAAATCACTCTATAATCACGTGATTTAAATAAAAATCGCTCACGCCTGAATCACGTGGTTTTTTGAGTCACGCAAATTACGGGACCACAGACCATCTCTAATTCAAATACATAAACAAAAGACAAGTTTCTCTTCATTTGTTTCATCTATAACATCTGTAAATTTTATAAAAAATGAAGTGTCTTTCAAAAACTTTCAAGGCACTTATTTATTACCTTAATATAGGCTTATATTCTGAATTTCAAAAAAAATCGGTTAACATTTACGACCTGTAGAGACTTTTGGCCAAAAAACCTACCATCTCGCCCCAGTGTGCACTGTGGGGCTGACAGAAGGACGACTTACTTTAAATTAATAAATATTAACGACAAAACCTTTTGCATACAAATACCAAAACCGATATAAGATAAATACCAATACTTATTAAAAACCGATACCGATTCGAGGCTAAAACCAATACCAATACCCAATACCTAAATAATTCAAAACCAATACCGAAACCTATACCAATTCAACAAAAAATGAAAACCAATACCTATACCAATACTAATATAATTTTAAAAACCAATACCAATACCAATACTTTTATCGAATTGGTACCCATCCTTGGTTTTAACTGTCATATTCAGTTGATTTCACTTACATTATTTTTTGAGTGTATTATTACATTTGGTGTGGAACGCCTCATATATGACTAAGCGAAATTTATTGGAATAAAAAGGAATTTACTTTAAACGAATACCATTAAAAATCCTTTTATATTTATTTTTCTTTTTTAGCAGCTCTTTTTTTAAGAGAGTTTTTTTTTTCTAAAAAATTCTCTTAAATTATTTTTTACTACTTACGAAAGATTTTGAAAACTTAAATTAATTTTTTTGAATTTCAAGATCAGTAGCAGTTTGAAACGCGAGCGTAACACATGGACTTATAAGAAATACGGAAATTTTCTTTAAAATAAAAAAAAATCAAACTTATCTTTTAAAATACAATAAATTAGACTTTTTAAAAAAAGATAATCACACAACAAACAAAAAACCCCGATATTTTTTTAAAAGAAAAATAAAAAAAGTTTTATAAAAATTGAATTAACAAAATGAAATATTAGATTGTGACAAAAGAAAAGTGATTAAACGCGTTAACGTTTTATTTTTAATAAAAAAAAATCTTAAAACTTGTAAAAAATATTTTACAACAAAATTTTGCAAAAAAAAAATTACGAAATTAGCAAAATGAGGCGCTTTAAGTGCTCAGTATTAGTGTGTATGTATTTGAAAAAAATTTCCTTATATATTTGGATTTTAAAAATATCGAAAGTGTTTCGAATAAAATTTCAAAGAAAAATCTAATATAATTTAAAAAATGACGTAATTTTTAAATTAGAAATTTATAAAAAAAAATATTAAAGAATCATTATACATTTCTCTTTGAATTAAATTTGTATTTTATGTTGATAAAGTATTTTTTTTAATGAAAAGAAATACAATTTAATACAACAAAATAAATCACTAAAGTTTATTAGCTTTTGTTTTGATTAAAATTTAATTTTTTTGTTTAAATGTAGATTTGTTTTTGATATTCCCGGCTTCTCACAATGCTTTTAATATTATCGGTTTAAATAAACAAATGCTATATGAATATGTCGGTAGCGTACAAGTGGGTGCCAAAGCACCACAGGAAGAAGAATTACCAGCGCCACCTACAACCGGTTGGATAGTACGCGGAAAATTAACATTGCAACGTCAAAATAATAATACCTTAGCTGCAGCGGTAAGTTTTAAGATATTTTTTTTTCTAAATAACTGTATTTTATGTTCTCTTTTAGTCCTCTCTTTTGTCTTATAACCATACAAAAAATCTCTTAATGATTTTTACTCTTTTTTTTTTTGGTGTTTTGTTTAAAAAGTGTCAATTTATTTGCCATTTTAAATTTAAATCAATTAATGTGATTTTTTCCCAATAGTTTGCAGTTGTACAACCTTTTGACCCTTGAATTCAATTCAATCTCAGTATGTGTATTTATACAAAAAAATTAAAAATATTTCACATTTTTTTTTCTAAAAGGAGATGCACTCAAAAAAAAAGAAACACGCTAAAACAAGTAGAAAATTTAAATTCGACTTGGCCGAATCCATTAATACCCTTCACAATTTCCATTTAAAGAAATTGTAAATTTTCTAACGTTAAGCAAAATTTAACAATTTTGAGTAGAAATATTTATTTTGAGTAAAAAACTTTTTTTTGGTAGTTTTTGTAAAAAAAAAATTGCTAAAATTTCTTTTGAAATTGAAAACAAGTAGAAAATTCAAATTCGACTTGGCCGAATCCATTAATACCCTTCACAATGCCCTTTTAAAGAAATTGTAAATTTTCTAACGTAAAGAAAAATTTAACAACTTTGATTAGAAATATTTATTTTGAATTAAAAACTTTTTTTAAAAAATTTTGTTAAAAAAAATTTACTAAAACTTCTTTTGAGTGTAAAGTTTTTTTCGAGTGTATTTTTGTTAAGTTTAAAAAATATTTTTGAGTGACAAAAATAATTTGTAAAATATTTTTGTGGCTTATCAATGTATGTATTTAAAGATTAGAGCGTGATTCACGTGATTCACGCGTGATCACGCGTGAGTGTGACTGAATTCAATTTTACTCACGTGATTGTGAGTGAGTGTGAGTGGAGAAAAAAATTGCGTGATTGAGTAAGATTTTTGCGTGAGTGAGTCGATTTTCTTACGTGAGTTTGCGTGATTTATTTTCTCTTCATATTTCCTTTCATACCAAAAAAAGCAACAAAAAAATTTGGCTTAACTTATGATTTCATCCCGAAAAAAAAATTGAAATTTCGCTGAACTTTAAATTTTGCTGAATATTTCAACAGATTTTTGAAATTATAGTTTTTGATTTTTTTTTTGTATAAATAAGAGTTTCGTGAGTGTGAGTCAACGTGAGTGTGAGTGAAGCTTGCGTGAGTGCACGTGAGCGTGAGTTGTATTAAATTTACTCACGTGATTGTGAGTGAGTGTGAGTAGAAAAAATATGCTCGTGAGTGAGTGTGCGTGATTCAAAAATTCCTGTCGTGAGCGTGAGTGAGTGTTAGTCAAAAATCACTCACGCGCCCATCTCTAATTTAAAGTGTGGTTAAACGTGAATTTAAGGTGAAACCAATTAGAAATTCACGGTTTTGCTCATAACTTTTGAGCTACTGGGCCGATTTTGCTGAAATTCAATACCAACCAGACCAGGGAAACGATAAATATATATGCAAAGCTTCACTAGCCTCAGGATCGTTCTTCCAGTTAGCGTGTTTTAAAAAAAAATAGTTTCCACTTGAATGATATATCGCCCAATTTGTAAAAGTCATTCCACCCAAAATAATGTGTGTTATGCAGGGTTGCCAGAATTGTTGGGCACAAAATCGTCAAAAATGTACGATTTTTATAAAAAAAATCGTAAAAATCGTCATACCATTCGCAAAAATCGTCAAAATAAAAAGGTATATTTATCCTTGATTAAAGATTAATGCTAAGACATTCAAGCGATGTCCGCCCGTCTGTTGAAGACATGATGCAGTCCAAATCAAAAAGAGCTAAATCCATGCAGTTTGACACAAATATATCTTATGGTCATTGGATGGTTCAGTTCGAAAATTGACAAAATCAGACCAGGGAGAACAAAGTTCCCCCTCGTAAAACAAAACCTACCTCTGAAATTTTTTTTACATTTTTTGTTGTATTTTTAAGCATATATTTTGTTGTATTTTTAAGCATATATTTTTATGAAAGAAAAGGTCATGAGTTGGGTCAAATTAATTAGAAAATGTATTTTTTTCTGTCCACCCTTTTTTGTGCACTCAAAAAATTATGTTAGTAAAATCAACTGAAAATGTCAGTTAAAATAACTACTTTGTAAGTTGTTTTGGGGTCAACTACTTTTTCAGTTAAATCAACTAACAATGTTAGTTATTTTAACTGACAAAAAACAACTGACTTATGTAGTAAAAACTACTAACATTTGTAGTCAAAACAACTAAAATGTAGTAAAAATTAAATAATCAATATATATTTTTTTTTCCAAAAATTTTTCAAAAAAAAAAACTTGAAGACCAAATTTTTTTTTTCAAAAAGTTGTGAAAAAAAAAAAAAACGAAAATTTATTTTTATTTTTTGGAAAAAAAAAATTTAAAAATTTTTCAGATATAAAAAAAATTAAAATAACTACTTTAAATAACTGTTACTACATCACAGTACTTTTTTGTTAGTTGTTCAAAAAAACGACTTAAAATAACTAACAGAAATAGTTGTTTGATATTTTTCATACAAAAACAACTGACTTTATAGTTGAAAACAACTGACTACTGTAAAATATACAAATAACTAGCATGTAGTAACTTACATAATTTTCTGAGTGTGGACACTTCTATAAAAAAAAAATATTAAGAACACCTCGAAAATTTCAGTACATTGTATATACACTCAAAAAATTATGTTAGTAAAATCAACAAAAAAAGTCAGTTTAAATAACTACTTTGTAAGTTGTTTTGGGGTCAACTACTTTTTCAGTTAAATCAACTAACAATGTTAGTTATTTTAACTGACAAAAAACAACTGGCTTATATAGTAAAAACTACTTATATTTGTAGTCAAAGCAACTAACATGTAGTAAAAATAAAATAGTCAATATATATTTTTTTTTTCAGAAAAAAAAAATTGAAGACCAAATTTTTTCCAAGTTTTTTTTTTTTTTTTTAAAAAAAGTTGTGAAAAATAAAAAAAAATAAAATTTATTTTTATTTTTTGGAAAAAAAACTTTGAAAATTTTTCAGAGATAAAAAACCTAAAATTACCTACTTTAAATAACTGTTACTACTTTACAGTACTTTTTTGTTAGTTATTAAAAAAAACAACTTAAAACTACTAACAGAAATAGTTGCTTGATATTTTTCATACAAACACAACTGACTTTGCAGTTGAAAACAACTAACTACTGAAAAATATACAAACAACTAATGTAGTAACTTACACATAAACATTTTTAATTTTTATAGTAGGACCCTAACGGCCCTTTTTTTAAGTCAATTTTGAAGCGGAAGGCTTTATCCCACCAAAATTTAATTTTTAGTCGTTAGTATGCTAATCAAATAAAATAATAATTGAAAAAATCGAAAAAAATTTTGGTTTGTATGGGGAAAAAAGGCACACTAACTCCCAAAGGCACATGTTAATTTTGTCCGATTTGGCTATAAATTTAAACATAGGTCGCTGTTCCAAAAAAAGTAATTCACATAAAAAATGTGAAAATGAAAATTTCCGAATTTTTTTGGTGTTCTAGATTTCACATCCTAAATTTTTTTTCGTTTTGTTTTACCAAAATAAAATTTGTAAAACGAATTCACTTTTTTCCTTATAATTTCAGAGCTTCGAACGAATTAATTCTATTGAGAATTAATTCACCAAAAGTTTAATTCTGTTTTAATAAGTTTTGAATTATCATTCCTTACCAGCATTCAACACGAATTAAGTCAACAGCTTAATTCTCAAAGCTTAAATCAAATTGAATTAATTCCCAAGAGAATTAATTCCTTGCAAGCAATCATTCGATTGAATGATCAAAATTTTTCATCATTCAAATCTATTACAATTTGAATGATGATTTTTTTATTTCATTCCCTTTGTATTTTCAAAAATGCGTTGCTTGTGTGCATTTTAAGCACCTTCGTGTGTAAACGATCGGTTGTTGTTTTGTTGACGTCTCGTCTGTTGCTTCCCACACAAGCATAAATGTGTGTGTATGTGTGTTGCGCTTCACTGTTTTAAATTGAATGATAAGAAAATTTCACCATTCAATTTGTAGTAGATTGATTTGTTAAAAAAATAGTTCATTCCTTAAGAATGATCATTCTTAAGGAATTAATTCATGAAAGAATTAATTCAATGATTATGAAAGTTGAATGATTTTAGGGAATGCCAAATTCTATTTTTTTAATTCGAATTAGGAAATTGAATTAAAGAATTAATTCTTTCGAACCTTTGTATAATTTTTTAAATTTTAATTATTTGATTTTAACTTCAAATGAAAACGTGATCAACAAAACACTAAACTTGATTTCATGTGATTCGAAAATTTTCATGTGAATTGAAAAGTTGTGAAAGACAGAACAGAGGCCATAGAATTTTTAGACCAAAACGAACCATAATTTACCCGGCGCACAGTGGGTTGAACGATAGGCAAAATGGGGATTAATTCAGGGATGCCGTAATTTTGAAATATTATAATTTTTTATTAATGAATACTTATTAATTAACAAAAAAATACTATTTTGAAAAATAAAAATATGGAAAAAAAATTTTTTAACCTGCTAGGCACTTTTTCGATTTTTGGAAAAACTTATCTTGAGTCACAATTTTTGCTGTAACTTTGGAAGCAAAAGCGATAAATTAATGAATCAAATTTCAAATTAAAGAATATTTAATGAGTTTTTATTAAATTTAATAAATTAAAAAAATTTAAATTTTCTTTAAAAAAAGGAACCACAATTTTTTTTTTTTATTTAAAATTCGTATAAATAAAAAAAAATAAACATTTTCAAAACAAAACTTGATTCACATATTTTAAATACTATATTTTTTTATTTAAAAATCAAAACTAATGCAAAAAAATCAAAATTGTCGATAAAAAATATTGATTCATAAATTTTGTTGTAACTTTAAAATTAAAATCGATAACTTTATAAATTAAAATTCAAATTTAATTATACTGTAACCACTAAAAAAATGTTGAGTAAATTTTTAAGAGTATTAATTGATAATACCTTAATTTTTCACCAGTAAACAATTTAAAAGTGTTGAGTAAATAGTTAATAAAATTTATCGAAAAATTTGAGCAAATCAATAAAAAAACTACTAAATTTTTATTAAATTATTTACTAATTTTTTTTTTTTTCATTTTTGAGTAAATTCATAATTACTCAATTAAAAAATTTTAATTTTTGTTTTAAGTTTTAACAATTCATTACTCGAATTGTTTTCTAACATATTTTTTTGTATGCGCTAATTATACCTAGTAAATAATTTAGAAAAGCTTTATATTATATTCTTTAAGAAAAACATATTTACTTCTAGTTATCCTAAGCAGTTTGGTATGCATTTGAGCGATTTTGGTACATTCCACATAACCTAAAAATACTAAATGCTTTAATTTGGTTTCTGGTTGAGAAATATGAACAAAATTTGATACCAAATGTAATTTAAACATTTAAACAATTTCGCGAATTTTTTTTTTGAAAAACTGCATGGGATATGTACTTTTTAGTATTTTAAGAAAAAACATTACCAATTTCGTTAAAAAGTAACTTTACACCCCACTCTAATATATATGATCATTAGAATTATTTGTTAATATAATTAAATTACACATTTACAATAAATAGCAATAAACAAAAACGGTAAACAACATAAAGACAATAGAAAAACAAGTATTAGCTATTAAGATTTCGAGCATATAATTTTTTTACACTGGAGATGTTTAAAAAGAATCTCTTGTATTTTTCGTATTGGCAAGTCTTGGCATTGGTTCTTTCATGGATTTTAAAGCAAAAATCTTGTATTTTATCACTATGTTCTCAGATACGCCCGAGCTCATCAGAGTAGCAACCAAAACTCAACATATATATAAAAAATACCCTATTTTTAGGATATTTTTTAAAAAATTATTAAACTAATTTTTTCAACATTTATCTTAACAACCGCTTGTCAATAATATAGTTAAATACCTTTATTTTGTGAATCCATTTTACAAAAATTTTTATTTTTAGTTGAAAACAAAAAAAAAATCACTTGAAATATCTCGTTTTTGACTTTTTACCAATGTACACAAAATTAATTAAAATTATTAAACTTTGAGAGAGCATATCAAAAAAAGTAAACAACTTAGAACACTAATTTTGACAGTTATTGATGGAGAATTTTATCCTCTTTAAACCCATAAAAAAATATATTACAATATACCAACTTCAAATTTTGAATTAATCCTCAGTTTTGATAGTGTTCAACCCAATGTGCGGCGATTGACGAAATTTGAAAAAAGTCATTATTAGTGCCACCCTAATGTCTATGCTATAACAAGAAAAAAGGGGTGTGTCTATGCTATTTCATTAAAAATGTGAACTTGGCTTCAATATTTATCAAAGCTTAAAATTAACGCCGATAACAATACTAGCTAAAAACAAGTGAGAATGTTAAATTTGTCTGTGCCGAATCTTTTATACCCTCCAAAATGTAAAAAAAATTATCAGGGGCGTTTGTTTTGGGGGTGGGGGGGGGGTGATGGGGGTTAGTGGCGGACGTTGAGAGCACCTTCCCATCCCGATAAACATTCCAAATGTTTAATTTATTTAACAAAAATACAAAAAAAGTGAATTTTTTCAGAGGTTGGTTTAGTTCTTCAAGGGGGAACTTTTTTCCCAATTGGCCGATTTTGCCCGTTTACGAACTTAACCTGCCTAGGACCATAAGACATATTCATGCCAAATTGCAGGAGGCTAGCTCTTTTATTTTGGACTGCATCGTGCCATCTACAGACAGACGGACGGACGGATCAATAATATATACATATACTTTATGGGGTCCCTGACCGATATTTCGATGCGTTACAAACGGAATGACAAAGTGAGTATACCCCTATACTGTGCTTGGGGGTATAGGTTAGGTTAGGTTGTAAGTGGCTGCTGACGTTTTACGTCAACACACGTAGACTCTGAGGTCCATTGTGATACCACGGGACCGTAATAGGTTTCCCTACCAGTACCTGTCGTTAAACCAGTTTGAGCTTCTTATGAAACTCCTTAGATGTTGAATTTTGACATCCAACAAATCAGAAAGATCGTACAGCTCCCTAGATCCCAGTGAGGCAAGTCTCTGACCAGAAAGTGCCGGGCAATGGCAAATAAAGTGTTCGATAGTTTCCAACTCCTCTTCATCCATGCAACTTCGGCAAAAGTCATTCGACGGCACATTTAACCGCTCTGCGTGCTTCCCTATAAGACAGTGTCCGGTAAGTATAGAAACCACCGTCTCCTCTTGGAAGCGATATCAGCTCACTTGTGCGCCCCTGATTAAGAGAAGGCCAAATCAGTCGTGTTGTCTCACACGTCCATCCATTTGCCCATCTTTGATTAGTCTCCGTCGCAGAACAAACCGTAGGTTTTGCTTGCAAGTTTCTAGAGGCATACCAACACATTCCAATTCTGTTGGAACCTGTAAGGTAGTTCCTAGTCTTGCAAGCTCATCGGCTTTGCAATTCCCTGGAATGTCTCTGTGCCCTGGGACCCATATGAGTCGTATGTTAAACTGCTTTGCCATCTCATTTAAAGACGTGCGGCAGTTAAGGGCAGATCTTGTTTTCACACACAAAAAAAAAATATAAAAAAAATGTGTCCGTTTTGGGGATAATACAACCTATAAAGTGGTTTTGGATAATTTACCTAAGTTTTTTAGAGCAAAAACTTTGGTAAGTTATCCAAAACCACTTTATAGGTTGTAATTAAACCAAAAACTGGCCCAATTTTTTTAATTTTTTTTTGTGTGCAGAAACATTGAATCCAGGGACTTGACCGCGGCTTGACTGTCAGTATAGATGTTGACTGCGGTTGTAGACAAGACATTGCAGCTCAACCAGTCAGCCACTTCCTTTATTGCCAGCATCTCTGCCTGGTAAACACTGCAATGATCTGGCAATCTACGAGCCAGGCTCAACCCAAGCTCTTCCGAATAGACTCCAAAGCCCACTTGTTCGTGCAGCCTCGATCCATCTGTGTAAAAATTTATGGTAGCTCCACTACCCGGAGTATCCCCCATCCAAGACTTCCTGGATGGTATCATAGTGGTAAAGTGACGCTCAAAGAGGCTCAAAGAGGGAGCACAGTCCACATTTTGTGGTATTGTTATCTTTTTCAAGATCGCGCTATGGCCACAATCGCTGCTCCTCTATTGCAGCGTTCTATTAAGTCGAATTGCCGACGCAGCCGCATACTGCCTACCCAATATGTCCAAGGGTATCAGGTGAAGGAGGATTTCTAATGCAGCCGTAGGTGTAGTACGAAGAGCACCAGTGATGCACATTGACGCCATTCTCTGTACCTTCGTGATAAAGACACAGTTCGCTTTTGTTTCTAAAGCAGGCCACCAGACAATGATTCCATACAGCAAAATTGGACGCACCACTGCTGTATAGATCCAATGAACGACTTGAGGGCTAAAACCCCATCGTTTTCCAATGGCCCTTTTACAGGAATACAAAGCAATCGTTGCTTTTCTCACCCGTTCCTCAATATTACGCCTGAAATTCAGCTTCCTATCTAGAAATACTCCAAGATACTTGGCTCCATCTGAGAAGGTGATTTCAGTACCGTCCAGAGAAATAGGATCAAAAGCAGGAATCCTATTTTTCCTTGTAAACAAAACAAGCTCTGTTTTACTAGGATTAACTCCTAGACCACAGTCTCTTGCCCATTTAGACAGATCTTTCAGAGAACCCTGAAGAATGTCCCGCAATGTTGGCAGATGCTTCCCCTTTACCGCTATCGCGACATCGTCAGCATATGCGACAACATGACAACCACGTGCTTCTAGTGATAGTAGCATTGAATTCAGTGCCAGGTTCCAAAGAAGCGGCGAAAGAACACCTCCTTGTGGTGTGCCCCTATTGACAAACCGAGATATGAAGGACGCTCCCAATTCAGACGTTATACGTCTATTGGCAAGTAGGTTTTCCACCATTAAAACGATTTCACGCTTTACTCCCAGACCAGACAATGCCAATATTATCGATTCTGGGATGACATTATTAAAAGCCCTCTCAATATCAAGAAAGGCCACCATAGTGTACTCCTTTACCGAAAGCGATCTCTCGATGGTACCAACGAGCTAATGAAGAGCTGTTTCCGTTGATCGTCCCTTGCTGTATGCATGTTGCTTTGTCGAAAGCAACCTCGGGTCAATCACTCTACGCAAATATGAGTATCATTCGTTCCATTGTCTTTAACAAAAAAGAAGACAGACTAATTGGTCTGAAATCCTTCGGAGCTGTGTGGGAACTTTTCCCAGCCTTCGGGATAAATACGACTCTGGTATCCATCCATTTTAAAGGAATATACGACCAGTTGATGCATGCTGTGTATAGATTATACAGCAACGGGGCTACATAGTCCGACGCTTGCTGCAACTCAGCCGGGATTATACACTCAAAAAAGTATGTCGGTAAAATCAACTACAAAAGACAGTTGTTTTGACTACATTTTGTTGTTGAAAAGGCGTCCACTACATATTACGGTAAAAACAACTGAACATGTTGTTGTTTTTAACTATTGATTTTCAACTACAAAATGTAGTAAAAACTACTACAAAACTGTTTAATACAGTTGTTTTTACAACAATTGCCTGAAATTTTATTTAAAAAATTTCTTAAACGTTTAAATGATTGATATTTATTTATTTAAAAAGCAATACAATTCAGTTGGTTGTATAGAATTTCGACATGATGACAATTTTTTGGTGTATTTATCTGGAATTATAGAAGAAAAAATATATATTAATAAAATGTTAAACAAAATAAATTGATTGTATTTACCTTTGTTTTTTTAATAGTTTGTTTCAAATTTCCACCGCTTCTGATCAAAATTTGTCTGGAATAAAAAAAAAAAAGAAATGCTTTGGTAGAATTGATTTATAAAAAAAAAATAATTAATTTGCAATGTTTCAAAAGGTATGTACCTGTTCTGTTGTGTATACAAAGAAAAGAAAGATGGCACGCAGGCAACCAAGCCGACAAGAATTTTTTTGTTTTTTTTCCGATTGGTTTTTACGCACGCTTATGTGAGCGCTATATTATACACACTTGCATCTCATTTATCCACTTATTTTCTTTCGCTCAAGAATATTTTTCCAAAAACATATTTTTTGTTAAAATTAAATTTAATAAATTGTAATTTAATTTATTTAGATATTTTTTATTTGGTATAAAAATAATTCCTTCCGCATCCCGCACGACCAACTCGTTCGACACATTCGTTTGGAATAAAAATTTCTAGAAAAAAACGAGTTTTTAGAAAAAAACTAAAAACAACTACATAAATCAACTATTGCTACAGTGTAGTATATTTTTTGTAGTTATTTTTTGAAACTACTACAAAAAAAAGTTGTTTGAGATTTTTTCATACAAAAACGACCGAAATTGTAGTTAAAAACAACAGCTACTACTTACTACATAAACGACCGTCATGTAGTAACTGCAATAATTTTCTGAGTGTAGTAATGAAAATAATAATCTTTTATGCGAGTTAAATAATTCAATTCAAAGTATTAAAAATATAGAAAATAAAAAGGACTTTAGCGATATATCAGACGATATGGTATATTTGGAAAAATCTGAAAAAAGAACAGAAAAAATAGATAAACTTTTTTATGTTTTTCTTACTATATCACCTACTTCAACAATTAGCGAAAGAGTGTTTTCAAAATCTAATTTAATAAAAACTAAAACCAAAAATTGTTTGCAAGCAAAAAAATTAAGTCAACTTTTATTTTTAAAAGATTATTTCTTAAGAACAACTTAAATTGTCTTATTTGACAAAAATTAAAATCATTTATGATATATTTTGTCTGAATATTTCAAATAATAATTTGTATTTGAATTATTTCTCAACAAGTATTAAAATCGACATCCATTAATTAAAAGTGATCTCAGTTATTAAATTTTTAAGTTTTTTTAACTTTTAACTATTTTATTTTTAAGTTTTGTATGCATTTTTTCGTTAATAAAAATTTTAACTTTCTTATTTTAAGCTTTTTTATATGAATTGTTTATTTTTTTGTTAATAAAAATATTTTTTAAAATATTTTTTTTATTCGTTATTCTCTTCGATTAATCGAACAAATTTTGATCTTTAATCGTTTGATCGAACGAGGAAAAACAATTATTTGAATTATTCGAACAAAGTTGAAAGTCGAATAATTGACAACTCTAGTATATACGGTTATGCGAAAAAATGGCCTAATATAATTTTTAGATTACAAACCATTTTTCCTTTTAAAAGAAATTCCGATTCTGAAAAAAAAAATTCACAAAAAGGTTTTATTATAAGGAAAATAATTTTTTTCGGAAGACCAATACCAAAATTTTTAGCATAGAAAAATTCCTAAAATTCCAAGACTATTTTGTAAAAAATCTTTAATTTTCAAAAAAAAAAATAAAAATCACCATTTACGCCTATGTTAACATCACACAAAAATATGTTTGTACTCGTTTGCAAAAAAATCCCATATTTATGACTTATCTTCTTTAATTTCTTGTTAATCTTCTTTGGACTTGCTCTTATCACCCAATATTATGATGATGGGTTTATTGTATATGATGCTCCATGTTAATTGACCTTTGCTTGATCGTGGGAGGTTGGTTTCTTTTTATTATCAGTAAAACAGCTGTTTTTCATGAAATATGGATTTTACTACTATAAATTGTGTGTGTGAAAAAAGTTAATGAATATGAAATACAATTAAATAAATATTTATTTTCTTGTACTTTTAACATTATTAACTTTAAATTTTAATTTTCTTCAGTCACGTGATAAAAATTTCATTTTAATGTAGTATAGTGCGGGGGCAATTATGCTTCAATTTCGAAATGTATGGCTTTTTAAATTTTTTTCTAGAATCTAAGAATTTTTCTATAGAAAAAATGTCTCAGAATCTCTTAGAATCTGAGAATTTTTCTATAGAAAAAATGTCTCAGAATCTCTTAGAATCTGAGAATTTTTCTATAGAAAAAATGTCTCAGAATCTGAGAATTTTTCTATAGAAAAAATGTCTCAGAATCTGAGAATTTTTCTATAGAAAAAATGTCTCAGAATCTGAGAATTTTTCTATAGAAAAAATGTCTCAGAATCTGAGAATTTTTCTATAGAAAAAATGTCTCAGAATCTGAGAATTTTTCTATAGAAAAAATGTCTCAGAATCTGAGAATTTTTCTATAGAAAAAATGTCTCAGAATCTGAGAATTTTTCTATAGAAAAAATGTCTCAGAATCTGAGAATTTTTCTATAGAAAAAATGTCTCAGAATCTGAGAATTTTTCTATAGAAAAAATGTCTCAGAATCTGAGAATTTTTCTATAGAAAAAATGTCTCAGAATCTGAGAATTTTTCTATAAAAAAAATTTCTCGGAATCTGAGAATTTTTCTATAGAAAAAATGTCTCAGAATCTGAGAATTTTTCTATAGAAAAAATGTCTCAGAATCTGAGAATTTTTCTATAGAAAAAATGTCTCAGAATCTGAGAATTTTTCTATAGAAAAAATGTCTCAGAATCTGAGAATTTTTCTATAGAAAAAATGTCTCAGAATCTAAGAATTTTTCTATAGAAAAAATGTCTCAGAATCTGAGAATTTTTCTATAGAAAAAATGTCTCAGAATCTGAGAATTTTTCTATAGAAAAAATGTCTCAGAATCTGAGAATTTTTCGATAGAAAAAATGTCTCAGAATCTGAGAATTTTTCTATAGAAAAAACGTCTCAGAATCTGAGAATTTTTCTATAGAAAAAATGTAGAGTTGTCAAATATTCGTCTATTTCAAAAACCGATTTTCGAATACTTCGAAAAACCGCCTTTTAAAAAAATCGGTTTTTCGGTTTTGTAACTAAAAACCGGTTTCGAATAATCGGTTTTTCGGTTTTTTGAAATTATTTATTTGATAAAAAAGTTAAAAAAAAATTTTACAAAAATTTATTATTAAACAGTATTTCAAAAAAATTTCTGGTTACCAAAAAATTACATTGAATTAGAGATGGGCGCGTGAGTGGATTTTGACTCACACTCACTCACGCTCACGCAAAAAATAATCGAATCAATCACTAATCACTCACGCAATTTTTTTTTCACTCACGCTCACTCACATTCACGTGAGTAATAAAAAACTTACTCACGCTCACGCGTGATTCACGCCAGATTCAATCACGCTCACGCGTGAGTCACGCAAAATCTACTCACGCAATAAAATTTTCTTACAAAAAAGAAAAAAAATCCAAAAAAAAAAATTTTACAAAAAATTAAAAAAAAATTATGCAAATCAAACAATCTTATCACGCAAACTCACGCAAAAAATTAATGACTCACTCAGATTTTTTTTCAAGTCACACTCACTCACAATCACGTGATTGAAATAAAAATCACTCACACTCACGCGTGATTCACGTGAATCACGCAAATCACGTGACCAGCGCCCATCTTTACATTGAATGCAAAAAAACGAAAAAATTGAGTATAAGAAAAAACCGATTATTCGAGACCAAAAAATCGGTTTCTCGAATAATTCGAAAACCGGCCTTTTAAAAAAACCGGTTTTAAAAAACCGGAAAAATAGAAAAAAATCGATTTTTCGAATACTTCGGAAATCGGTTTTGACAACTCTAGAAAAAATGTCTCAGAATCTGGAATTCTTCAATAAAAAAAATGTCTCAGAATCTGTGGCTTCTTCTATAGAAAAATGTCTTAGAATCTGGGATTTATCTGTAGGAAAAATGTCTCCAAATCTGAGACTTTTTCTACAGGAAAAATGTCTCCAAATCTGAGACTTTTTCTATAGGAAAAATGTCTCAGAATCTGAGAATTTTTCTATAGAAAAAATGTCTCAGAATCTGAGAACTTTTCTATAAAAAAAATGTCTCAGAATCTGATAATTTTTCTATAGAAAAAATGTCTCAGAATCTGAGAATTTTTCTATAGAAAAAATGTCTCAGAATATTCGAATTTTTCTATAGAAAAAATGTCTCAGAATCTGAGAATTTTTCTATAGAAAAATGTCTCAGAATCTGAGAATTTTTCTATAGAAAAATGTCTCAGAATCTAAGAATTTTTCTATAGAAAAAATGTCTCAGAATCTGAGAATTTTTCTACAAAAAAAAAAATGTCTCAGAATCTGAGAATTTTTCTATAGAAAAAATGTCTCAGAATCTGAGAATTTTTCTATAGAAAAAATGTCTCAGAATCTGAGAATTTTTCTATAGAAAAAATGTCTCAGAATCTGAGAATTTTTCTATAGAAAAAATGTCTCAGAATCTGAGAATTTTTCTATAGAAAAAATGTCTCAGAATCTGAGAATTTTTCTATAGAAAAAATGTCTCAGAATCTGAGAATTTTTCTATAGAAAAAATGTCTCAGAATCTGAGAATTTTTCTATAGAAAAACTGTCTCAGAATCTAAGAATTTTTCTATAGAAAAAATGTCTCAGAATCTAAGAATTTTTCTATAGAAAAACTGTCTCAGAATCTAAGAATTTTTCTATAGAAAAAATGTCTCAGAATCTAAGAATTTTTCTACAGAAAAAATGTCTCAGAATCTAAGAATTTTTCTATAGAAAAAATGTCTCAGAATCTGAGAATTTTTCTATAGAAAAAATGTCTCAGAAACTGAGAATTTTTCTATAGAAAAAATGTCTCAGAATCTGAGAATTTTTCTATAGAAAAAATGTCTCAGAATCTGAGAATTTTTCTATATAAAAAATGTCTCAGAATCTGAGAATTTTTCTGTAGTAAAAATGTCTCAGAATCTGAGAATTTTTCTATAGAAAGAATGTCTCAGAATCTGAGAATTTTTCTATAGAAAAAATGTCTCAGAATCTGAGAATTTTTCTGTAGAAATAATTAGTGTCCGACCGAATATTCGGCTTCGGCTTCGGCCAAAAAGCACTATTCGGCCACTTTTCGGCTTCGGCCACAATTTTGGCCGAATAGGCCGAATACCGAATAATTGTATAATATTTGTGCTCACGTGTTGAAAAACACACTAAACTAACTTTGAATCACATTAGTAAGCCACAAAAACATTTTACTAAGTGTTTTTGCAACTAAAAACATTTTTTTTTTAATATTCGGCTTCGGTTTGGCCGAATAGTGAAAATTTAGCCGAATATTCGGCTTCGGCCAAAAAAGGTGTATTCGGTCGGACACTATAAATAATGTCTCAGAATCTGAGAATTTTTCTATAAAAAAAATGTCTCAGAATCTGAGAATTTTTCTATAGAAACAATGTCTCAGAATCTGAGAATTTTTCTATAGAAAAAATGTCTCAGAATCTGAGAATTTTTCTATAGAAAAAATGTCTCAGAATCTGAGAATTTTTCTATAGAAAAAATGTATCAGAATCTGAGAATTTTTATATAGAAAAAATGTCTCAGAATATGAGAATTTTTCTATAAAAAAATGTCTCAGAATCTGAGAATATTTCTATAGAAAAAATGTCGAAGAATCTGAGAATTTTTCTATAGGAAAAATGTCTCAGAATCTGAGAATTTTTCTATAGGAAAAATGTCTCAGAATCTGAGAATTTTTCTATAGAAAAAATGTCTCAGAATCTGAGAATTTTTCTATAGAAAAAATGTCTCAGAAGATCTAAGACTTTTTCTATAGGAAAATATCTAAAAATCTGAGACTTTTTCTATAGGAAAAATGTCTCAGAATGTAAGACTTATTGTAAAAATCTGAGACTTTTTCTATAGGAAAACTGTATCAGAATCTGTGGCTTCTATAGAAAAATATCTTAGAACCTGGGACTTTTTCTATAGAAAAAATGTCTCAGAAACTAACTCTTTTTCTATAGGAAAAATGTCTCAGAATTTTCGAGTTTTAATTGGAATTTACGAATTTCAATTAGAATTTTTGAATAGGAAGTAGAATCTTCGAATTACAATTGATATTTTACGAATTGTAAATAGCGTAGTTCAAATATTTTGGAGTCAAGCTTTGCGAATTTTTCTAAATTGTTTGTTCTCTGTATCATTTAATAAATATAACAAAAATTTAAATAAATGTAAAAAATCTTTATTACAGCTAGTTATCGATGATGTTACGCTAAATAACTCTGGAGAAAAATTTCTTCAAAATAAAGAAATGTATCCAACCTATAAACCCTTTAAAATTGCCCTAACACCCGAAGGAACAATATCACATTTGGTATTTAAAGAAAGTGATCCAATATGGTCAACAAATTTTAAGAGAGCCATAGCATCAATGGTACAATTTCAGACAAAGAAAACTGGAGCGTTTGTAGTAGATGAGGTAAGTGCAATGACTTTGGATCTGATTAAAAAATTGTAATTCAAGAAATCTATCTTAAATTTCAGATGGGTATTCATGGTGAATGTTTAACGGAATATTTTATATCGAATAAAACCAATTATTTATCGATACGTAAGACACCGGAATTGAGTACATGTAAACCGTATGCCGAATCGATTCATGTCACCCGCAGTAATGTGCCTACGAATACATGTAAATTTGATTTTCAACAAAATGTTATTAGCGGTAATGAAGCCATATTTGGTATGTTGCCACATGCAGAAACTGGTTACTTTTTAAGTATGGCTCATGTTAAGGGCACAACATTGGTTCATACATTTGAGTCGACGGGAGAAGCTCAATTTATTAATTCTGAGTAAGTTAAACACAAAATATATAACGACAGATAATTTTTTATAAACAAATTTCTCAAAACCGGAGAATTTTTCTGTACAGAAAAATGTCTCAGACAAAATGTCTATACGGGACAATGTCTTAGAATCTGAGAATTTTTCTATACGGAATAATATTTCTGAAGCTGAGAATTTTTCTATACGGAAAAATGTCTCAGAATCTAAGAATTTTTCTATACGGAAAAATGTCTCAGAAACTGAGAATTTTTCTACACGGAAAAATTTATCAGGATCTGAGAATTTTCCTATACGGAAAAATTTCTAAGAATCTGAAAATTTTTCTATACGGACAAAATTTCTCAGAATCTGAGAATTTTACTATACGGAAAAATGTTTTAGAATCTGAGAATTTTACTAAACGGAAAAATGTTTCAGAATCTATGGAACTTTTCTATACGGAAAAATGTTTCAGAATCTTAGAATTTTTCTATATGGAAAAATGTCTCAGAATCTGAGAATTTTTCTATATGGAAAAATGTCTCAGAATCTGATTTTTCTATATGGAAAAATGTCTCAGAATCTAAGAATTTTTCTATTCGGAAAAATGTCTCAGAATCTGAGAATTTTTCTATTTGGAAAAATTCCTCAGAATTTTTATACGGAAAATGTCTGAAAAGTTTTGTTATACGCACAAATGTCACAGAATCTGGGAATTTTTTAATACATAAAATGTATCAGAATCTGAGATTTTTTTATAGGGAAAAATGTCTCAGAATATTTTTTTTTATACGGAAAAATGTCTCAGAACCTGATAATTTTTCTATACGGAAAAATGTTTCAGAATCGGAGAATTTTTCTATAAGGAAAAATGTCTCAGAATCTGAGAATTTTTCTATTTGGAAAAATGTCTCAGAATCTGAGAATTTTTCTATTTGGAAAAATTCCTCAGAATTTTTATACGGAAAATGTCTGAAAAGTTTTGTTATACGCACAAATGTCACAGAATCTGGGAATTTTTTTAATACATAAAATGTATCAGAATCTGAGATTTTTTTATAGGGAAAAATGTCTCAGAATATTTTTTTTTATACGGAAAAATGTCTCAGAACCTGATAATTTTTCTATACGGAAAAATGTTTCAGAATCGGAGAATTTTTCTATAAGGAAAAATGTCTCAGAATCTGAGAATTTTTCTATTTGGAAAAATGTCTCAGAGCATGAACATAGAAAACTATATCTCAGAATCTAAGAGTTTTCTATACGGAAAAATGTCTCAAAATCTGAGAATTTTTCTATGCGGGAAAATGTCTCAAAATCTGAGAATTTTTCTGTACGAAAAAATGTCTCAGCATATGGCATTTTTTCTTCATGAAAAATCTCTCAGGCCGCTGTTCTAAAAAAAGTAATTCACATAAAAAATGTGAAAATGAAAATTTTAGAATTTTTTTGGTGTTCTAGATTTCACATCCGATTTTTTTTCGTTGTGTTTCACATAAATAAAATTTGATGAAAGTAAAACGAATGCACTTTTTCCTTATAAATTTTTAGATTTTAATTATTCGATTTTAACTTCGAATGAAAACGTGATCAACAAAAAACTAAACTTGATTTCATGTGATTCGGAAATTTTCCTGTGAATTGAAAAGTTGTGAAAGACGGAACAGAGGCCTCAGTATCTGAAAATTTTTCTATACAAAAAATATGTCTCAGAATCTGAAAATGTTGTTACGTATTTGAAAAATATCTCAGGCTCTTTAATTTTATTTAATTCAAAATTTTCCATTTTTCTTTGCAGATTACTTCTGAACTTCTTAAATGAAACTACCTTTGACAATCCCATAGATATTGAAACATCTATGTCTAATGAAGTCTCTGGTTTACAGTTATTACCCGTAGCATTAAATGATCCCACCGGTGGTCGTTATCCTCAACAACAGGAAACTCTGATATCATCAGCTTCCCGAATGCTAGATAATTTAGCAGAAGGTTTAGAAATTTCGAATTATAAATTTAGTGAACCTTACGATGCCACCGTATCAGATGTTATTAAACTTTTAACGGAAATGGATTATGAATCTTTGAAAAAATTATATACCGAAGTTGATATTGGTACCTCGTATAGGCAGGAGACTATACGCAATATCTTTCATGAGATAATACCCAGAATTGGTACAAAGGCTTCGGTATTCTTAACCCGTTATTTGGTGGTGGACAAAGAAATTAAATCAACAATAGCCGTACAATTGTTAGTATCAATGCCTTTTCATATCTTTGAATTATCACATGATTTGATAAAGGGTTGTGAAGATTTCCTAAAGTTAGGACCCGATCGACCAGATGTTAGACAGGCTGCTATATTAAGTTTTGCCACTTTGGTATATAATGTCCATATAGCGGGACGCATTAATAAGGATGTATTTGAGGATTATGTGCAAAAATATTTTAATTTATATTTGGGTAAATCTTCGTGAGATTATATGAAAATGTGCAGTATATTAATTTAATTGATTTCTTTAAATTTTAGGTTCCCGAGATTATGATACAAAAATGTTGTATTTACAAGGTCTTAGCAATTTACAAGTTGGTAATGTTGCTAACTATTTGGATCCTATTGTTAGTAACGGTGAAGAAAATCAAGATATAAAATTTTTAGCTGCTTGGACAACGTTATCATTAGCACCAAATCGTGCAGAAAGGGTGAGTATTTGTCATATGAGAAAATTTGGAAAACAATTTTAAGAACTTGAAAATATTTCGACTAAAAACAACTACAAACAAGTAAGAAAGTTATAGTCGGTCAAGCCCGACCATATGATACCCTACACCAGTGTTTTCCTGAAAATGGGTCCCAAGTCCAAACATGGACCGATTGGATCTGTCTTTTGTTAGATCTTTATTTAGTTTAGAAAACACACACAGATCAAATTTTAGTGTTTTTTATTTGTTTTTTTGTCAATATACCGATTTAACTGAATATTGGTCGAAATTTTTATGAAGGGGACTTAGTCCAAAAATGGTCCAATTATATTCCGATTTGACTAGCTAACCAAAGTGCACGTTTAACACCTAAAAATAAAATTTTTATCAAATTTTTTCATTTTTATGAATTTTGAGGGAATTATGTGAATATCGGGAGGGTGGCTTGTATGGGGACTACCAGTAGGGCTGATCCGATTCCTTTGAAATTTAGAATGATGATTTATGCATACAAAATTTGATTACCTGCTAAATTTCAAAGCGATATCTATTATAATACGGTCATTAGAGTCATTAAACCGAATCCAAAGGGGGCGTTTGTATGGGGGCTAGGTCTTAACATGGACCGATGTTCTCCAATTTCAATAGGCTTCGTCCTTGGACCAAAAGATGCTTAAGTTTCAAATTTCAAGTCAATTGATGGAAAATTGCGACCTGTATCGTGCTTAAACCGATAGATGGACAGACGGACGGACGGACGGACGGACAGACGGACGGACGGACGGACATCGCTAAATTGACTCAAAAAGTAATTCTGAGTCGATCGGTATACTTGAAGGTATGTCTAGGACCAATATTTCGGGTAGTTACAAACATCAGCACTAACTCAATATACCCTGTACCACATAGTGGTGTAGGGTATAAAAACAACTGTTACTACAATGTAGTAATTTTATGTATTTATTTTTTTTAAAACGACTATAAAAATAGTTGTTTGAGATTTTTCATACAAGAACAACAGAAATTGTAGTTGAAAACAACAGCTACTACTTACTACACAAATGACCGTCATTTAGTAATTACAAAATTTTTCTAGGTGTATTAAAAATATATCTCAGAATTTGAGTACTTTTTTGTAAGAAAAAGGTCTTAGCATTTGAAAATACTTCTTCATAAAAAATGTCTAAGAATCTGATAACTTAGAAAAAATGTCCCAGAATCTGAGATTTATTTTTTTAAGAAAACCTTTTTCAGAATCTGAGATTTTTCTGAAAAAAAATGTCTCAGAATCTAAGAATTTTCGTAATCTTAGAATGCTTCTAAAGGAAAAATGTATTCTAATTGACGAAATTTTTCAGAATCGGGGAATTTTTCTAAAGAAAAGTGTCTGAGAATTTATAGAATCCTAATAAGAGAAAAAATGTCCCAGAATCTGAGATTTTTTTTAAGAAAACCTTTTTCAAAATCTGAGAATTTTTCTAAAGAAAAAATGTCTCAGAATCTAAGAATTTTCGTAAAAAAAATGTGTCTTACACTCAAAAAATATGTTAGTAAAATCAACTGAAAATATCAGTTTAAATAACTACTTTGTAAGTTGTTTTGGGGTCAACTACTTTTTCAGTTAAATCAACTAACAATATTAGTTATTTTAACTGACAAAAAACAACTGACTTATGTAGTAAAAACTACTTACATTTGTAGTCAAAACAACTTAAATGTAGTAAAAATAAAATAATCAATATACATATATTTTTTTTTTTTTTAATTTTTCAAAAAAAAAAAAATGAAGACCAAATTTTTCCAAGTTGTAAAAAATAAAAAAAAAAAATAAAATTTATTTTTATATTTTGAAAAAAACCTTTGAAAATTTTTCAGAGATAAAAAATAAAATTAACTACTTTAAATAACTGTTACTTACAGTAGTTAGTTGTTTTCAACTACAAAGTCAGTTGTTTTTGTATGAAAAATATCAAACAACTATGTATTTCTGTTAGTTATTTAAAGTCGATTTTTTGAACAACAAACAAAAAAGTACTGTGATGTAGTAACAGTTATTTAAAGTAGTTAATTTTATTTTTTTTATCTCTCAAAAATTTTCAAAGTTTTTTTCCAAAAAAAAAAAAAAATCGTTTTTTATTTTTCACAACTTTTAGAAAAAAAAAAACTTGGAAAAAATTTGGTCTTCAATTTTTTTTTTTTTTTTGAAAAATGTTTTGAAAAAAATAGGCCTCTGTTCTGTCTTTCACAACTTTTCAATTCACATGAAAATTTCCGAATCACATGAAATCAAGTTTAGTGTTTTGTTGATCACGTTTTCATTCGAAGTTGAAATCGAATAATTAAAATTTACAAAATTATAAGGAAAAATGTGCATTCGTTTTACTTTCACCAAATTTTATTTATGTGAAACAAAACGAAAAAGAAATTTGGATGTGAAATCTAGAACACCAAAAAAATTCGGAAATTTTCATTTTCACATTTTTTATGTGAATTACTTTTTTTGGAACAGCGGCCATATATATTGATTATTTTATTTTTACTACATTTTAGTTGTTTTGACTACAAATGTAAGTAGTTTTTACTACATAAGTCAGTTGTTTTTTGTCAGTTAAAATAACTAACATTGTTAGTTGATTTAACTGAAAAAGTAGTTGACCCAAAAACAACTTACAAAGTAGCTATTTTAACTGACATTTTCAGTTGATTTTACTAACATAATTTTTTGAGTGTAGAATCTTAGAATGCTTCTGAAGAAAAAATGTATTCTAATTAAAGAAATTTTTCAGAATCGGGGAATTTTTCTGAAAAAAAGTGTCTAAGAATCTATAGAATCCTAATAGGAATGTTTCTACTCTGTAAAAAAATCTGTAAAATAACTTTAATTTTGAATTAGCAAACTTTTAGCAGATTTTTCTGCTGAAATGGATATTTTAAGTAATTTCTGTCATTCAGTTTCAGAAAATAACAGAAAATTGTCTGCAATTTTACTGACTCTGTTTGCTGAATTTTAAAATATGTGAAGATTTTTAGCAGAATTTTTTGTTATTTTACAGAAATCATACCTGGGACCTAAGCATTGAGTTTTAAAATATAATTATACCCTACACCACTCTGTTGTACAGGGTATGAGTTTGTGCTGATGTTTGCAACTACCCGAAATATTGGTCCTAGACCCACCTTCAAGTGTACCAATCGATCAACTTAGAATAACTTGTTGAGTCGTTTTAGCGATGTTCGTCCCTGTAAACGTTATATAGACGATACAGGTCGCAAAAAAAAAAAAAAAAAAAAACTTTGCATACACTCTAAATTTAGAAGAAACCAATAAAATATACCCAATCACCTAAGTCCATATATCTTTTGCGTGATACACCCCTGTATTATTGCTGTCCAGATCTTTTAACTCATAATTCACGTGCCCTATTTTCCGAATTACCCTAGCTGGAATACCCACTGGAGCCAGTTTTGAGTTGAAATATCCAACTTTCGAACTCTGCGCAAAATTTCTCCTAATAACGTCCTGTCCCACTTCAAAATTTTTAGTACGCGAACGTAAATTGTAAAATCTTTCGTTTTTGTTATACGCCTTTCTAACCAACTCCTTAATTTCCTCACGCAATAATGTTAATTCGTCCTGCCTTTCAATGCTTGTGTCCGATTCGCTCAAAATCTTAAGACTTTTTAACAGCTTATAATCATGGCCGTGTGTAAGCATATTCTGCCCGAACACAATTTGGTATGGAGTCCTGCCAATAGTCTGATGAACGCTATTCCTTAACGCACAGTTAATGCTACTGATGTATAAGTCCCAGTCGCGCTGGTCCCTTCGAACATATGACCTGAGTGCCTCATTAATCGATCTATTTACACGCTCGCTTGCATTAGCCTGGGGACTATATACAGCAGTAAGCATGTGTTCGATTCCCTGCTTCTTTAGGAAATTGACAAAGTCCCTACTCCGGAACTGCGAACCATTGTCCGACACTAGTGTTTCAGGCACTCCATAACACGGAAAAATTTCTGATCGTAAATAATTTATAATTTCCTTTGCCACAAATTTCTTAATAGGCTTAAGAAATGTAAACTTGGAAAAGTGGTCCAAGATAATCAGAATCCCTATGTGTCCGGATTTTGTTCTTGGCAAAGGTCCAATCAAATCGATGTACAAGCGTTGGAACGGACGTTCCGTATTCACCATTTGTCCCATTGGTGGTCTTTGTATAGATGTTGGCGTCTTCGAAGTTTTACACAACGTACAGCTCAGAACATAATCCCTAACGTCCGTTACCATGCGAGGCCAGTAAAAATAACGCCTTATACGTTCTATGGTTTTTCCAATACCGCCGTGAGATGAATTTGGAATGTCGTGTGCCGAATAAATAACGTCATGACGAAGTTCAGTTGGTACGAATAATTTCCACGAGTCTGATTCGTCCGTCTGTCCAGCCGAAAAATCTGTCCTTTTATAAATAAATTTATCTATAATTTTAAAGTCCGGTAGTCCTGTATCTGAAAAGTCCGTCCGTAATTTTGCGTATTCTGCCGAGTTGAATGCTTGTGAATTTAAATCAATAGACGGAAGTGTTTCCAATTCAATAGCCTCAAGATAATCTTCACCTTCATGAGCCCGTGATAGGGTATCCGGAACCACGTTATCTTTTCCCCTTCGGTGTTCTATAGAAAATTTAAATCCTTGCAATTTTAAGGACCATCTTGCCAATCTTCCTGATAAGTCTCGTTGACTCATCAGCCACTTTAAACTCGCGTGGTCCGTCACCACTTTAAATTCCTGACCCTCGATATACGCCCTAAACTTTTTAATGGCCATAACCACCGCTAAGCACTCCAGCTCCGTAATGGTATAGTTCCGTTGGGCCTTATTTAGCTTATGTGACATGAACGCTATTGGACGTTCTGTTCCCTCCTCGTCCTCCTGCGCTAACACGGCACCTACTCCATATGTGCTTGCATCACACTGCAACACAAAAGGCTTGTCATAATTCGGATGTATAAGTAGAGGTGCAGTCGTAAGTTTCTCTTTCAACAAATCAAAGGCTTCCTGCGCTTCCTCTGTCCAAACAAAAGTTTTCTTCTTCGTAAGTAGTTCTGTCAAAGGAAAAGTAATAGATGAATAGTCTTGTATAAATCTACGGTACCATCCCGCCATACCTAAAAACCGCCTTACATGTTTGATGGATTTTGGCCGTGGAAAGTCCCGTATAGCGCTTACTTTTTCTTCGTCAACTTGTAACGTACCATTCCCTACAACATACCCGAGGTACTTCACCCTACTCAACGCAAAACTGCTTTTGGATACGTTTATCGTCAAACCCGCTTTTCTTAACTGTGCTGCTACTTCCATAAGATGTGCCAGGTGTTCGTCAAAGTTTTGTGAAACAATAAGAAGGTCGTCTAAATATACGAATACATGGGATTTCAAGTTATACGGAATGACCATGTCCATGAGTCGGCACAACGTTTGCGGTGCGTTACACAGTCCAAATGGCATTCTTGTAAACTGGTACAGGGGCCGATTTGGAACTGTGAATGCCGTCTTCGGTCTCGAAGTTTCCTCCAGTTTAATTTGCCAAAAGGCATCTTTTAAATCAATTTTCGAAATGCAATGAACTGGAGGAAGTCTTGCAATTAGTCCGTCGATGTTTGGAATCGGGTATGCGTCTTTTATGGTCACAGAATTTAGTTTCCTACTGTCCACACACATCCTAACCTTGCCAGGTTTAACGACAACCACCGTAGGAGAAGACCACGGAGAATTAGGTGCTTCCTCAATTACCCCAAGTGATAGCATCCTATCCAATTCTCCACAAAGTTGTTTCTCCACTGCTGGAGAAATTGGATAGTATCTCTGTTTCATCGGTTTTGCATCGCCAGTATCAATCGTATGTTGTATAAGAGTGGTACACCCTAGTCCTTCTGTTTCTGAATTGGGAAATGCCGCCACTACTTTGTCCAATCTGAGTTGTTGATCGTATGTCAGCTCTAGTTTGTCTGGGTCTGTCTGTTTACATTCAATTTCGCTAATCGTTGGCACTGAAATTTTGAGTCCAAATGTTGTCCAAAAATCAAAACCACAAATTAACTCCTGTTGTATAGAGGGATCTACTAAAAATTCAAATAATTTTGATACCCCTTGAAAAGTAACCACCAAAGTCGCTGTACCTAAAACCTCTTGCTTCTGTCCATCCGCAGTACGTACATTGCCTAAGCACTTTCGGAACTCTTTACCATTACGGACCTGAGTTGCCAGCTGACCTCCAATAACGCTCTTATTAGCACCACTATCGAGTAATGCCAAGTAATCGGTGTTCTGAACCTTCAACTTAATATAAGGTCTGCTGTCAAAATCCTTACTCAAAATCGGAGAAATAACGCAACGCTTCAGAAGTCTTTGTCTACGATAATATTCGCGTATTCGTTTAGCAGCTCGTATTTTCCTCTTTGGCATATGAGATTACTTGTTCCTACAGTAAACCCTCCTTAAATTTTACTCAATATAATTTCCAACCCAAAATCTTGTGAGGTACCCTCACAAATGCACCACCGAAAGAGAAAAAAAAAAAAAAAAAAAACTTTGCATACACTCTAAATTTAGAAGAAACCAATAAAATATACCCAATCACCTAAGTCCATATATCTTTTGCGTGATACACCCCTGTATTATTGCTGTCCAGATCTTTTAACTCATAATTCACGTGCCCTATTTTCCGAATTACCCTAGCTGGAATACCCACTGGAGCCAGTTTTGAGTTGAAATATCCAACTTTCGAACTCTGCGCAAAATTTCTCCTAATAACGTCCTGTCCCACTTCAAAATTTTTAGTACGCGAACGTAAATTGTAAAATCTTTCGTTTTTGTTATACGCCTTTCTAACCAACTCCTTAATTTCCTCACGCAATAATGTTAATTCGTCCTGCCTTTCAATGCTTGTGTCCGATTCGCTCAAAATCTTAAGACTTTTTAACAGCTTATAATCATGGCCGTGTGTAAGCATATTCTGCCCGAACACAATTTGGTATGGAGTCCTGCCAATAGTCTGATGAACGCTATTCCTTAACGCACAGTTAATGCTACTGATGTATAAGTCCCAGTCGCGCTGGTCCCTTCGAACATATGACCTGAGTGCCTCATTAATCGATCTATTTACACGCTCGCTTGCATTAGCCTGGGGACTATATACAGCAGTAAGCATGTGTTCGATTCCCTGCTTCTTTAGGAAATTGACAAAGTCCCTACTCCGGAACTGCGAACCATTGTCCGACACTAGTGTTTCAGGCACTCCATAACACGGAAAAATTTCTGATCGTAAATAATTTATAATTTCCTTTGCCACAAATTTCTTAATAGGCTTAAGAAATGTAAACTTGGAAAAGTGGTCCAAGATAATCAGAATCCCTATGTGTCCGGATTTTGTTCTTGGCAAAGGTCCAATCAAATCGATGTACAAGCGTTGGAACGGACGTTCCGTATTCACCATTTGTCCCATTGGTGGTCTTTGTATAGATGTTGGCGTCTTCGAAGTTTTACACAACGTACAGCTCAGAACATAATCCCTAACGTCCGTTACCATGCGAGGCCAGTAAAAATAACGCCTTATACGTTCTATGGTTTTTCCAATACCGCCGTGAGATGAATTTGGAATGTCGTGTGCCGAATAAATAACGTCATGACGAAGTTCAGTTGGTACGAATAATTTCCACGAGTCTGATTCGTCCGTCTGTCCAGCCGAAAAATCTGTCCTTTTATAAATAAATTTATCTATAATTTTAAAGTCCGGTAGTCCTGTATCTGAAAAGTCCGTCCGTAATTTTGCGTATTCTGCCGAGTTGAATGCTTGTGAATTTAAATCAATAGACGGAAGTGTTTCCAATTCAATAGCCTCAAGATAATCTTCACCTTCATGAGCCCGTGATAGGGTATCCGGAACCACGTTATCTTTTCCCCTTCGGTGTTCTATAGAAAATTTAAATCCTTGCAATTTTAAGGACCATCTTGCCAATCTTCCTGATAAGTCTCGTTGACTCATCAGCCACTTTAAACTCGCGTGGTCCGTCACCACTTTAAATTCCTGACCCTCGATATACGCCCTAAACTTTTTAATGGCCATAACCACCGCTAAGCACTCCAGCTCCGTAATGGTATAGTTCCGTTGGGCCTTATTTAGCTTATGTGACATGAACGCTATTGGACGTTCTGTTCCCTCCTCGTCCTCCTGCGCTAACACGGCACCTACTCCATATGTGCTTGCATCACACTGCAACACAAAAGGCTTGTCATAATTCGGATGTATAAGTAGAGGTGCAGTCGTAAGTTTCTCTTTCAACAAATCAAAGGCTTCCTGCGCTTCCTCTGTCCAAACAAAAGTTTTCTTCTTCGTAAGTAGTTCTGTCAAAGGAAAAGTAATAGATGAATAGTCTTGTATAAATCTACGGTACCATCCCGCCATACCTAAAAACCGCCTTACATGTTTGATGGATTTTGGCCGTGGAAAGTCCCGTATAGCGCTTACTTTTTCTTCGTCAACTTGTAACGTACCATTCCCTACAACATACCCGAGGTACTTCACCCTACTCAACGCAAAACTGCTTTTGGATACGTTTATCGTCAAACCCGCTTTTCTTAACTGTGCTGCTACTTCCATAAGATGTGCCAGGTGTTCGTCAAAGTTTTGTGAAACAATAAGAAGGTCGTCTAAATATATGAATACATGGGATTTCAAGTTATACGGAATGACCATGTCCATGAGTCGGCACAACGTTTGCGGTGCGTTACACAGTCCAAATGGCATTCTTGTAAACTGGTACAGGGGCCGATTTGGAACTGTGAATGCCGTCTTCGGTCTCGAAGTTTCCTCCAGTTTAATTTGCCAAAAGGCATCTTTTAAATCAATTTTCGAAATGCAATGAACTGGAGGAAGTCTTGCAATTAGTCCGTCGATGTTTGGAATCGGGTATGCGTCTTTTATGGTCACAGAATTTAGTTTCCTACTGTCCACACACATCCTAACCTTGCCAGGTTTAACGACAACCACCGTAGGAGAAGACCACGGAGAATTAGGTGCTTCCTCAATTATCCCAAGTGATAGCATCCTATCCAATTCTCCACAAAGTTGTTTCTCCACTGCTGGAGAAATTGGATAGTATCTCTGTTTCATCGGTTTTGCATCGCCAGTATCAATCGTATGTTGTATAAGAGTGGTACACCCTAGTCCTTCTGTTTCTGAATTGGGAAATACCGCCACTACTTTGTCCAATCTGAGTTGTTGATCGTATGTCAGCTCTAGTTTGTCTGGGTCTGTCTGTTTACATTCAATTTCGCTAATCGTTGGCACTGAAATTTTGAGTCCAAATGTTGTCCAAAAATCAAAACCACAAATTAACTCCTGTTGTATAGAGGGAACTACTAAAAATTCAAATAATTTTGATACCCCTTGAAAAGTAACCACCAAAGTCGCTGTACCTAAAACCTCTTGCTTCTGTCCATCCGCAGTACGTACATTGCCTAAGCACTTTCGGAACTCTTTACCATTACGGACCTGAGTTGCCAGCTGACCTCCAATAACGCTCTTATTAGCACCACTATCGAGTAATGCCAAGTAATCGGTGTTCTGAACCTTCAACTTAATATAAGGTCTGCTGTCAAAATCCTTACTCAAAATCGGAGAAATAACGCAACGCTTCAGAAGTCTTTGTCTACGATAATATTCGCGTATTCGTTTAGCAGCTCGTATTTTCCTCTTTGGCATATTAAAAATTCTTTCTCGAGCTTTCTCGTATTCGGCCAGTCGCACGTGGTATGGTCGCATCAATGGATGTACTTCTAGAGTGTCTTCCGTCTCTTCTATGTCTTTGTTTGTTATGTCCGGTTTTAAAGCAGGTGTTAAAATATTTATTTTATCGGATGCCCGTTCTGTTTTCGACGGACATCCCGCAATACATTTCCCTGGTTGTTATTGGAGAGATTGCAGTTGGGGCAGTTGGGCTTATAAACATTTTTAGCACCACATCCATAACAAAACACTTGTCTTGCCTCCATGCAGTCAGTGTATATGTGCCCCGTCTTGTCACAGTTCCAGCACCTAACATTTTGCTGAATACCACAAACTTCATTGTCAGTAAAATCGTCTTCTTCCACTTGCTCAGATAGCTCCGCAATCATTGACTTTGCTATCTTTCGTTTATCAAAACTTTGCGTGTCCTTCATAAACTTTTCGTGCTTCCGAACTTCTGTTCGTAGTTCGCCAACACTGGTAATCCTCAAGTGAAGAATTTCGTATCTTATTTCTGTTCTCAAATTACGTATTAAGATCTCACACAGCTTTTGGTCTAACATTGGCGTTTTTAATTTGTCCGTCATATCTGAGATCACGTCCAAATATTCATCGAAACTTTCGTTCGTTCTCTGTTTACGCCGCCGTATGTCTTCTTCTATATCGTAGTCGGTGTAGTCCACTTTGTACTTCAATATTAACGCTTCCGTCAAGGTAAACCAATCAGCGTCCTCATTTTCTTTTTGGAACCGCCAGTACCAGTCCAAAGCTTTGCTTTCAAACAAGCAATGTGCATACTCTGTTAACGTCTCAAAATCCCCATTCAATTGTCTATTTGTCAAAACATTAACTCGTCGAATAAATTCGTCAACTTTCCTGTCATTGTCATAGCCGGTAAATTTTAACTTCCAATTCCGAATTGTATTAGATATTTTCTCCGCATAGAAATGATCCTGTGAAGAATTAGGCCGCGACACTGTATTAGTTACATTACGCAAAGAACGTCGCCGATTCTCCTCACCATCATCACCATTTGGGTTATTTGTCACTGCCGGTATATTTGCGTTAGTCCTAGTATGCATATTTTCGAACATAATGTTCAGCTCATTCGAAACGAAATTAGTCATTTCACGACGAAATGCGACAAAAGAGTCGTTAATCATTTGACTAACGCGTGACTCACTCTGTCTAGCCGGTATATTTCTTGGTTGTGTCCTAGGAGTTTTCCTAGGTCGACCTTGTGTCTGTCTCTCTGGAGTTTCATTGTTGGAACCTACCTCTACAGTAAAACTGCAATTTGTCGGTTCAGTCATATTTAAAAGGTTATCCTGGCTTCTAGTCACAGGCATATTGAAAAATTATTATTTTACTATTTTTTTTTACGTTTTAAGTTTTCAAAAGATAAAGACGATATACGATAAATTCCACTACTCGTTTAAAGCAAAACAGTTAGAAAAAGTAAAAAAAAATATAAAACTTAATTTCACTACCAGCAAACCAAAAAAAATAATTTTTTGAATTTGAAACAAGTTTTACAATCAATGTTCATATATCAAAAGTAAACTCTCAAATCAATGTTCAAAAAGAAAAGAAAAAAAATATAACCTACGAAATCTATTATGAGAGCAAATGTACCCGAAAATATCCAAGACAGATCTCAAAATCACAAGACGATTCCTCAATTATACTTTAGAAAATAAAAAAAATACAGTAAAGAATTGAGATTAGCTTTTTCGTGAGTAAAAGATTTCAATGTCCCCCAAAATCTATTCTCAACAAAATAAACTAACCCTCAGAAAAAAAATTCGCTCATTCAATTAGTTACCAAAAATCTTCAATAAAAAAAAATCTTTGATTCCAAACTAAATTCGACGAAACCAAGAGAAAGTATTAAAAGAAAATTAAATTAAAAAAATAAAATAATGCTCTAATCGACATCACGGAAAGATGGAAAATAAAATTTGTATGAAACAACAGCATAGATGTAATAAAAAAATTTGTCCAAATAACCAAAGTTATTATTTGTCAAATCGAATAAAATCACTGTTGCCCCACGTTGGGCGCCATTTATGTGACGGCTCGTACAACCTGACCCTATCTTCAATAGGACAATGCTACCTTATGGTCCGGCCGTGCTCAGGGAAAATGGGGAGGATCTTGTCCCTTGAAGATAAGTTGCGAGTCGCTACAATAAAATTTAAAAAGGTAGTCTTAAATTACACTCCCAATGTCAACCAAACCAAAAACAAACTAAAAAGAGAGAAGGAAGAAGAAGAAACCTGGTATGTGAAATTGTAGGTCGAAAAGAATCAGATGGAAGTCTTCTTTTCGATGTCTATACCCTCCCAACCTTGCTATCGTTGGACCACTTTCTGATAGCCCTCTTTTTGTCTAACTGCCTACCCTAAACTTTCGTGGAATTAAGAAAAAAGAAATTTAATTAAACATTATAAAAACGCACATTTATTCAACGATAAAATTAAAATTAATTATAAAAACCATGTTTAATATAATAAACCCCATTTGCAAAATTTTAGAAAATGAATAAAACAAAAAAAAAATACTTAAATACTATAAAAATTATTTGAGTGTAAAATGTTGGGTGTTGGAAGTTCGAACTTAAATGTTCGATACAACTTTAGACATAATTGTCCATTGAAAGGTTAAAATATTTATAAAACAAAATTTAACTTGGATTACTCAAAGGAAAGGATTATAAAAGTATTAAAGAAAATATTTAAATGTATGAAATTTTATGAAATTGAAACGGAAAAGATACTTAATTGATCTTTTAACTGTAGTGTTTGTGTGTTAATTGTATTTTGTGTATAGATAAATAAAACCAAATTTTAAAAATAACTCACCAAATTCTTTTCCAGCGATGACAGAAGGCCTTTTGTCTGCTACTCGTAGAATTTTATCGCGAATTGTATTTAAACTGTAGGATTAGCTCTCGTTTGAAATTTTCTTTTAGTTGGAAAGTGTATTTAAGTTTGAGAGTGAAGTTTAGTATGAAAGTGTATGATGTTGTATGTACGATAGTGTTGGTACGAACGTGGAATGAAGGAAGTTGAATGAAGTAAAACTAAAATTAAAAAAACTCCTTATAACCTACTCAAAATCTGACGTTAAAAGTAAAAAAAATTAAACAATAAAACAAAAAAAAATAAAAACCCAAAAAAATAATAATTTGTCAAATTTTTTTTGATGCAGCTGATGATTCACGAGACTCTAGTTTGACGTATAACCAGTTTTACACCCTACTATAAAACCGTGAACAAATGTGACTGTCCGGCCTGAAATTTCCAATCATAATATTGAAGTTTGATTTCACGATAATTCCCCTTTGGCCTTTTTCTATAACAATTTGTCAGATAAATAGTTGATCGTGTGGCCACCAGCAGAAAGTGAAAAGCCTGGTGGTACTTGTGGCACACAGCCGACGTATTCTTTTTGCAAGTTAACTGTTGTTGGTGATGTTAATAACACGTATAGATGCACTTTGCATAAAACAATCAGCGCAGATTATAATTCTATATAGCCAACGATTGGGTCTATCGCCACTAAAAAATATAAGGACAATTTAGCAAAATTTGCAACCGAAATTTATATTTTTGTATTCTCACCTTAGCTTAATTTTACCCAAACTCTTGTGAGGTACCCTCACAAAACCACCTCCCCGGTATTCACATAAATCGCTCAAGTCATGAACGTTGGAAATATTTTATTAAAAGTTTGTTTGAAGGTGTTAAAGGTGTAATTTGGTAACTCAATTTCGTCTGAATACCATCAAAACATTTTTGGACTTGGTCCCCTATATGCGAATTTCGACCGATATTCAATTAAATCGGTCTATTTGCATCAAAAATAAGCCAACTCCACTAAAATTTGGTCTGTGTGTGTTTTCTACACTAATTAAAGATCTAACAAAAGATAGATCCAATCGGTCCATGTTTGGAATTGGGACTCATTTTATGGAAAACAAAGGTGTAGGGTACCATATGGTCGGTCTTGACTAACTAAAATTTTCTTACTTGTTTTTTTTTTTAGATTTTTGTGAAATTTAGGCCGCTGTTTCAAAAAAAAGTAATTCACATAAAAAATGTGAAAATGAAAATTTCCGAATTTTTTTGGTGTTCTAGATTTCACATCCGAATTTCTTTTTCGTTTTCTTTCACATAAATAAAATTTGGTGAAAGTAAAATGAATGCACTTTTTTCCTTATAATTTTTTTAAATTTTAATTATCCGATCCCAGTTGGCAACGTCCTCGAGCCATCCTCAGTGACGGAGCGATGACATGTCAGAGTCACACCTGACATCCACAAGACATCTCTATGTACTGGGTTGAGGACAGTTTCATACAAATTTTCAAAATGTCCTCACTCAAAGTCAGCAGTGGTCAGGGCTGACCTTCGGGGGACATGTCACCAAAGACTTCTTTGGGGAAATGTCTGACATAGGTCATGCGAAAATACAAAAAATTTTCGTATTTCCTTTAGTTTTTACTTTTATCCATTTTCCTTTATAAATTATCTTTCTCATATTTAGAAAAAACTTTTCGCCTTTTTTAGTCCCAACTGGATTTGAACCTGGAACCTCCAGTTTATTAGTCCCACACCTAACCACTTGTTCCAAACTTTATTTTTAAAATGGTTTGTCTATTTATTACTTTTATTCTACTTGTTAGATTTTGATTTTATTTTAATTAAGTCGATAATATTGCCATCTTTTTCTTGAAAATTAAAGAGTTGCCCAGATTTAAAATTCTAATTTAATATACTGCTATTCTGAAGACATTTCTTTTTAGACGTCTTAGAGGAATTGTCCACACTCTTAAAGCAAACATTCAGTGCTGACAATGTTAGGACATGTCATATAGGATTGCCTATGATTTGTCAGAACCTGAAGACATTTCCTCACGGAATCACTGTGGAAATTTCCTCAGTGACACATTTTCCAACTGGGATTTCAACTTCGAATGAAAACGTGATCAACAAAACACTAAACTTGATTTCATGTGATTCGGAAATTTTCATGTGAATTGAAAAGTTGTGAAAGACAGATCAGAGGCCTTAAAATCCTTTAACTAAAAATTATTTAAATTACAAAATAAACAGCAGATTGTTTTTTTTTTTTTAATTTTACAGAAATATTTAGTTATTCCGTTCTGAAAAAATAATGTATAAAAGTTTTAGCAAGCTGAGTCTGCCAAAATCAGCAGATTTATCATAAGGCTGAAACTCGATGTAATTTTAGCAAATTTTTCTGTTGAAATTAGCAGATTTTTCTGGTGAAATCAGATGATTTTTCTGTTGAAATTAGTAAGTTTTCTGAAATAATCAGCAGATTGCTCAGCTGAAATCTGCAGATTTGTCTGCTAAAATTTAAAATTAGTAAATTTTTCTGCTGTGATTTATTCTGCTGCAAACCGCTTCTGCTAAAATCAGCAGAATTTTAATATGGATAAAATGGGTGTATTTTCAGCAGATTTTTCACATGAAATCAAATTCGGTGTTCTGTTGTTTACATTTTTTTTACAAGATTAAATCGAATCACTATAAGTTAAAAAATTACAACGAAAAATGTAATTCGTTTTACTTTTCGGAAAAATTTTCGGAAGTCAAATCTAGAATACCAAAAAAATTGGAAATTTTAATTTTCACATTTTTTTATGTGAATTACTTTTTGGAACAGGCATTGCCTTAATGTTGGTATTAAATACTTTTCCCAATTTGAGAATTTTCTTATTACAAAAGTGTCTCAGAATCTTATAATTGTTCTCTGGAAAAAAGGTCTCAGGATTTGAAAAAATGTCTATAGACACAAAAAATTTCTTAAAATCTGAGAACTAAGAAAACATGTCTCAGAATCAGTGATTATTTTTTAATAAAAAATTTCACAGAATCGGGAAATGAAGAAAAAAATTAAAAATAATGACCTGAGAATTTTTGTTAAGAAAAGTCTTACAAAATGTTGAAAAAAAATTTTGGCAATCTGAGACATTTTCTAAAGAAAAAGTTTTTCAGAACCTGAGAATATTACCAAAGAAAAAATGTCTTGAGATCTGAGAATCTTTTTATTTAGTGTTGTTGCATAAATATCTCCCACAGATCTATGAAATCTATTGGCCAATATTCGAATCACGCAATGCTAGCTTGGAACTTCGTGTAGCCGCTGTCACACTTCTGCTCATTTCAAATCCCACAGCAGCCCGTCTGATTAGTATTCATCGCATTATACAAAGTGAAACAGATCCGCATATGATAAATTATTATCGCACAACAATAACAAGTATATCGGAGACAACATATCCGTGTTATCAAAATTTGTAAGCTGAAAAATTCTTTGAAAATCTTCTCGATTTCTATTAAAACTGTTTCCCTCCCTAGGAGACGTTTATTGTCTTATATGCATCGTCATTTGCCACAAAAACCCGAACCACGTTATTGGGTTACAGGTAATTATATATTCGATTATCGTGATTCGAAATTTGGTATTGGTGCCATGTTGCAGGCTTTATTAGTGGGTGATCCAAAGTCAGATTTACCCGTAGTGGCATATTTACAATTTGATACGGAAGCTTTGGGTAAATTTACTGGACAATTGGCGGTAAGGTTTACAATTTCAAATTATAAATTTTAATTTAAAATTATAAATTAATGTTAATTACCCTTTTAGTTGTATATTAAAGCTCGTGGCTTACCAGACACCATGTTTAAGACATTTATGAAAATCAATGGAGATCCTAAGAAATATGTCAATATACAGAACCTTTTAAAACTATTAGATGCTCCCATAGTTGATACGAAGCCATTGCATTTAGAATTCATATTAAAAATGGAGGGCAAGGCAGTGTTATCCTACTATCTCAATGAGAGGACCTATCAAAAGATCACCTATAAAGATTGTAAGTATTAAAAAATAACACTGGCTGACATCAAAAATGCGTCTGGGATATGACCACTCACTTTCGATGCTTATTTCAAATCTGGTTTCAATTTTGTCCATCACGTAAGGTTTTTGAAAAAATCAGATCCAGACACATCAAACAATTTCAAAAATGTCAGCCAGTGTAATCCACAAAAAATTTTGGAAATTTTATAAATCATTCTTTTATTATTTCAGTAATTGATCGGATATCATTTTTAATTAGAGCCGATAGTCATATAAATATGCAAACTGTTAGGTGGCCATTTATGACTAAATATGCTGTTCCCACTGTATTGGGCACTTATGCCGATGTTTTGTTGCAAACCACTGTACTTACTTCCCTACGTGGTAATATTACCCAATACCATCATCCTAATGTTATGAAATCTTCATTGGAAATAGATGCCCGCTATTCTTCGTATGCCTCCTGTCGTAGTCGCAGTTATAATCCTTTCCTGAATTTAGATCATGAAATAAATCGTGAACAGGGTTTCTTGATTTATGTACCACTCTATTTGAGCTTGAATTATTATGCTGGTGTTTGCTGGGAATATGCATTTAATCGTCCGGCTAATTTAACTAGTGGTTTATCGTTTAAATCAAGATCGGTTACGACGACAAAGGGATTGATAACAAAATCGGCTAATGAACCGTTTGAAGAGATAATGCATCCGGAAAGACATCATGATGTGGTAAGTAGAAGGAATTTTTTGAATGAGGCCGGCAGCAACTAGGACAACCATTTCTTGAAGGCATATTAATATAAGGAACCTATAATACGACCCCATGGTTGTTATGTTTGGTAGTATTGTCCCTTGGTGCGTATGATTGGACCTTAATATTAATAGCTACGGCTAAGCTTCTAGGTCATAAGGTCCGTTGTGATATTTCATAGTTAAGTTCGGAAATAGGAAAATGAGCATATTTCAAAAAGAGAAAACTTCATGTTTAATCGTTTATGTCTAAATTTAGATCCGCATATTTCGAGAAGAGAAAACTACATGTTTAATCGTTTATGTCTAAATTTAGAGTCCCTTAAGGAAAATTTTCGGTTTTCAATAGTGGATTTCTTAACGGAATCGCATATTCTGAAAAGAGAAAACTTGATGTTTAATCGTTGATTTCTAAAGTCAAACTTTCGGTTTTCGATAGTGGATTTTTTTACGGAAAACTTAAGGTTTTCAACCGTGGATTTCTTATGCGAAAACTTGGGTTTTTCAGATGTGGATTTCTTAAGGGAAAACTTTAGGTTTTAATCCGGATTTCTTAAGGAAAAACTTTTGGTTTTAAATCGTGGATTTCTTCAGGGAAAACTTTGAGCTCTTAAGGCATAATTACTTGAGCGAATACGGTTCGGAGACGTGTCAGCTGATACGTTAGCTTGTATTAAAATAAATGGAAATAGGTACTTAAACGAATACGTGACGGTGGTGTAGCTGCCGAACTTTAAAACAATGCAACAGCCCGTCACGCTACAGCACCGCTACAGTAGCGCTCAAGTGCCAGGGCCTTTAATCGTGGATTTCTTAAGGAAAATCGTTGGGGTTACAATCTTGAATTTCTAAAGGGAAAATTTTGTATTTTCAATAGTGAATTCCTAAGGGGAAACTTTAGGTTTCAACAGTAGTTTTCTTAACACACAAAAAATTTGTTTTTTCCATGAACGATTTTCATAGTATTTATGAACAAATTCATACAATTAATTAACTTTTTCATAATATTTATAAACTTTTTCATAGTATTTATGAAAAATTTTAAAAATTCTTAAATTTCACATATTATGATTTATTCATAAATACTATAAAAAAGTTTATAAATATTATGAAAAAGTTAATAAATTGTATGAATTTGTTCATAAATACAATGAAAATCGTTCATGGAAAAAAAAATTTTTGTGTGAAGGGAAACCTTTGGGGTTTAGGTTAGGTTGAGAGGTTGAAGTCATGTCCACAAGACCTGATGCTGGGGTTTCAATCGTGAAGTTTTTAAGGGAAAGCTTTGGTTTTTCAATTGTAAATTGTTTAAGGGACAACTTTGGTTTCTTTAGTCGGATTTCTGAAGAAAAAACTTTGTAATTTCAATCGTGGATTCCTATGGGGAAAATTAAAGGTTTCGATCTAGGAATTCTTAGGGAAAACTTTAGATTTTTAATTGTGAATTTCTTGAGGGAAATCTTTGAGTTTTCAGTCGTTTTTCTTAAAGGAAAACTTTGGTTTTTTAGTCGTGGAGTTCTCAAGGGAACATTTGTGGTTTTCAATCGTGAATTTAAGAGAAAATTTTAGGTTTTCAATCGTGGATTTTTTTAAGAAAAAACTTTTGGTTTTCAATCTTAGATTTCTTAAATGAAAACTTTGAGTTTTGAATCGTGGATTTTTTAACGGAAAACTTTAGGTTTTCAATCGTGAATTTCTTAAGGGAAAACGGGAGTTTCAAATCTTTGGGATTTTAATCGTGGATTTCTCAAGGGAAAACTTTGGGTTGTCAATCGTTTTTCTTAAGGAAAAACTTTGGATTTTAAATCGTGTATTTCTTAAGGGAAAACTTTAGGTTTTCAATCGTGGATTTCTAAGGAAAACATTTGGGTTTCTAATTGTGAATTTCTTGAAGGAAATCTTTGGGTTTTCAATCGTATTTCTTAAAGGAAAACTTTGGGTTATCAATTGTAGATTTCTTAAGGAAAAACTTTGGATTTTAAATTTTGAATTTCTTAAGGGAAAACTTTGTTATCGTGGATTTCTTGAGGGAAAACTTTTGGTTTTCAATCGTATTTCTTAAGGAGAAACGTTGAATTTTAAATCGTGGATTTCTTAAGCGAAAACTTTTTATTTTTAATCGTGAATTTCTTAAGGAAAAACTTTGGGGTTTCAATCGTGGATTTCTTAACGGAAAACTTTGGGTTTTCAATCGTGAATTTCTTAAGGGAAAACTTTGGAGTTTCAATCGTGGATTTCTTAAGGGAAAACTCTGGATTTCCTAAGGGAAAACTCTCTAAGGAAAAACTCTCATATTCGGAAAAGGATTTTTTTATGGAAAAACTTTAAGTTTTTAATTGTGGGTTTCTTAAGGAAAAACTTTTGGTTTGATGTTGTGAATTCAAGGGAAAGCTTAGAGTTTTCATTTGTGAGGTTCTTAGGGGAAAACTTTGGATTATCAATCGTAGATTTCTTAAGGAAAAACTTTGGGTTTTCAATTGTGGTTTTCTTAAGGAAAAACTTTGGGTTTAAAATCGTGAATTTCTTTAGACAAAACTTTGTGTTTGTAATCGTAGATTACTTAAGGGAAAATTTTGGGTTTTCAATCGTGGATTTCTTAAGGGAAAACTGGGGTTTCAATCATGGGTTTCTTAAGCAATATTTTTGGGGTTTCAATCGTGGATTTCTTAAGGAAAAACTTTGGATTTTCCATTGTGGATTTCTTAATGAAAAACTTTAGGTTTTTAATCGTGGATTTAATGAAAACTTTGGGTTTTCAATCGTGAATTTCTTAAGGGAAAACTTTGGGGTTTCAATCGTGGATTTCTTAAGGGAAAACTCTGGATTTCTTAAGGGAAAACTCTGGGTTTCTTAAGGGAAATCTCTCGTATTCGGAAGAGGAATTTGAAATCAAAAATGTCTAAAGCAGAAAACTAAAAACATAAACTAAAAACATAAAAACTTAAACATAAACAAATTAAAAACATTGACATTCACTTTGAAAACTACGAGTAAAATAAATTTAGGAATTTAAATTTGAAAATCCATGAATTTAATAATTTTAATAATGAATATACAAAAATAAAGAGACTATTGGGATTTACTTTTTAAAGCCATAAGTGAAAGAAATACAATCAAAATCCCGAAATTCCACGGTTAAAAAACACTAGAATTTCACCTAATCACGAATTAAAAATAACACTACTCAGCATCGAAAATGTGACAGGGACGCGACCTTATACACATGATTACAATAGTTCTGCTGGTCACAAATCCGGTCTTAAAATTTTTCCATAACATCAGATTTTTGAAAAAATCTAGGTCAAAGTTTAAAAAAACACAGCTCTACAAATGTAAGGTTTGTCGCTGCGTTTTGAATTATTGAAACTAAAAGGTATAATATTTGATGCACTGAATCCAAATCTGCAACCCAAAATTTTCTATCACATCTAGATTTTGTGTAAATCGCGGTTAAAATGTTGAAAAATGGCTTTTTTGGCCCTTTTTAGAAACGAATAAAATAAGAACGCGACATGCTATTGACTTCGTTTTAAGTTTACCGTATAATTTGGAATTTAATCTTTAAGGTAGGATAATATTATTTGGAAATTTAATTTTCCAACATGGTAAAAAAATCATAAACAAAAAAGTCCATTTTGAAAATATATATTGTTTAACGCAAAGTATTTTTTTAATAAACATATGAAAACCAACAAACAAAGTTTTTTTTAAATTCAGGTAATGAAAAATAATTATGTATATTAGGCGTCCCGAAAATTATAAACTTTTGAATTTTGTGTCGGAATACTTGCCTAACGCTAGCCAATAAAGAGCTGATTGTGGGAAAATTTACGTAGTGGAACTGCAGTTTGCAAGAAGCGGTCCAAGTTGGAAAAAAATGGTTTTTTGACATAAATTTATGTTCAAAGTTTTTGACCAAATGGGCTCAAAAATTGGGAAATTTTGCGAACTTTTTGGTATCCGTCTTGGGATTTTGCGTCTTCCGATGCTGATGTTAAACACAAAAATTATTTATATTACCAAATTCTTCTTTAAGAATTGAATATGTTAATCATATTAAAATGTATAAAAAAATTTCGAAATTCGTAATTTTTTCAACTTTGACCGATGGTTGCAAGTACCTTTGCAAATTTTTTATTCATAAATTTTCCCACAATTTCGACTCAAAATTCAAAAAATTAATATATTTGGGACTCTTTATTGAACATTACTTCACCATTTACAGATTTAAATCGAAAAATATTAATTATAATTCGAAGATTCTACTTGTAATTCAAAGATTACATTTGTAATTCCAAGATTTCATTTGTAATTCGAAGAATCTGTTTGTATTTTGAAAATTTCATTTTTAATTCTAAAATTCAAGTAGCAATTTGAAAAAGATCAATTGTAATTTAAATTTACAAAAGAGCAATTGTTATTGATTATTTCGAATTACAATTGACCATTTTCGAATTTAAATTGATCTTTTTCGACTTACAATACTTTTTCTTAATTACAATTGAGATTTTTCGAATTACCATTGTCTTTTTAGAATTAAAAATCGACTAAACTGTTTCTGAATATTTCTTCAAAATTTTTGTCCAAATATTTGTCTATAATTTTATACTTTCAACATTTTTAAATTTTTGTCAACAAACGCAAATAGTTCGTTATTACATTTTAAAAATACTTGTTTACGAAAAAGTCACAGTTGGTAGAAAGAAATTTTCCCTCTGGTTCTATTTTGTCCCTTTGCTTATTGAGTAATTAAATTTTAACTATTTACTAAATTGAAATACATTGCCATTGTAATTTATAAAACAATATAAATTGAAAAAAATTGACTGTCAATTAATTTGTAATAAAAACTTAATTAACCATTCCATTCTAAGGTATTTGCTTATATTATTTAGAAATCCATCCACCAAATCTATTTAAATCGGATGTACTTTAATAATGTTTCGTTTTTCATTATATTTCCATATTTTTTGGTATTTATTAATGCATTTTCCCGAGTAAAAAAGTTCATATATATTCATATAAAATTATATAAAGCCATCATTAGAGTGTCCCTTATTTTGGAAATGTTGGAAATCTTGAGACGGTACCCGCTCATTTTTTTCCTTTTGACTTAAAAATAACTCAGGAAAAATTTTACGCCCCTAGGACCACGCCTTCCCTACGCGACGGGCCCTTAAAGAGCGGGGCCTAAAAAATCATTTTTCCATACAAACCAAAAAATTTTTTTTTTGATTTTTAATTTTTTTGTTATTATTTATTATATTACTTGGTTTGCTTATTCACAACAAAAAATTTGATTTTGGTGGGATAAGTCTTTCAGCGCTAAAAAATTTTTCGCAAAAAAAAATTTTGAGCCGCCGGGGTCCTACAGTAAAAAATTTTTAAAAAATATTTTTTTTTAGTTTTGACCAGCAACGGTTTTAGCTGCTATGTTGCTTTAAATGATATATATTCATAAAAAAATATTTTTTGTATCTGTGACATCTTAATCGTGTTCTAAAAAAGGGTAAAAAATGCATTGATGATTTTTTTCGATACACGATAAAAATGTCACAAATATGAATAATATTTTTTTTGGAATATATATCATTAAAAACAACATAAAAACTAAAACCATTGCTTTTCAAAACTAAAAAAAAATATTTTTTAAAAATTTTTTACCGTAGGATTCCTACGGCTCAAAATTTTTTTTTTCGAAAAAGATAAAGATGTCACAGATATGAATAATTTTTTTTTTGGAATATATATCATTTAAAGCAACATAGCAACTAAAACCGTTGCTGGTCAAAACTAAAAAAAAATATTTTTTAAAAATTTTTTACTGTAGGACCCCGGCCGCCCAAATTTTTTTTTTGCGAAAAATTTTTTAGCGCTGAAAGACTTATCCCTCCAAAATCAAATTTTTTGTCGTGAATAAGCAAACCAAGTAATATAATAATTAATAACAAAAAAATTAAAAATAAAAAAAAAATTTTTTTGGTTTGTATGGAAAAATGATTTTTTAGGCCCCGCTCTTTAAGGCCCCGTCGCGTAGGGAAGGCGTGGTCCTAGGGGCGTAAAATTTTTCCTGAGTTATTTTTAAGTCAAAAGGAAAAAAATGAGCGGGTACCGTCTCAAGATTTCCAACATTTCCAAAATAAGGGACACTCTAGCCATCATATATAATCATATATAGTTTAATGCGAAAAATGAGTCGATAAAACGATATAAAAACTTATCAAATTTGATCAAATCTGATCAAATTTGATATAATTTTAATATAATTTTATATAGTTATATGCGAAAATTGGACCCTTTTTTGTATAAAATTGATGCAATTATATATAATTAAATATATTTATATATAAGAAAAATTGATATTGTCATATACAATGTCGTATAGAAATATAAAATTGTATATGTTTATATATGACACTATATGTTTCTAGATAACATTATATATTGGGAAAATTTTAAGACAATTTTTTTATATAGTGTCAGATGAAATGATATATTATTATATGTGGTCACATATATAGGCATATATTTCGTATATAAACATGCAAGATTGGCCAAATTAAATACAGCCCCAGATATAAATATATATGGTACCACGCGAAATAATATATTATTGTATTACAGAAAATGTAATGAACATTTTCTAAGTTAGTTTTGATATTTTTACATGTATGTAATTCTATGAAAAAAAAAATCAAAATTGTTGAAGAAAAAAATAACATAAAATATATTTAAACTTAATCATTAAAATTTCATCCAGAAAGTCAAATCGAATTAAAGTTGGGTTCTATAGAAATGATGGGTACACACGTTTAATAATACTGTGCAATTTTGCAGTGTTGTACAATTAAATACATGGTGAGTGTTTAAAATTTACGATTGTAAAATATATTTACTGCAACCGCATGTTACATTTTGAAGACTTGTAAAACGACTGTCAAACATTTTTGAATAAAACTCTTGTTTTCACAGCTTGAACACATCCAGATTAAATAAATTGTGATATTTGACATACGGATGGTTCTCTTAATTTTTAAAAATTATTCATAAAATGATTTAACAAGCGGATCAAACATAAAACATACTCCGAAAAGACAAATCTTACAGAAATAATAATCGTCTAAACGGTTCTTTATTATACAATCACGAGTACAGTATTTTTGGACGTGTGCACCCACTTGAACCAATGAAATCCTCTGAACTGTGATCGCGAAAAGTGAGAATCGGCTATGGCCCATTTTCAAGTCTATTTTTAAAAAGCAACAGCATTTTTCCAATTTTTAAGTGTTTCTGTTTTTTTAAATCATTCTTTAATTGCATTTAATTTAAAGAATTTTTTATGATTTTAACTTCATTTTAATATGATTTTAGCCAAGCTGATTTTTTATATTAAAAGTTAGCCTCACTACACGCAGATTACAAACATGTGATTGTTTCTTCACAATGCATCAGCAGGCAGCATACAGAGAACACAAAACTTACTGTATTTAATTATAATTTCAATAAAAATACGGTATTTAGTATTTCTTTTTGTTTCTTAATTCTAAAATTGCATACACTAAGCTGCAAATATAAAAAATACCGTTTTTTATGATAATAAATACATTACTTTTTATTTTTGCTGCCTGCTGCTTCATTGTGAGTAAACACTGAGACTGGCAACTATATAGCGATTTTCCAAATAATTAGCTGATTTTTTACAAAGAAAGCTAGCATCACTGCACACAGCTGTTTAAGTTTAAAAACATTATTTGTTGTTAATAGTTTCTTTAATATTTTTTCACAACTGCTTCAAGATGGAAATCGATTCTATGCTCATTTGGTGGGTATAAAATCGTTCCTGGCCATGAAAAATCCATGGTTAAAATAATGGTAAGTTGTAAACACAAATTTGATATACAGTCACTCAATTATATTTATCTTTACAGTGTAAATTATTGTGTTACTGGTTTTTTGTTGCGCTGAATAACTGGAATGATCAATAGCTTTGCAAAAGAATAAAAGTGGATAATGGGAAAATCTGCTGAATATGGTTCTTTTTTATTACTTAAATCAATCCTCAGGGGATGCCCTCTACTGATGCTGTGCATTGTATTGATCAGGAAAATATGCTATGGGAATAAGGAAAGAGGGAGTAGTGTTTGTGAATATTTGTTTAAACTTCTGTAAGTTATAAGCGTTTTTTTAAAGTTTTAAAACTAGCATACTATTTGATCGCCAACATAATTATTAGGGAACCAAGAAAAACAGTGAAAAGACAAATATCATGTTTTGACTTTCTTAAGGTGCATACAGACGACGCAATATTATGTACAATATTCAATTATATTGATGGTGTGTGGGTAAGATTGACCATTGTACAATCGTCAATATTACCCACACACCTTCAATATAATTGAATATTGTACATAATATTGCGTCGTATGTAGGTACCTTTAGTACGATTTGATGGCTGTTATTTTATTACCACATGTTAACCATCTCTCATTTTAATTACATAGAAGTTTTTTATGTTCTTCAAATACTTTCTTTATCAAATTTCACTAGGGGTTGTTGTAGGCAGAAAGTTTGTGTGGTATACGCGTAAAATGCTAAATAATTAAAATGAGAGATGGAGGGTTAATATATTCTTAGAAAATAGCCGCAGTCAAATTCTACTAAAGGGTAGTTTAGGCTAGCAGACTTGTAAGACGACCTTTAAAAAATTTCTGAATAAAAGTCTTGTTTTTACAGCTTTAACACAGCCAGAAAAAATAAACTTTTATAAATTGACATACGGATGGCTATCCTCATCTTTGGAAATTATTCAGAAAATGACTTGACAAGCGAATCAAAATTAAACAGACAAATCTTACCGAAAATAAGTATTCTCTAAACGTCTGTGGAAAGCACGATGCAGTCCCAACTAAAAGTGGTAGGCTTCTGAAGTTTGGCACAAATATTTCTTATGGTCATAGGATGGTTAAGTTCGGAAATGGGCAAAATCGGACAATGGGAAAATAGACTCCACCCCCCCTTATAGAACTAAACCAATCTAGATCTTTGAAAAGCTATTTTTACCTGTTTTTAGTACTTTTGGGACTGGGGTATAAAAAATAGTTAAACTAATGATACAAATGAATTGCTTAAGGGCAAAAACCATAATAAATAAATGCTATAGTTTATTGCAAGGCGAAAGTTTCTCCTAAAGTCCGCCGCCGACCCCCCTAACAAAATTTATTATTTTTCTAATTTTTTTTTTACATTTTGGAGGGTATAATAGATTCGGCATAGCAGAATTTAACACTTTTCATTGTTTTTTCTAATTTCGTTTAATAATTTAATAACAATAATTGTATTATTAAAGTAAATTTTAATTTTAATATTACCCAAATGAAATAAAACCTAATGAATTTAATGACTACATAAAAAAAAAATATTTGTTTTATTTTTATTTTAAACAATTCTAGTAAAATTTTTTTATACAAATTAATATGAAATATTTATCAATTTAGATGAAGTTTAATATAATTTGATAAGTTCTTACAAAACAGGATTAGACCAAAATTCGGATCTAATTAAATCTAATAATATCATAATTGATATTATTAGATAATTTTAGATGATTTCTGATACAGCCAATTTTGAGATCAGATTAGATCGATTAAGAGCTGGTACCAGATTAATTTAGATATGATTACATGAAGCACCAGATTAATTTTTTTACTCGGGAACGCAAAAAATTGACAAAAAAAATTTGTTTCCAGGACTTAAAAATTTTTAAAAATATTTTTAGGACTTTGAAAATTTTCAAAAAAAAAACATCTCGACTTAGAAAAATTTTCAAAAGTTATATTAAATTATATGTAAAGGACTTAGATTTTTTTTTTTAAATTTTACTCATATAAGATAACATATAATTTAAAAACACCCAGTCAGAAAAATACAAACGGGCCAACGTTGGAATGAAGTTGGCGGCGACGGTACCAACGTTGGCATATCATACCCGTTTCTAAGTCTACGACGTCATTTCGAAGTTGAAATGATAACAGTGGCCAACGATAGCTCGACTTTTGTTTTGACGTTGGGTTAACATTGATTTTACAAATTTACGACATTGGATTTGTCTTTTGCTTAGGGGTGTATTGAAAATCTCGTTGTAGTGCTTTTTAGTTACCATTTTGTGCAAATTGGTTAAAAAAGCAACTACTTAAGTGTTCACTTAGATTAAAGAGTTGAGGTCTTTGTAAATCAAAAACTTTTTAAAAAAATAAAAATGTTAAAACTTTTCAATTATAATCCAGTGTAGTGTTTTATGTAAACGCAAAGTTGTGACAACACAATAATTTTAGTAAAACTGTTTTACATTATACAATGTTGTGTTTTTGGCTAGCCCGATATTGTGCCAACACAAAATTTTTGGTACGGTTGGCAATTTCTGACTGGGCAGTTGCATAAAGTTTTATATAAAATTTCTTCAAATATTTTGTTTTATCAAATTATATAAAAAAGAAGACAGAATTTTAAAGTTCATATGTAATTATATAAACGAACTTTAAATCATATGTTATTATATAAAAGTCCATATTTTCTGTTATATAATTTTATATAAGAAACAAATTAGAAGTGCAAATATATAAAATCACATATGATGCAACAAAAAATACATATAGTTTTACAAAATAATATATGTATATATAAAACTATATATAATTATATAGGAACTTTTTTACTCGGGTTATTTTAAAAACTTTGTTTGTTGGTATGTTTTTTTATGTCAATTTGAAAACACTTTGTTATTAAAAACAATAAAATATATCTAAAAAGGTGTTATTAAAAAAATATTTTTTTACCATTTTTAAAATTAAAATTTCAGAATATTTTTATTTTATTTTGAAGATAAAATTCCAAGCTTTATAATGAGCTTAATATAAAGTCGTTCGTATGTCGCGTTCATATATTATTGGCTTCCAAAAATGGTCAAAAAGGCACTTTTTTGCCCCTTTAACCGCGAATAACTCAAAATCCTGATGTGATGGAAAAAATTGGGTTGCAGATTTGGAATCAGCGCACCAAATACTACCTAATTCAGTTATCAAAACCCAATACGGATTTTCTTGTAGAGCGGTGAAATCGTCATTTTGTGTATTTTTGATAACTCATAGCGGATAAACCCCAATGTGATACGACTTACAAAAAGTCGAGGTTTAAGCTTAAACATTGCTCTTAAGGATGCTGAACTCATGTCGCCTTGACCCTTAGGGCACTAATACTTAGTCTCTCAAGGATAACTTATTCCCAAAAAACGAATAAGCAAATCATGTGAAAAAAAAACTTTCTGCGAATGGAACGCCTGCTTACTATAATTACTATTATTTTCCTAGTCACAAATCTGGTCTCCAAAATTTTCCATTACATCAGGTTTTTGAGGAATTTGAAATACAAAAGAATCGCGTTTTCGGACATATTTGACAACTCATAGCGGATGAACCCGATGTGCTGACGGCCTAAAATAAGTCAAGGCTAAAGGCCAAATATTGCTCTTTAAGATGCATAACTCATTTGATCAGTCGCTTTAACCGTTGGAGCACCAATTGTCTTTTATTAATGTATTTTCCCCCAAAAACTTTTTTTTTTTTTTTGAAAAGACATTATTGCATGGCAATTGGTGCCCAATGTGTTAAGGCGACTGACCAAATGAGTTTTGCATCTTAAAGAGCAATGTTTAAGCTTTACTCTCGACTTATATTGAAGTCGCCATCACATCGGGTTCATCCGCTATGAGTTTTCAAAAATGCCCAAAACGGCGATTTTTTTTATCTTTGACCTCAATTTTTCCAAAAACCTGATGCGATTGAAAAGTTTGAAGACCGGATTTGATACCAACAGACCCATTGTAATCAAGTGTATAAGGTCGCGTCCCTGTCGCATTTTTATGTTGAGTAGTATTATTTTTAATTCGCGATTAGGAGAAATTCGATTGTTTTTCAATCGTGTAATTTCGGGATTTTTGATTGTATTTATTTCACTTATGGTTTTAAAAAGTAAATCCGGACATTTTCGTTATTCTTGTATATTTAATGAGAATGTCAAGAGATTCTTTATTAAATTCATGGATTTTTAAATTTAAATTCCTACATTTATTTGACTCGTAGTTTTCAAAGTGATTGTAAAAAGTCTTTTACTTTGGATTTCCTAGGCTAACATGCGTTTTTATGAGGAGCAAGTTTGTCAAAAGCTCCAAAATCTTAAATCTTTCTGTAAAATTTGAAGTATTTGTAGGAAACTCTTTTCGAAAAATTTTTGTTATAGTATTCGAAATTATTTATTTAACAATTACTTAGAGAATGATATCGAAAAGATAATGAATGCCGGCTGAAACAATTCAATTCGTTTTATGCTAAAATTTAAATATTTCCTTCAATCTTTGTTTTTCAGGTTCAATTATTTAAATATGATATGGAAGATTTGGGTATGTCAATGATCATTAATACCAATTTAAATGAACTTAACAAATATCGGGGAATGTTATTAAAATCTGAATTTATGGAAAAGTAAGTTAATGTTATATTATAAGTAAAAAATTTGAACAACTGTGATTTGATTTGAAATCACCGTCCGACAGCCAATATTAAACATGAACCAGATGATATATGTCTGAAAGTAGAGATAAAATGGAGTAAAAGTGTATTTACAGTTTTTCATTTTGTGATCCCGTTTCCTTTTAAAAGGACTTCAAAGTTTAAAGGGACACATTTTGTAAAATATTTTAGAAATATTTGTACTTGCCCTAAGATGACACTGGTGATGGCAAATGAAAGAGGAGGATTCCCTAATTTTTACATTTTTTTATTTTGCCATGTCAGGATAAAAGGATGTAAATAAAGTCATTTGAAAACTTTATCAAAATATTTTGTTAAACATTTTTAATGATTTTAAAGGATACACTTTTTAAAGGACGTAAAGGACCACCTTTTTCCTAATATATATAACTAATAAAATAAGAAAATTAGGGGAGATCCTCCTCTTTCATTTGCTATCACAAGTGGGATCCTAGGACATGTACAAATACTTAAAAAAATATTTTATAAAAATTAATCCTCTAAAACTTTAAAGTCCTTTTAAAAGGAAACAGAATCACAAACAGAAAAACTGTAAAAGCAGTTTTTCTACATTTAGTCTCAAGTTTCAAACGTATACTATCCAGTTCGTGTTCAACGACTTTTCCATTTTTGTCGGACGGTGAAATCAAAGCCTTTGGAATTGAATTACACAAAACCCTTTCGCATAAATGTAAAGAAAAAAAACTTACTTTTAGTCGATATCCATTTTTAAGTTATAAATTTCTAATTCCATATAAAAAATCTAAAATTTCTTCTTAAAATTACAGTGGCTTCTCACGCAATATGATCATCAATTTCCTAATGTATGTCTTTGGTGTGGCCCAATTGAGTTCAATACATTTGGGACACGATCGTAACTTTACGCTATTAATATCAAATGAAAAATTAACAAAGGTTAGTCATATTCTTTCAATATTATTTATGTTATTTAACAAGAACTTACCTTTTAGATTGAAGGAGCCATTTGTAGTACCGAAGAATTGAGAGCTCATGATAATATCAATCGTAATATCAATTTTACACTATTGCATACAGATGATCAACAAGTTGATCAAAATCTTCACAAGTGGGTTATCAATATGGATGTGTTATCTTCAAAAAAGACCAGTTGGTTTAATTTGGCCGGCAATATACAACGTACAGCAGCTGAAACAAAAGTAACTCCACAAACAGATTGGAAGGTAAGTTGATCATTGTTATAAATTCATTTATTATTATTATTGATATATATTTAAATATTGAAAATTCAAATTATTCATCAAATAAAAAACAACTTAAAAATTAGTTAGTATTAATATAAAATTCAAATGTTTTCAAAAGAGATCACAAAATATTTTCGGTCCGCCAATTATCATCTAATACTTTGCTTCTAATTCTTCTTCAGCTTTAATTAAAGTTATTATACCCTCTTGTAATGATTTAACTAGCTCAAATTCTGTAAAGCCTAAACGTCTACGATTTGATATGTCCATAACACCATCTTCGACAGCGGTATGTTCACCACCAGTACCGCGTATTTGTAAATTCAAATCGTTAGCCATAGTTTTTAAACGATCTTCTTCACGAGCTAGAAGTGGTAAGCGTATGTGTACAGAGGCCCTAAGGGTTGTACCCAAATTTGTAGGGCATGCTGTTAGAGTACCATAGCGGGGATGACGTTGAAATGTTAGATTCTTTTCAAGTTCTTGCAATCCCTTGACTATACGATTGTAAACATCACCTGAAATTGAAATGTTGAAGAAAGGAACTAATTACACTGTTGAACAAATTTAGAGAAATTCGCACTCCCATGATCAGAATACATGAATTAAATAGATTTTGTCCTTCTTATTCAAAATCTGCTTTCCAAATTTTTCTATAACGTAATTTTTTTAATATATTCGTGTTTGATTATTAAAAAATACGCTAATTTAGCACTCTTTGGGTCTCTACTGAAATTTTTTTTTAAGTTGCTCACACAAAATATGACTAGATTTAGTATAAATGGTACCTCTTGATTCCAAATCTGTCATCCAAATTTTTCTAGCGCGTGCCGTTTTTGAAATATTGGCCTTTGAAAAACTCAAACTCTACTGTCACGCACTTATATTCTTTAAAAATCACACTAAAATTTTTAAACGCGAATATCTCAAAAAACGGAACATGCTAGAAAAATTTGAATTGCAGTTTTGGAATCAGGAGGCCCTTTTTATATAAAATCAAGTCCTATTTTGTAGAAGCAACGAAATAATGCGTAACAGTGGACCCCCAAAAGTGCTAAAAAATTGTTTTTTTTTTTACTTTTTAACAGCGAAGTTAAATTCGACTTGGCCGAATCTATGAATACCCTCCACATGTCACTTTTCAGTGATAATAACTTTTCTAACGTAATAAAGTAACAATTTTGATTAGAAATATTTTGTTTTAAATTAAAATTTTGTGTTTTTAGTAAGTTTTGTAAAAAAAAAAAAATTATTCAAATTTTTTTTGAGTGTAAAATTTTTTTCGAGTGTAGGTTTTTATTTTTTGAGTGTAAAAACATTTTTGAGTGACAAAAATATGTTTTAAAGTATTTTTGTGAGTTACCAATATTTTACAGTTTTTTCAGCACGTGAATTTAAGGTGATATTAATCTGAAATTCACGGTTTTGCTCATAGCTTTTGAACCTCTGAACCGATTTTGCGGAAATTCAATACCAAATAGACCAGGGAAATGATAAATATATATGCCAACCTTCAATGGCCTCGTGACTTTAGAAATATAGCGCGTTTTTTAACTCCTAAATTTACCAAAAAACCCCCTTGCCGAAATTCACTCTTTTGCTTATAACTTTTGAACCACTGGCTGGACTGATTTTGCTGAAATGCAATACCAACCTGACCAGACGAACAACAAACATATGTATATGTCAAACTTCAGCAGCCTCGGTAGTCTTTCAAAAGTTAGCGTGTTTTCAACAGACATGCAGACAGACCTTAAAGCTTTTTAAGTATAAAAGCTATTTTTATACTTGAAGCTAAAACAGTTGAGCTGTCAATTTTAGATTTTTTTTATTTGAACATTACTTACCCAAATCTCCACATTTAGCCATTGAGATTATACGCAAATGATCTTCTTCATTGACCCAAATTAAAAATGTCTCGGCCGGATTATGAAAAATACCACGACCCGTAGGCCAAAAACGATAACAGCCAGCCGTATGTAAAAATTCATCGCCCTTTTTAAACAATATATGACGATTAACCATTTCCGTTTGTGTTTCCAAACATATATCTTTCATGCTTAAAAAAGCTCCACCTAATTCCCCATCCAATGCATCAGTGGCTCCTTTTACTTTTTCCTCTATCTCAACGAATTGTTTTTCCGTGAGTTTGGGAAAATAAGGATATCCATCAATGTTACGAGCAACGCGTATACGGGTAGATAAAATATATTTCTTTTCGGGATCAAGATTTTCAATTTCATCTAAATTGCCAAAATCGGTGTCAGGTTGTAGTTGTTCATTTTCATTTTCCACTTGACCATGATAATCACGAATAACCGGATCAAATAATTTCGTATAGACATCATACGAATTTGCATCGGCAGCATAAACACCACACGAAGAATCATGATGTTTCATGCCAGATTGTAAACAATCCCAAAGTGAAGCTTCTACAGGAGCCGAAGTGAATACTGATTTGTACTCATCCAATATTTCACGTGTTAAATATTTGCGTAGTAGTGAGGACGAGTTTTTCTCATCTTCAGTTAGTTTTGTAAAATGTTCTTCTAGTAAAGCTGAGATTTCTTCGGGTGTCTTTTTGCTAAAATGTTAAATAAAAGTTAAATTTAGAAGAAAAAGCTTTGGAAAACTGAAATTTTATATTTTACATTGTGGCATTTAATCTTTCAATATCTCGTTCTAAAAGGATAATTTTCTGTTTAGCTTGTTCCAAATCATTTTTCATAGCATCAAATTGTGTATCATCTGGGCATGATTCGCACATAAATTTTCTTACAAATCGTATGGCATCATCGGGTTTATTTTGTTCTTCATAAAGCTTTATTAAAGCTTTACTTAAAGCATCAATTACACCAGCTCTCTCTAAATATTTACGATATTGTACGCGTTTTGATTCAATCTGTAAATATTTAAATTAATAATCAAATTGGGAATATCAAAAAAATACCTTTTAAAACTTACCGAAGACATTTTTGTTTAAAGATGTTTTAAAGCTTTTTAAAAGGCCGATTATATAATTTATAACGTATAATCTTGAATTTGTTAACCAAAAAAGTATCAACACAAAATTGATGTTTGTCAAAATATTTATTTTATATTATTACACTTGTTACTTTGATTGATTTGAATTTTTAATAAATATTGATCAAACTTTTTGTAGAGTAGTTAAGGGGACGGATATTGACTTTTTTTGTTTGAGTTGGGGATACCAAAAATAGACTATAACAAACTGACATGTATATCTAACGACAAGTTTCGTTAAACTGTTTTGCTATCTAGACCATTATGTATTGTGGTCTAGTCTATAAGTTTAAGTTACGATGAGTGGGGTGTTTCATAAATATTGCGACATTTTTAGATTGCAAAGATTTTAAATATAAAAAGCTTACCCACTTCTGTAAATATGCGAGAAATCACAGAGTGATTAAGAAAAAAAAATTTAATTTTGTTCCGTGCTCGATGTTTTTAACTTGAGCATTATTTAACTTACCCTGAAGAAACCCGGATGACTATAATTTTAGTTAAGGGCTCTGTTCTGTCTTTCACAACTTTTCAATTCACATGAAAATTTCCGAATCACATGAAATAAAGTTTAGTGTTTTGTTGTTCACGTTTTCATTCGAAGTTGAAATCAGATAATTAAAATTTAAAAAGTTATAAGGAAAAAAGTGCGTTCGTTTTACTTTCACTAAATTTAATTTTTGTGAAACAAAACGAAAAAGAAATTCGAATGTGAAATCTAGAACATTATAAGAAAAATTGAAATAAAACAAATACAAATACCACACCACGATATATTAAAAACTTTTTAACAAAACAAATTAAAAACCATCCGATTATTTAGAGCTTTCAAAACACATGTTCATGTTTAAAAGCTTTTAATAAAAACTGAACTCAAATCTAATGCAAACATTTTAGTCCAAAAATTCACATACTCTCAACCAAGAAGTATAACGTCATTTAAGGTAACTGTTCCTGATGATATTTTTAATGATATTGTCAATCCTCTTTTCTGGCCTGATCATGCCTTCGTTCGAGAATATGAATTCAAAGAAAGTAAACGTAGAAACAATGTTGCACGCTTGCCTTTACGTGAAAATAGTAATCCAAAAAACTAATTCCTGTTCCCGAAAGTCAACTCTTCATAATTTATCAAAACGTTCGTGGACTAAACACCAAATTGTCAAAATTATTCATTGAAAGTTTTAATTTAAATCATCATGTTATAGTTTTTACGGAAACCTGGTTAAATTCAACCATTTTTAACTCTGAAATATTTTGTAATAAATACTTTATCTATCGTCGTGACAGAATTACAACTACAACTGGTGGCGGAGTTTTGATTGCTGTCTCCAGTCTATTCCCATCTGAAGAAATACAACTCACATCTGAACAAATATCTGCAAATATTGAATTCATTGCTGTTATGGTTAAATTAAATTGTAAAAAAATCTTTATAACGTGTTCCTACATTCCTCCTGATTCTGATATATCTGTTTACATTAAACATTTTGAATTCATAAATTCTGTCGTATTGAAGACTAACCCTGAAGACTCTATATTTGTTATTGGTGATTTTAACTTACCTCGTGTTCAATGGCAATTTTCACCCGATACTGATAATTATTTACCCATAAAATCAAACGATGACACCGATAATTTTTTTAACAATTTATTCGATCTATGTTTATTTGAAATTAATGGCATTTTTAATGATAATGGTAAACTTCTGGATTTAGTTTTTGTCAACGAACCCAAGGACTGTACAATAAACCGAACTCATCCTATCACTTTGCCTGAGGACCGATACCACCCTACTATCGAAATCAGTTGCAACATTCAACATATTCTCCAACGCAATTCGATGAACCAAAAAATAAAAGTTTTTTGTTTTAAGAAAGCAAATTATAACGATTTAATTAGCCTCTTCAATAATACAAATTGGCTTCAATTACTCTACATTCCCAACGGATCACCAGCTGCTATCGACAATATGATAACATTATTTTACAAAACTATGTATGATTATATGGATCAATGCATCCCTAAATTTACACCGCAAAAACTGTCTGGTCCACCTTGGAGCTCACAACAACTTTCAAGACTTAAAAATTTAAAAAATAAACAATATAAAAAATATAAAGAATCCGGTTCCATTGTTCAACTTGGAAAATATTCTGTTACTCGTGCTGAATATAATCTACTTAATACAAAACTATACAACGAATATTTAACTAGAATAAAATTCAACTTCAAACGCGATCCAAAATCTTTCTACACATTTGTTAACTCTAAAAGAAAATCCACTGGTTTCCCCACAGTCATGAAACATTTAAATCAGGAATCTTCTGATGATCTTATTATTAGCAACATGTTTGCAGATTTTTTCGCCACCACATATTCAGATGCCCAATACAACAATTCTACTGACTACCCATTTAAAATAAGTTCTAACCAATCAATATCATTGTCTCCTATTGATACTTCTCACATTATTACTTGTTTGAAAGGTTTTAAATCATCATTTTATAGTGGGCCTGACAACGTACCAAGCTGTATACTTACAAATTGTGCTCCAGCTGTTGCTATACCTTTATCTATTATTTTTAACATTTCAATAAAGCATGGTTATTTCCCCAAATTTTGGAAGGAATCTTACATCATTCCCCTTTTTAAATCTGGAAATAAGTCTAACGTAATTAACTACAGAGGCATTGCTAAACTAAGTACGATTCCAAAACTTTTCGAAAAATGTATTACTGATTATCTTGTACACCCAGTATCATCATTACTCACACCTTTTCAACATGGTTTTCGTAAAGGCCGCTCTACAAATGGTCTTTACAAATGGACAATTTACCGATGTGATCTTTACGGACTTTAGCAAAGCTTTTGACAAAGTCAATCATAAACTTTTGCTCGAAAAATTGCACTTATTGGGGTTTACTGGTCTTGTTTTGAGTTGGTTAAAGTCATACCTTCAATTTAGAACGCAATCTGTCCGATACATTAATGCTACTTCAAGGAATATTTTGGTAAACTCTGGAGTACCGCAAGGTAGCCATCTTGGACCTATTTTATTTCTATTATACATTAATGATCTGCCAGAAGTTATCAATTACTGCAATGTGTTAATGTATGCTGACGACGTAAAACTTTTTCTAAGCTCTAAAAATTCATTTGATCAAGTTCTTTTACAAAGTGACCTTGATAGTTTCTTTTCTTGGTGTAATATAAATTTAATGGATTTAAATTTAAATAAATGTAAACACATGCATTTTTCCAGGAGATGTGATGCTTCTAATTACTATGTGTTAGGTGGCTACCAATTGGAATTAGTTGATGTGTTTTTAGATCTTGGAATTTTATTAGATGCCAAACTTAATTTTATCCAACACATTGAAATGACTGTCAATAAAGCTCGAGGTGTGTTAGCTTTTATAAAACGATGGGCTAAAGAATTTTCTGATCCGTTTGTTACCAAACAGCTGTTTATAACACTCGTACGACCTATCTTAGAATTTGGTTCGATTATATGGGATCCCCAATATAATAATCATATAAGTCGTATTGAATCTGTACAAAAACAATTTCTTTTGTTTTGCTTAAGGGACTTATACCGAAACGATCCGTTTAACTTACCTTCTTATGAAACAAGGTTATCTAGAATAAGATTGCCAACGTTAGAAAGTAGAAGGACAATGTTAAATGTGACATTTTTGATTAATTTGATAAATGGTAATGTTTGTTCCGAGTTTCTTTTAGAAAATTTATCATTAAACGTACCTCAACGTACTCTACGCTACTTCAGTCCGTTATATATAAAATTTTCCCGCACAAATTACGAAAATGCTGATTCATTTAGGAGGATGTGTAGTAATTTTAACGAACTATATAATTTTATAGATTTTTCAACTAACATTGATCAAATAAAACGCAATATTATCATGTTTTTAAATAATTAGTTAATATGTAACTTTTATGTTTTTCTAATCATTATGTTAATTATATTATTGTAAGTTGTATTATGTTTCTGGTCTGTAAGGATTTATTCCATAGACTTAAATAAATAAATAAATAAAACCCACAAATTATTAGCAAGTTTTAAACAAAACAAATTAACGATTTTTTAGTGCTTTTAAATAGCACACGCGTTTAAAGATTTTACAAATAGAAACCAAGGATTAATTTGAACTTTCTAATGAGAATACTGTTTCACTGCTTTAAAAGACCTTTTCTATTAAGAAGTCGTAATGAGCCCCCGACCGATATTTCGATGCGTTGCACACGGAATGACAAAGTGAATATACCCTGTGTTTGGAAGGTATAAAAAAACGTTCATATTTAACAAAGCTTTTAAAATAAAGAACGTTTTACTACTTACTAAAAAGCTTTTTAGAGATAAACCATTTCCATAGACAAGGCATGTTTTTAAAAAATTTCAATTTATGAAAGATTTAATAATAAAAAATAAAAAAGCTTTTATAACAAAAAAACTTGTTTAAGAAAAAAGCTTTTATAACAAAAAAGCTTTTATAACAAAAAATATTTTATAACAAAAAATATTTTATAACAAAAAAGCTTTTATAACAAAAAAGCTTTTATAACAAAAAAGCTTTTATATCAAAAAAGCACTTATAACAAAAAAGCACTTATAACAAAGAAGCTTTTATAACAAAAACAGCTTTTAAAACAAAAACAGCTTTTAAAACAAAAACAGCTTTTAAAACAAAAACAGCTTTTAAAACAAAAAGAGCTTTTATAACAAAAAAAGCTTAAACTAAAAAGCTTCTTGAAAAAAAGCTTAAACAAATAAATACTAATGTCAACATTAAAAAATGTTTGGACTCCTTCTTCATGCATTGGCTTAAAAATTATGAACCAACCTTTTAATATGGTTAATATCTACTTTTTGTTGCATTTTATTTGTACTTTGCAAGTTGGTGAGGGTGTTGTTGTGTCCTTCATTCCGTTATTCATTCATACTATATTCCATTCATTCATTTGTTATGTAGGCGTATAATATTATCCTTCGTATACTACAATATCAACCAACTACTGTGTGTGTCCTTAATAGTACCATGGTGATTATGTGTAAATTGTATTGTTTATATGTATGTTGAAAATTGTATGTTGTATTTAGCAGCAGTTGATGTTGTACACGTTGTCGTTGTCATGTCTCTGATTTCCGTTTCTTTTCCTGTCGTGCTTTATAAATGTACTGTGTGTACTACATATTTAAAATGAGTTCATTATTTTCATAAATTTGTTGTCTTCTAAATTGTATGCTTGTTTGGTTTACGTCTGTCTTTTCGACTGTCCTTTCGTCTGTCCTTTCGTTTACTTTAGTTTTAGTTACAGTTAAGTCTATAAACTTTGTTTACATTCTATGTATGTTCACATGTTAAGACGTGTTATATGTTTTGGGGTTTTTAGGTGTTTATAAGGATTCTTAAGAATATTAGACCGTACGTGTTATATCCTTTATTGACTATTAGCCAAAGTGCCCGGCGTTTTCCGGATTGACTCAATTTTTTGACAATTTATTAATATTCAAACTTTAACGAGCTTTTTGAAGTCGAGTTAAACTTTATAGTGCATGGAAATTGCAGCCTTCTATATACTTTTTAAATAAAAGCTTTTTACAAAGCTCTATTGAAGTTAAAAGTCTATGCTTCAAAAATCGTTGATTACAGAAAAAATGAAATTTTTTATACATGTGGTGTTACAAAGGACTTCAGAGTCTATGTGTGCTGACGTAAAGCATTGGCAGCCACTTCAAACTTTTATATTCATATAGTTCGTTTAGAAAAAATATGAAGAAAATCCGAAAAACGAAAAAAAAAATATATTTTTCCCCCTCCGATTACCCCCTTTGACCCTCCACGATAGCCAAAAAAACAGATAAATATTAAATTTTTTTAATCTATAAAATATGTGTGTGCATCGCAGAATTCAAAGTTGAAGCTTTTAAAAACTAAGAATAAAGTAAAGATAAAAAGCTTTAATAAAGTTCTTTTAAAACCAAAAAAAAACCTGCTGGAAAAAAACTTAAAATATAACAACAGTTGTAACACTCAAAGCTTTTGGAGTAAAGCCATATAAAAAACTTTTTCCAAAATTGAATAACAGCTACAGTAGTTTTTAAATTAAAGCTTTTTAGACTCTGCTAAGTTTAAGACATACATCTCTTTTAAGTCAATATCCAATCCTTTAAATTAAATTTATAACTTCCCCATTTTTTTTTGTATATTTCTAGGCTTGTGTTAATGTAACATTTGCACCATTGGTATTTACCAAACGTCCTCATACCTTTTTGGGTTCCATAATATTTGGAAATACTTCCAACGATAATCAGTGCCCAGAAAATGGTTCCAGTATAAATTTCAGCAGCAGAGCAGGCGTAAGTGTTCAAAATAATAAATAAATACTTATATTAAAAAATTAATTCACTTTCAGCCATCTGATCAAGCACGCGAATTCTTATTATCGGATAATCCTTTAACTGATACTGGTTTCTGCCCGAAAGAAGTTTTAAAATTCTCACCCATACCCACATCCAAATATTGTAAGAGAAGTAATTTTGAAAATTTCACTTCAATTACAAAATATGATATGGATTTAGAATTTAACAATGTAAGTAAATAAAGATGGATTAGAGTGGAAGAGACAGCACAAATTTAAATTTTTATCTTGTTATTCCAGATGCCAGAATGGTTTGATTTTTGGTCTTCACGTTTAGATCATTTTGTTTCATCATTTTCAACCGAAAAAGTAGAACGCTTGAACATGAATAAAGAAATTCATGTATCAATTAATGCCCCCAGTGACTATTTCTGGTTGACGGTCCAAGTGAATGGTGTTAGACGTCGCATTTATCATATACCATTTATACAAAAATTGGATTCCAAATATGATGCTTCGCATGAAATTTCTTATGATTCTGGGGTTAAACGTAAGTTCATAAAATTAATACCAAAATTTCAAAAGTAGAAGCTTTTTAACTACTTTAATTAATGCAAAAGCTTTACAAAACTTTTATTAAAATGTTAAGCCCATAACAGAAGTTAAAGGTAAAAGAAAACACGATTGAAGCAAAAGCTTTACAAAATTGATGTAAAAGCTTTACAAAATTATAGTTAAACTAAAATGTTAACAAAAAAATTAAGTAAAAGCTTACAAAAGCTTAGTGTAACGGTTTACAAAACCACAATTAAGGTTAATGCTAAACAAGATTAAAATGAAAAGGGCATTACAGATCCACGATAATTTCAACAAAGCTAATATTGAAATAAAAGCTTTATAAATTTTTATTTAAAGTAAACGCTTAAAAAACTACAATTTAAACAAAAATTTGGCAAAACTCACAATTGAAGTAAAAGCTTAAAAAACACGCGTAAAAAAAGCTTTACACAGCGCCAACTGATGTAAAAGTTTTACAAAACTATATTTTAAGTACAAGCTTTACAACAACACAATTTATGTAAATGTTTTACAAAGCTATAATTAAAGAACAAGCTTTACAAAAGTTTAATGAACTGAATATAAAAGTAAACGCTTTACTAAAATCGCATTTGCAGCTTAAATACAAAGCTTTAAAATGACGTGATTAAATTAAAAAGCTTCATAAGGTAACCTGAGTAAATAAAAAGCTCTACAAAGCAAATATTGAAATATGTACGTATTTTAAAAAGCTTAAAGATAAGACAAAGCTTTAAATAATACGATTGATGTAAAACCTAATATATAAAGTGAACACACGACAAAACTACGGTTTAAATTAAAGCTTTAACAAAATCAGGGCCCGAATTACGGCATCGTGATTGAATGAAATTTCGATCAATACCAAACTTTAGTAACTAATTTAAAAAAAAAAAAACATAATAATAATAACACTACTAAACAGACTGATACGCAAACTTATACACTTGATTACAATAGTCCGGTCTCCAAACTTTTCCATCATATTAGGTTTTTGAGAAAATTGAGGTCAAAGTTAAAAAATATCGCCGTTTTGGGCATTTTTGGAACCTTATTAGCGGATGAACCCGATGTGGTGGCGACTTCAAAATAATTCAAGGGTAAAGCTTAAACAATACTCTTTAAGATGCAAAACTCATTTGGTTAGTCGTCTTAACCCTTTGGCCACCAATTGTCTTTCAATGTCTTATCGAAAAAAATACCTTATTAAAAGACAATTGGTGCTCCAACGGTTAAAGCGACTGATAAAATATGTTATACATCTTAAAGAACAAAGTTTGAGCTTTACCTTTGACTTATTTTTAAGTCGTCAGCACATCGGGTGCATCCGCTTTGAATTGTCAAGTATGTCCAAAAGCGATATTTTTTCATATGATTTGTACCGGAAAAAAATGTTTTTTGGGAATAAGACATCATTGAGAGACAATTGGTGCCATTAGGATTAAGGCGATTGACCAAATTAGTTCAGCATTCTTAAAAGCAATGTTGAAGCTTTACCCTCGACCTATTTCTAAGTTGCTATCACATCGGGTTCATCCGCTATGATTCGCCGATTTTTCCTAAACTTTGACCTAAATTTTCTCAAAAACCTGATGTGATGGAAAAGAATTGCAATTTACTGGCGTAAGGTCACGTAAGGTCGCAGTATTGCAATCATTTCTCCAAATTGTACTTGAATTTGCTATATTGGTAAACATTTCTTCATATTTGATATGGTTAAACTGATATTTTTCCAAATTGAAGAAGGACGTAATTCGGGCCCAGCTTTGCATTTAAAGACAATTTTAAAACCACGAATAAAAGCTTAAACAAAAAAAGCATTAAAAGCCTAATAAAGCTTTGAAAAGAAAAGTTCTGAAAAACATTTTAATCTTTTTTTAGGTTCCTGTTCTGTCATCAATGGCATGGTTAATAGTTTTGATGACTATTTAATTGATTTATCCGATTATCATAAAGTTACTAAAGCTGAAAACTGCTTAACCCTCTTGGCTGCCGATTGTAGTCCTCTGCGAGAAATGGCTGTATTCCTAATGCCCTCAAGCGAAAATAGTTTAAGTTCAAATTATGGATTGAGAGTGTATATAGGAGAAAATTTCTTCACATTTAAATCATCGAATAGTACAGATGATAAGGCACCGGTTATTATAACTTTAAATAAAAACGAAAAGACAATTGATGTAAGAAATCAACCATATCAATATCCGGAAGAAGTTAATAATTATGATTTTAGGTAAGATTTTAAATTTGAAAAAGAAAATAAGTTACTCATAAATATAAATATTTTAAAATTAAAATTTTTCCACTTTTTTTCAGAGTTGAAGTTAATGAGCAAAATATTTTAATTGTTGAAAATACTCTAATGCATTCCACCATACAATTTGATATGTTGAATATTTTAAATTTTGAAATTTATTCGGTCTACAAGAATAAAATGTGTGGTTTATGTAGTAAGCCCTTGAATAGTATGGACAATTTTACATTGTGTGAATAAAAATAAATTAATTAATGTAAGAATAAACAATGAAAATCAAAACCTATGTAATAATTAAAACGTTCCAAATCAAAATTTTAGAAATTAAAAAAAAAAATATTAAGAAATAAAAAAATCTTTTAGCATAAAATTAAAATTTGTTTAAAATGGGAAAAAAAAATGTTGTGCTGGTTTGGAAAATTAAAAAAAAACAAGTAGAAAAGTTAAATTCGACTTGGCCGAATCTATGAATACCCTCCACAATGCCCTTTTTAAGTGATAGTAAATTTTCTAGCGTGAAAAAAATAGCATTTTTGGTTAGAAATATTTTACTTTCTGTAAAAAAACTTTTTTTTATTAATTTTTGAAAAAAAAAAAAGTTACAAATTTTTTTTTTGAGTGTAAAATTTTTTTTGAGTGTATTTTTTTTTGTTTTAGTGTAAAAAAACTTTTTTTGTTAATTTTTGAAAAACAAAAAAAAATAATTTATCAATTTTTTTTTTGAGTGTAAAACTTTTTTTTTAAGTGTTAACTTTTTTTTGGTTAGAAATATTTTATTTTCTGTAAAAAAACTTTTTTTTATTAATTTTTGAAAAAAAAAATACTAATTTTTTTTTGAGTGTAAAATTTTTTTTGAGTGTGTTTTTTTTTTTGTTTTAGTGTAAAAAAAATTTTTTTGTTAATTTTTTAAAAAAAATAATTTACCAATTTTTTTTTTGAGTGTAAAATTTTTTTTGAGTGTAAACTTTTTTTTTAAGTGTATTTTTTTTTTGGTTTAGTGTAAAAATATTTTTGTGTGACAAAAATACCTTTTAAAATATTTTTCTGACTTACAAATGTTTTTAAAACATGTTTAACGGGTTTTCAACACGTGAATTTAAGGTGAACTAATCTGAAATTTAAGGTTTTGCTAATAACTTTTGAACCGCCGGACCGATTTGGCTGAAATTAAAAACAAACCGGACCAGAGGAACGGTAAATATATATGCCACACTTCAGCACCCTCAGAATTACCGTTCGAAAGTTACAGTGTGTTTTATCTCGTAAATTCCAGAAAATCCCTTGCCGAAATTCACTCACTTGCTTATAACTTTTGAACCACTGGACCGATTTCGCTGGATTGCAATACCAACCTGACCAGGTAAATGTCCAACATATATGCCAAACTTCAGGAGCCTCCGTAAAGTCTTTCAAAAGTTAGCGTGTTTTCAACAGACAGACAGACAGACGGACAGACGGACGGACGGACGGACGGACGGACGGACGGACATCGCTAGATCGTCTTAAAATCGATCGAGGATCACGAATATATATACTTTATGGGGTCCTAGACCAATATTTCGAGGTGTTACAAACGGAATGACAAACTTATATATACCCTCTATCACTAGAGTGGAGGGTATAAAAAAATTTTTGATGGGCAAGACGGACTTAGAAAAATCTTCAAAAAAATTTTGTGTCCGGAGTCCGGACTAAAAAAAAAATAAAAACCTAAAAAATTTTTTAAAATTGTTAAAAAATGTTATTTCTAAAATCATTATTAATAAAAATAATTTTCAAAATTCACAAACACAATTTTTTTTTGCGTTTTGGAGTAACGAATTTCACTAAAAACTGATATTGTAAAAAAATTTTTTTGACAAATTTTAAAAATTTTTCCAAAATTTTAAAATGTTCCAAATTTTAAAATGTATAAAAAATGCTTTTAGAAACAAAATTTTCCAAAGTTCTGAATTTTTTTTGGAAAATTCTCGGGACACAAAAAATAGTTGGCAATTTTTTTCCTATCTCAAAAAAAATATATTTTTTTTTCGTTTTGTACAGTCGAACTCGGTTATAACGAACTCGGTTATAACAAATTCTCGGTTATAACGAACTAATTCTAAAGTCCCGACGTTTTTGCAACAATTTTCACACAAAATACATCTTTTATAACGAACTCGGTTATAACGAATCCTCGGCTAAAACGAACTCATTATTATGATCCCACGAGCACAATTTCATGTATAATTACCTTTTTATAACGAACTCCCATTAATATTTTGAAATTTGCGGCAATTATGTTTACCAAACTCAAAAATGCACTGTGGTTCCGATTCCAAAACTAGATGGACAAAAGTATTTAACCATGATATTTTATGTTTTTGGGGTCGCTGATTTCTAAGAAATGCTTTAAAAAATTGTAGCTTCAATATTTTTGAAAATACAGTGGGTTTCACTAAAATAGCTTCAACTTAATTGGACTTTTCGCTACAACTGGAAAAATTTAATTACTTTTTGCTACTTTAGGGCACTAAATTTAAAGGAAGTATTTAAAAATGATATAAAAAGCTCTTCTGAGCATTACAGTAAAGCCCAGCTATGTCGAATTACTTTTAATGTGTAGTTTTTTTTAGAATGTTCGAATTAATCCTTTTTGTGCTTCTAGAGTTGCGGGAAAAGAAAAATAAGTGATATAACAATTATAGAAAATACTGTAGAGGTATTTGTTGCAAAAATATGTGCAGAAGATCCTGAATATTATAAGCATTTTCTTGAGAGTTATAAATATTGCATAAAAAATGACATTTTTAAAAACGCTATAAAAAATGCAGCTGGACGCCGCTGGATGAGATGAAAGATGAAACATACTCTCTGATAGTTACTTTAAGAGATGTATATAGTAGCTTGCCCGCAACTTGGAGCGGTTTTTTTTGGCAAGCTTTGAAAGATTGATAATCTAATTTTTTTTTTGCTTATGACCCTAACTCCACAAACCGATATTAAGAAATCGCGAAAAAATTTCAAAACCATGAAAATTTTTTTGATAAGTATATACCCATGGCTATATAAAAAACAATTCACGGCAATCTCCCGCAAATAATTTACCTGGTATAAGATACTTAGGTTTGTATTGATTTCCTTAGTTTTTAATTACAAACATTTTCGTGAACAAGTTAAACCCCTTATTTAATCAAAATATTTTGCGTCTAGTCTAGGCATGTTGTTAGCTATTTAAAACACCTACCGTTTTTTAATTTAGAGGTTCAAACTTTTTAGACTTTTGTCCACCTAGATTTGGATTTGGAACCACAGTGAAATGGTCAGAAATTTTTGGTTTATATTATAATTTTTATAAAATTTATTTATATTTTTAATGTTTTCTTCTCAGTAAGTAGTTTACTTTCAAAAAAACTTCAAATAAAACAAAATTGGAACTTTTTTTTTTAAATAAAACTAGGTTGATATAAAATATACCCCGCTTATAGCGAACTTCGCTTATAACGAACTATTTTTACTGGTCCCTCGGAGTTCGTTATAACCGGGTTTGACGTAGTAAATATCTCAAAAATACTATCCGGGACTGAAAAATTTTAAAAAAATATTTCGGAACTTCAAAAATTTTTCAAAAACCATTTTTGATGGTCCGACAGGGCGGGAAGGACTTTTTGAATATTGAATTTCTTCAATATTGTTTTGGCCGGGAAAATTTTCCAATATAAAAAAATTAATTTTTTTTGAAGAAAATTTTTTTTGGAAAAAAATTTTTACAAACCACAAAAAAAAAAACTTTTTACAAACCAAAAAAAAAAAATTTGTCAAACCCAAAAAAAAAAACATTTTACCATAAAAACACTTTTTCAGTAATGTCCGAATATAAACTAATATTTCAAGCAAAAAAAATTAAAATTTTTTTTTTTTACTTTGTTCGGAACTTTCCGATTTTCTAGTCAAAAAAGGCACCCAAAGCCATTGTCTTACAGGCCCAATATTTTTGTGTGTTAATATCGACCCTAAAAGGCAACTTTCCCGACCACGACGTTTTCGAAATTTAAAAAAAAGCTAAATTTGCTCCACCCTATTGCACAGTACCTACTATGGTGGCAGAATTACAATTGATGTGAAGAAAAAGAACACGAGTAACTCGTAATATTTCATTAAAAACCATAAGCAAATAACAAAACACGAATGTGGTGACATAACAAATCGGATTTCCCTTTGGGCGCCATTTATGACGAGTGTGCTACCGAGGGCCTTACGTGATGGCATGCGAGTTTGATGGGACGCGATTTGGAGGACACGGCATGACGAGAAATCTATTTCCGCAACAAAACACAGCGTTGGTTTGATTTCAATAGGAGGTGTTGAATACGTTTTTAACCCTAATTATTATTGAGAACAATCCTTGACGACTCCAAAAGTTATATATTAATAAAAGGGTAAAACACTTCATTGATCTAGATTCGCTTCTACATTACACCTCCGTCACGAAGAAGTTCAAAAAAATTCAATATAATTTTAGGAGATCCAATACAAATATTTTATTAATATTTAGTTAAACTTAAATCATATAAGAGTAAAATTAAATTCATTGCATTAAAAAAAATGCAGAAGTCAAGAAAAAAAAAACAAAAACTATAATTCTCTTTAAACTAAAAAAAAACTATTTAACAAACACTTACATACTGAAATTGCTTCGCAAATCTTATAAATATAGCAGGAATGTTCAAATATAAAAATTCCTTTATTTTCTTGTTGGTTTAAAACTTATTTGTTGTTCACGATCCCGATGTAATTGAGACAACAAATGAATACGCACTTGAACAACATTCTCTAAATATTGATTACACAAAAGACAAGTTACCGGTTGAATGGTGCCGTCACTAAAATTTAAAAGGTAATTTAAATTAAAAGATAAATAAGAAATTAGTTTGACCTAGTGATTAGTTAACTTACAGTTGTCTCAATTTATGTAATTCTGAACAGTGATATTGTAAAGATTGTAAACGATCATATCTTTCATCATATAAACGTAAAGTAGATAACATGGGAAATATGGCACGTTCACCGAAAACACCACGGGTCTCCAGAACTTCACTTTCTTCGTGATATTCCCAAATATTATCATTGTTATCGGAATGTGTTTCAATATATTTACGATTTTTGCTCAGAAGTCTAGATAAATTAAAAAAGTTTTTCAAATTTTAAATACATTTTCATAATCTTAAGATTTTTCTGTTTCAAAAAGTCTGTAAATAAAATATATAAAAATAAATATTTACTTGATTATAAGCTCCTTAATTTTAGCTTGTAAATTAGCCATTTGTATAGGCATAATATTGGGACGTTCATCACCAGGATCAGTGAATAATATAGCATCCATACTATAACGTAATTGATTAATCTTTCAAGAAGAAAACAAAAATAAAATATAAACACAATTTTAGTTTATTAATTTTCTCTAATGAAGTTACCATTTCAAAATCTTCCGTTTCCAATTCTACATCCAAATTTAACACCACATCATGTTCACCATATAATGGTTTATAGGTACGTGAATCAAAGCCCAGACCCGCCAATATTGATACATATCTGGTACGATTTGTGTTACGTTTTATTTGCATAGTGGGACAAAATAACATTGTCATAAGAGTACCAAAACCGTGTATGTTGGGCATTAATGTAGTACTACGTGCTACTATTGTATCACCACTTTGAGATTCTGTTATACCGGCTGCCACAATTAAACGTTCATGAACATCTTGAGGATCAGTATCGAGTAGAACTGAATTGACAGATTCTCGTTCAATTTGTACACATTTCCAGGTACCAGCTCGTATAGCTGAAAAAATTTTCGTTTCCAATGGAGAAAAGGGTCCACGTAATTTAATTATTTTATTGCAAAGATCTCTTGGTGGTGGATCGACATTTAGATCAACGGTTGGTTGTATAGAACGTAAATATTCTTCATTTTGTCGCATGTGATCTTCATCTAGATAACGACTAGCTAAAGCTTGTTTACGAAGACGGTAGTCATAATCAGTCTGAAAGTAAAGTGGGTTTTAGTGGTTTGGAATAAAACAAATAAGAAAAAGTAAAAAAAAATTAAATTCGACCTGACCGAATTCACCAATAACCTCCTCCACAATGTCCAAAATATGTTGAATACAAATAAAAATTTTGATCTTTAGAAATCCCTAAAGCATTTTAAATGAAAAAAAAAATGCACAATAAATTTTTGTGGGTGGGGCATAGAAAATTTTCAAAAAAACAATTTATATACTAAATACTAAAATACTTATCTCGTGGCCAGAGACAATTGGACATATCTGAAAAAAAATTTCTAATTCCAAGACACATTTTTTATTTGCTTTTCTCGCGACAAATGTTTAAAAATCATTTATTATGCTTTTTGCACTTAAGTAATAGAATTTTATAGTTATTGAAATAAATTCTTAATATCCACGCCCACTAAAGGGGCGGGCCGAACAAAATTACATTTCTAATCCCCTGGGACCATTTCAAGTACTTTGAACTTCTTACATACAAATGTTTCATTTGTTTAACAAAAAAAAATGAATTTTTCAGAGGTTGTGTTAGTTTTTCAAGGGGAAAGTTTTAAAACTTTCAAAGTTCCGAAATTTTTTTCCATTTTTTTTACGTCTTTAGAAAAAAATTTAAAATTTCGAAGGTCAGGGACACACATTTTTTTTCGTATCACACGGAGTGACAAAGTGAGTATGTCCCCAAACTTTGGTTGGTGGGTATAAAAATGTTATCCTCTTCCGAAAAATTTTTTAATCCAATTTATTTTTTTTCAAATCTTTGCGTTTTGGAGTAAAAAATTTAAAAATGCTTTTGGGGAAAAAAAAAAAATTTCAAAGTTCCGAAATTTGTTTTCCAATTTTTTTTACGTTTTGGAGTATATAAAAAAAAAAAATTTCGAAGGTCCCGGACACAATTTTTTTTCTTATTTTTTGCGTTTTGGAGTAAATAACTCATTAAAATTTCCAAGTCCCAAAAAAAAACTGTGATGTGTTGTAGCCTACAACAACTACAACTTGGAAGACACAACCTGGCACGGCTTTTATTCCTAAGGGACAGGACCAGTTATTCACAAGTGATATATTGTTACACCTGTACAGTAGGGTTATAACTTTTTTTGGGCAAAAAAAGTCCATCCCACCACGTTATAGGCAATGTTGTACAGATAACAAAAATCTATTTTTTCGGTCATTTCGGTGAAAAAACTTCACGCACCGAATGCAATTTCTAAGACTCCCCCAAGAATGATTTTTTTTTATTTTTTTGTTTTAAAAATGTTATATTATGACGTCATATCTTAATTATTTGAAAATTATCACAAACTCATGTTTACATATCAGAAGGAACCAATTAACTTATTTAAAACATCCGCGAAAAAGCACCAAAATTCCGCGATTATAATCTTTAGTTGCTGAAAAGAATTACTGCCTCATAGCACCTATCACTTGACATTAAAATTTAGCTAATTTAAAAAATCCGCGAAATAGCGTCAAAATTCGCTGTTTTTTCACGCCCTCCATTCAACTGATGAGATTTTGTTTTTTTTTATTAATGAAATTACAAGAAAATCCTAAATATTTTGCAATTAAATATAATTTGTTTATACTTAAAAGAAAAACTAATATTCAAAACTTCATCGCGTTTGGTGCGTGAACTTTTTTAACGATCGCGAAAAAGTAAGACATCATTTCTTAATATTTTTCATGGCCTATACGACTATGGGATGGACTTTTTGATATTTGCAAAAAATTTAAAAAGTTATAACCCTACTGTACAGTAGGGTTATAACTTTTTTTGGAAGTCATACTCCCAAAGGTCTATCCTGTGGGCAATATTGTATTAATGATATAAAACAATTTTAGTTCAATTTGGTAAAAAACCTCACGCACCGAAAGCGATTCTAAATGCCTTGAATGATTTTTTTCATTATTTTTTTAATAACATCTTTTTCATTTCCACTGATTCAAAAACGGACTTCAGTATTGAAATCAGCATGCCTTAATAATATAGAAATGATGGTCAGATCTAATATAGAAATGATGGTCAGATCAGATTTTAACAAGACTACGTTTTTTTTTTTTTGTAACGTAGTCTTGTTAAAAACTTAAATGCGTTTGGTGCGTGAACTTTTTAAGGATTGCGAAAAACTAAAAACGCAATTTTTAATATACCTTGGGAGACTAGATATTTGCAAAAAATGCGTTTATATGTTTTTATATGAAAGGTGTCCAGTTTGTGAAAGGTCATTTGGGGGCGTGTGATATTTCACGTGACTTATCAAGGGCCGATAACTTTTTCTGCAGGGGATCGCCCAAATGCAATATTAAACTTTCCGAACTATCGAAAACCATCTATGTTATAGATACAGTCATCTATGTGTCACAATTTTGGACGTGGTCGCTATTTCCAAATTTTTTTCTTATTTGGATTTGGGGATAAATTAACAAGTTACAAAGTATAAATTGCAACATACCTTTGATAAATAATTCTCTTCTGATTTACGAGCATATTGTTTATCAACCAATATATCATTAAATGTAGTATGATCCATTTTAATAATAACATTTGCAACTGCATCCACAACGGAAAATATTTCAATTTCCACAATACCAGCATTAGCACATTCTTGCATTAAATCTTTAGCATCTTCAGCCCATTTGCCATTTGGTGAACGAACCGTTGAAGGTTGAACCATAGCTAAACGGCACTCAAATATACGTGGGGGAATTTCGGACAGTGAGGATAGTTTATCCGGAAAGCGACGTAATTCATCAAAAATAACTGTACCTATGCAGCCATTATCAATAAAAAATAGCTAGTGGACAAAAAAAAAATAATTAAAAAAGTTAGATTTAATCTAATTCTTACTATTGCAAACTAACTTGAAATTGTAAAAAGTTTTGAGCACTAGAAATAACTTTTAAAACTTTAGCTCTGCGGTATTTATCATTAAGAGGTGCCGCTAAGATCATGCCTTTAGAAATAGAAGCAGGACTCTTAAAACGTCCGGCATTTATTACTTCTGGATCATTTAGAGCATCATGGATATCACGTAAACGTTCAACTTCCGGTATGGGCAGAAAAAAGAATTTACTACAATGTTCAATCTGAAAAGAAAATAAAAGTTAAGTAACAGATAATTTTAATTTAAATTTGAACTAGACATTACGTGTGTTATTTGTCCTCTTAATTTCTTTTGAAATACCGAGGGTAAAACAATTAAATCTATATGTTTTAACGTGGGTTCAACTGGCTGCCATTCACCTTCTACCACAGTTCCAATACCCTTTTCTTGAGCATACTTAATGCCCATACGTGGTCTTTAATAGAAAATACAAAAAATCATTCAAATTTATGTTTTTTAAAACAAAATATTTTCATAAATAAGCAAACTTACTCCATAACATTTATAAATGTTCGCAATTTCGACATACGCATTCTAACAGCCTTATACACCTCTGGACGTACTTTTCCCGGTACCACCAGGTGCAAATGACCATCTTCATTTTCTTCTCCTAAATCATTTTTAAAAGTAACAAATACTCGTTCAGATCCCGGTTGAAAACGTACTTCTATATCTTTTGGGTGTATGCGTACATCTCTAAATATATCTTTGATGGAACGTGTATATAACTGGCCAACATGTCTGTTATTAAAATTCGTAAAGTACACTGTTCTACATGGATCATTGCTGCAAAGTGTATGATAGACACTACGTTCACGATCGGTGTCATTCAGATTGGTACGTGTAAAATAATTGGGATAAAATGCACCAGCTATAATAATTTTAATTATAATAGTTTTTTCACGATCCATCCAGTGAACACGTTGATAAGAAGTTTGTTCTTTGAAATTAAAAGTGGACAAACGTGATTTAATTTCTTGTATCAATAAATACATTTCCTTGATTGAACGCAAATTAATAAAAAATCGTTTTGTCCATTCATCTTCACCCTCTTCACGAATGTTATTTTGTTCACGCATTGAGGTCCATGTCTAATGGAAAATAAGTAAAAAAAAGTTAAATATACAGAACATACAGATTTTTTTGTAGATGATTTCTCAGATTAAGCATCCGAAAGAAAAACCATCAAAATCAAGGTTTTTGACCAAAAAAGACAACATAAAAAAACTTAAAATTAAATTTGTCGGCGTTTAAAATTTTTTAGCTCATATTCGTTATTGCCGCCCTAAAAAAATGATTAGTTTAAATACAATGAGATTAGATTTTAAAAATCATTCCCCCCATATTGGATACGCCATTTTGAATTTTCCTTCCTTTTTATATTCAAAATATTTTTAGTCAAAATGTTTTATTTTTTTTACGTTAAAGGCATTGTGGAGCGTATTAATAAATTCATACAAGTTGAATTTTACTGTTCTACTTGTTTTTAATTTTTTTTCAGTCAAACTTTATTTAAGCTATTTTTTTATCAAAAAAAAATTTCTACGAATTCTTTCCGCCATATTTTTTTTAAGGATTTTTCCAAAATTGTTTGATCAATTTTTATTTCCAAATTAAAAATCGAAATTAGGGTTATTAGAATTTTAAAATAATTTAAAAACCTCCCTTTTAAAAAAAGTATCTCACTTACCTTGTATGCCTTTAACATAGCAAACAAATCGGAGCCAGAACCATCAGCCCATGTCAATTTTTCTATGTATGCATTACAATCACTTTGTGCTGTTGGACCTTGAAACCTGAATATAGAGCGAACACTTAAACCAGCAGCTGAAAGAAAAAAAACGGACGAAATTTAAAATAACAAAAAATATGTATATTATTAGAAGTTATTTAAACTAACCAATTATTACAGCTTCATCTAAAACACTATATATGTAACCCAAAATTATTAAACGACTTAGACGTATATCCAAAGGTAAAGCAGCCATTATGCGTCCCATATAACTGAGATCACCATCCTGTACCGAATAAGCTCCATTAACAGTCTTGTATAAAGCACCCACCTCCTTCAATGTCAATATAGTATTATGTATGTCACTTAAATTGGGTGGACTCATAGCTAAACCCAAAATATCTGGAGGAGGACCCATATCCAGAAGCTTAGCTCGCAATGTAACATTTTCCAAAGGACAACGTAACATTTCGGGAATGCTAAATTCTTCCATATAGTCCTGTGGATTTTTTTTGTAAATAATATGATATTAGTAATTATATGTCATATAAATACCTCATAGTAGTATTGTGGTACTAAACGATAAACTCTACCATTCATAACACGTCCAGCTCGACCAGCACGTTGTTTACAGTTAGCACGAGAAGCCCAATGCAATTGTAGAGAAGTGAAATTAGATGCTGAGTCAGTAACCAAAGATTTTGTTAAACAAAAATCAATAACTAAAATAAAAATTATAAAATATTAGACTCAATTAGATTTAAGAATGTTTTGTGAAATAGTAGTAGCATACCATATTTTACATCTGGAACTGTTATGGAACTTTCAGCTATATTAGTTGATAGGATAACCTTACGATAGCCCAAAGGAGCCTGGTGGAAAACTTTTACTTGCTCATCTGGAGAAATTAATGAATGCAAACGTATGGGACTTAATTTGGCACTACTCCTAAAAAGAGAGAATGGAAGGAGAACAATATTAAATTTGTAAAACTTTACATTTTTGAGAGAAAATAATTATTACAAACCAACCACTAAGATGTGGTTTTTGAAAATTCGGATTCTAAGGATGTAAAAAGGTGTAAAAAAGTGTACTTTTGTACTTTTTTTTATAAGATGTCAACGTATAAATACTCGTATAAACTTCATAAGAAAATTTAAGAAAAAAAACGAAGAAAAATGTCATCGTCATTATAGAAACTTTGAATAAAGTATCCTCCAGTTGAAAAAATATTCTAAAAAAAAGTACTTTTGATTCAATGGGATAAAAAGTGTACTTTGGTACTTTTTCTTTCTTTTAAAATAGTGGACATAAAATCTTAAAATGTAAAAACCTTGAGGGAAAACAAATCTGAAAAATGTACCTTTTGAAAGTTCTGATTTTAATGGGATAAAAAGAGAGAAAATGTACTTTGGTACATTTTCTATCTTCTGAAGGAATTGTTTCAGAAACATGGAATTTGCAATGTAGAATCAACTCGAGAAAAAAATATGGCCAGTTTCGATACTTAGAGGGTAAAAAGTGTACTTTGTTACTTTTTCAATCTCCTGAAATAATTCTCATACCAATTTGATATTCGGAATGTAGAATCCTGCAGCAGAATTAAAAATTATGAAAAATATACTTTTAGGAAGTTCTGATTCTTAGAGTGTAAAAATGGGTAAAAATTGCACTTTAGAATTTTTTCCATATTTTAAAAAGTGGCACTAAAAACTTTTAATTTTGAATTAGGATCATCCAGGGGAAAAAAACTGAAAAGATTTTGGAAATTTTAGTCCTAATGGAATAAAAAAATATATGTGTCTACAAAACTTAAAATAAAGATACCGTGACTAATTCGGATCTAAATGTTATATTATTGTTATTTAATATAACCAGTTACGACTCGTAACTTACGAGGCACCGGGCGCTCATGGAAGTAAAACATATTTTTTTAGAAAAACTTACAGAATTTGATAAATATTTTTACTTATTTTAATTTGAATAATATATTAAATTTTGTTTAACTTACTCTTCTGAATCATTAAGTTGTTCTAATTTTTTGCACATTTGATCAATTTCATTAATGCCTGGTAAAAATATTAAAATAGATGTTCTATTAGCAGCATTTGCCGAGGTATTTAAACTTAAGGCCGTCTCTTGTTTTTCGATATTATCAATGACTATAACGAGTTTCAAGGCAAGGCTATACATTTCCTTCGATATACCAGGTTCAGCAAAATCAATTTGAATATTCTAAAAAGTATAATTTTTATTAGAAATTTTTATAATTATAAACATAACGTCTAAACAAAAAAATCTTACCGTATTATTAATACGCCCTAAATCATTTAGATAAAATTCTTTTACTTGAAATAAACGTCTAGCATCAGCTTTTAAAATTGGTGCTGGTTCACGTTTTATTTTAAAATAGTTTGAAAACTACAAAAGACATAATATATTATTACAAAATAAAAAAAAATATTTAAAAAAAAACTCACGTCCAGAGTATTTATGGTGGCGGACATAAGAATTACTTTAACATGTTTGGAATTTGTACTCAAAAAGCGTCTGACGACAATCAATAAGAAATCCATTTCTTGATCCCTTTCGTGTACTTCATCTAATATTATGTGTGTACAATTTCCCAAAGTTTTTTCACGTATTAATTTTTGCAATAAAACTCCAGTGGTACAATATAATAATCTAGTATCTTCACTTAAGTCGGCATGTAATCCAACCTGAAATTATTGCGAGATGTATTTTCTTTTGTATATCTTACGGATTGTGGAATCTACCTGATAACCAACTAGGGTTCCTTCTTGCCACTTACGTTCCTGGCAAACACGTCGCGCAATTGATATGGCAGCAATACGTCTAGGTTGAGTACAAATAATTTTACAATACTCACGACGGCGATAAGCATCATCAAGGATATATTGTGGAACCTTGAAATAGAAAAAGAAAAAACAAGGGAGAATGTTAAATTCTTTGATACCCTCCAACATGTTAAAAAAAAATAGAACAAAATAAAAATTCCAGGGTCATTTTTTTCGGGATGGGTTAGTGAGCATTCCTTTTCCTTTGTTATTTACATTATTTCAATGATTTTTTATATCCACGCCCACAAAAGGGGGCGAGCCGAATATTATCTAGCCCCCTGGGTCCAAGTGTAGGACTTTGAGCTTCTTAAATAAAAAAGTTTCATTTGCTTAACAAAAATACAAAAAAAACGTGTAAAAAATGCCGTTTTTCTGGGGTTGTTTTAGTTTTTCAAGGGGAAACATTTTTTCCCCGGTCCGATTTTGCCCATTTCCGAACTTAACCAGCCTATGACTACAAGACATATTCTTGCAAAATTTCAGGATTCTTGCTCTTAGGTTTACATTAGGGCTTCTAATCGGGATAGGTTTTTTAAATCCCAGTATTTGGGATTCAAAAAAATTTTTTGGATCCCATTTTCGGAATGCTCGGGTTTTTTTTATTTTTTTTTTAAGTTTTCCGGATTGTGTAAAACTTTTAGGATTTTTTAGAACTTTATCACTTCAAATCCACGGGTTCGTAAAGATTTGCGAAGTTCTGTTAAAGTTGTGAACTTCCAAAAAGGAGAACCATCTGGAGCAGCCATCCGGGCAACAATAGCATTTAGAGATTAATGCTGTGAAGGATATCCGTATTCAGTTACCTTTTGCGTGGCTCATCGTTATCAACTTTTTGCAGCTATACCTTATGAACCTTTAACAAGTGAGAGTGTTAAATTCGGATGTTCCGAATCTTTAATACTGTAAAAAATTTTAAATATTAAAAAAAAAAATGTGGAGGGGTGTTTTTTATATACAAGTCTATAAAAGCCTAACGGGCCGACAAAAAAAGACATTTTCTAATCCCCTGGGTAAAATTGGAGGACTTTAAACTTTGCCTGACATAAAATTGTTTCATTTACTTAACAAAAATACAAAACCACGTTTAAAAAAATTACGTTTCTTAGAGGTTGGTTTAGTTTTTTAAGAAAGCTTTTTCCCCTCTGGTATGATTTTTGGCATTTACGTACTGAACCTGTCCTGGACAATTAGAAATTGTTTCATTTACTTAACAAAAATACATACAAAACCACGTTTAAAAAAAATACGTTTCCTAGAGGTTGGTTTAGTTTTTTAAGAAAAAGCTTTTTCCCCTCTGATATGATTTTTTCCATTTACGTACTGAAACTGGCCTGGCCCATAACACATGTTCGTGTCAAACGTCAGAAGTATAAATCTTTTATTTTGGACTACATCGTGTCATATACAGACAGACGGACAGATATTCTTAGACCGTCTTAGAATCGATCATTGAACAATAATATAGGTACATACTTTATGGGGTCCCCGAACGATATTTTGATGCGTTACACACGGTATTGTATACCCTCCAACCCCATACTGTGGTTGGAGGGAGGGTATAAAAAATGTTGGTTTAGAAAAACATAAACCCGAAACAGTATACAGCTTAAGGAAATAAGATGTGACAAAAGCTCTTTTGTCAAAACCTCCATTCTGTTAAAGCATCGTATGACAACGGACCTCAGAAAGCGTCATCAGCCACTTAAAACCTATAGTACCCTTTTAACATCAACATCTAAGTTCCTTTCATATGTATTTTATTTTAGTAAGAAATTTTCATAAAAACTTACTTGTGTAGTTTTACCACATCCCGTATCACCTTCTAAAACAATAACTGGATTAGCCCGTATAGCATTTACAATTTCCTCCTTTTTATCATGTATGGGCAAATTTTCATCACGTCTCAAATCAAAATGATAACGATCATAAATACCATCATCAACACGATTTGCTCGAGGTGCATTGTCATCATCGGAATCACTCGATAAACTTTCCAAATCATCCATACACGAGGAGGCCACAGTACTGCGAGCTGCCCCATAACGGGATTTATTTAAGTCAGCGTTTATGTCCAGCTAAAAAATTGATTTATTTTCCAAAACTATTGATAAATGTAAATATTTTATTACTTACCGCTTCCAATTTTTTTCTTTCTTGTTCTATCACACTTTGTGCATATTCTGTACCCACATAATCACGTTTAATGGACAACTTTGAGTCTTGGGGTTTCCCGGATGTTGTTGCCACTGATCCAGAGACACAACCACGAGGCACAGTCTTACGTTCAAACTCTTTGGAGAAGTCAAAGAAATTATTAACTTCATCCATTTTATTTAAATTATATTATTTTTTTTAATTTTTTCTCTAAAAATCACACGGAGCCGATTGGAAAAAAAAGCGTCTTTCTTCTTTCTGTCAATATTCCGTTATTCGTTATTTTACTTCTTTCTGATGAACACACTGTTGCCAACTCTACTATTTAGTAGCTAGATCTAGCTAGCGATAATAAAGTCACAGACTAATGGCACAGACTAATACAGACTCGACAGAAGTGACAGGTGTCAAAAAAGTAGTTCTGAACCATATGGTTAATATTTTCAAATTATTCTACGAATTAGGTTAGAAAGAGAAAACTGATATAACGCGCCCTAAGAAAAATGGATGCCAGATCGATTTTTGTTGTCTCACTCACTCCTAATTCGTAGAAAGTGTTGCCATGTTAGCGTAAAACGGACTAAAAACCGCTGTGTTTTCTCCTAAAATCGCTTATTTTTTCCCCAGTTTTTCTTGTAAAACTCTACCACAGACTAAATACAGACTCGACAGTAGAGTTTTATAAGAAAAAATGGGGAAAAATTAAGCGATTTTGGGAGAAAACACAGCGGTTTTTAGTCCGTTTTACGCTAACATGGCAACACTTTCTACGACTTAGGAGTGAGTGAAACAACAAAACACCGATCTGGCATCCATTTTTCTAATGGCGCGTTATATTAGTTTTCTCTTTCTAACCTAATTCGTAGAATAATTTGAAAACATTAACCATATGGTTCAAGACTACTTTTTTGACATCTGTCACTTATGTCGAGTCTGTATTAGTCTGTGACTCTACTGTCGAGTCTGTATTTAGTCTGTGCTAATGGCGTTTTCTTTTCTGGCAAAAAATGCTACATTTTACCGTCCCTTCAAAAAATATTGCACTTTTTTTGTTCTTTTCTAATACCAAATTCGCATTCATGTTTTTAAACATGTTTAAGTACTTAAACATGTTTATGTACCTTAACAAGTTTAAATTTAAACATGTTTAAGTGGTTAAACATGTTTAAAAAAATTAATGCGAATATGGTATAAAAAACTGGCAACACTTTAAAAATTTATTATGTTTTTTTCTACAAATGTTGCATTTTTAAAGTTTCAAAATGTCACACTTTTCCCACTTTCATAAAATGACGGGGTAGCAAAATTGCCTTATAAAAACAGCTGATTGCCCATATTTTGGTTGAAAGAAAAATTTTCTCAATTTTTTGTTTTTTTGTAATCACAAAACTGGCAACACATTAAAAGGGTTGTGGCTACATTTTACAAATGATACTGTTTAAGCACAGACTAATACAGACTCGACATATATGACAGGTGTCAAAAAAGTATTTTTTAACCATATGGTAAATATTTTCAAATTGTTCTACGAATTAGGTTAGAAAGAGAAAACTAATATAACGCGCCATAAGAAAAATAGATGCCAGTAGCCCGTTTCTGTAATTAAAGTGAGAAGTTTTCGCATCGAAAAATATGAAATAAAAAATTCCACCGTTTCTCGACTCTGGAATAAAAACTGTTTCTGTATGTCAATGCGAAAAAGCCAGCGTTTGTATTGGAATATTCCAAGATAGCTGTCAAAAAAGTAATCACAGTGAGAAAATAGTAACAAAACAGAAAAAAAAAACACGGAGCAATTCAAATTATTGTTTATGGATCATTTAAAATCAATAAAATAAATATAAAAAAATAAAATTACATATTGTTGATGATAATGTATAGTGTTGTATTAATAACATCATTTTTGCATTTAGAAATTCTTTGATTTTTCTAAAATTTGTGAAAAAATATAATAAATTAGATATTTATACAAACACAAAACAAGTAATTTGTATTTTTCTTACTATTTTTCTCCATTTTTTTTAATTTATTATTATTTTTTTAATGTTTTTATTGGTTTTTGTCGAAGTCTCGCACCGTTTTAAAATGTGAGTTTTTTTGACACTTCAAATAGAAAAGTTTTCGACCAATTACTTTACAGAAACGGTTTTCTCGCATCATTCCAATAAGTTTAAAAGTTTTCGCACAACAAAGTTACAGAAACAGTAAAATGTGAAAAGTCAGTTTTTGTGCCGATTTACAGTGTTTTTGTTTCATTTCACATGTTTCATGCGAGAAATCTTTCGATTCGAGAGTTACAGAAATCAGCTACAGATCGGTTTTTGTTGTTTCACTCACTCCTAAGTCGTAGAAAGTGTTGCCATGTTAGCGTAAAAAGGACTAAAAACCGCTCTGTTTTCTCCTAAAATCGCTTAGTTTTTCCCCATTTTTTCTCATTAAACTCTACTGTCGAGTCTGTTTATAGTCTGTGATTTTGTTTCAGAAAAGAAAACGCATAGAGTAGAGTTTTACACTGAAAAAAATAGCTTCGTGAAATTAATGAAAATTGACTTAACCTTAATGAAAAATGACTCACGTTTTCAACCGAAGACAGGTTTCATTTGATTAATGAAACTGGTGTCATTAAAGTTCCTTTCAATGAAAACTTGCATATAAATAATGAAAATATTCGTAGAACTTGTTTGAAACGTTTTATGAAGTTTTTCATAAAATGTATGAAAATATCCATTGATTAAATGTGGAATAGTAGTTGGTAATGAGCGTATGATAATTGCTTTTTACAAGTAACTAGTTGCTAACTTTATTAAGGTTTTAATATGGGAATTACGATAAATTCATGTTGGTTAAAGTTATCAAAATTTCCATAGAAAGCCCCTAATCAAGTTAGGAACAAGTTACCTAAAAACAGCATGTATCATACACCCATAAGTGAAAATTTGCATTAATAACAATTTTGGTAAGTCACATGTAAACCATCACTGTAACCGTCACTGAAATTTTATTTAGGGGCATGTCACAGACTCAATTCCGATCGGATTTGAAAAAAAAAGTTGTTACTAGTAAAACGCAAAACAATTTTTTTTTTTTTCGGAATGAAATCACTTTCAAAAATCAAAGTGGAATTGAATTGCTAAAAGTGGTTTCATTCCGAAAAAAAGTATTTGCTTTGCGTTTTACGAGTGAACCACTTATTCCACTTCCGAACGGAATTGAGTCTGTGACATGACCCTTAATTGCACACTTTTTATGGTTTTCACCTAGTTTTTACACACAACAAAATTTTACTCCAAACTTAAATTGGTCTGAATTGCCATATAAGGTAAACTATAAAAGACAAAAACGCGATGACTTTAAAAACACGTGCTGCCAAAACGTAGCAACAACGAAGCAATGGAACAACACAAATTACCCTACATTTCATCATAAAATTTTAATGACTTAAAAAACTATTTTTCTGTTGCAAATTATATTATATTTTATAAGAAAAAGTCAAAAGAAACACTTATACGGAACTTTTCACTTGTAATTTCAATTAGATATAACCAGCATAACACACACACAAGTTTCAATAACAAAGCAAAAAAATATAAAATTATTTTATTTTATTAGAAAAAAGTTAATACACATGTAAAAATTACAATTAGACTAAACACGCGTGGTGTAATAAAACGTCGTATGTTTTTGTTCTGTTTTCTTTCTCTTATTCGCAACGCAGAGTTGTATTTAGTTCTAAAAAATCTTATGATATTTTTTAATGAAATTATGAAATCCAATGAAACAAGTTTCATAAAATTTGTTCATAACATGCATGAAATTTCAATCAGCTTATGAATTCCTTCATTTAAGTAATGAAAACAAAATAATGAATCCGCTTCATTAATATCAGGAAGGTTATTTTTTTTCAGTGTATAAGAAAAAATGGGGGAAAACTAAGCGATTTTAGGAGAAAACAGAGCGGTTTTTAGTCCGTTTTACGCTAACATGGCAACACTTTCTACGACTTAGGAGTGAGTGAAACAACAAAAACCGATCTGGCATCTATTTTTCTTATGGCGCGTTATATCAGTTTTCTCTTTCTAACCTAATTCGTAGAATAATTTGAAAATATTAACCATATGGTTCAGAACTACTTTTTTGACACTTGTCACTTATGTCGAGTCTGTATTAGTCTGTGGTAATACCACAGCAAAAACCGATCTGGCATCTATTTTTCTTATGGCGCGTTATATCAGTTTTCTCTTTCTAACCCAATTCGTAGAATAATTTGAAAATAATAACCATGGTTAAATATGGTTAAAGAATACTTTTTTGACACCTGTCACTTATGTCCAGTCTGTATTAGTCTGTGGTAATACCACAGACTAATACAGACTCGACATAAGTGACAGGTGTCAAAAAAGTATTAATGAACCATATGCACGCAAAAAAAAAATCTGTGTAAGATTGAGCAATCCTACTTGGTAAAACTTTTTTCATACCAAAAAAAAATTTTTACCAAATTTTTGCTAATATTATGCTTGTCGATGTTAAAGTAACATAATTCATTTTTTATGTAAAATAACCAAGTAGCTTGCACAATAACGCAAATTACCTGCACAAAAATTTATCGAAAGAAAACAACAAAAAAACAAATACAGACCGCCATTTTCATTTTTTTTGTGTGCGTTGTTTGTTTATTTTTTGTGTTATAAAAACGTAAAAAGGAAATTGATAAATAAAATAAAAATAAATTAATAAATAAAAATAAATAATTAGTTTTCTAAAAGATAAATAAATGCAAGATAAAAGAATGTTAAAGTTAATTTTACTTTCATCACTTAAAACACCATTCATTAAGAAAAACCAATGGAGTCCCAGACGTATGTTTCGATGAATAACAAATGGAATGATAAAGTGAGTATACCCGCATTCCGAAGACACCAATAAGGTTTAATAGATTTTTAGTGTTTGAAACCGGTATGGGAAATACCAGAAATGTCTATAATTTTTAGAAATTCAATTTTTCTTCTGCATTTTTTCAACTTGAACCCTTATAAAAATTAGTGTTTGGTAATAATTTTCTATTTTTACAGGGTACTGCTAAATAAATTTTTGAAGCTATGGCGAATCCTTCACTACAATAAAGAGCGTGGACACCAATCCTGCACGCAAAAAAAAACTTGTGTCGGAGTGAGCAAAAATCTGGCATAATTTTACCAAAAATATGCTAAAACTACAACCGACGAAGTAGTTTTCGTATTTTAGCCAAAACACTTATGTAAAAAATTTTGAAGAAAATGCTAACGCTATTTAAGCAAAAACTTGGTAAAATATACCAAAAGAAATATGGTGAAATATACCAAAATTATTTGAAAAGCTGACTAAAAATAATGCTAAAAATTACCACATTTATGCTAAAATAAATTTTAAATAAATTTTTGTAAAAATTTTTATATTTGTTGAATTTAAAATTTTCACAGAATAAATCCATATTAATATAATAAATGTTGTGTAGGATTTAATTTACCACCGACCAACTGACCCTTTTTGTACAATTTTCTCGAGTGACTGCTGCCTACGCTTCTTCTTGAAGTAAAGGATCCGCTATAGCTTCACGAATTTATTTAAAAGCATCCTGTAAAAATAGAAAATTATTACAAAACGTAAATTTTTAATTTAAAAAATTGGTTAACCCCATTGGTCTCTTGGTAAGGAGGAACACTTACTTTGTCATTCCATTTGTAACTCATCAAAACAGGTATGGACTCCCTTGGCTTTGGGTTTTTAGGTTTTAATTTTATAACTAAAGGCAGGATTGGTGTCCACGTTCTTTATTGTAGTGAAGGATTCTCCATAGCTTCAAAAATCTATTTAGCAGTACCCTGTAAAAATATAAAATTATTACCAAACACTAATTTTTAACTAAAAATCTATTAAGCCTTATTGGTGTCTTCGGAATGCGGGTATACTAACTTTATCATTCCATTTGTTATTCATCGAAACATACGTCTGGGACTACATTGGTTTTTCTTATTGAATGGTGTTTTAAGTGATGAAAGCAAAATTAACTTTAACATTCTTTTATCTTACATTTATTTATCTTTTAGAAAACTAATTATTTATTTTTATTTATGTATTAAATTATTTTTATTTTATATATCAATTTCTTTTTACGTTTTTATAACACAAAAAATATACGAACAACGCACGCACACAAAAAATACAAAATGAAAATGGCGGTCTGTATTTGTTTTGTTTTTTTGTTGTTTTCTTTCGATAAATTTTTGTGCAGGTAATTTGCGTTATTGAGCAAGCTACTTGGTTATTTTACATAAAAAATGAATTATGTTACTTTAACATCGACAAGCATAATATTAGCAAAAATTTGGTAAAAATTTTTTTTTGGTATGAAAAAAGTTTTACCAAGTAGGATTGCTCAATCTTACACAGATTTTTTTTTTGCGTGTGCCTTTAGGTATAAAATTAAAACCTAAAAACCCAAAGCCAAGGGAGTCCATACCTGTTTTGAGTTACAAATGGAATGACAAAGTAAGTCCTTACCAAGAGACCAATGGGGTTTACCAATTTTTTAAATTAAAAATATATGTTTTGTAATAATTTTCTATTTTTACAGGATGCTTTTAAATAAATTCGTGAAGCTATAGCGGATCCTTTACTTCAAGAAGAAGCGTAGGCAGCAGTCACTCGAGAAAATTGTACAAAAAGGGTCAGTTCCTCCTTACCAAGAGACCAATGGGGTTTACCAATTTTTTAAATTAAAAATATATGTTTTGTAATAATTTTCTATTTTTACAGGATGCTTTTAAATAAATTCGTGAAGCTACACTCATAGAAATATCTTAGTAGAAAAATTAGTAAACCCATTGTAGATCAAGTTTTACAAAATATTGCCGTATTCAACAAAAATTAATGTTGATATCGTTGAATAATCAGTAAAGTTGAATCAACTCTTTACATCGCTTATACAGAATTCAATAGATAAAACCAAAAAAGAAAAAACAACCCTGCTCGTTCATTTTTGTATTATCAAGTTGGTAGCAATGCATTGCAATGTGAAATTTGTTTGTCTCTTATAAAATTATTTTATGTGTTTGTTTCTTATAAAAATATTTAATATTATAAAAATAAATTAAAATAGGATCTGATGATCAGATTCTGATCTGTAAATATTTGGTAAGTAATAATATACATTGGTTATTTTATGTATTCATACTATATTATATTTTTGTTTGTTTTTTTAAGGCTTTTGATTTGGTGTCATTAGAAAACTGGAGAATGGCTTACGAGTGCAAAACATAAATAAAAGAAGTGTGTGAAAATCTTGTGTTGAAATATTGCAGCTTAAAAAGCCGGTGATAATTCTAAAAAATATTGTGATTTTTTACTTAATAAAAGAATATTAACAAATAACAACAAGCTTTTTTTTATTAATAATATTTCTTATATCAACAAAAATATGAGTTGAGTTTACAAAAAATACGAGTTGATTTACAAAAAAACGAGTTGATCAACTTTTACAAAAACTGACAACAATTTTTATTGAAATCAACATAAATATTTGTAGGGTCAAAATCAACAATGATTTCTGTTGAATTTACAATGATTTTCTTTGGGAATACAATGATTTTTGGTTGAGTGTATAGCGGATCCTTTACTTCAAGAAGAAGCGTAGGCAGCAGTCACTCGAGAAAATTGTACAAAAAGGGTCAGTTGGTCGGTGGTAAATTAAATCCTACACAACATTTATTACATTAATATGGATTTATTCTGTGAAAATTTTAAATTCAACAAATATACAAATTTTTACAAAAATTTATTGAAAATTTATTTTAGCATAAATGTGGTAATTTTTAGCATTATTTTTAGTCATCTTTTCTAATAATTTTGGAATATTTCACCATATCTCTTTTGGTATATTTTACCAAGTTTTTACTTAAATAGCATTAGCATTTTCTTCAAAATTTTTTACATAAGTGTTTTGGCTAAATTACGAAAACTACTTCGTCGGTTGTAGTTTTAGCATATTTTTGGTAAAATTATGCCAGATTTTTGCTCACTCCGACACAAGTTTTTTTTTGCGTGTGGTTAATATTTTCAAATTATTCTACGAATTAGGTTAGAAAGAGAAAACTGATATAACGCGCCATAAGAAAAATGGATGCCAGATTGGTTTTTGTTGTTTCACTCACTCCTACACTCAACCAAAAATCATTGTATTCCCAAAGAAAATCGCTGTAAATTCAACAGAAATCATTGTTGATTTTGACCCTACAAATATTTATGTTGATTTCAATAAAAATTATTGTCAGTTTTTGTAAAAGTTGATCAACTCGCTTTTTTGTAAATCAACTCTTATTATTTGTAAATTCAACTCATATTTTTGTTAATATAAGAAATTTTATTAATAAAAAAAACTTGTTGTTATTTGTTAATATTCTTTTATTAAGCATAAATCACAATATTTTTGTATTATCGTCGGCTTTTTAAGCTGCAATATTTGAAGATTTTCACAAAGATTTTCACAAACACTTCGTTTATTCATGTTATGCACTCATAAGCCATTCTCCAGTTTTCTGATGATACCAAACAAAATCCTTAAAAAAACAAAAACGTTTTAATATAGTATGAATACATAAAGTAATCAATATATTTTTTTACTTACCAAATATTTACAAATCAGATCCTTTTTTTATTTATTTTTATAATATTAAATATTTTTATAAAAAACAAACACATAAAATAATTTTATAAGAGATAAACACGATTCACATTGCTACCAACTCACTCGTCACTCGTTAATAATAAAAAAAAAATGAACGAACAGGGTTGTTTTTCTATTTTGATTTATCTATTGAATTCTGTACAAGCGTTGTAAAGAGTTGATTCAACTTTACTGATTATTCAACGATATCAACATTAATTCTTGTTGAATACGGCATTATTCTGTAAAACTTGATCTACAATGGGTTTACTAATTTTTCTACTAAGATATTTCTATGAGTGTAAGTCGTAGAAAGTGCTGCCATGTTAGCGTAAAACGGACTAAAAACCGCTGTGTTTTCTCCTAAAATCGCTTAGTTTTTCCCCATTTTTTCTTATAAAACTCTACTGTCGAGTCTGTATTTAGTCTGTGGTAATACCACAGACTAATACAGACTCGACATAAGTGACAGGTGTCAAAAAAGTATTTTTTAACCATATGGTTAATGTTTTCAAATTATTCTACGAATTAGGTTAGAAAGAGAAAACTGATATAACGCGCCCTAAAAAAAATGGATGCCAGATCGGTTTTTGTTGTCTCACTCACTCCTAATTCGTAGAAAGTGTTGCCATGTTAGCGTAAAACGGACTAAAAACCGCTGTGTTTTCTCCTAAAATCGCTTATTTTTCCCCCATTTTTTCTTGTAAAACTCTACTGTCGAGTCTGTATTTAGTCTGTGGTAATACCACCGAATATATACAGACTCGACAGTACTTATTCAAGCGAAATACGACTCTGTTTCATTTCTATTTTTTCTATGATTCACACGTACAGTTTCAAATCGTTTTTAGCAGCAATATTTTTAGCACTTTCTTTATTCTATTTCAGTATATTGACAGAAAATGCTAAAAATAATTGCTAAAAATGGTTTAAAACTGTAATACCACAGACTAAATACAGACTCGACAGTAGGGTTTTACAAGAAAAAATGGGGGAAAACTAAGCGATTTTAGGAGAAAACACAGCGGTTTTTAGTCCGTTTAACGCTAACATGGCAACACTTTCTACGACTTAGGAGTGAGTGAAACAACAAAAACCGATCTGGCATCCATTTTTCTTATGGCGCGTTATATCAGTTTTCTCTTTCTAACCTAATTCGTAGAATAATTTGAAAATATTAACCATATGGTTAAAGAATACTTTTTTGACACCTGTCACTTATGTCGAGTCTGTATTAGTCTGTGGTAATACTATGTTCAGATTGGCCTTGTTGAGAATGCGATTGTGGGGAAACGCTGGCATATCCCGGTTTTTATTAAATGAGCGGTTTTCTGAAAAAAAAATTGGCAGCACTAAAATTTTTTTTTTGTGTGCATTAGGGGGGTAACATAAAATTGAAAAACCTGGCGACAGATTTGGTATTTGACCATCCACCTGGAATTCACCATTGTGGCAATTCTCCTCAAATCCCGACTGGACATTTGGGGTGATTGTTTTTGCAGTTGCTGTGGTCACGGAACAACGATAGCAAGGTTTGGCAGGCCTGTGGGAGACTGACCATGCCAATTTTCATGTTGTATGCCAATAAAGATGGGACACAGGGAATATTGAGGGTGCTGGAACATGAAAATTCGCTGGAAAACGCAATTTCCGTGGAGCAAACTGGTCCACATACTTTGTTTTGTTTGCCCAGGAATTGTACAATTGAGTTTCATGCGTTTTTATTGTTTGTGCCATTGGTTTGGTAGCACGCCATTATTTTTTTTATTGTTGTTTTAATTGTCTCGTTCTTTTTGTTATTAGTTTTTGTTAATTATTAGTATTATTTGCTCGTAATTTTTTGTTAGTAGCTTTAGTAAATTTTGTATTCATTTTTTTATATTAGTAAATTAATTTTATCAGTAGTTTTTTTTGTATTTTTTTGTTTTTTTTATTATTTTTGAGGAGATCGTGGCCGATACAAGTAGTGCCCAAGTACTTGTATGTGGAACGTAGTTAAGGGTTGCCTAAGGTTGTTTTTTAATGTTTACGCAGAGTTGCAAATTTAGGGTAGTAGAAAAAGGGATAAAAAAATCCCTATTTTCTCTTAAACTGTTAGTTTTGAAAACTATCTTTTATAGCTTCTTATGGATCCGAGGGGGGGGGGTAAATTCAAAATTAGAGAGATTAGAAATTATGTTAGAATGTGTTGGTATTTAGTTTTTTGTCTAAAATGCAGTTAAATAGAGGTTTCTATATATTTTGTTTTATGTTAAATGTTGGAAACATAATTTTTAGCTTTGTTTGAAATTGGAATCAAATTTGGCGGACATTAATCTACCAGAAACGAACAAAGAAAGTTTTAATTAAAATTGTGCGGAATTAAGTGAAAGTTTAAAAAAAAGCACAGTGAATATTTTATTGAAATTTTTTTTAAAAACTCAAAGTTTATTAATTTTCTACAAAAATAAAAACAGATAAGGTAATTTAGTGCGATTAGACAAATGATTAAATATCAATTTTCTAATATAAAGGAATTCTTTTAGATCTCCTTAAAATCAATTCAACAAATTTTTATAGAAGTCGAGTTTGGGGAAACCATTTTGATTTCCGAGTTTTTATCCTTCATGTTTTTTTGTATTCCTGAAAAGGAATTATAGAAATTTCAAAAGTGTATACGAAAGCCGTAAGTGTTAATCATAAAAATAGTTAGTTTTCTTAATATATATTACAGAATTTGTTTCTTTGTAAATACAGTGTGGTCCACTAATTGTCCCAAGGAAAAAGTTGGAAAGCTGAGAAAAAAGTGAGAGGAAACCATAAAGCCAGTTTATCCGACATAATATAGTGACCACAGGAATTTTAAGGTAACACTTTTCGTTTTTTTATAATTGTTTGTGCGAGCGATATTTTGGGAAGACGCGCCATAAAGTACCAGACGCGCGGCGTAAAAAGGAGTAGCTTCCTTTCTTGGAGCAACCCTTGTGGAACACAAATTAGGAAATTAAAGTTTCACTGAACGTATCTCAAATAAGTTCCAAAAATTTAAGAAAAAGATAAGTTCGGCGGGGAAAGCTAAATTTTGAAAAGGAAGAGGAAGAATTATCTAAAGAGGGAGAAATTTTTTTATTTAAATTATCTGTGGTGCATAGTTTTCGGCGCCAAATTTTTATTCCCACTTTAAGGGGAAAATTTGTTATAAAGTTCGGTGGTTAGTCTTTAAAAATCATATTTTTTTTGTTTGTGCGTTATTTATTTTATTTATTCAATTTTTTTTTAATTTTTTTGTATAACTATAAGTGCATGTTAGGTTAAGTTTTCAAATCAGTTTTTTATTTTCAAAATTTTAGTTTTTTTGTGAGGGATTAAGCCGATATATGACCGGGAGGAATAATTAGGTCAAGATCTAAAGTAGTTCGACCAAAAATTCAAACTAAATTAACTCCAGAGAGCTCTTTTGAGGGAATTACAAAATTTAGTTAAAATTTGCGAAAAAAAAAAAACCAGACGAAAAGAAAGGTCTGGAAACATATAAATTGGATTAATCCTAGGTTAAATTTTTTTTTTGTATTGTTATATGTAATTTTTTTTTTAATTCAAAATCAATCAATTTCATTTTTATTTTTTTTTAGTTTAAATTTTTTTTTTATTTTCTATTCATATAGTAAAAATTTTAATAGCATGTTAGTGACATAATACCTATATTTTATTTTTTTTTTGTATATCATTTTTAAATTTTATTCAAGTTTTAAGTTCGGGTAATTTTGAGTCTCCGTAACCGGTGATGTTAAAATCAGTTTAAAATACACCGTCAGTACCAAATCTGCAAATACAATAATTTTATTAATACCAAAATTCGTTATAAATCTTTTAAATACAAATTCAGTAAAAAGTTAAATGCGGATAGTATAGGAGATTCAGAAAATTGTTTTTGCCACCTTTATGTTTTAAGTTTTATTTGTTTAATAAATGTATTTTTTATTTAGTTGAAATTTTAAATCAATATGTGTTGCTAAATTTATTTGTGGGAGGTAAAGGAAGGGACAATGGGTCGTTTTGGTGGAAATAAGTTAAGAGGATAAGGTAAGTTGGTGTCATTTAAATTAAGGGGTCATTTAATAATATATCCAAAGTGACCAGGTTGGGTGGGTTATGAGTGGGAGTAGCTACCATCTTAGCTCCCAAAAGTCTTCGTTTTAGTGTGAGTGGTTGTCATGTGTTTTTTAGTCCATTTTTATTCATAGTTTTACTGCTGGACCCTGAAGGTGTTACAGGGTTGATAATCCACACCCATAGCTCTGCCAAGCCGGCAAAATAGTAACACGGGAGAGGGGTTCCATAACAGTAAATGGCGCCCAAAGGTAAAGCAAGCAATATATTTTTTTGAAATAGATTTTTTTTTGGTTTTAGATACTAATGTTCAACCCATATCCATATGTGTATCAACATATTGGGGACGTAGTGAATTGAAGCTTGAAAGTTTATTCATTTCAATTGTTCAATGCTTATGAGTTTCATAGGTGTCTTACGGCGGGTTAATTAGGATTTGAATATATTATTTAATCCAACTTCGAAGCTTAGTCATTAATTTAGACTAATTGTTCGAAGTGGTTAAATGTTTTTTTAAGTTTACTAGTTGAAATTGTAATAGGCTTAACAAGTAAATTGAGTTAATTGCTATTTAATTTCTTCAGAAAATATAGTAGAGAATCACATATTTGTCGTTACAAAATGTTTGTTCTATAAATTACTAGTATAGAACTCTCACACTAAAGGAAGATATTTTTTTTAATTTTATTTTTTTTAATTTAAATTTTTTTTGATTTTGTTTTGACACCAACAAGTACACCAGTTTTGAAAACGAGTATACTAATGTCCTTTCTATACCTCCATATGTAAAAGTGTTTTGTGAAAAATTGTGTTTGTGCATATAAAAGTATTTGTCGTATAATTATTGATTTTTTTATATATCTATTTTTCTTTCATATTTAAATTTTGAATTTTCAGCCGTTAGAAAAAAAGGTCATATATTTTTACAGTTTTTAGTATTTTTTTTTCTTTTCTCGAATTAATTTTTTTTAATAATTTTTATTTTGAATTGAGACGGACAAAATGGTTTTCGGACATACACCTGTAGGGGCAACAAATGCACCTCAGGGTGATACTGGTGCAGTAGGTCAGGAAAGCAATTTTCATGACTTAGCAGCTTCGATAGTTCAGAGAACACCAGCTGGAAACGTTCCGACAGTACCGAATTATAATTTTCCTCCACCCAATATTCCACACACAGGAACAGAGCGGAGGGAAAGTCCTAGTAGATATGTTAGGATGATGAAAAATTTAATAGCCGAAAATGCAGGTTATAGGGAAAACTTAGAACAGAATATTGATAAAAAAATTGATAGTAGCTTAAAAGCAGGTTTTGCTGACATAATAAAGGAACTTCGAAACATGAATTTAGGCGGTAGACAGGGAGATGATTTGCTTAGTTTAGGAAACTTAAATTCGGAAGAGGGAGCAGCTGGTGGAGAGCCTTATATACCGGAAAATAACAACAATTTTATGAATAATCCAGCTCAAAGAAGATTGGATTATGACGGAGTACAGGCTAACTATCGACCAAATGAAAATCAGATACCAAGACATGCAATCTCAGACATTGGAAGTAATTATACGCCTCATCGCGGTAATAATATAAGGGTCGATAAATGGGATGTAATGTTCGATGGAAGTCCAAATGGAATATATATAGATGATTTCATCTTTCAGGTTGAGTTCTTACTAAATCAACGTAAGTGTTCATGGGCGGATATTAAAGGCGATTTTCATAAACTCTTAAAGGGTGATGCTAAAGAATGGTATTGGCTATTCATCCAAGAGAGAAAAGATATTAGTAAATGGGATGAAATGAAAGATGCGCTAACCCAGCAATACAAATCGAATAGAAGCTACTATGAACGCTTACGTGATCTAGAAGAGCGAAAACAACGTGACGGTGAAACATTCGACGCATATTTCCAAGCCATGAAAAAACTTAGGGCTAAATTGCGTCAGCCATTGCCAGAAGAGGAAATGATAAAAATTTTAAAAAAGAATCTACGACCAGAGGTGTCCAAAATTTTATATTCGATGAAAATCTATACTGTTGAACATCTAAGGGATGAGTGTAAGGATGTGGATAAAACTTACGTGAATGAAAATCAACCACCGAAAACAAAAAAAGATGTCCCAACCAGCTACGTCAATAAATTTTCAGCTCCACGTCGTTCATATCCGGTTAGTGAAATCCATCATAAAGAGGAAGTTTTCGAAAATTCTGATGATGTCATAGATCTGCTGGAAGAAATTACTAATCAACCAAGGTCCAATATTAAAAAACAAATTATGCTTACCTGTTGGAATTGTCAAGAACCAGGACATTCATTTATAATGTGTACTGCTGAACGAAAGCGGTTTTGCTATCGCTGTGGTTCACCCGGCGTGATCACTCCAGAGTGTCCAAAATGTTTGGAAAACCCAAAAAGGGGTGTGACAAAACCGGGGGAGTCACGCTCTACTCAAACTCCCGGCAAATAAAGGGTTTAAATGAGCAAGCCACCCAAACGGAAATACCACCAGATGATAAACCGGAAACTCCGATAAAATACCAAATTCTAAAACGGAAATGTAAAACAGAAAATAAAAAAGTTAAAAATGTTAGAAAATTTAAAATTGTTCCAGTACAAGAAAGGTTAGAAAAATACAGGAAAATTAGGGATAGAATTTTTAATGAGGAAATAGCCGAAAGGAAAATAAAGAGAATCAAAAATACTAGGGAAAAATTTGAGAAAATTAGGAAATTAAAAAATCAGGTTAGGGATTCTATGATAAATTGTTCAGAGTTAGATTCTAGGGATAAGGATCCGAGAGCTTATGCAAAATTTGAGATTGACAAAGTTTTAATAACAGGGTTACTTGATTCAGGAGCGTCCATAAGTCTCTTGGGTAAAAATTGTGACGAAATCGTGAAAATTATTAAAGCGGAAGTTAAACCCTTTTGTAGCTTTATAAAGACAGCAGGCGGAAATCATTTTTCAGTAATAGGGAAAATTGAAGTAAATGTTAAATACAACAATAAGGAAAATAAAATGACTTTTTATCTTTGTCCCGATTTAGTACAAAAAGCTTATTTAGGTATTGATTTCTGGCGACTTTTTGAACTGGCCCCAGATATATTTAAAGTAGATGAGATCAATACAGAAATTTTAAATGATTTTCCACTGAATCTGGACAATGTAGTTCAACATGAACTCACTCAAAATATGAAATTAAAGTTAGAAGAAGTAAAAGCAAGTTTCAAATCTTACGAAGAGCACGGATTGGGAAAAACTGATGTAGAAAAGCATACCATAGAACTATTACCAGGAGCTCAACCGATTAAAGAGAGGTACTACCCAGTCTCACCGGCTATACAAGAGCTTATATACGCCGAAGTAGATGAAATGTTACGGTTAGGAGTTATTGAAGAATGCCATAGTCCATGGAGCAACCGTTCCACTCTTGTGAGAAAACCTGGGAAAAATAGATTATGCCTGGATGCGAGAAAATTAAATGAGAGAACAGTAAAAGACGCATATCCCATTCAAAACATAGAGGGAATCCTAAGCCGGTTGGAAGAAACTTTTTATATAAGCAGCGTAGACTTAAAATTTGCATTTTGGCAAATCGAGCTTGATGAGAGTTCAAGAGCCTACACAGCTTTTACCGTGCCAGGACGCCCTTTATACCAATATGTCGTGATGCCTTTTGGACTTTGCAATGCGGCGCAAAGGCTGTGTAGGCTCATGGACAAGGTCATCCCAGAGGAATTAAAGTCAAATGTATTCGTATATCTAGATGACCTTCTAGTAATTTCAGCCGATTTTGAAAGCCATATGAAATTGTTGAGTAAAGTTGCACAGTGTCTCAGAAATGCTAATTTAACAATAGGGTTAAAAAAGTCAAAATTTTGTTTTAAAGAATTAAGGTATTTAGGATTTATAGTAGGAGGTGGGGTGATGAAACCTGACCCAGAAAAGGTAGATGCTATTAGGAAAATTCCAATCCCGAAAAATGTTAGAGAGGTACGCAGTTTTCTCGGTACAGCAGGGTGGTATCGAAGATTTATTCGAAATTTTTCAGCCATAACCACACCTTTAACAAATTTGATAAAAAAGGGAAAGAAGTTTGAGGTAAACGAAGAGGCTTTAAAAAGCTTTGAAAATCTTAAACATGCTTTGACACACGCGCCTGTTTTAGTACATCCAAATTTCAAAAAACGCTTTTTTATTCAATGCGATGCATCAAATGTTGGGGTTGGAGCAGTCCTTTTTCAAAAGGACGAAGATGAAAATGAAAGACCAATATCCTTTTTCTCACAAAAGCTAAATAGCGCACAAGCCAACTATAGCGTAACGGAAAAAGAGTGTCTGGCAGCTATTTTAGCGGTAAAACGATTCAGGCCTTACGTTGAACTCATGCCCTTTACAATCATAACAGACCATGCGAGCTTGAAATGGCTTATGTCTCTTAGAGATCTAAATGGAAGATTAGCTCGCTGGGCTCTTCAATTACAAACTTATGATTTCCAAATAGAACACAAAAAAGGATCTGAGAACATAGTTGCCGATACGTTATCGCGATTAGTTGAAGAAATAATCAGCCCCGAAGATATTTTAGGTTTTTCTACGACCGAATTTGAATCCGAAGAGTACTTAGATTTGATAAAAACAATAAGCGAGAATCAAGAACGATTTCCCGATATAAAAATTGAAAACGGAATGGTTTTTAAAAGAAACAATCCTACTGTAGATCAAGAAACCGAAGAATTTGAGTGGAAAGTATGGATCCCTGAGAATCTAACAAATTCATTGATTAAAGATGCCCATGAACCGAAAGATAAATGCCATGGAGGAATAAGAAAAACATTGAACCATTTGAAACAAAAATATTACTGGCCCAATATGATTGTACATGTGAGAAACTTTATTAGAAATTGTGAACTTTGCAAAGAGTGCAAAAGCTCTAACCAACATCTTATGCCTAGTATAGGAGACGAGGTAGTAACCGAACGCCCTTTCCAAAAGATTTATATCGATTTCTTGGGAAAATATCCAAGATCGAAAAAGGGAAACGCGTATGTGTTTGTAGTTGTAGATCACTTTACGAAATTTGTTTTCATTAAAGCCATGAAAGATGCGACTACACAAAATGTGATACAATTTCTCGAAGAGCAAGTTTTTCAGCAATTTGGAGTGCCGGAGACAATACACTCCGATAATGGTAAACAATTTGTTTCCAAGGAGTACAAAAAAATGATAGAAGATTATAAAATTAACGATATGAAAACCGCATTCTATTCCCCGCAATCTAACGCAGCCGAACGGGTAAATCAAAGCGTACTCAATGCAATCAGGACATATTTGGATAATGATCATACAAATTGGGATCTCAATTTATCCAAAATTGAACTTGCATTGAGGACATCGGTTAGTGTTGCTACGGGAGTTACACCTTTTTTCGCTCTTTTTGGCTATAATTGTTTTACTTGTGGTAGGGACTATAAATTGGCGAAGAAACTTAAAGCATTAAGCGACGGGGAGTTGTACATGTTAGATAGAAAAGACAGAATCTCATTACTTAGGGACAAAATAAAGCAAAATTTACACCAAGCTTATGAGAGAAGTGCAATTCGATATAACAGAAAAGCTAGGACCGTCCGCTTTGTTCCTGGACAGGAAGTTTATAAGAGGAACTTTGTACTAAGTAGCTTTAAAGATAACAGAAATGCAAAATTTTGTCGTAAATATACTAAATGTAGAATAGCTGATGTTTTAGGTAATAATATGTACAGGTTAGAAACGTTGACCGGAGAACCTTTAGGTGTACATCACGCAAAGGATATCAAACAATAGGGAGAGTGCAATATGGCTGAAGTGGAAACGGAAACTTACCAGTGCAATATTTTTTTTTGGTGCAATATTAGAGTAAGTTGTGTTTCTGTCATTAAATTATATTTTTTTTATATAAAATTTATACATCATTTATATTCAGCCATATTATTTTGTCCAGTGTTGTTTGTTCCTTCTGTGATATAGATTTAAAGCTTAATTTTATTACTTTTTCCATATAGGTTTCCAAAAACTCATATAGTGTTCAAGAGCATGACAAAATTATCAATTTAAAAAAGAAAATGTTGAAAATTTAACGATTTTTTTTGATAATTTTTTTAAAGGATACTAGTTTAAGTGAAAATATAATTCAAGATGGAAGGTGATTTAATATTTAGCTGTAAGCTAAATAAACGTTTAGATAACGTTTGTTTAATTAACGTTTTAATAACGTGAAAAAAAAAAAAAAAAAGAAAAAAAAAGATAAATAAATCTGATGAATAGTTCCAGAGCTATACTCGATTATACACTGGATCTGTTCTTAGGATTTTTAAGGCGGGAATTCTCGCAATAATAATGGCAATATTTTTAATTAAATATTGTACATTGTAAAAAATTCCTGAGAATGGGTGGTTTCGAGATTTTAAATAGCAAAGGAACATTAACATTTGGTAAATAATTAGCGTATAAAGCTTAGAAGAAAGGAAAGGAAAAACTTCTAAAAGGAAAAATTTATTTTAATTGAGCGGTCGATATGCTTGATAGATTTCAAAAAGTTAATTGAGATTTTTGGTTATTAAATTTAAAATTTAGTCAAGTTGATTAAAAATGATTTTTTTTTACTTTAAATAGATTGAAAAAAAAACGATGAAACTGTTTTTTTTTTAGATTTTTGTAAGAAAATCGCTATTTTGTTTGGTAAGACAGTAGAATAGATTATAGGAAGTAGGGTACAGACAATAAGATTCAAAAGAATTAAAATATTTAGGGTTATGATTAATTTATTATTTGAAAGCTCTGATGGTGATTATGGAAACCAGTGGAAACAAGTTTTAAATTTTGTTATTTTAGATATTAAGGTTTAGTCTGTGTCAATGTTAACTGATTTATGTGTAGTTTGTTTCTATATTAAATAATTCATGTTAAGTATATGTCGAAAAATCATGGCAGTCAGAGATATAAAGGAATCAATTAACCGAACCTTTTTTTTTACAGTTAAATTTTTTTTTTAAATTTTAAATTCTTAAATTTCAGTGAAAGAATCGATTCTTTTAGGTCTCTGACGTGTTATTTGAAAGAATTAGGAAAAAAAATGACAAAATAATTTAAAATGATTTAATTTACCAGCAGGAAATCTGAAATTTACAATTATGTATTTGAAGAACTCAAATATAAAGTGCTGAGGAATTAAATCTTTTAAAGTTCTGACAATTTTTTTTTTTAAATGTGGAGTAGGGTGCTACTAGTACCATCAAGTTTTAAATTGCCCGGCTAACTCAGAATCGATAATGGGTTTTAAATTTAACGTGGGTGTAGCCTACGTTGGGCGCTGAATGGAGAATTGATAGGGTTAAGGATACGTACCCAACCTGGTCGACGCATTCATCACACTGTCGTTCCTTCAGCAGGCTTGGTAACCCCAGAGTTTTGTTGAGAATGCGATTGTGGGGAAACGCTGGCATATCCCGGTTTTTATTAAATGAGCGGTTTTCTGAAAAAAAAATTGGCAGCACTAAAATTTTTTTTTGTGTGCATTAGGGGGGTAACATAAAATTGAAAAACCTGGCGACAGATTTGGTATTTGACCATCCACCTGGAATTCACCATTGTGGGAATTCTCCTCAAATCCCGACTGGACATTTGGGGTGATTGTTTTTGCAGTTGCTGTGGTCACGGAACAACGATAGCAAGGTTTGGCAGGCCTGTGGGAGACTGACCATGCCAATTTTCATGTTGTATGCCAATAAAGATGGGACACAGGGAATATTGAGGGTGCTGGAACATGAAAATTCGCTGGAAAACGCAATTTCCGTGGAGCAAACTGGTCCACATACTTTGTTTTGTTTGCCCAGGAATTGTACAATTGAGTTTCATGCGTTTTTATTGTTTGTGCCATTGGTTTGGTAGCACGCCATTATTTTTTTTATTGTTGTTTTAATTGTCTCGTTCTTTTTGTTATTAGTTTTTGTTAATTATTAGTATTATTTGCTCGTAATTTTTTGTTAGTAGCTTTAGTAAATTTTGTATTCATTTTTTTATATTAGTAAATTAATTTTATCAGTAGTTTTTTTTGTATTTTTTTGTTTTTTTTATTATTTTTGAGGAGATCGTGGCCGATACAAGTAGTGCCCAAGTACTTGTATGTGGAACGTAGTTAAGGGTTGCCTAAGGTTGTTTTTTAATGTTTACGCAGAGTTGCAAATTTAGGGTAGTAGAAAAAGGGATAAAAAAATCCCTATTTTCTCTTAAACTGTTAGTTTTGAAAACTATCTTTTATAGCTTCTTATGGATCCGAGGGGGGGGGTAAATTCAAAATTAGAGAGATTAGAAATTATGTTAGAATGTGTTGGTATTTAGTTTTTTGTCTAAAATGCAGTTAAATAGAGGTTTCTATATATTTTGTTTTATGTTAAATGTTGGAAACATAATTTTTAGCTTTGTTTGAAATTGGAATCAAATTTGGCGGACATTAATCTACCAGAAACGAACAAAGAAAGTTTTAATTAAAATTGTGCGGAATTAAGTGAAAGTTTAAAAAAAAGCACAGTGAATATTTTATTGAAATTTTTTTTAAAAACTCAAAGTTTATTAATTTTCTACAAAAATAAAAACAGATAAGGTAATTTAGTGCGATTAGACAAATGATTAAATATCAATTTTCTAATATAAAGGAATTCTTTTAGATCTCCTTAAAATCAATTCAACAAATTTTTATAGAAGTCGAGTTTGGGGAAACCATTTTGATTTCCGAGTTTTTATCCTTCATGTTTTTTTGTATTCCTGAAAAGGAATTATAGAAATTTCAAAAGTGTATACGAAAGCCGTAAGTGTTAATCATAAAAATAGTTAGTTTTCTTAATATATATTACAGAATTTGTTTCTTTGTAAATACAGTGTGGTCCACTAATTGTCCCAAGGAAAAAGTTGGAAAGCTGAGAAAAAAGTGAGAGGAAACCATAAAGCCAGTTTATCCGACATAATATAGTGACCACAGGAATTTTAAGGTAACACTTTTCGTTTTTTTATAATTGTTTGTGCGAGCGATATTTTGGGAAGACGCGCCATAAAGTACCAGACGCGCGGCGTAAAAAGGAGTAGCTTCCTTTCTTGGAGCAACCCTTGTGGAACACAAATTAGGAAATTAAAGTTTCACTGAACGTATCTCAAATAAGTTCCAAAAATTTAAGAAAAAGATAAGTTCGGCGGGGAAAGCTAAATTTTGAAAAGGAAGAGGAAGAATTATCTAAAGAGGGAGAAATTTTTTTATTTAAATTATCTGTGGTGCATAGTTTTCGGCGCCAAATTTTTATTCCCACTTTAAGGGGAAAATTTGTTATAAAGTTCGGTGGTTAGTCTTTAAAAATCATATTTTTTTTGTTTGTGCGTTATTTATTTTATTTATTCAATTTTTTTTTAATTTTTTTGTATAACTATAAGTGCATGTTAGGTTAAGTTTTCAAATCAGTTTTTTATTTTCAAAATTTTAGTTTTTTTGTGAGGGATTAAGCCGATATATGACCGGGAGGAATAATTAGGTCAAGATCTAAAGTAGTTCGACCAAAAATTCAAACTAAATTAACTCCAGAGAGCTCTTTTGAGGGAATTACAAAATTTAGTTAAAATTTGCGAAAAAAAAAAAACCAGACGAAAAGAAAGGTCTGGAAACATATAAATTGGATTAATCCTAGGTTAAATTTTTTTTTTGTATTGTTATATGTAATTTTTTTTTTAATTCAAAATCAATCAATTTCATTTTTATTTTTTTTTAGTTTAAATTTTTTTTTTATTTTCTATTCATATAGTAAAAATTTTAATAGCATGTTAGTGACATAATACCTATATTTTATTTTTTTTTTGTATATCATTTTTAAATTTTATTCAAGTTTTAAGTTCGGGTAATTTTGAGTCTCCGTAACCGGTGATGTTAAAATCAGTTTAAAATACACCGTCAGTACCAAATCTGCAAATACAATAATTTTATTAATACCAAAATTCGTTATAAATCTTTTAAATACAAATTCAGTAAAAAGTTAAATGCGGATAGTATAGGAGATTCAGAAAATTGTTTTTGCCACCTTTATGTTTTAAGTTTTATTTGTTTAATAAATGTATTTTTTATTTAGTTGAAATTTTAAATCAATATGTGTTGCTAAATTTATTTGTGGGAGGTAAAGGAAGGGACAATGGGTCGTTTTGGTGGAAATAAGTTAAGAGGATAAGGTAAGTTGGTGTCATTTAAATTAAGGGGTCATTTAATAATATATCCAAAGTGACCAGGTTGGGTGGGTTATGAGTGGGAGTAGCTACCATCTTAGCTCCCAAAAGTCTTCGTTTTAGTGTGAGTGGTTGTCATGTGTTTTTTAGTCCATTTTTATTCATAGTTTTACTGCTGGACCCTGAAGGTGTTACAGGGTTGATAATCCACACCCATAGCTCTGCCAAGCCGGCAAAATAGTAACACGGGAGAGGGGTTCCATAACAGCCTCGAAACCCCGTTGAAACCCCGTATTTTCATTTTAAAAACTCACCTGTTCACACACAACAATTTTGATATTTATGTACACGCAAAAAAAAAATCTGTGTAAGATTGAGCAATCCTACTTGGTAAAACTTTTTTCATACCAAAAAATTTTTTTTACCAAATTTTTGCTAATATTACACTCAACCAAAAATCATTGTATTCCCAAAGAAAATCGCTGTAAATTCAACAGAAATCATTGTTGATTTTGACCCTACAAATATTTATGTTGATTTCAATAAAAATTGTTGTCAGTTTTTGTAAAAGTTGATCAACTCGTTTTTTTGTAAATCAACTCGTATTTTTTGTAAACTCAACTCATATTTTTGTTGATATAAGAAATTTTATTAAAAAAAAAGCTTGTTGTTATTTGTAAATATTCTTTTATTAAGTATAAATCACAATATTTTTTAGAATTATCACCGGCTTTTTAAGCTGAAATATTTAATCAAGATTTTCACACACACTTCGTTTATTTATGTTATGCACTCGTAAGCCATTCTCCAGTTTTCTAATGACACCAAATCAAAAACCTTAAAAAAAACAAAAAAAAATATAATATAGTATGAATACAAAAAGTAACCAATGTATTTTATGCCTTTATGATACTTGCTTGTTTCAAGTTACTTGTTGCTGCATTTATTAGGGTTTTTCTATGGGAATTTCGATAAATTCAAAATTTTTGGTTTAAGTTATTGAAATTTTTATAGAAAAACCCTAATAAATGCAGCAACAAGTAACTTGAAACAAGCAAGTATCATACGCACTTTATTACTTACCAAATATTTACAGATCAGAATCTGATCATCAGATCCTATTTTTATTTATTTTTATAATCTTAAATATTTTTATAAGAAACAAACACATAAAATAATTTTATAAGAGACAAACAAATTTCACATTGCAATGCATTGCTACCAACTTGATAATACAAAATTGAACGAACAGGGTTGTTTTTTCTTTTTTGGTTTTATCTATTGAATTCTGTATAAGCGTTGTAAATAGTTGATTCAAATTTACTGATTATTCAACGATATCAACATTAATTTTTGTTGAATACGGCAATATTCTGTAAAACTTGATCTACAATGGGTTTACTAATTTTTCTACTAAGATATTTCTATGAGTGTATGCTTGTCGATGTTAAAGTAATAGTGCATTCACATTGGCATCGAAAGAATGTACTATAACATAAAGCCGCCCAGAGACACAATACATGTTGGATGACTTGTTAGTTGACGAAAAAATATTTTCAAAATACACTTATCCGACATATTTATACACATGTTGGATGACCGCTCACTTTTTTAGAATTCTTGAAGGAGTAACATGAAAATTTTTTTTATTTTTCAACTCTTTTTTATGTTTTTTTAATATATTTAGGTTAAAATTTACTTTTTAACATCATTGCTTTATACAAAAACATTACTTTGTGAAAAACAATAACAAATAATGAATTAAAACGTCTCTGTTCGTACAACGGTCGGATGACAAGTCAATACACCATCCGACATGTCATCCAACTTTTCATCCGACCATCGAAAAATCAAAACTTTTTGATTTTTCATCCGACCAGCCATCCGACCATCCGACAGCCCCATACACGAGAAAAATTACATTGGTCATCCAACAAGTCATCCAATTTGTTTGAAATGTATGGGAGCCTTAATTCATTTTTTATGTAAAATAACCAAGTAGCTTGCACAATAACGCAAATTACCTGCACAAAAATTTATCGAAAGAAAACAACAAAAAAAAAAACAAATACACTAAGAAAAAAAAATATTAAAATCAAACAGAAACAACTTTAAGTTAAATATAAAACAGTGACGAAATAGAACAAAGTTTGTTTTTATTTAATTTAAATATGTTTCTAGTTGTTTTTAACATGACACGATTAGTAGACAACATTTTAAAATTAAGATGTAACAATATTGTTTTAAAATTGGCCATGCTAAATTTAAATATGCAACAAATTTTAATTTAAAATTGACCAATATTAATTTAAATATGGGAAATTTTTTTCTTTTGCAGCTTTTTACTTACCTAAAAACAATGAAATTTAAAATAAAACAATACACATTTTGGTTTTAGTTTTTTTTTTATTTTTAAATTATTTTTATAATATTTTTTTCTGTATACAGATCGGCATTTTCATTTTGTATTTTTGTGTGCGTTGTTCGTTTATTTTTTGTGTTATAAAAACGTAAAAAGGAAATTGATAAATAAAATAAAAATAAATAATTAGTTTTCTAAAAGATAAATAAATGTAAGATAAAAGAATGTTAAAGTTAATTTTGCTTTCATCACTTAAAAAACCATTCATTAAGAAAAACCAATGGAGTCCCAGACGTATGTTTCGATGAATAACAAATGGAATGATAAAGTGAGTATACCCACATTCCGAAGACACCAATAAGGTTTAATAGATTTTTAGTTAAAAATTAGTGTTTGGTAATAATTTTCTATTTTTACAGGGTACTGCTAAATAAATTTTTGAAGCTATGGCGAATCCTTCACTACAATAAAGAGCGTGGACACCAATCCTGCCTTTAGTTATAAAATTAAAACCCAAAGCCAAGGGAGTCCATACCTGTTTTGATGAGTTACAAATGGAATGACAAAGTAAGTGTTCCTCCTTACCAAGAGACCAATGGGGTTTACCAATTTTTTAAATTAAAAATTTATGTTTTGTAATAATTTTCTATTTTTACAGGATGCTTTTAAATAAATTCGTGAAGCTATAGCGGATACTTCACTTCAAGAAAAAGCGTAGGCAGCAGTCACTGGAGAAAATTGTACATAAAGGGTCAGTTGGTCGGTGGTAAATAAAATCCTACACAACATTTATTATCCCAGCAAAAAATAAACGAAGTGGTTCAAAAAGAATTAGTGGTTTCACTACATACAAAGTAGCGATAGGTACCGAACTTCATATTCCGTAGGAAGTACTTTGAAAATCACTTCCAAAAATGCTACAAAATAACAATAAAAACATCTTTCACCAGTTCTTTGCTTAATGATTTTGAAGTACCTTTTTCATATGTTATTAGGAATCAAATCACCACAACATATGAACTTCTTTTTCAACTGAAACAATTAGAATGAGGGTGATACACGAAGTATGTAATTTTTTCTACGTCCATCTTCAAATAGATTTAGGTTTTGCAAAAATGGTGACAAAATTTGGTAATGGCATTTCATTTATCTTTATTTAGAGCTTAAAAAATCGTAAAGACGAAAATCGATTATTGTTAAATTTTTCAAATTTCATATCTTATATCAAAAAAAGTTGGTCCTAAATTAAATAAATACATTTACGAACTAAAGCGGATGTTGCTGCATCACATTATTAAAGATTGTTTAGGCTTTTTAGAAAATTGAGGTATAGGCTTGTGGTCAAAACAAACTTGTGAATCAATTCGCCGTGAATTTTTATAGTTTTGTGATCTCTATAATTACTCATTTTTTTAATTCGAAGTATATACGTTAGATTATCAATGAAATAAATTTTTCTATCACGTAAGGTTTTTAAGATATTCGCGTTTAAATATTGAAATATTTGGGTCTCCTCTGTAACGTATTCTTAAGATGCTCAAACACAATAGAACTCGATTTAGTAAAAATAAGGGATCTTTATTCCAAATCTGGCATCCAAACTTTTCTATCGCGTACTGTTTCTGAAATATTGGCGTTTGAAAAACTCAAACTCTACTGTTAAGGTGCATACAGACGACGCAATATTATGTACAATATTCAATTATATTGATGGTGTGTGGGTAAGATTGACCATTGTACAATCGTCAATATTACCCACACACCTTCAATATAATTGAATATTGTACATAATATTGCGTCGTATGTAGGTACCTTTACGCACTTATATTCTTTATAAATCACACTAAAGTTTTCAAACGCGAATATATCAAAAACAGTACATGCTTGAACGTAAGAATACGTACATGGATGCAACGTAAGAATACGTAACAGTGGACCCCTAAAAGTGCTTTTTTACTTTTTAACAACGAATATCTCAAAAACGGTACGTGCTAGAAAAATTTGGACGGTAGATTTAGAAGCAGGAGACCAAAATCTATAAGTTAGAAATTTCACTGGGAGGTTTTTGCTGTCGAACAGTGTTTTTAGTGTAAATATTATAAAAAAATACTCTTTCAATTAATCTTACAAAAATAAGTGAAAAAAACTTATAATTTAGAAGTTCTAAATCACCAAATATAAATGACATAATCACACCCAAAATGCGAAGAAATATGTACTTCTAAAGAAGTGACGAAAAAAGTGCTTCCAAAAGGTCAAGTTATATTAACATCCGGATCACTACTTCAGAAGTTGTGATAAAAACACTAGTGATATATGTTATACTTAAGTGTCAATCTTTCGCCACTGAAAAGTGGCGATAAAAAGAACATACTTTGTGTGTCACGCCCATATTAAATTCATCAATGTTTCAGTTGAAGAAGAAGTACATCTGGTTCATAAGTTGTGGTGAATTTTGTAGTGAATGGTAAGCTCTTTTTTTGCTGGGATATTAATATGGATTTATTCTGTGAAAACTTTAAATTCAACAAATATACAAATTTTTACAAAAATTTTATAGAAAAATTATTTTAGCATAAATGTGGTAATTTTTAGCATTATTTTTAGTCACATTTTCTAATAATTTTGGTATATTTCACCATATTTCTTTTGGTATATTTCAAGGAAGATATATAAAGGAATGCTTCCAAACAAGTAGTTGGTCGCCATAGTTATTTTTTTGATTAATATCAGAACAATAATATTTACGAATTTTTCAAGAATACAAAAAAAAAAAACATTTCAAAATATTTGAAATTTGTTTTGGTTCTCATAAATATTTAAGAAAAAAATTTAAAAAATGTAAACAAATTGAAATTATTTATGGAAAGGGAATAAAGTAAAAATCAAAATTTGATTAAAAAAGAAAATAAATATTTAAATGTCGTTATTGTTATTGTTCTGATTTACGTCGTTGGTAGCAGTCCTTTATAATTAGTCCATGGTATATTTTACCAAGTTTTTCTTAAATAGCATTAGCATTTTCTTCAAAATTTTTTACATAAGTGTTTTGGCTAAATTACGAAAACTACTTCGTCGGTTGTAGTTTTAGCATATTTTTGGTAAAATTATGCCAGATTTTTGCACTCCGACACAAGTTTTTTTTTGCGTGTAGGTTTCGGAAACCATCACATAAAAAATATTTTTGTTGACTAATTTTTAACTAATTTAATTATGCTGAAATTATTTTTTAACACTGTTTAATTTTATTTTTATTTCAAATAAATAAATATTTTACAGAAATTTTGTAAATAAATTGATTTCTTTATATATTTATATTTGGCATTTTCCCATTTTCTCTATTTCTCATTGTCGCACAGTGGTCAGAATATGTAAAAATATGAAAATTGTAAGGTTTCGATCGTACTTTCGTTGAAACCTCACTACAAAAAGGTTTAAATTTGTGAGGGAAAATACGTATTTTCAAATGAGGTTTGGCACGAAACCTCGTTGGACATGGTTTCGAGGCCAATCTGAACGTACTATAAGCACAGACTAAATACAGACTCGACAGTAGAGTTTTACAGGAAAAAATGGGGAAAAACTAAGCGATTTTAGGAGAAAACACAGCGGTTTTTAGTCCGTTTTACGCTAACATGGCAACACTTTCTACGACTTAGGAGTGAGTGAAACAACAAAATCCGATCTGGCATCCATTTTTCTAATGGCGCGTTACATTAGCTTTCTCTTTCTAACCTAATTCGTAGAATAATTTGAAAAAATTAACCATATGGTTAAGAACTACTTTTTCGACACCTGTCACTTATGTCGAGTCTGTATTAGTCTGTGCTATAAGCACAGACTATAAACAGACTCGACAGTAGAGTTTTATAAGAAAAAATGGGGAAAAACTAAGCGATTTTAGGAGAAAACAGAGCGTTTTTTAGTCCGTTTTGCGCTAGCATGGCAACCCTTTCTACGACTTAGGAGTGAGTGAAACAACAAAAACCGATCTGGCATCTATTTTTCACATGGCGCGTTATATTAGTTTTCTCTTTCTAACCTAATTCGTAGAATAATTTGAAAATATTAACCATATGGTTCAGAACTACTTTTTTGACACCTGTCACTTATGTCGAGTCTGTATTAGTCTGTGCTATAATTGTGAATTTGGTATTAGCTGTACGTGTGAACAGGGCAGCAAGCAGCAAAATTTAAATATATATTTTGTTGTTGTGTAAATGTGAAACTTTTGCTGTCTGATGCTGTTGTGTCTCTTCACAATACAGCAGCAAACAGCAAAATTGTTACATGTATTTTGTTGTTGCGGCAACAACAAAATACATGTAAAAATTTTTCTGTCTGCTGCTTGCTGCTGTATTGTGAAGAGACACTCATTAAAAAAATGTTATGTATTTTACACGTTATACAACACTGTTTTTTTAATCGACAATTCCTTTTCACATTTACTTTTGTTTACGGATTAATAATTAAAAAAAGTAAAAGATAATTAAAAAATGTTATAAGTACTTTGAGAAAAAAAGAAATATAAAAATTCTTTAAAATTTAGTAATAATAATTGTAAAACATCAATAAAATATACATACAAACATGACAAGTGGACGTTTTCCTATTAATGGTGAAGCGGCTTCAGGCAGTGAACAGAATTCTGCTACGTCAGCTACAACAACAAATACAACAGGTGTAGTTGGTGTTGATGTTAGTAGTGTTGTTGGCGTACCATTAGAAATAAGAGAAAACGAAAAAATCAGAACATTTATCTTTACCAGCAGCCAAGGAGACAATAGCAATAGCACAACATTGCAAAGAACTGAACGAACACATGCAGAAGAATTGGAAATAAAAATACCAGAGGTAAAATAATTGTTGTATTTATTAATGAATATCATTAACAATACTGTGTGAAATAATTGTTTATGTAATATTTTTTCTTTTAGCTTTTACAAAGTGGTTATTCATTTTACACGTGGCCCTGTGCTCCTATATTAGCTTGGTTTTTGTGGGAACGTCGTCGTTCGTTGGTTGGCAAGCGTATTTTGGAATTGGGTGCCGGTACTGCTTTACCCGGTATATTGTCCGCTAAGTGTGGTGCTCAAGTGACATTAAGTGACAATTGCATTTTACCGAAATCTCTTAATCATATACGAAGATCGTGTGCCGCAAATAATCTACAGCCTGGTCAAGATATTGAAGTTATTGGTTTAAGTTGGGGACTCCTGCTAAACAGTGTATTTTCTTTGGGGCCACTGGATTTGATTATAGCTGCTGATTGCTTTTATGACCCGTGTGTATTTGAAGACATTATTGTGACGGTTTCCTTTTTGCTCGAACGTAATCCAACCGCCAAGTTTTTATTTACCTATCAAGAACGTAGTGCTGACTGGTCTATTGAAGCTCTATTAAAAAAGTGGAAACTTTGTGCTGTTCAAATAAATAGTGACGATATTGGAAAAGCTTCTGGTGTTGATCTGTTAGAGATTTTAGGTGGTCATACTATACACTTAATAGAAATAACTAGAGATTTTTAATTTGTATTACTAAAACATGTCTAACTTTGTACGTCACACTTATAAGCTATTTGTTGGCAATTTACCATGGACTATAGGCCAAAAAGAATTGCAAACTTATTTCTCAAAATTTGGACATGTCTCTTCATCGGCCATTGTTTATGATAAACAGCAGGGTTTTTCGAAGGGTTACGGCTTTGTAACCTTTAGCAGTGGCGATGCTTATAATAGTGCCTGTAATCAAAATACACACTTTTTAGAAGGACGTGTACTTAGTGTTAAGGAAGCTAATAATCAGTAAGTTTTTTTTTTATTTTCTATTAAAATTAAATAAAAAATGAAACATGTACTTTGAAGTTAATTCAAAGTGGAATTTTTTTTTTTGAAAAGTTAAAAAATAATTAAAAGAAACATAACAAGAAAGTAATAGTCGGTCAAGACCTACTAGGTAATAACATACAACAATGTTTCACTGAAAATGGGACCCAAGTCCAAAAGTGAACCGATTGGATCTATATTAACATATGTTTTTAGGCTGGTGTGTAATTTTAAAAATGTTGCAGGACGCCACCTCAGTTGGACTATATAAGCTGACGATAACAAAGAAGAAAATAAGAATTACTGTTTTCATTTTCTTAAAACCAAATATTTTAGTAAATTATATTAAAGAGGCCCTATGCACTGCGAAACGATCTATTGTGCAGCCTAAAAAGTGCCCTAAATATTCAGGCTTTTAATAAAGCAGAGAATCCTATTTGGTAGAGACTTCCACACGTCAGTCGGAGATATTAAGTGTCCCCCCACATGTTAAAGTCTTCTACCAGTCAGTCTTGGGCATGTACAAAGTATATGTTCCGCTGTCTTCTCCGCAGAATCTGCACGTGTCCGTGTCAGATAGATTTTTCTTTCTAAGTTGGTAACGTAGGTTACAATGTCCAGATAGGTAGGACGTAAGGATTCGAAGATCCTTTTTGTCCAAAGACCACCGCAAAAGTTCCAATGTTCCATTAACTTAGATTCACTCCATATTCTGAGTCTTTCTCTACCATGTCCCGATAGCAGACCAAAAAATGGTTCAGGGCCAATGAAGGGTCGACTGGCACCACGATTTGTCAAACAGTCGTCGCGTTCATTCCCTGTGTGATCCTCATTTCCTGGAATCCATACGAAAATTTTAGTAACTTGGGTTTGTAACTTGGATAATAATTCACCTCGTGGTGAATTATTTTCGTCAATATTTTTTTCATCAATTTTTTTTATCAATATTTTTTTTTTTTTTGAGCAACTATTTTTTTTATCAATATTTTTTATCATCAATATTTTTTTTTTCATTAATATTATTTTTAATCAATATTTTTATCAATATTTTTTTCATCAATATTTTTTTCATTAAAATTTTTTTCATAAATATTTTTTTTTTCATCAATATGAAAAACCAAAAATCAAACCGTTCAGCAGAATTTTGAGGAGCAGCTTTCTCTTTTGAAGGCTACCAATGCAAAATTCCGCTTTTATGCCCTCCAAAAAACTTACTTCAAAAATCTGCAATCAAAACGATTTACCATTTTTTATATAAATTGTTTATTAAATACATACATACTTCATTATCAAAATACAAATTTAGCAAGTTTTCTGCTTAAAAAACTACATATTTTCTATTTTTTTAAATAACTCTTATAATTACTGCCTACAGCTTCGGTTATAGATTTAAAACCTTTATCTTTTAGTATATCAGTAAGTTCAGATTTAATACGAGTCACAACAGGAGGACCGTGATATATAAACGACGTATAAAGTTGTAAATAAGAAGCACCAGCTTCTAGTTTTTCAAATGCATCTTTGCCACTTGAAATACCACCTACTCCAATAATGGGTATTTTACCATTAGTCTGATAATACATCTGAGCAACTAGTTGAGTAGATTTTGTGCGTAAAGGAAGACCACTTAGACCTCCAGTTTCCAAAGTATTTAAAGAAACTTCTTTAAGATGATCACGAGATATTGTTGTATTTGATATTATTAAACCATCCACTCGACAATTTTTTTTATTCACCACTGAGGCAATATCTTTAACATCTTGTTGTGTTAGATCCGGCGAAAGTTTAAGTAATACTGGAACTTTGTTGTTAGCATGCAACTGATTACGTGTTTCTATGACCGTTTCTAGTAGAGCCTCCAAATCTTTTTTACCTTGTAGATCCCTTAATCCAGGAGTATTAGGACTGCTAACATTAATTACTAAGTAATCGGCAATAGGACCAAATATTAAAACACCCTGTTTATAATCTTCTTTTGCTGAAGGCGACGTCTTATTTTTGCCTAAATTTACACCCAAAGTTCCTTGAAACTTTCCCGAATCTTTAAGAGCCTTCAAACGTTTAAATACTTCAGCATGACCGTCACTATTAAAACCATAACGATTTATAATGGCTTCATCATGAGGTAAACGAAATACTCTTGGTAATGGATTACCAGGTTGGGGTTCTGGTGTAACAGAACCGATTTCAACATAACCAAAACCTAATTGAGCCAAACCTTCTACAGCTTCTCCTTGTTTATCAAAACCAGCTGCAATACCGAGGGGATTAGATAAAGGCATGCCAAAGAATGATGTATTCTATAAAAAAAAAAGAGTTTGTAATTAAAGTTTTGGCATGAGTCCAGTTGACTTTCACCAATCAAATCTAGGCCGCTGTTCCAAAAAAATGTAAAAATGAAAATTTCCGATTTTTTTGGTGTTCTAGATTTCATATCCGGGAACTCATTAGGAATACCGAACTTGCTAAAAATAAAAAAAAATAAAATATGACCTTGACCTCTGACCTCTAAAAAGTCGAGTGTGGTGTTCAAACCCGTGGGGACGTACTCCGTTTGGGAGGGGCAGGGGTTTAAAGTTAAAATGTTTTTTCTTAAATATTTCAAAAACTACTTATCCGATCAAGACGGTTATGGTATTGTTAGAAAGGGTAATTAAAGACCTTTCCAACGGGTTGCAACATGACGTAGTTTTATTAACCCTTTAAGTGAAAAAACTTGATTTAAAAAAATTTGAACTAGACTTTTTTTACAAAGTGCTTATTATCTCAAAACCGCAAAATAAACATTTTTTTGTCTATACAGGCTTGTAGCCAAGATTTTAAGCTTTCATTTGCGCTAAAAAACGGCGCTGTAAGTCTAAAACTTACAGAGATATTAAGGGTCAAAGTTGTTTTTTTAAAACTTTTTTCAGGGTTTTTGTTAAAATTGTATTTGTAGAAACATACCGACATCTGACAAACTACTAATCGAATTTTTAAATTTTTTTCTGCGTAGCCGGTTTTCGGCCGGGCTTAGGGATTACAAACTCCATAAATTAGTTTAGCGGCTTCGCTAAATAAAGTTTTTTTGTGTATCAAGCGGTGACATGACATAATCCCTACGGACATAATCCCCATTTCCGTTATGGCCCAGCAAAAAAAGAGCTTACCATTCACTACAAAATTCACCAAAACTTATGAACCAGATGTACTTCTTCTTCAACTGAAACATTGATGAATTTAATATGGGCGTGACACACAAAGTATGTTCTTTTTATCGCCACTTTTCAGTGGCGAAAGATTGACACTTAAGTATAACATATATCACAAGTGTTTTTATCACAACTTATGAAGTAGTGATCCGGATGTTAATATAACTTGACCTTTTGGAAGCACTTTTTTTATCACTTCTTTAGAAGTACATATTTCTTGGCATTTTGGGTGTGATTATGTCATTTTTATTTGGTGATTTAGAACTTCTAAATTAGAAGTTCTTTTTTCACTTATTTTTGTAAGATTGATTGAAAGAGTATTTTTTTGTAATATTTACACTAAAAACACTGTTCGACAGCAAAAACCTTCCTGTGAAATTTCTAACTGGTCCTTATAGATTTTGGTCTCCTGCTTCCAAATCTACCGTCCAAATTTTTCTAGCACGTACCGTTTTTGAGATATTCGCTGTTAAAAAGTAAAAAAAGCATTTTTAGGGGTCCACTGTTACGTATTCTTACGTTGCTTCCACGAAATAGGACTTGATTTCATATAAAATGGACCTCCTGATTCCAAAACTGCAATCCACAATTTTCAAGCATGTTCTGTTTTTGAGATATTCGCGTTTGAAAAATTTTAGTGTGATTTATAAAGAATATAAGTGCGTAACAGTAGAGTTTGAGTTTTTCAAACGCCAATATTTCAAAAACAGTACGCGATAGAAAAATTTGGATGCCAGATTTGGAATAAAGATGCTTTATTTTTACTAAATCGAGTTCTATTGTGTTTAAGCAACTTAAGAATACGTTACAGAGGAGACCCAAATATTTCAATATTAAAACGCGAATATCTTAAAAACCTTACGTGAAGAAAAATTAATTTCATTGATAATCTAACGTATATACTTCGAATTAAAAAAGGAGTAATTATAGAGATCACGAAACTATAAAAATTCACGGCGAATTGATTCACAAGTTTGTTTTGACCACAAGCCTATACCTCAATTTTCTAAAAAGCTTAAACAACCTTTAATAATGTGATGCAGCAACATCCGCTTTAGTTTGTAAATGTATTTATTTAATTTAGGACCAACTTTTTTTATATAAGATATGAAATTTGAAAAATTTATTAATAATCGATTTTCGTCTTTTCGATTTTTTAAGCTCTAAATAAAGAGAAATGAAATGCCATTACCAAATTTTGTCACAATTTTTGCAAAACCTAAATCTATTTAAAGCTGGACGTAGAAAAAATTGCATACTTCGTGTATCACCCTCATTCTAATTGTTTCAGTTGAAAAAGAAGTTCATATGTTGTGGTGATTTGATTCCTAAGAACATATGAAGAAGGTACTTCAAAATCATTAAGCAAAGAACTGGTGAAAGATGTTTTTATTGTTATTTTGTAGCATTTTAGGAAGTGATTTTAAAAGTACTTCCTACGGAATATGAAGTTCGGCACCTATCGCTACTTTGTATGTAGTGAAACCACTAATTCTTTTTGAACCACTTCGTTTATTTTTTGCTGGGGGGGATTATTACCAAATTCATTTCGGTCATATACCCCATAATGGTAGTGGGGACTATGATCGAAAATTATTTGGACATAATCCCAATAAAAAACGGACATAATTCCCAGATTTATGGGGATAATGACCACGTAACAAGTGACCATAATCCCCATTATGGGGATTATGTCTTCTATACTAATTGGTCATAATTCCCAAAATTAAAAGATTTTTTTTTTACTTAATTTTTTCTGCGTAGCCGGCCTTTGGCCGGGCTTAGGGATTACAAACTCCATGCATTAAACCCACCCTCTCTGCAGAAAACGGGGATTATGACCAAAATTGCTTTGGACTTACTCCCCATAATGTGAATGGGGGTTATGACCGAAAAAAGTTCGGTCGTAATCCCAACAAGGAACGGACATAATCGCCTTGGGACTGTGACCGTTTTGGAAACGGTCATAGTCCCCACAACTATTATGGGGATTATGACCGAAATGAATTCGGTCATAATCCCCATTTCCGTTATGGGGGTAATGTCCGTGGGGATTATTTCCTGTCACCGTATCAAGCCTTTTGCCTGGTTAAAATCACTGTTTAATGATACCACATTCGTCTCGATCGGACTAGTAGTTTGTCAGATATCTGTATGTTTCCAGAAATCAATAAAATTTTAACAAACATCCTGAAAAAAAGTAAAAAAAAATAAAGTTACAACTTTGACCCCTAATATCTCAGTAAGTTTTAGACTTACAGCGCAGTTTTTTGGCGCAAATGAAAACTGGAGGTCTTGGCTACAAGCCTATATAGACGAAAATGTTTATATACGTGCGATTTTGAGATATTAAGCATTTTGTAAAAAAAGTCTAGTTAAAATTTTATAAAATGAATTTTTGTCGCTTAAAGGGTTAATTGAACTACGTCATGTTACCCCGTTGGAAAGGTCTTTAATTACCCTTTCTAATGATACCATAACCGTCTTGATCGGTTAAGTAGTTTTTAAAATATTTAAGAAAAACCACTTTAACTTTAAACCCCTGCCCCTCCCAAACGGGGTACGTCCCCACGGGTTTGAACACCACACTCAAAATCTAACAGTCCAAGGATTAAGGTCATATATATTTTTTTTAATTTAAACAAAGTTCGGTAAAGTTTATTTATGCCAAAAAAACAGTGAATTCCAGAATATATTATGTCAATCTTACCAATATCTCGTCATCTTGTTTGGGTGGTTTACCAATAAGTTTATATTTACAGGCCCACAATGCTAATTTGTGACTAGTTTCTGCTGGCAGTTGTCTAGTGGCCGGCATCAATATTTTTTCATAAAATTCGCGGTGGCCTTGATGAATGCATATACCGGAAAACACCAATCCGCCTCCAGTACAAACCAATGCCAATGTTTTTAACTTATTCTAAAATGTAAATATTTTTTTATATTTATTGCAACTTAAATAATATAAAAATTCAACCCTACCGCAACTCTTCGAGTATTAGCAGCCATATTCTTTAAAAATTATTAAATTTTGTTTAACAAATCAAATAATGTTGCAAAATTATTAAACGACAGAGCGTTAGTCTTTGGACAGAGCTAACATTAACAGATGATTTTCTTAACATAATTATAAATACTAACGGTACTGTTAAATATAACACTTTCCAACACTGGCTAAGTTAACAGCTGTTAAATTTTACAGAACATACGGTACTGTTAAATTTTCTACTTTCCAGCACTGTATAAATTAACAGCTGTTTTCTTTTACAGGCCATAACAAAATAAATTTTCATTTCGACATGCTGTTACGGCGATTTTAATTGTTTAATTTAAATTATTTAAAAAAACTAGTATTTAACTTAACTGTACATAAAGTGTTAACCAAAGGATTTAGCCGATAGAACTATTACATTTTTTATTCATATATTTTAAAAGGATGGAAACAGATTTACAATCTGCTGTTTTTAACCCTGCGATGACGGCCATGACCTCCGAGGCCCCTAGACACAATTTTATCAACGCACTAGTGGTAATGTAAAACTTTTTAAACACTACATTGTTTTGGAACAATTCTACATTTCTCTGATCAAAAAAAAAAAAAATATCTCAGATAGAACTTTTAGTACTGTGTCCAAAAAAAAAAAAATATTGTCGGTGGCCCATGGTTCCCGAGTCATGGGCCTCAAAAATTCGGATATCGAAATTGATATGTATTCTCCAATAATGGTCCGATCTGACCAAGATTGGTTTCATTCGAAAGCTTATTCAAATACCTTTATTTAAAAAAAATTGAATTCATTAACCCATAACTCTGGAACCATGGGCCGCCGAATTTTTTTTTTCTCTTTTGGACTCACCTAAATCATTCCTTATAAGGGTTCAAGTTGAAAAAATGCAGAAGAAAAATTGAATTTCTAAAAATTACAGACATTTCTGGTATTTCCCATACCGGTTTCAAACACCCCAGTTAGTGTCATCATCAGTAGGATTCCTATTTCTAAAAAAAAAAAATTGGACCAATGTCTGCCAACTAGACTTGTTCCCAATTCTATTATAGATTCTTTGCTCCAGTTTTTTTTAAATAACCCAACGAAATCTAACGAAACAAAAAATCAAGGATCGGCGAGATATATCGCTTTAAAGTTTAACCCCAAGTTTCTGTAATACGAACGCCATTCGTTCGTTACGAATTTGTGTGTATTTTGTTATTGTAAAAAAATACATGCAAATTCGTCGCAGACGAATGGCGTTCGTATTATAGAAACTGGGAGTAAATCAAAATTTCCTATATCTCCGCTTGTAAAGATCCGATAGGAATAAATATAGTACCATTGGTAGGGCGATTTCAACACATATTAAACTATCTAAATTTGATAAAAAAAAATTTTTTTAAAAAATGAAAAAATTATCTCATCCATATTCGCATTAATTTTTTAAACTAGTTTAAAAACCTTAACATGTTTAAGTACCTTGATTATGGAACTATGTAATAATAGCCTTGTTTTTTGCAGACCGGATTTAATAGCCTTGTTTTTGCAGACCGGATTAAGATTAGGATTAACTTTATTTTGTTAAAAAACGGGTCAAATCAGGTCCAGATTTTTTTTATAATTTTTTTCTAAAATTACATAAAATTAGTAAATATAAACAGGAAATCAAATTAAGCTTTGACCAAAATGTAAAGAATGAAAAATAAATTTAGTTAAATCCTAGGATTAACTCAGATTTATAAATATATTTATACCATTTTACATTTTGGACAACGCTTAATTTGTTTTCCTGTTTATATTTACTAATTGTATGTAGATTCAGAAAAGTTTTTTTAAAAAAATGTCTGGACTTGATTTGACCCAATTTTTAACTAAATAGAGTTAATCCTAATCTTAATCCGGTATACAAAAAACAAGCCTAATATGCGTTAATATTTTTAGATAAATTTTACCCTTTAATTTTGTAAAACGCAACGACCCGCGTCGTCAAAATTTCTGTGTGATTTTTTTGTTACAACAATTAATTACATTGAAATTTTTACAACTCGGCGCATTGCGTTTAACAAAATTAGGATTTGTTTTTTTACAAAAAATCTAATAATTTTTCTACACGAAAAATTTCTCTGGATTTGACAATTTTTAGAGAATAATCACAATTGGAGCGGGAAGCGGAAAAACGCAATTGTCCTCATAAAAATAGAATTGAATCTAGTTTGGCGGAAAAACGCGGCGGAATTTTGTTGTCATATAAAACGTATGTGAGCAGTTGCGGAAAAACGCTTCCCGCTCCAATTGTGTTTATTCTCTTATACTCGAAAAATGTTTCAGAACTAATTTTTCATACCAACAATTTTTCCATAAGAAAGATAGTTTTAATTTTTGAGATTTTTTTTTAAAAGAAAAATGTCTTATTAGGGCTGTTAACTTATTAAAAGCTAATCAATGATAATCAATGATAATTAATTTATCAAGAATTAATTAATCAATGATTTTGGCGCCCTATGCTCCAATGGGAGTTAGAGGAACATATATATATATATATATATATATATTGATCAATTTCATGTAAATTTGACGTTTGCAAAGATTGATTAGCACTAATCATTAATTATATCGTGATAAGTTATCAGCCCTTAGAATTTAAAATTTTTTATGAAATTTTGAAAAAAGTTCTCAAAAATTGCAAAAATTTTCCTGAATATTAGACAATGATGTTTCACATTATTTTAGGCTGGCGGTGTTGCTGGTATGGTAGTGGATATAGCATTATTTCCCATAGACACTGTAAAAACTCGCCTTCAAAGTGAAAGAGGTTTTTGGAGAGCTGGAGGATTTAAAGGCATTTATAAAGGTTTAGCTCCCGCAGCTGCTGGCAGTGCACCTACAGCAGCACTGTTTTTCTGTGCATATGAAAATTTCAAAAGAGTTTTTAGTAATATTGCAGGATGTAGTAAAAATTCACCATATATACATATGGCTTCAGCATCAAGTGCTGAAGTGGTAAGTTGTTAAATCTATTTAAATTTATTTAGAGAAAATAATTAGAACAAAATATTATTACAGTTAGCTTGTTTAATACGAGTACCAGTAGAAATAGCTAAACAAAGGAGGCAAACGTTAGGTAATAAATCCCAACAAGGTGCTTTTCAAATATTATGGACTGCCTATAAAACGGAAGGTTTAAGAAAAGGTGTTTATCGTGGTTTTGGTTCTACTATAATGCGTGAAATACCCTTTAGTTTAATACAATTTCCTTTATGGGAATTCTTTAAATTACAATGGACCCCAATGACCGGCTTAGAATTAACACCATTTTCGGTAGCTATATGTGGTGCAGTAGCTGGTGGAATATCTGCCGGTCTTACTACACCCTTGGATGTAGTTAAGACTAGAATTATGTTAGCAGAACAAAATAGTACTTTACGTAAATTACCTATACCAAAAGTATTGACTTCTATATATAAAGAAAGGGGCCTTAAGGGGTAAGTTTTTAATATATATTTCGCCTTCACCTCAAGTATTTTTTTCTTTTTGTTTATCTTTACTTTGATATTTAGGTTGTTTGCTGGTTTTGTGCCTAGAGTAATGTGGATAACTTTAGGAGGTGCATTCTTCTTTGGATTTTATGACTTGACAACACGACTTTTAGGAGCAGATAATAATATACCAACAAATGGTTAGAGATTTTTTTTTAAATCTATAATAATAGAATAAATATATATTATTTAATTTTTACTAAATATTGTGTTAAAATTTACTAATATTATATTAGTTTTTGTAATGTTTAGTAATTTTGTGCAATAGATATTTTTGGTTTTGACTAGCAGTGTTAATACTGAATTGGTATGATCCTTGTGTCAGACTATTAAGTAAATAATTCGGAAGATTTGTTAAGATGAGAAGTACTCAAGTAGTTATCATAACGCTGAAAATAAAAAAACAGTTAATAATATCAATAGTTGCATAATTTTTTGGATATACTAAAGGTTTTTAAGGCGTTCTAAGGACTTTGGGTGTCTGTAAATTTTTTTTTTCACCTATTCTAGACTGGTGAAATCGGGACATATCACTTAAATGTCTTAAAATACTTATCACGTGACATGTGAAAATTAAACTTATCACTGTAGCTGGATTTTTAGCTAACGTGTATATCCCATACAAATTTCACGTTCTTTTTAGTTATATACGCAAAATTATGTCAAATTTGTAAAGGAGCAAAAAAAAATGTACTTATTTGTACTGATTTTTTGAAATGTGTACTGATTGTACTGATTTTTAAACATTTCAAAAAAAGAATAACTTTGTTCGAAAATTTTTTACTAAAACTTGAAATTTCCTAAAATAAGTAGAATAGTTTTTTATAACATAAGTCTGACACTGAGATAATTTATATGGAGTTGCAAGAAGTTTAGAGTTAGCGAATCAGAAGGCTTCTTAACGCAAAATGTATCTGAGCATGAGTTATTTGGATCTTCACAAATTTATATGAAAAACCGCACAGAATCTTGAAAATCCTATATTTTTAGAAAAATAATGCAATTGCATAAATGCAAATGAATCTGAAAAAAGTCATTATAAAAAGTGCTCAGAACTTAAGGGAAAATTTCTCAAAATCTGAGAGATTTTCTTTTTCTCAAATCCTGTGGATTTTTGTTATTTGTTCTACATTAATACGATATTGTCGGTAAAAAATTGAAATGAGGTTGTTTGAAGTCAAATAAATTTTCCGCAAAATAACGACAGTAGTTTATGACAGTTGTTTTTTTAAGTTGTTTTACTGAAAAACTAATTGACCCCAAGTTTGTTAGTTAAACAAATTTGAAATTTTTTAAATGGTGGAAAAATTCGTCAGAGTTTTCACATAGGAAAGAATTTTCAGTGAGTTATTTGAGAAAAAACCAATGTTGGCAATCGATACCTTTTCAATACCGTTATCCGTTTCAAAACCCTTTAAATTGAATACCGGTACCAATACCAATACCGAAACTCAGTTTTGGTGTCGGATACCGGTATCCAAAAACCTTTTCCTTCGGTATCGGTACGTACCGGTATTGAAACGGTTTTTCTTAAAAACCATATTTTTTTACAAAAAAAAATTAATAGAAAGTTTGTATATTTTTCGGTTTTTGTAAATAAAAAATCGTTCTCCAAATGCCTCACCGAAGTCTCATAAAAATCAAAAAAAAATCTTTTGGCACCCACATCGTGAATTAAATAAAAATTTAAAAAAGCCACTTCATTTGCGATGCGAGAGCAAAAGAAAATTATTGATATTCACGAAATTTTTAATGATTCATTTTGACTCCCAATAGAAACTTTGTGGACCCCTTTTGTTTAGTATAGTTTTTTGGGGATTTTTATTTAATCCGTGATGTGGGTGTCCAAGGATTTTTTTGATATATACATGACTTCTAGGAAGGCATTTGGAATACTAGCATGAGGTTTTCCACCATAGTATAATTTTTTGAAGTGGCTTAACTCGTAGAAATCGTCCATAAAAGTCCCATAATTCGCGAAAATTCGTCTAGACAGGGAATACCTTTTTTTCCAAATATATAACACCAACAAAAAAAAACTTGGTTGCCTAGAAATAAGATGAAATATGTAATTTGTTGGGTGTTTTACTTTAACCGCGATGCAGGAGGGAAATAAATTTTACGGAGTCATTTTGACACCCAATGGAAACTTATTGGACCCTTTTCAGCTCAAACAAAAAAGAAAGGTAAAAACCGATACGGCCTTATATTTATGTACTAAAAACATAGGAAAATGTTCAGCAAAACCGGTCTACACCTTTTCCAATTGAAATTCAGAAAAGATCAATTGTAATTCAGAAATCACAATTGAAATTCAGAAATCCCAATTGAAATTCAGAATAGCCCAATTGAAATTCAGAAATCATAATTGAAATTCAGAAAAGCCCAATTGAAATTCAGAAATCACAATTGAAATTCAGAAAAGCCCAATTGAAATTCAGAAATCACAATTGAAATTCAGAAAAGCACAATTGAAATTCAGAAAAGATCAATTGAAATTCAGAAAAGCCCAATTGAAATTCAGAAAAGCACAATTGAAATTCAGAAAAGCCCAATTGAAATTCAGAAAAGCACAATTGAAATTCAGAAAACCCCAATTGAAATTCAGAAAAGCACAATTGAAATTCAGAAAAGCACAATTGAAATTCAGAAATCGTAATTGAAATTCAGAAAAGCCCAATTGAAATTCAGAAAAGCACAATTGAAATTCAAAAATGTCCAATTGAAATTCAGAAAAGCATAATTGAAATTCAGAAATCGTAATTGAAATTCAGAAATCGTAATTGAAATTCAGAAAAGCCCAATTGAAATTCAGAAAATCACAATTGAAATTCAGAAAATCACAATTGAAATTCAGAAAAGCCCAATTGAAATTCAGAAAAGCACAATTGAAATTCAGAAAAGCCCAATTGAAATTCAGAAAAGCACAATTGAAATTCAGAAAAGCACAATTGAAATTCAGAAAATCACAATTGAAATTCAGAAAATCACAATTGAAATTCAGAAAAGCACAATTGAAATTCAGAAAATCACAATTGAAATTCAGAATAGCCCAATTGAAATTCAGAAAATCACAATTGAAATTCAGAAAAGCCCAATTGAAATTCAGAAAATCACAATTGAAATTCAGAAAAGCCCAATTGAAATTCAGAAATCGTAATTGAAATTCAGAAAAGCCCAATTGAAATTCAGAATAGCACAATTGAAATTCAGAAAAGCACAATTGAAATTCAGAAAAGCCCAATTGAAATTCAGAAAAGACCAATTGAAATTCAGAAATCGTAATTGAAATTCAGAAAAGCCCAATTGAAATTCAGAAAATCACAATTGAAATTCAGAAAATCACAATTGAAATTCAGAAAAGCCCAATTGAAATTCAGAAAAGCACAATTGAAATTCAGAAAAGCACAATTGAAATTCAGAAAATCACAATTGAAATTCAGAAAATCACAATTGAAATTCAGAAAAGCCCAATTGAAATTCAGAAAATCACAATTGAAATTCAGAAAAGCCCAATTGAAATTCAGAAATCATAATTGAAATTCAGAAAAGACCAATTGAAATTCAGAAATCACAATTGAAATTCAGAAATCACAATTGAAATTCAGAAAATGTAAACAAACCAATTATGAGTCACCACTACATAGACACATTAAACAAATGCTGTACAACTATGAGAGTATTTAACTTTATTCTCTTGCTACGTATTGTAGAGAGCAGACAGACAATAATACACTCATAGAATGTTGTAGGTAAAATTTAGTTTAACTGAATTTTTATTATTTTTTGTAAATTAATTAATATAGTGAACAAAAATATTTACTCTACCTTGACAAATGCATTAATGAAAAATTAGTTTTAAAGATAAATAATAAAAAGTCAGTTTCACTTAATGTTACCTTAAGCATTTTATGAGTGTATTGTCTGTCTGCTCTCTACAATACGTAGCAAGAGAATAAAGTTAGATACTCTCATATACACATTTCTGTACTGCATTTGCATAATGTGTCTATGTTTGTAGTGGTGACTAATAATTGGTTTGTTTACATTTTCTGAATTTCAATTGTGATTTCTGAATTTCAATTGTGATTTCTGAATTTCAATTGGGCTTTTCTGAATTTCAATTGTGATATTCTGAATTTCAATTGATCTTTTCTGAATTTCAATTGTGTTTTTCTGAATTTCAATTGGGCTTTTCTGAATTTCAATTGTGATTTTCTGAATTTCAATTGTGATTTTCTGAATTTCAATTGTGCTTTTCTGAATTTCAATTGTGCTTTTCTGAATTTCAATTGGGCTTTTCTGAATTTCAATTGTGATTTTCTGAATTTCAATTGTGATTTTCTGAATTTCAATTGGGCTTTTCTGAATTTCAATTACGATTTCTGAATTTCAATTGGTCTTTTCTGAATTTCAATTGGGCTTTTCTGAATTTCAATTGTGCTTTTCTGAATTTCAATTGTGCTTTTCTGAATTTCAATTGGGATTTTCTGAATTTCAATTACGATTTCTGAATTTCAATTGGGCTTTTCTGAATTTCAATTGTGATTTTCTGAATTTCAATTGGGCTTTTCTGAATTTCAATTGTGATTTTCTGAATTTCAATTGGGCTATTCTGAATTTCAATTGTGATTTTCTGAATTTCAATTGTGCTTTTCTGAATTTCAATTGTGATTTTCTGAATTTCAATTGTGATTTTCTGAATTTCAATTGTGCTTTTCTGAATTTCAATTGTGCTTTTCTGAATTTCAATTGGGCTTTTCTGAATTTCAATTGTGATTTTCTGAATTTCAATTGTGATTTTCTGAATTTCAATTGGGCTTTTCTGAATTTCAATTACGATTTCTGAATTTCAATTACGATTTCTGAATTTCAATTATGCTTTTCTGAATTTCAATTGGGCATTTCTGAATTTCAATTGTGCTTTTCTGAATTTCAATTGGGCTTTTCTGAATTTCAATTACGATTTCTGAATTTCAATTGTGCTTTTCTGAATTTCAATTGTGCTTTTCTGAATTTCAATTGGGGTTTTCTGAATTTCAATTGTGCTTTTCTGAATTTCAATTGAGCTTTTCTGAATTTCAATTGTGCTTTTCTGAATTTCAATTGGGCTTTTCTGAATTTCAATTGATCTTTTCTGAATTTCAATTGTGCTTTTCTGAATTTCAATTGTGATTTCTGAATTTCAATTGGGCTTTTCTGAATTTCAATTGTGATTTCTGAATTTCAATTGGGCTTTTCTGAATTTCAATTGTGATTTCTGAATTTCAATTGGGCTTTTCTGAATTTCAATTACGATTTCTGAATTTCAATTGTGCTTTTCTGAATTTCAATTGAGATTTCTGAATTACAATTGATCTTTTCTGAATTTCAATTGGAAAAGGTGTAGTGCTTCAAATGTTATGAGCAAAAGACTGAATTTCGGCAACGGTTTTTCGTGAATTTCCGATATAAAAAAACACGCTAACTTTCGAAAGGCAATCCTGAGGAAGCTGAAGCTTGTCATATATATTTGCAGTTCCCCTGGCCTAGTTCGTATTGAATTTCAGCCAAATCGGTCCAGTGGTTCAAAGTTATTAAGAAAGCCGTGAATTTCAGATTGGTTTCACCTTAAATTCACTTGTTGAAAAAAACGTTAAACCAGCTTTAAAAAAATTGATGAGTCACGAAAATATTTTACAAAGTATTCTTGTCACTCACAAAAATTTTTATACTAAAAAAAAAACTTAAATTTACACTAAAAAAAAAAATGTTGTCAATTTATTTATTTTTTTTTTTTTCAAAAATGACTAAGAAAAGTTTTTTACTCAAAATAAAATATTTCTAATCAAAATTGTTAATTCGATTCACGTTAGAAAATTTACTATCACTTTAGAAGGGCATTGTGGAGGGTATTGATGGATTCGTCCAAGTCAATTTTAACTTTTCTACTTGTTTTTACAATTTTTTTTTAAGTTTTTATACGTTTTTTTATACTTTTAGCATTTTTTCGATAATACCGGTACGTACCGGTATTGACGTTTCGGTATCGGTAATACCGTAACCGATTCAACTCAAATACCGTAACCGATACCGAAATAAATAAAAAAACGATACCAATACCGATATCGATACCGTTATTCGTTTCGATTGCCAACCTTGGAAAAAACATAAACACTTAGGCGTACTGATTTGAGTTCAGAAAAAAATGGTCACCCTACATATGAGACATTTTCTAAGTCATTTTTTTTGGGATTTTGGACTAAAAAAATGCCTTAAGGAAAAAAATGACCAAGTGACGTATCAAAGCTTGAAACATTTCCTCAGAGACCCTATAATTTAGTGTGCTACTAAAGCCTCATTAGCAGGTGCTGCCATCTACACCATTTACAGATGTAATTCGAAAAAGATCAATTGTAATTCGAAGATTCTATTTGTAATTCGAAGATTCCATTTGTAATTCGAAGATTCCATTTGTAATTCGAATACTCCAATTGTAATTCGAAGATTCCATTTGTAATTTGAAGATTCCAATTCGAAAAAGATCAATTGTAATTCGAAAAAGATCAATTGTAATTCGAAAAAGATCAATTGTAATTCGAAAAAGATCAATTGTAATTCGTAAAAGATCAATTGTAATTCGTAAAAGATCAATTGTAATTCGAAGATTCCAATTGTAATTCGAAAAATATCAATGGAAATACATTTGATATTTTTCGAATTACAATTGGAATCTTCGAATTACAATTGATCTTTTACGAATTACAATTGATCTTTTACGAATTACAATTGATCATTTTCGAATTACAAATGAAATCTTCGAATTACAAATGGAATCTTCGAATTACAAATAGAATCTTCGAATTACAATTGATCTTTTTCGAATTACATCTGTAAATGGTGTAGACACAAGTAGACAACTTTTTTTTCCGGTATTGCCATAAAAGCAATGCCCTGCATTTCCTCACAAAAGTGACGGATATTTTTATACGAAAGGTGTGAGTTCTGTGATGCATAGGTCACAGGGTGTATTCCTGTAATGGATCACAAGGAATGTAAACCTGTGATGGTTCTGTGACATGTCACTATTGAGCGGGTTGTGTTCTTTATGGACAGGTCCATTGACATGCCACAAGTGACATATCAAGGCTTGAAACATTTCCATACTAGTGTTAGGTGGTTTTATGTAAAAGGTGTCAAGTTTGTGATAGGTTTTGGGTCCGTGTAACATGTCACGTGACCTAGCAAGAACCGGTCACCTTCTCTGCTGGGCATTTTCGAGAAATCAATCCTTCAGAAAAACTTTAAAGAATATTGACTTACATTATTAATTTGTAATTTTCCTCTTAATAAACTTTTCGTAGGATTATCTTCATTATCTACTTCGTCTTCTTCTTCTTCTACAGACTCTGGATCTTGCTCCAAAGGTGAATCGTATTCATCATTATACAGAAAACGTCGACCCTGACGTTTTTTACAATACATGTGTACTAAACGTCTTCTATTACTTGCCATCAGATAAACCTGCATTTTTATAAAAGAAATCATGATAATTTCTTATCTTTACAAATATTTAATAAATTAAAATATTACCATTAAAGATAAAAGAAGTATGCCTAATAGCACTGCCAATGGAATTAATATAAAAAAACTTCCTTCTTCGGTTGGTTCAATATTTGCCAATGTTGTATTTGCTGGATATATTGGAGCAATTTGGGTTGTGTCCTCTTGTCCAGTCACAGTAGTTTCTATTAAACCCATTTTTACTGATAATTGGGTGCTATTTTAGGGTTTAAAATATTCTTCCAAGGCGTGAAATTTTATTATTTTGTTTACATTGATTTTTAACTTGTTATTAATTATTCCTTCCGTCTTTTACAAACAGCTGCTGTTGACAGATTCAATTAACAGCTCTGTAAATGATAATGTTCTTGTTAACAGTTTTAACAACTCTGTAAAATGTAACATAGATAAAATGTTAAAAAAAAATATACTGTAGGGCAAAAATCGTGTTTTTTGTCAATTATATATGTATTAATAGAAAAATCAGGGGAGTCAAAACTAAAAATTTAATTAAGAACAGAGCTTCGCAGAATGAAATCCTTTTCGAATGAATTTTCAAAAGAAAAAAACATTCAGTGAATGCATTCGATTTTATAAATCAACATTGAATGAAGTACTCTACAGGCCCCTAAATTCCAGTATCTAGAAATTAAGCAAAGCAACACGAAATGGACCAAAACCTATGTCGACCTTTCAGTACTAATAGGGTCTTGAGAATTTTAAAAACTGTTTTACTAACAAGAACTGTAGCTCGGAGAGCTTTTGGATATTTGGCGGTAGTATTCTACGATAGCGCCATTTTAAGTTTTTAATGTGACCAAATAATCAGAAAAAATGCATTCAAATTGAATGAAAAAACAAGTAAAAAAAATTATAGTGGAAAATACATATTTAATCATGATTATTTAATCATGATTAAATTTATTTAGTTTTTATTAAAAATAATAATAAAAAAAATAAATATAGTGGAAAATCGATGTCAAGTTCAAACATAAACCCATTGGATTTATTTTTAAATGGATCTTTAGTAAACACAAAACCCAAATTTGAGTGAAATAGGCATTTTTTGTTGGCAATTGACCGATTTATCTGAATATCAGGTAAAATTTTTATTTGGGACTAAAGGCCTATTCACACCTTAGGTCAAATCTCGTTCGAACGAGATTTTGATCATATGGTCTGTATCATTTTATACCAGTGGTCGGCAGAAAGAGGCATATGAAAGTATTAGTGTTTTAATAAAAATATGCATGTGTTGGTGTATTTCTTCAACAAAGCGACATCAACCTGCTTTGAAGAAAGTAAGCTTGCTACTGAATAAAATATTTGTTTTTTTATGCTCTTTGTTGATTGTTTGTTGACATTCGTGTTGTATACATGTGAATAACCGATTGTGTTCGGCTCCAGCGTGCAATGGGTGCCGACCACTGTTTTATACACAACCATATGATCGAAATCTCATTCGAACAAGATTTCACCTCAGGTGTGAATTGGGTATAAGCAAAGAAGTATAAAGCCATAATCAGTTTAGAAGTGAGGTAGTGAAGTAGAGAGGTAGAGTCTTATGAGATTTGCAATAAGAAAAAAGAGTGTAGATAATTTTTAAATTTGTGTGTTCTTCATACACATTAGTGGTATTCAGAGTCTTGTTGCCAGCCCTGGCAATGTAGCAAAAGAGTACTTCTTTCAAAAAATACATGTATTTTGAAAAGTAATTTTGAAAAGTGCTCTTTTACCACCAGTGCCAGGGCTGGCAAGCAAGACTCTGAATACCACTATTGAATTTTGATATAAGCCTAAAAAGTAGAGCGAGGTAAAGAAATTCTATTCTCTACAGATTTTGTTTACGTCTCTCTACTTTTTAGTCTTATGGAAAAATTCAATGTGTATGAAGAACACACAAATTGTAAAATTATCTACACTCTTTTTTCTTATTGCAAATCACATAAGGCTCTACCTCACTACTTCACTACTTTACTTCTAAACTGATTATGGCTTAAGTCCAAAAATGGTTTAAATATAATGTACTACATGTACGACAAGAGTACACGTTAAACACTAGACTTGTGCTTAATCGTTCAATTGAGTGAGCGCTCATTTTCGTTCATTTCAGATAAAAGACCTAGTTCGTTCATCTAGTTCAATTGCTCTTTTGTGGTCTTCGTTCAACAGTTCGTGAACGAATCATTTTGATCATGTCTGTTGGTCGTTCATCTAGTTCAAATCGGTCAGTTTTTGTTTTCGTTCAACCGTTCGTGAACGAATCATTTTGATCATGTCTGTTGTTTTGGCTTTCATTAAAAAAATACAAAAATGTTGAATAAAAACATGAATTAAAAAAACATATAAAATTTTTGTAAAAAAAAAAACAAATGCTGAGAAAATGTGGCAAAAGAGAAGAGAAAACTTACGCCTAATGACAAAATTAAAAAAAAAAAATTGAACGGCCGAACTGAAAGATTAAAATCAAATAATGACCAATTGAGCTAAATGAACGAAAAGACCTAAAAGAGCGGAAATGAACGAACTAGATAAACCGCTCAGTTAAGTGAATAGTTCAATTGAACTAGTTCGTTCGTGAACGACACAACTCTATTAAACACATACAAAGAAAACTTTAATCAAATATTTATGGCCTAATTTTGTAAAACGCAACGCGCCGCGTTGTCAAAATTTCAATACAATTTGTTGTTGTAACAAAAACAATTACACAGAAATTTTGACAACGCGGCGCGTTGCGGTTTAGAAAATTAGGGGATAAATTTTTTTGTTATGAATTTTAAGATATTTATGTCAATATCGGGAGGATGGTTTGTATGGTACTACAAATAGAACTGGTCCAAATCCCTTCAAATTTAGAATGAAGATTTATGAATATGAAATACATTTACCTGCCAAATTTCGACTCAAAAAGCGATTCTAAGTCGATCGGAATACTTGAAGGTAGGTCTGAGACCAATATTTGGGGTAGATAAAAACATCAGCACAAAGTCATTATACCCTGTACCACAGAGTGGTGTAGGGCATAAAAAATGTATTGCATTCGCAATGGAATACATTCCATTTTTGAAAGTCAAATCAAAAATAAAATCGATTGCATTCGGATATCTTTAAATTGAATGAGTCCAAAGTGAATTCATGCAATTCGCTATAATGTGATTGGGGAATGCAATCACTTAACCACAGACTAATACAGACTCGACATAAGTGACAGGTGTCAAAAAAGTATCCTTAACCATAGTTAATTTTTTCAAATTATTCTACGAATTAGGTTAGAAAGAGAAGGTGGAACTGAGGGGTAAAGGCAACGCATGCTGTTAATATAAAGATAATTAAAAGACCTAAGGTTACACCCAAAAAAAAACAATTGTGAAATTATTTAATTTTAGGGTATAATTTACCTAAGATTTTTCGCAGGAATCCAACTTGAAAAGTTTCTTTGCATATTACCCGAATCAACTTAGGTAAACTTACAAAATGCATTTAAGCATTATTTCAAATTTAATTTTGTTTATTTAGCCACTATATTTAAATAAATGGTACAGTTTGATTGGTCAAATAACGTATTTTTTTAGGTTGATTTAATAGTTTTATATATCCCCTTCCATACAAAATGCTCAATATTATAAATTTTAATTACATTTATTTTTAATATATTTTTTTAATATAAAGGACAATTTTATAATAAAATATAAATACTAACAATCTTAAAATACATACTTAGCATGATCAGTGACAACTAAATTTTTCTATAGAAACTTTCTCAAAGACAATTTTTCTATAGAAATAAAAAGACAATTCTTCTTTAGAAACTTCCTGACAGACAATTTTTCTATAGAAACTTTCTGAAAGACAATTCTTCTATAGAAAATTTCTGAAAGACTATTTTCCTATAAAAAATTTCTAAAAGACAGATTTACCATAGAAAATTTTTAACAGACAATTTTTTTAAAAAATTTCTCAAAGGCAATTCTTCTATAGAAAATTTTTAATAGACAATTTTTCTATAGAAAATTTTTCAAAGACAATTTTTTTATAGAAAATTTCTGAGAAATAATTTTTCTACAGAAAATTTCTGAAAGAAAATACTCCTATAGAAAATTTCTTAAAGTAAAATTTTCTATAGAAATTTTCTCATAGACAATTCTTCTATAGCAAATTCCTGAAAGAAAGTTTTTCTATAGAAACTTTCTGAACGCCAATTTTTCTATAGAAAATTTCTGAAAGAAAATTTTTCGATAGAAAATTTCTGGTTGACAATTTTTCTATAGAAAATTTCGGAAAGATAATTTTTCTATAGAAAGATTTTGACGACAATTTTTCTATAAAAAACTTTTTCAACCCAATTTTTGAAAAAAAAATTTCTATAAAAAATTTCTCAAAGACAATTTTTCTATAAAAAATTTCTCAAATATAATTCTTTAATAGAAAATTTTTTAAAGGTAATTTTTCTATAGATATTTCCCAAAGACAATTATTCTACAGAAAATTCCTCAAAGACAATTCTTTAATAGAAAATGTTTTAAAACCAATTTTTCTATAGAAAATTGGTTTTAAACCAATTAAAAAAGATAATTTTTCTATAGAAAATTTCACAAAGATAATTTTTCATAGAAAATTTCTGAAAGGCAATTTTTCTGTAGAAATTTTCTGAAATACAATTCTTCTATAGAAAATTTTTCGATAGAAAATTTCTGGAAGACAATTTTTCTATAGAAAATTTCTGAAAGACAATTTTTCAATAGAAAATTTCTGAAAGACAATTTTTCTAAAAAAATTTTGAAAGTTAATTTTTCTATAGAAAATTTTTTATAGAAAGTTTCTGAAAGACAATTTTTCTATAGAATATTTCTCAAAGACAATTTTTCTATAAAATATTTCTCAAAGACAATTTTTCTACAGAAACCTTTTTAAAGACAGTTTTTCTATATAAAATTTCTGAAAGACAGGTTTTCTGTAGAAAATTTCTGAAAGACAATCTTTCTATGGAAACTTTCTCAAACACAATTTTTCCATAGAATACTTCTGAAAGGCAATTTTCATAGAAAAATGCTCAAAGACAATTATTCTATAGAAAATTTTTGAGAGAAATTTTTCTAGAAAATATTTTTGAAAAATAATTTTCCATAGAAAAATTCTCAAAGAAAATTCCCAAGGACAATTTTTCTACAGAAAATTTCTCAAAGACAATTCTTCAATAGAAAATTTTTTAAAGATAATTTTTCTACAGAAAATTTCCCAAATATAATTTTCATATAGAAAACTTCTCAAAGATAGTTTTTTAATAGAAATTTAAAAAAAAAAAAATTCTATAGAAACTATCTCAAAGACAATTCTTTATAGAAAATTGCTGAGGGACAATTTTTCTGCAGAAAATTTCTGAAAAACAATTTTTCTATATAAAATTTCTAAAAGACAGGTTTTCTATAAAAAATTGCTGAAAAAAAATTTTTTCTGAGAGACAATTTTTTTAAAGTTCTGAAAGAAAATTTTTCTATAGAAAATTTCTGAACGACAGGTTTTTATAGAAAATTTCTAAAAGAATATTTTTCTGTAGAAAATTTTTGAAAAAATTTTCATAAAAAATTTCTCAAAGACAATTTGTTTATAGAAAATTTTTTATAGAAAATTTTTCAAGAACAATTTTTCTATAGAACATTTCTGAAAGTCAATTTTTCTATAGAACATTTCTGAAAGACAATTTTTCTATAGAAAATTTCTTAAAGACAATTTTTCTATAAAAACTTTGTCAAAGACAATTTTTAAATAGAAAATTTTTCAAATACAAATTTTCTATAGAAAATGTCTTAAAGGCATTTTTAAATAGAAAATTTTTCAAATACAATTTTTCTATAGAAAATGTCTAAAAGGCATTTTTTTCTATAGAAAATTTTTGAAAGACAATTTTTAATAGCAACTTTTTCAAAGACAATTTTTGTAAAGAAAATTTCTTAAAGATAATTTTTCTATAGAAAAGACAGTTTTTCTATAGAAAATTATTCTGTAAAAAATTTCGTAAAAACAACTTTTCTTTATATATTTTTTTGTTTTTTTTAGAAAGTATCTATAGAAAAATTGTCTTTCAGAAATTTTCTGTAGAAAAATTGTCTTTCAGACATTTCTAGAGAAAAATTGTCTTTAAGAAATTTTCTATGGAAAAATTTACTTTGAGAAATTTTTAAAGAAAAATTGTCTTAATACATATTTTTTATAGAAAAATTGTATGAGAAATTTTTTATAAAAAATTGTATTTAAAAAAATTTTTATAGAAAACTTGTCTTTAAGAAATTTTCTATAGAAGAATTGTCTTTCAGAAATTTTTTATAGAAAAATTGTCCTTGAGAAATTTTTATACAAAAATTGTTTTTAGAGATATTTTCTATGGAAATATTGCTTGAAAATTTTTTTATAAAAAAATTGTCTTTCAAAAAATTTTCTAAAGAAAAATTGTCTTTCTGAAATTTACTATAGAAAAAATTCTGTAATTCTGAGAATTTTTTTCTATAGAAAAATTCTCTATTTTTAAGAAATTTTTTCTATAAAAAAAGTCCTGCATTTTGAGACAATTTTTCTATAAAAAAAGTCGTAAATTCTTAAACAATTTTCCTATAGAAATAAAACTCAGATTCTGACACAATTTTTCTACAGAACAAATTTTAGATTCTGTGACAATTTTTCTACAGAAAAAGTCACAGATTCTGATACAATTTTTCAATAGAAAAAATCATAGATTCTAAGACAATTTTTCTTTAGAAGAAAGTACCATATTGTGAGACTATTTTTCTAAAGAATTTTTTCTGTAGATGCTGAAATATCACTAACCGGAATCTGCAATCAAAAACCTCAAGTCATTTTCTGGATCTGCTTTTGTGTCTACAATTGAACCAACACTGCGAACCGGAGACCAATCGTATTATGTTTTTTATGGCGTTCCTTAAAATTTAAACAGCCTACATTGGGTGGAGATTCCAAGTAATGTAATTTTACAAGTTGCGTGGCGGATGCCGCAAATGTTCGGATAAACCACCACCGTCTGCAACTGAAAGTTAATATTTTGGTTAATATACGTTTATCAAATATATAAACACATTATTTTTGCTTACCTTTTTAATTAATTAAATAAATTAGTTCCTCATATATACATATATTTTATAAAAAATTAAAGACAAATTGTCGTCAATGTGTTGTTTACAATGTGGCATTAATATGTCGACTTTATCGAATTAAATTTATTTATATTTATAAAAAAAAACTTGGGTAAAAGATTCAAGTTTGTGTATGTTAAATTTAATATTGTAAACAATGCTATTTTACAAAATAAATGTCATGTACAATTTAGTTAAAACTTGAGCAATTTCTTGAACTCAATATAAAAAAAATTTACCTAAGTCACATTAGACTGTTTAACACTAGTTATTTTTTTGGGTGTAGCAAATTACATTTTTTCTGTGTTCTTTGGTGGAATTCGTGATATAGGGAAATTCTGCTGTCTGCTGCTTGCTGCTGTATTGTGAGAAGGCACATGCAGTCCCTTTGCGGACTGCAGTTTCCTGCCGCGTTGTGTGGTAAACTTTGGTTTCTTTCTGAATGTCAAACATTTGACAGCTTTTACAGTTTTGAGCGCATTTAAATAAATTCAACTCCTTGATTGAACGCCATTTTCCAAAGAAAAAATTAAAAGATATAAAAAAAAAAATAATTTTATTTAGAATGTCTGATTCAGATGAAATTATAAGCAGCGATAATGAAATCTCAGAAGATACAAAATCAGAAGATGAATTTGTTACCAGTGATGATGATAGTGAAGCAAAATATGGAAGTGGTAGGCCAAGTAATAATTTAACAATAGAAGCTACTGATACCTCTGATGATAATGATGAAAGTGTTGTTATGCTAAAAAATAGAGGAGCAACTAAAGAGAAACGTGTTGCTGTTATCGAATCTGACTCCGATTCAGAAGACGAGTTCGAGAGGAGAGCTTTATCACCACGCACACGAATGAGCATAACTGGAATAAGACCAGACGATTTAACTGATGATTCTAGTGAAATTGAATATTCTGATGAAGATGAGAAAGGAGGAAAGAAAGGAAAATTAAGTAATATATCTGAGGTATACAATTCTGACGAAAAAAGTGATAGTGGTGAGGAAACGGAAGAGGAAGAATCAAACAAAGATGATAGAAAGAGTAGTTTTCAAGATCTTGAAAGATTAAGCAGAGGAAAGAAGGAACACAAAGGAAAATTAAGTAATGTATCCGAGGTATATAATTCTGATGAAAAAAGTGATAGTGGTGAGGAAACGGAAGAGGAAGAATCAAGCAAAATGGATAAAAGGAGTAGTATTCAATATCTTGAAAGATCTACCGTTAGAAATGCTATATTAGAACAGTCACTTCCAAATGACTCAAATTTAGAAGAAGCCACTAACTCAAGTATAAAAAATTCCTTATTAGATCAATCTGCTTCAGATGATTCAAATGAGCGATCCTCTTCAATGGTTTCTGCACAATCACAAATTAATGAATCTCTATCTACTTCTACAGCTAACAATAAAATTCCTTCTCCAACTTCGCCATTAAGGGCAAAAAATAAAAATGTCAGTATTATTAATTCACCCTCTATTCCAGCACGTTATAGTGCACACTTTGAAAATGCAATCAAAGATAAATTATCTTCTACTATATATAGAGGACCACCGGAAATTGATTCCTCAGCCGATAGCGATATACAAATAGTTGAGCGTAAAGAAAAACCTATAGAAATTATTAGTTCAGATTCAGATGATGATGATAAAGAAAATATCTTATCCCATTCCGTTGCAAAATCTACTCCAAAAGCTACTATTGTATCGAAGGGAAATTTAATGCAACCAAAAATTTCCTCAGCTCTTAATAAAGTTCCCAATTTAAAACATTTCCAAACAACTCCCACCAACAACGCCGCCATATCTAAATCTGATCTTAGGTATGTCTCCCAAGAATTTTATGATAAAGAAGTTAAAAAATTTGAAGAACTTAGATCTGAAATTGTAAGTGCTGAAAAACTTTTAGAGAAAATATCAAAATCTTTACCGGATGGTGGTCGCCAATTATCTTTGCGTATTGAGCGTTTACGTGGAGATTGCGCAATTAAATCTAAATTTATAGCTTCCATGTGTGTAGAAGATGCTCCTGGTCGTAGTCCTGTTATTCTAATAGATGATAAAGATTCACCATCTCAGAAGTTACAACAGTTACAACAACAACGTAAAGCTTTCTTTAATAATCAAAATCCACCTGATTGGGATGAGTTATCGGCTGCTGTCAATCAAATACAACCAAAACATACTGGTAAACAAGGGATGGCAACTTTCAATAATGAGAAAGTTTTAACAGTAGATCGTCTAAAGGTGAGAAATATTTTGAAAAAATTATATAAAAAAAAATTTGCAATTAATTTTATTTTTTTCTACAATTCTAAGAATCTGAAAATTTTTCTATGCAAAAAATGTCTCAGAATCTAAGAATTTTTCTATATGAATAATATTTCGGAAAGGCGAGATTTCTCTTAAAAAACTATTTTCAGAATCTGAGAATTTTTCAATTTAAAAAGTGTCTTAAAATTCGAGAATTTTTTGGTTCGAAAAGTGTGTCAGAATTTTAGAATCTTTCGATTTGAAAAAATTCGATTTCATTCCGATTGTAACTCATCATACTTTTGTACACATGGACCAGAATGATGAATTCTGAAAGTAGGGACGAAAATAAAATACACGTGTCTCCCAGTGTTTCTAGATCAGTTCGCTTTTTTGCGAAAAACGACAATCAAAAACGCAGTGTTTTTCTAAAATAGTGTAAAATAAGTCAAAAAATGTATTAAGGCCTCTGTTCTGCCTTTCACAACTTTTCAATTCACATGAAAATTTCCGAATCACATGAAATCAAGTTTAGTGGTTTGTTGATCACGCTTTCATCCGAAGTTGAAATTGAATAATTTAAATTTAAAAAATTATAAGGAAAAAAATGCATTCGTTTTACTTTCATCAAATTTTATTTATGTGAAACAAAACGAAAAAGGAATTAAGATGTAAAATCTAGAACACCAAAATAATTCTGAAATTTTTATTTTCACATTTTTTATGTGAATTATTTTTTTTTTGGAACAGCGGCCTAAACCTACTTTTGAGCTAAAAATGTATATACATGTCTTTAGTAAAATTTGAAGGCGGTTCTTTTCGTAGAACATATTAACCCTCTATCTACAATTTTTAGGGGTATTTTAGTCCTTTTTTTGAAATATTCTCATTTAACACCACTAAAATGTGTGTTTAAAGGGTTAAAATGTTATACAAATGTTCTGCATCAAATTTCACTAATCAAACTGTCAAAAGTCAAAAGCTCGTGCGATATAAGCAAAATGCATAAAAAGGTAAAATTGTAAAGTATCTTTGGTGAAACGCAATTTAATAAAATTAATACTTGACAATTTTTCTTTTTTAAGCATTTTGCTGACATTGTGAGAACTTGCCAACCCAGAGTGAAATTTCATGCGGAACATTTTTGTAGAACATTTTAACCCTTTAAACGCAAGATTTAATGGTTTACTTTGAGAGTATTTGAAATAAGGACAAAAATGACCCCTAAAAAGGTAAAGGGTTAATGTGTTCGAAGAAAAGAACCGCCATCAAAATTCACTAAAGACACCTATTAGTGATATTTTTATCAGAAGTATATTTCATACAGTTTTTCGACTTCACACTTCTTTTGTGAAACACAATTTAACAATATATTTGTTTTTGCATTTTTCGCGAAAAACGCGAATTGATTTAAAAAACCTGAAAGACACGGGAATATTATTTTTATCCCTACTTTCAAGTGCAAACAATTTTTTTTTTTTAATTTTTCGCGAAATGGCGAATTAATCTAGAAAATTTGGGAGACACGGGTATTTTATTTTATTGGCCTCACTCTCAGAATTTTTTGGTCCGGTTCATGTGTACAACCAAAATTTGTAATTTTTAGGACGGTGTTATTGAGCATCGATCGATTTTAAGGCATTCTAGCGATGTCCGTCTGTCCGTCTGTTAAAATGGCTATCACGGCCAAAGTACATACCTGACTGAGATTATTTACTTGTTATTGCCCTAAGCAGCTTGGTTTTGTATTTGAGCGCTATCGGTTCTGCGGTTCTAAAGTCATGAACGAAAATGTAAAAAAAACTTCTAAAATTTTATTACATTCGACATAACCTAAAAATACAAAATTCTCTTATTCGGCTGCTAGTAGACATCTGTGATCAGAATCGGATACCTTATTAGTATTTTAATGGTATTTTAACAAGTAAAAACATATTTTTTTCACACAAAAAGTTTTTTCGCAGATTTTTTTCACTAACATTAAAAAAAAAAATTATTTATTTATTTTACCAATTTAAACAAAATTTTTTCACATTTTTTTCAAATAAAATATATTGAGTGAAAAAATAATTAATTAGGGTAAGCATTAGAAAAAAATTTGACTGGAAAATATTTTGAGTGAAAAAATATCTATTACAAAAAAAAGTCCAAATAAAAAAAATTTTAATAAAAAAAAATTTCGCTGTAAAAAATATGAAGTTAAAAAAATATCGAGTAAAAAAATCTTGAGTGAAAAAAGTGTTGAGTGAAAAAAATTTATTTCGTATCGTTCCCTGTTGCATTCCAATTTGTTCCCCGTTATTTTCCATTTAGTTCATAGTTCCATTTCGTTCCATGACTGTTTCATTACTTTCTATATGACACGCTCCTTACAATCGAAATTTTCAAAATACCTTTTTTGCTCAAAATGTATATTTGTTTGGCTGAATGACCTTAGACTTAAAATTTTAAGTTATTTTACAAAATGTTCCACAGAAAATTTGTTTACCCTCTTAGTCATAAATTCCTTAAAGTCTTTTCAGAATGTTTTATTTTGATGGATGATCCTACATTCCACAAATCCAGTTTTTATGACAATCATATCGGGAAATCGATTTTTATACTCTCAAACCACAGAATGAGGGCATACTCACTTTGTCATTCCGTGTGTAACGCATCGTATTGATCAGTCTATCTGTCCGTTTGTTTATCTGTCCGTCCGTGGAAGACAACATACAGTCCATAGTAAAAGAGCTAGTCTCCTGAAGTTTAGTACGAATATATCTTATGGTCTTGGGCTAGTTAAGTTCGGAAATGGGCAAAATCGGATCAGGGGGAAAAAGATCCCCCTTAAAGAACTAAACCAACCTCAGAAAACACACATTTTTTTATCAGAAGAAGTTCAAAATTCTGCAGTTGGATCCAGGGGACAAGAAAATGTCATTTGTTTTATGAGTAAAATAATGATAAAATTGTTTAAATAAAGCACAGAAAGCATATTAAATAAATTAGTAAACATTTATCGCAAAGGGAAAGGTGTCTAACCGTCTTCGCCGAACCCCCCTCCCCCCAAAAAACCCCCTTACCATTTTTATTTTATTTTTTTAACTCTTTTTATTTTTTTACTGGATAATCCTACATTCAAAATTTAAAGTTACATTAGATTAGAAAAGGCCCTATGCACTGCGACCAATATGATCTTTTATGCAGCCTAGCAGTTGCCCTATAAGTTGAGGCTTTTAATAAAGCCAGTATCCTATTTGGCATGAATTCCCATATGTCAATTGGAGCTTATGAATGTCGCCCTAGATGTCGAATTCGTCTGATGTTGAGTCTTGGACACTCACAAAGGATGTGTTCTGCCGTTTCGGCGTTGATAGCGAAGATCACAATGTCCAGTGAGGTAACCAGTTAGAAATTTACAGTTTATAGAACCAATTTAAAGTTTAGAACCATTATCTCAGGAGATAGAAATAATACCAAAGCACAATTTCTTTCCCCTTTTACCCAATTAAAATCATATTTTCCAAAAGTTACTTTTTCAGTTTTTTTTTTAATTTTTTGGATGGAGTATCCAACATTTAAAATTTTAAGTTTCTATGATCAATATTTCAGAAAGAAAAAAATATCAAAGTACACTGCTTTACCCTTTATTATCACTTAACTTTTTATAACGTTTTATGGAAAAAGTGGGCGTATAAATAAATGGGCGTGGCCGATAAATACTAGCCTATGTTCATCAGAAGGACCATTTCATATAATGGTGAAAGCATTTTTGAAATCGGATGAGCAATTTAAAAGATTATCTCTGACATCCAAACAAACAGAACACCGTCCAACAAAAAGCAAAAAAATCGTTAAACACAAACTGGAAAACATCCGTTTAAAACTAGCGATTAAATGTAGTGCAACTGCATTTACAGTTTTTAATTTCGTGATCCTGTTTCCTTTTAAAAAGACTTCAAAATTTTAGAGTATTAAATTTTTGTAAAATATTTTTTTGGCAAATGAAAGAGGAGATCTTTGCTAATTTTCTCATTTTATTATTTTGACATATTAGGAAAAAAGAAGGTAAGTAACGTCCTTTAAAAACTTTATCCTTCAATATCATTTAAAAACTTCAGCAACATACTATTTTTATAAAATCCTGATATGGCAAAATAAAAAAATTTAAAATTAGCGAAGATTATCCTCTTTCATTTGCCATCAAAAGTGACATTTGTACACAAGTACAAATATTTAAAAATATTTTACAAAATGTAATCCTTTAAAACTTTGAATTCCTTTTAAAAAATGAAAAACTGTAAATGCAGTTTAACTCTATTTGATCTCTACTTTTAGACATATATCATCCGGTTCATGTTTATTGGATTTCGGTTTATAATAATAGAATAGCTGTCGGAATCTTTTCTTAAGAAAAATGTCTCATAAATTTTCTTTATGAAAATGTCTCAGAATCTGAGAATTTATGTCTCCGAATCGAAAAGTTCCGATCCTTTTTTTTAATAAAATTTAAAATTAACAAAACCTTTTAATCCTTTATGATGAAAAATTCTAGAACGGATATCTGAATAAAATATGTGAGTTTTCTTTTAACTGCCTATGAAAATCGAATACAAGAGTTAATTTGTTTTAGAGTTTCAGCAGTTTAAGAAATTTCACATTAACTGATTAAAATCCAATCACAAACACTCTGAAGGAATTTAAGGCTGTCCCGCTAACCTTTTTTTTTTTTAAGAAAAATGTCTACTATTAAAAAAAATACTTATTTATTTTTAGGATTTGCATGGTTCTTTAGAGAATTGTCCAGCAGAAAATGTTTTGGCCGATGATCCCAAAGGACTTAAAGTCACATTAATGGAATATCAGAAACATGCCCTAGCTTGGATGAGTTGGCGTGAAAAACAACAGCCAAGAGGTGGCATTTTGGCAGATGATATGGGTTTGGGAAAAACGTTAACCATGATTTCACTAGTATTGGCATGTAAAAATCGTTCTGAAGAAGCCGATAGTGATGAGGAAAAAAGTGGTAGTGAAACTGATGATGAAGAAAATAACACTCCAAGTGGTTGGTCTTCAAAGGGAAGAAAAGATTGTAAGTTAATTAAAAAAATAATTTTTGAAGATTTATAATTTTCTTATATTTTTAATGCCAGGGTATCATGGTGGTACTTTAGTGGTATGTCCGGCCAGTTTAATTCGTCAATGGGAGGCTGAAACTCAAACTAAGATTACTCGTAATCGTTTAACTGTTTGTGTTCATCATGGCACTAATCGTGAAGTAAAACCTAAACATTTACGTACCTATGATTTTGTGGTGACCACCTATAATATCGTATCAAATGAACAAAAAAATTGTGGAGCTTTATTTGGTATTAAATGGAAACGTATTATACTCGATGAAGCTCATGTTATACGCAATCATAAGGCTCAATCCTCTATGGCTGTTTGTGAATTAAAAGGTAAAGCACGTTGGGCTTTAACTGGTACTCCCATACAAAACAGAGAAATGGACGTTTATGCTTTACTTAAATTCTTACGTTGTTCACCGTTTGATGATTTTTCACATTGGAAAAAATGGATTGATAAAAGTGCTGGTGGCCAACAGAGACTTAATACCATTATGAAAACTTTAATGTTGAGACGTACTAAAGTTCAATTACAAGTTCGTGGTGAATTGCAATGTTTGCCCCAGAAACGTATTGAATTAATTGAAGTGATCTTAGATAAAGATGAAATGAACGTTTATCAAAAAATTATGATTTATTCAAGGACATTGTTTGCGCAGTTTCTTTTTCAGCGTGCCGAACGCGATACGGATTCAATGTATACACAGCAAAGTGCACGCCCTACATTTATGCAAACTAAGGATCCCAATGGGGCCTATTATAAAATGCATCAGAAATTTACAAAAATTCATCAGGGTTCAAAAGAAGTTAAATCTCATGAAATTTTGGTCTTACTATTGAGATTGCGTCAAATTTGTTGTCATCCTGGTTTAATTGATGCGGTAAGTTAAATTAGTATTTCTATAATATTATAAGTAGTATGTATTAAACACTTTAATTAAACCGATCTCTCTCCTTTACTTTAAACTAAAAAGTACAGTGATATTAATAGAATGCTACGAAATAGGTCGTTGGTCGACAAAACAACTTCTCTAAAAATTTTCAGAAAAAAGTACAATTAATGTCGAGTCTTTAAAAACCTTTATTTATTAAAATTCAAAAATTAAACACGTCTTTGATAATTTAAAAAGCATTGCGTGGATTTTAATAACTCTATATTATAGTGAGAATATAAGCTTTTATGTCGTTTTTTTTGAATTTTAACAAGAAAAAGTTTACTGTTTAAAAGGGTGTCTTTTAATCCAAAGCGACTTATCCCGTGGCTGGTAAAACCGGGACATATCACTACAATGTCGTAAAATGCCTATCATGTTTTCACTAAACTGTCTTTAAAATAATTATCTGCTGGCCGGAGACAGCAGAATATATCAAAATTTTCTAAGTCCCAAAAATAATTTTAAAAATTTTCTAAGTCCCAGACACAAATTTTATTTTTGCGTGGAGCAAAGAATTTGATTACAATGATTTAAAAAAAATGATAAATTTAAAAAAAAAAATTTTAAAATTTTCTAAGTCCCAAAAAATTAGTTTCAGCTTTTTAGCCAGAGACCATAGAATATATCAAAATTTTCTAAGTCCCGAAAATAATTTCCAGACACAAATTTTATTTTTAAGTGGAGTAAAGATTTTATTAAAAAATTAAAAAGTCCCAAAAAGTTTGTTTGAGCTGTTGAGCCAGAGACAATATAATATAACAAAATTTTCTAAGTTTCGAAAATAATTTTTTAAGTCCCGAAAATAATTTCTAGACACAAATTTTATTTTTTAGTGGAGCAAAGATTTTATTTATTTCGGCTAGTTACAAACATCAGCACAAACTCATTATACCCTGTACCACAAAGTGGTGTAGGGTATAAATATACTGTAGATTATTTCTACAATCATGATAGAGGTTAAAATGTAAAGAGTAATCAAATATAAATAAGCAAACAAGATTAACATAACTCGACTTATGCACTTCTTCATTTTTGCCACAGATATATTACACAAGGTGACAAAATTTTAACTTTTTCCTTTTGCCTGACCTTTGACAGCTGTTTTATATTGACCTAAGTGTGCTGATCCGTTTTCAATTTTTTTTCCATCAGCTCGCGTTCGCGAGCAAATCGCTGTTAAAAAGTCGAAAAATTTGATTTTAACGAACTTTGCTTGGCTATAAGTTCCAACGTTAATTTTGGAGCCTCAGTTTTAAACACAAACTTAACTACATATATTTGATGCGGGGATTCCAGAACTGGTAATAACTTTTTTCTGACAGCTTTATATGGCGTTAACACTTGCTGTTTTGAAATGTTCAAGAGTGAGATGTTTAAAATAGTCTTTGTTCTGTATCCATTACGCTTTTATTCTGTTACTGCCCAGGAAAATTTTTTGGAACAAATTGCTATAACAATAGATTCTTAAATATATTCTCCGGTAATCAAAACAAAATTTTCTATGTAAAATTATTTTTCAAAAAAAACTGCTTGCTCTAAAAAACGATTGCTTTTGAGACAATTTCAAACAAAAATCATTGATTCTGGAACGTGAAGAAGAATCGGTTGCAGGGTAATATAATGCGTTCTGGAACCGATTATTTGGAACGGAAAATTTTGCTGGGTGGTGTTTTGTTAAGGTCGTAAGTGTGAACTCCACATTAGTTTTCGAGTTATAACAAAAGAAAAATACGGAAAATCTTTGGTGCGTATAGTGCAATACTTTGTTGTGACATTTCTCGTAAAATAGAGCTGACTCGGAAAAGTTAACAGCAGTTCTTAAAACACGGGTCTTGCCATAGTCAAAATCAATTCACAAACTATTTGCAAATGTCTGAATTTGTTAAGCGAATACTGATAAAAAGATTAAATTGTTCAATTCTATGATAAACAAATATGTCGTTAAACTATATTCAATTTGAGCTATCTAAAAAAACATAACTTTTCAAGAGAGCAAAAAAACCGTCGCATTCGCGTATTTTTAAACTTTTTGTCGGCCGATCTTTTACAATATTAATTAATAATTACTACTAAATTTTACACGTGCTTTGTTTGTAAAAATTCGTATTATTCGCTGAGTTACAGCAGATAGCTCAACCTTTTTTATTTGAAATTAATCAACCTAAGCAGATAGCTCATTAAATATAGACTTTAAAGCTTTAAAACTTTTTAACGGATTATGATAAAAATGTAAATTTGGTACCATACTTCTCAGTTTTTTAGCCCTTCCATTACAGGTGTTAAAAAAAATACTTTTTAATTTTTTTTAAATCATCGATTTTTTCGCGCTTTATCGCCATTATTTGGAACTTTCATGAAGCTTGCAAAAAATGTCATAACACTTGTGTTTGCTTTACAATCGAATGGGCAAATAAAATATGAAAAAAGTTTAACCGGTTTTGCTCCGCATCGAAATATGGGTCAAAAACCGCGTTTTTATCCGCGGAAAGGAGTTGAAACTTTCCAAAAAAAAAAAACTGACATTATTTTTATTGATGGAAACACCGTATAAAAAGTGATAATATAAAAAATTTAAATTTAAAGGTTTACCCTTGTAAACTATACTGTAGATAGCTCAAATTTTTATTTATAAAAAAACATGGTTTCACATAGCTCATGCTATTTCTGCAATAAAATAGTCTTACAATATTTTTTTTGTTCTGAAATTAATACCATAGATGCCACTTATGCCAGCGAACATTTTGCCATCAAAAACTCATTTTCGTCAACCGAGCAGATAGCTCAAATTGAATATAGTTCCACGATGTGTTATATCGTTGATGTATAACTCTTATACTAAAGCTGAAACGATAAAACAAAAAGCATTTTTAAAATATGAGTGCCTTGTTAGGTCTAAATCGTATCTTCAAACTCTAGCAAAGTGATGATCAGTGGAAAAATTTAAGAAGGACCTAAATGACAATTTGAAATTTTTATTTTAGCGATATCTCGAAAACTAATTAGTTATTAATAGGGATGAGATTTTCATGCACTAAAAAATCGAAAATATGCGCTTTAAATATGCATTAAAAATTCAAAATATGCATTAAAAAACCATCAAATATGCACTAAAAACTAAAATGTGTGCAATAAAAATCTTGTTTTCATAGGAAAAACTTTTTAAAAAGCAAAAAAATAACGCCAGGTTTAAATAGTAACATTTAAAACTTTATAAAAGCAAGATTTTTTTAGAAAATAAGAAAATATATAAAAAAAAATTAAGAAGAAAAAAAAAATTTTTTTCTTATTTTTAAAATAAGTTTTTAAAATTTAAAATAGTTTTTGAAAAAAATAAATTTCAATTTGTGTTTTTGCTAATTTATGCCAAAATATGCAAAAATATGCACTTAAAAGTTGGAAATATGCACAATATATGTATTTAAAATCAAAATATGCAAAAAATATCCATTTTTACCAAAATATGCAAAATATGCAAAAACAAATCGATGCCATTTTAACTCAAATTTCTTGATTCGGAAAGATAATTGGTCGCTATCGTTTTTAGACGTTCGACAAAAAACATGCATTTGCATGGAAATCTCATCCCTAGTTATTAATAATGACTCAAAAAAAGTAAGAGCATTTTTGGAATTAGCAGAATCGACATACCCAAAAGCGTCTTTCACTTTTTTGATGCAAGCCCAGTGTTGGTAAATGTGGACTCACAAATATGCCAAAAATAGCCTATTTTCAAAGTTTCCATTTGCTATATCTCGAAAACTAGAGCTGCCCCAAAAAAACGGTTGCCAGATTTGAAATCAGCGAACCCCAATTACCAAAAATTAGCCACCAGAACCCGGGCAAAAAAAGTGTTGCCCTGTGTTATTGATCCATGATTGATTTTAAGACATTCTAGCGATTTCCGTCCGTCCGTCCGTATGTCTGTCGTCCGTTTATAGTTAGCACGATGCAGTCTAAAATAAAACAGCTAGACTCCTCGAAAATGTCTAATGGTCCTGGGCAGGTTTAGTTCCGAAATGTACAAAATTGGACCAGGGGAAAAAAGTTCCCCCTTGAAGAAATAACACAACCTCAAAAAAGCGCCAATTTTTTTGTATTTTTGTTAAACAAATGTAGCATTCTTAAGTTCGTAGGAGTTCAAAGTAAATCGCTTGAACCCATGGTATTAGAAAATATCTCTTTTTCGGCTCGCCCCCTTTTGAGGGCGTAGATAAAAAAAATAGTTTAAATAATGATAAAATTGTAATACTTTAGTGCACATATCAGAATGAAATGAACTTGTAAATACATACCACGCGCGGCAAGAAGTCCCCCAACTCACAGCCCCCTCCAAAAAAAAAAAAAATAAACGCCCCTGTCAATTTTTTTTTTGTTTTTTGCATATTAGAGCAATGGTTCTCAAACGGTGGGTCGCGACTCCCTAGGGTCCCTCCATAATCTCTGTGCAGTTGTTAATTTTTCGGGATGCCCAATACTTATTTGTCAAGTGTTTTGGCTGAGTCTGGGATCTGACAGCTCGTTTCTATTAACTTTTCGATGCTGATTCCGAATCTGGGTTCTACATTTTTCTAGAACGTTAGGTTTTTAAGAAAATTAAAGGAAAAGTTCATAAAAACGTATTCTTGTGCATTTTAAAGAGCTTTGTTTGTGAAATTTTCGGATGTGTCGGGGATCTGACCACTTTTTTCGATTAACTTTTTAATGCTGATTCCAAATCTGGATCCGAATAACGGATCTAGATTCGTGATCGAATAAAATTTCGATCAATACCAAAAATTGGTACATAGTTTTGAAAATAGAACAATCATTACTCCAAATTGGACTTTAAATGCTTTCTTGGTAAACATTTCTTTATTTCTGATCAGGTTTAACTGGTGGTTTTCTTTTATTTTCGGAAATAAAAAAAACGATGAAGATAGTAAGTTTCGATATAAAATGCCGTAGTTCGGGACCTGGTTTCCAAATTTTTGAGAAAATTGAGGTCAAAGTTCACAAAAATTGTGTTTTTATTTTTTTAGAAGTTTTTTACTTGAAATTTTTGGTAGGCATCCGGGATCTGACCACACGGTTTCGATTAATCTTTCAATGCTGCTTCTAAATTTGGTTTCCAAATTGTTCCATTACTTCAGGTTTTTGAAAAAACTGAGGGCAAAGTTCACGTTCATAATGTTTTTTTTTTTTTTTTTTTTTTTTTATGTTGGGGGGTCGCGAAAAATTTGAAATATTGAAAAGGGGTAGCAAAGCAAAAGTTAGTGAGAAGCTCTGTATTAGAGGGTATACTTAGAAGATTCGGCACAGCCGAATTTAACACTTTTACTTGTTTTTTGTTTAGGAGTTAAAAAATTCATTAAAAACGATTTTAGAAAGAAAAAAATTGACAATATTGAAAAATGTTCACGAAAAAAAAAAATTCTGAAAAAATTTTGGTAAAAAAAATTAGTAAAGAAATTAATTTTGAGAAAAAATTTTCCTTTCACAAAGTAGAGGCTATGAAACAAACATGATAGTGTGAAGTGTATTTTTTGATGCGGTATAGCTGACTCGCATTCGTATGTATTTTTAATTGCGACTTTAATATTTTTTACGAATATTTTCTGCATAGAATTTCTTTTTTAGGATTGCCAAAAGCAGAAAGTTCATTTGTCAATGTTCATCCGTTAAAAGAAAAAAAAAATTGTAAAACACACAACAACAGATGTAAAATTTTTTTTTTTGAAAAGATTCAAGTCCAATCCTAATCTTTGGTTTGCAGATTGAAACCGTTAAGTTCGCCTGTAACATACAGTTATAACTTTCTCTTTCTTTTTTTATATATCTTTAACATATTAGATGCTCGAGGATGAAGATGCTAATCAAATTGATACCGACAGTGATGTTTCTCAACCGGAAATAGATCTATTAGCACAGCTCAATAAACTAGCCATTACCGATAACAATGACAACAATGGCATGCTAAGTAATAGTTTAAACAATGATGAAGCAAATCATTCTATGCGTCCCGAAGAACAAGTTATGGCTAAGGCATCGTCACGTGTGCTGCAACGTACCAATCCGGTGTTTGATTTTAAAAGACCCTCACAAAAAATGTTACAAGTCTTAGACACTCTTAAACGATGCGTTCTCGGTACAGATGATAAAGCTATTGTAGTTTCTCAATGGACTAGTGTTCTCGATATTCTCAAGACACATATTGAGGATCAAGGTGTGGCTACACTATCGTTAAATGGTAAAATACCGGTTAAAAATCGTCAAAGTATTGTTACGGAATTTAATAATGCCAAAAGTAAGAAACGTATTTTATTGCTATCGCTATCAGCTGGTGGTGTGGGTTTAAATTTAGTTGGTGCCAATCATTTACTATTAATCGATTTGCATTGGAATCCTCAGTTGGAGGCTCAAGCGCAGGATCGCATATATCGTGTGGGTCAGAAAAAAGATGTTATAATTTATAAATTTATGTGCAAAGATACCGTGGAGGAACGTATTAAAGCACTGCAAGATCACAAATTAGAATTAGCTAATGGGGTATTAACCGGATCCCGAGCTTCAGGGGGTAGTAAACTTACTATGGATGATTTGATGGATCTTTTTGAAATGTAATTTATATAAAAATATATTGTATGTGTACATAAATATCTTTTTTACAGCGTTTTTTTTTTCTTTTAAATTAAATAAACTATTATTTTATACATATTTTTTAAAAAGTTTTGTGTTGTTTTCTTAAACTTTAAAGTACTTGAAACCTTTTGTATTCTTTTGTATTGTTATCAAAAACAATTTTTAGTTTAAGGAAACTATTTGCAATAAACAAATTTATTTAGTTTGGCTGAAATTACATATTATATACGAGGGTGGGCAAACAAATTGGTCATCTTAAAGGCAAACGGCCGTAACTCAATATTTTAAGCAGAACATGTAAATAGAAAACTATATAAGATTTTAAATGTAAATTCTACAAAAGGGCAAACTTGTTTCTAGAGACAAAAATTAAGTTTTTCGAGTTTATAACTGAATTTCGTTTATAAAATCGATGTTTTTGACACAAAATTATGCGATCAGTTCTGTTAAGTTCATATATTAAGTGAGTTATGGCCTTTTGGATATTGAAGATGATATTAAACGTTGTTTTTTATTTTTAATACCACAAGGTAGATATAAATAAAATGTAGTTATTCGGCCTTTATATATATACTAGTCGAATAGCCTGTCCCTGCCAGGCGGAACACCAAATCACTTTTCTCAATAGTTCTAATTTTTTACCAAACTTTATAAAAAATTATGTTTGTGCTTAAAAAATGTAATATTGCTAGACTGAGTTACATCAATATATTTCCCAAATTGAAAAAAAAATAATGAGTGTAAAAGGTTTTATTGATAAAATTTTAGAACTAAATTTAGCGCGCCCATTTCGTCTCTCCGTCCATAAACCGGATATCAAAAATCCATCGTGTGGATCTGTCCCATGGTCACTCCTATATACATGGCAATTTTTATCTTTCTTATTGTTAGTCATGAAGGCATTTAAAATTAGCTAAAATGTTAAAAAAACACAATTTTTATACCCTCCAACCACAGAATGGGGGTATACTCACTTTGTCATTCCGTTTGTAACGCATCGAAATATCGATCGGGGACCCCATAAAGTATATATATTATTGATCCATGATCGATTCTAAGACATTCTGTGAATGTCCGTCCGTCCGCCCGTCTGTCTGTAGATGGCATGATACAGTCCAAAATAAAAGAGCTAGCCTCCTGCAATTTGGCATGAAAATGTCTTATGGTCCTAGGCAGGTTAAGTTCGTAAATGGGCAAAATCGGCTCAGGGGGAAAAAAGTTCCCCCTTGAAGAGCTGAACCAACCTCTGAAAAAATACACTTTTTTTACATGTTTTTTTGTATTTTAGTTAAAAAAATTAAACATTTGTTATATTTATCGGGATGGGAAGGTGCTCTCAACGTCCCCCACTGTCCCCCACTGACCCCCATCACCCCCCCCCCCCCCACCCCACAAAAAAAAACAAACGCCCCTGACAATTTTTTTTACATTTTGGAGGGTATAAAAGATTCGGCACTGCCGAATTTAACACTCTCACTTCTTTTTACTTTAATTTTTCCTTATAATGCTCCGTACAGAGTTTAAATATTAAATCTGACTTCATAAGGATATGGTCGATTGTCAATACTTTATACTTTACAATTTTCAGCTTCCTTACTCATTAGGGGTTTCAGAAATAGTTTAAATGTTTAAAAACTAAATTTCGCCGTCTTTCGCCACTCCCCCTGACTTAAAGGCCGAAAATCCGGCTACGTTACAGATAATATATATAAACTGAACAAAATTCACAACGGATTTTTTGTATCTCCGCCCTTTCACTGGATATCCAGGTCAGAGTTATCTTTGCCATAGTCCGTACCATATGCATCCCAATTTTCATCTTTCAAGGTCATAAGGTGTCTTCAAAATTAGGTAAGATGTAAAAACATAATTTTTCCACGCCCATTTCTTCCCTTAATTCTCCGTCCTATTCCAAAATTTTTAAATCTGACTACTTTAGGACAGTCTCCATCGTTAGTACTGTACTCGTATCCACGCCCCTTTTCCCTCTCAATTCTTCGTTCACAGTCCAAAAATTTTAAGTCTGACTACTTCAGGATATGCTCCAGTGTCAGGACAATATGCTTGCCAATTTTCGGCTGCGTAGGTCATTAGGGCTTTAAAGTTAGTAAAATATAAAAAAAAATAAAACACAATATTGCCATGCGTCTTTTTCCTCTCAACTTTCCGTCTACATTCCAAAAATGTTAAATCGGACTACTTTAGAATATGCTTCATAGTTAGGACTACATGCTAGGGATTTTCAACTTCCTAATTCATTGGGGCGGAGCTTAAAAATACTCTAAAATAATAAAAAATATTAATTTTGCCAAGTCCCCTTTTTCTCGTAATTCGCCGCCCACAGGCAAAAAATCCGGCTTCGTAAGAATCTGTCCCTGGTGTTTTACTATATACATACATATACATTTTAAGCATTTAAGTTCATTAATGAAAATCAAAAGTCGCTAGATACACAAAATATAAGAGAAACAAAAAAAAAATTATAAATACAGAAAATAGATGGAAATAAATTTACCATGCCCCTTTGCCTTTCTTATTCTCCACCTATACACTGGATATCAAAAATCCAGGTTCGTATTAATCTTCCCCATAAAACCTACTATATACATGCCAATTTTCATCTTCCTAAGTCATTTGGGGTCTTCAAATTACTTAAAATATTAAAAAACCCAATTTCTCCACGCTCTTTTATCTTATAATTCTCCGTTCACAGTCGAGAAATTTTAAATCCGATTACTTCAGAATATACTACATCGTTAGGACTATACGCTATCCATTTTCCGCTTCCTTTGGGGGCTTCAAAATAAGTTAAATTGTTAAAAATTCCAATTTTGTCACTTCACATTTTCCTTTCAATTCTCCGCCCACAGTTCAAAAATTTAAAATTCGACTACTTCAGGATATGCTTCATCGATAGGACTGTATGCTAGGAAATTTTCAGCTTCCTAAGGCATTAGAGAACTTTAAAATAAGCAACAATGTCAATTTTCATCTTCATAGGTCATTGGGGGTCTTCAAATTAGTTAAAATATAAAAAAACACAATTTTGCCACGCCCCATTTTTCTCTTAATTCTCCTTCCACAGTCTACAAAATTAAAATCCGATTACTTCAGGATATGCTTCATTATTAGAACTAAATGCTATTCAATTTTCCGCTTCCTAAGTCATCTGGGGGCTTCAAAAGAAGTGAAAATGTTAAAAAAGTCACAATTTTGCCACTTCACTTTTCCCCTCAATTCTCCGCCCACATTGCGAAAATTTTAAATTCGACTAATTGGGGATATGCGCCATCGTTAGGGCTATATTCTAGGAAATTTTCAGCTTCCTAAGTCATTAGGGGGCTTTAAATTAAGCAAAAATGTCAAAAAATTTAATTTTGCCACGCCCACTTTTCCGCTTATTGCTCCGCCCACAGGCAGAAAATCGAAAATCCGGCTACGTTAGGATCTGCCCCAGGTGTTTTACTATATGCATGCCAATTTTCAGCTTTGTAGCTCATCAGTGGGCTTCAAAAAGCTCTGGATAGACAAAAAAAGAGGAACACACAAATAGGGAAATTATATATATAGATATAATCGAAGATAGATGATATAAAACTTTTAATAAACCAATGAATTAGTAGGAAAGGGTTTGAAAGCTAAGAAGTTTATTGTCTAATTAAATCCCATGTATAAATTTGTCTGGGATTTGGCCCATCGTCATATGTTAAAATAGAAATAAATAAAAAGAAAAAATAAAATAGGCGAAATTGAAGACTCCCAAGCAGAAATTGACGACGGTTCTAAAAAACAGCTGTTGTATAGAATCGGTCTCTCTACAGCCCAATAGAATAAAGAAATAAAAAGAAAAAAGAAAATACCGAAATAAAATGCTTTGTATCCTAATCGTCCTGACAATCATTGGCGTAGATAGCCCTGTTTGGTCCGGGGGTGGGGGGGGGCTTAGCACCCAGAACAATTTTAGCCCCCCAGAAAAATTTTAGCCCCCCAGAATTTTAATCATGTACAATTTTTTTTTGAATAATTTAATGATTTCATTCATTTTTGAAACAATAAAAAGCTCAATTCGGCATTGCCAAATGTATTAAAAATCCGTTTTTTTTTTGTCAAAAATATATTGGCTCCTATTAAAATACCTTTAGGCATCGAACTCTGTTCACAGATGTCAACTAGCAGCCGAATTAAAGCATTTTGTATGTTTAGGTTATGTAGAGTGAACCAAAATTTTCGAGGTGTCCTTACATTTTCGTTGATATCTTTTGAACCCCTGAACCGATTTTGCTAAAATGCATTTCCAAACTGCTCAGGACAACAATTTAATTTAATTTATTGTTTTCTATAACCTAGCCCAAAGGCCATAATCGGTTACAAATTTATACAATAAGAAAAGATGTAAAGTTTCAGTCATATCCGTGCAATAGTTTGGCCGTGATCGCTATTTAAACAGGCAGGCGGACATTTCTAGAATGTCTTAGAATCAAGCCTTTGTATAAAAAGCTGTTTTTTACAAAAACTTAAAAAAAATATATAATACACACAAAAAAAAATTGTGCCAGTTTTTGGTTTAATTACAACCTATAAAGTGGTTTTGGAAAACTTACCAAAGTTTTTGCTCTAAAAAACTTAGGTAAATTATACAAAACCACTTTATAGGTTGTATTATCCCCAAAACGTACACAATTTTTTTATTTTTTTTTTTTTGTGTGTAAATTACACCTTTTCAAAATTTTAAAACGTTGTGCTGAACCAGAATTGCTTCATGAAAACTTTACAAATATTTTTTCCAGAATGTACTCTACCTAACGAAACTTTTGGCATCAATTTAAAAAAAAAAATATTTTTTTTTGACCAAATTCACTACGGATGCAAACTTTACGCGCTGGTTGCGCCCTGAAGATGACCTCCAACAATTTTTTAATTTTTTTTTCCAGTAATCAGCTCTTTAAGCATCATTCTAGGGGTATGCCCTAAAATTTTTCATTTTCGGGACAAGCTACTGATCAATAATCTATATACTTTACGGGGTCCCAGACCTATATTTCGATGAGTTGCAAATGGAATGACAAACTCATATATACCCTCTACCACTAATTGTAAGTGGATGGTATAAAAAGATCAACTGTAATTCGGAAAAATTCAATTGTAATTCGAAAAAGATAAAAATTTTAAATTTTAAGATCAATTGTAATTCGGAGCTATTGTAATTCAAACTAGTAAAATAGTTAAATTCGGCCTTGACGAATGTATTAATACCCTCCATAAAGTAAACAAGATTATTTAAAAAAAAAAAAATCAGCAAAAAAAAATTTTTTGTTGAAAAAAACCGCGGAAAATGTTTTTTTTTTTAAACATGTTTGTAATTGTTTAAATAACATTCCTTATCCAATTTTGTTCACATTTGTCAACCAGCAGATACATTTTGAATTGACCCTCGTATTTTTTTTACACTAAATATTCATTTTTCACACGTCCAACTATAACACTTTTCCTACGCATTGTTATTCTTATTGTTGTTGCTGTTGCATGTATGCATGCATGTATCCTTTAAAGCAGCGGTTACCAACCTATGGTACGCGTACCACTAGGGGGTACGCGAAACTGTCCGCGGGGGTACGCAAAATTTTAGTAATTTGAACATTCGTTTTAGATTAAACATTAAATGCTGGTTCCGTATCTGGCTTCCAAAGTTTTCCAAAACGTCAGGTTAATAAGAAAGTTGAGGTCAAAGTTCACGAAAAACGTATTTTTATGCAATTTAGAGAGTATTTTTGCGATATTTTTGGATGATATTTTGAGATCTGACCACTTGTTTTCGATTAACCTCTCGATGTTGATACCGAATATGGTTCTTAAATTTTTCTTAATGACAATTTTGAGCAAATTTATGTCAACGTTTTTAAAAAAACGCGTTTTGGGCATTTTTGAGACGAGCTGTAATAGAGTGGAAATATTGGTACCATTTTGTTAAGCTCAAAATACTCTTTCATTGTATATACGAGCGTGTTTAATTCGAAAAGTCACGGAATTATTAGTCTGCCTTCGTATTAAAAAAAACCTTTAAACAAAATAAAAAACATTATATTTCCGCCCCCTGCAATGAGTTTTGAAACTTTTTTGAAAAGTTAAAAAAACGTCCGTTGTTTTAATTTTTGGTGTAGAATTGACTGGTGAAATCAGATTTGCAATATTTTTAGCCGTTTTTGCTCTGCAGAAAAATCAGCTCAAAATTCGCGTTTTCAGATGCATGATCTACACCAGGAGCGAACATTTTTCCAAAAAAATACCACTATTGTTTTGATCTCCCCTAAATGCTTTTGATGTCCCCTAAATCATTTCAAAATGAACTCTTATATTTATATGTGAAGTTTTTTAACGAAAACAAAAAAATCGTTAGGGGGTACGCGGCTGATAAAATTTAAGATTAGGGGTACGCGAGCCAAAAAGGTTGGTAACCGCTGCTTTAAAGGATTCTTATTATATTGTTGGGTTTCCTTATTTTAATTTATATTAAGGGTGTTCACGTTAAAAATATTTTAATTAAATAGTTTGAAATGCAATATTTTTTTTTACAACAATCACATACACTAAAAAAACTTTGTAAAAACTGGAAAAACCAAAATTTTTGTAATGTTACAAGGCTTGTTTTGTTATTTTGATCATAACTTTTTATACCCCCCAATTAATGATGGAGGCTATATTTGAGTTTATCTTTCCGTTTGTAACTTCTCGAAAAAAACCTTGTAAAATTACAAGAAAAGTTTGTTAATTTTTTTTTTGCTACCTCCTATTTGACAATAATTCATTGTTATTTTACAAGCTTTTTACCAATAATTTTGTAATTTTACAAGCTTTTTACCAATAATTTTGTTTTTATTGGTAAATTAATTTTCCAACATTTATCGCTAGGGAAAGGTAGAGTTGTGACTTGATAAAAATTTCTAACGTGAAAACCTTAATAACTGCTTTTTGTTTGATAATAATTGCAACAATGCTCAGCAGCAGGGCTGTCAGATATGGCGATTTCTCGCCAAACGTGGCGATTTTGAAATGTGTTTGGCGACGAGTTTTTCGATTTGGCGACGTGGCGATTTACAAAATGATTGGCGATTTCTTTGGCGATTTTGTCAAATTATTTCCTGAATATTTTCAAAAGATTAGTAGAGCCATTATTTCAAATTATCAAATGTTATTTACTTTTGCTGCGATTAGGCAGTTAAAACTTTTTTTTTTCCACAGACTTTCTACAAGTCTGCTCGTCTAAGTGGGTCTTTATGAATTAAAACAAAACAAAAAACATTTGGGAAATTTTCCAGTGTCCAGGAGAGTCAAAAACTATAATAACTATAATACGCGAATCACAAAAAAATTAATTACTTTTTTTCTCCAATTTTACACCATTGTAAACTGTTGTTGAGTAAAAATAGCGATAAGAAAATTAAGAAATATTCAAGACCGATTATCATTGATCGATTGGGGTCTTTGCATTAGTGCAGAAAACAAGCATAAATGAAGTTTGAGTGAAATTTATTGCCTATTGACAGATTTTAGAAATAATTAGCAACATTTTTCAATGTAGTAATTTATAAATTACCGATTGAAGTAAAAAATACAAAAACTAAAAAAAAAAAATACTTTTGGCGATTTTTATGTATTTTTCTAGGATTTTGGCGATTTTTTAGTATTATTATTTTCTAGCAATTATAAAGAAAACAAAATATATTTTTTTTAAATAAAAATAATTATTTTTTTTAACAAAAACTGTAAATATTTGAGTTTTGGCGATTTCTGGCGATTTTTGACATCCGATTTGGCGATGAGCGTAAAAAAAATCTGACAACCCTGCTCAGCAGCTAAAAGGACTACGTAGTCGTAGTGAAAACTGTTTGAAGCTGAAGAAAAGTTTGTGTGTGTTTGCTATCCTGCATCAGTGTACGAATATATTTTTGTTAAAACTAATTTTGTATTCAATGCAGAACAGCTACTTTTAATCAAATCAATTTTACAAAAGCATAGTTTTATGATATACAATTTTGTTGTATTCGTTTTTATTTTTTTTGTAGTTTTTCGTGAGTTTTTTGTTACAGTATTATTTCCATTACTACCCAGCAAAACTTTGGTAATGGGTAGTGATTATATAACACATTACCAGGTAATGTATATACCTTATTTGTAGCATTATTTTAGGATGTCTTACCAAACATTTGTTCCACAACGTATTATTTTAAAGTAAAAAATAATGCATTACTAATAATTTGCTACGTAATGCATGATTATTGGAAAAATGTATTTCATATTTATTATTTCTAAACATTATATCATGGATGATTTATATTTGGTTACATTATGTATTATTTTAAAGTTTGAAATAATGCATTATTTATAATTAAATGCATAATGCATTACAATAACATAAAAAATAATTATTTTATAAAAAATGCATAAGTTTAAACTAGAGATGGGCTCACGACAAGAAATTTCTAACGACACACACTCACTAGCATATTATATCTACTTACACTCACTTACAATCACGTGCGTATATTTAATACAAAATTACTTTTTCACTACTCGTAACACCTTATATATTACGTTCTGGTATGCTATATTATATACCTTACTCGTAACCTATAAAATATCATATATTTTACACCTTACTGGTATTCTTTGTTATAAATTTATGACTTATTTTATACCTTACTGGTATTCTATGTGATAATGTGGATGCATTACTTTGAGTCTCATCGCCTGTTAAAATCATCAATGCTGCAATGTATAAAATAAGAGATCATATACCTTATTTTATACCTTATTTGGTAATCTAAGTTTTGCTGGGATATTTTGGCCTTTAAAGAAAGAAAAGATGAAAAGAAGAAATATGCACCAGAAAAATACATATTTTTTTTTCTCTTTTAAACAAAAATACACTACGAATATTTAACGGAAATGAGTGAATGCATTGCAATGTTAAATGGTCTTTATTACTTCAATAAGAGTATTTTCCACAATGGGGCACTGAAGTTTACTGATTCAAATGTTTATCGTCCATTCCACCAGACATTTGGTGATTTTAGGCATTTTTTAGAAAATTATTTTTACATTATATTTTACATTTTAAAAATGTAAAATATGGCGGATATTCGTTGGGCCATTTTTCGGTAATTCCGAGGAGAAGTTAGCGGATTTTAATGAAATGTTGGTTTTATCAATAATTTGGATTAATAAAATTTTATAAATTAAATTGTTGTTCAAATTAACGGGTTTTTGGTGTCGTGTCATTCTATTAGATAACTGTAAGGCCTCTGTTCTGTCTTTTCAATTCACATGAAAATTTCCGAATCACATGAAATCTTGTTTAGTGTTTTGTTGCTAAAAAGAATGCCGGTATTTTTTGGGGAAATTTTTGCTCCTTGGGGTGCCCAGCAAAACTTAGATTACCAAATAAGGTATAAAATAAGGTATAGGATCTCTTATTTTATACATTGCAGCATTGATGATTTTAACAGGCGATGAGACTCAAAGTAATGCATCTACATTATCACAAAGAATACCAGTAAGGTATAAAATAAGTCATAAATTTATAACGAAGAATACGAGTAAGGTGTAAAATATATGATATTTTATAGGTTACGAAAAATGAAATAATATAGCATACCAGAAGATAATATATAAGGTGTTACGAGTAGTTAAAAAGTAATTTTGTATTAAATTTACTCACGTGATTGTGAGTGAGTGTAAGTAGATAAAATATGCTCGTGAGTGTGTGTCGTTAGAAATTTCCTGTCGTGAGCCCATCTCTAGTTTAAACTTATGCATTTTTTTATAAAATAATTATTTTTTATGTTATTGTAATGCATTATGCATCCAATTATAAAAAATACATTATTTCAAACTTTCAAATAATACATAATGTAACCAAATATAAGTCATCCATGATTTAATGTTTAGAAATAACACATATGAAATACATTTTTTCCAATAATCATGCATTACGTAGCAAATTATTAGTAATGCATTATTTTTCACTTGACATTAATACGTTGTGGAACAAATGTTTGGTAAGACATCATAAAATAATGCTACAAATAAGTTATATGCATTACCTGGTAATGTGTTATATAATCACTACCCATTACCAAAGTTTTGCTGGGTGGTTCAACGAATCTGAAATCGCGGATTTTAAGCTAATTTTTCTGCAGAGCAAAAACGGCTCAATATGTCGCAAATCTGATTTCACCAATCGATTCTACAGCAAAATTTAATACAATGTGTGTTTTTTGAACTCTTAAAAAAGTTCCAAAAACCCACCACAAAGGGCGGAAACATAAGGGTTTTCCATTTTTTTGTAAATTAATTTTTTAAATATGAACGATTAAAAAAAATTTTCAGCTTAACAAAATGGTACCAAAATTTCCTTTCTATCACAACCCGTTAAGAAGTTATTAGCTACCAAAAACTGACAAAAGCACGTTTTTTGAGAAATTTGACCTCAATTTTCTCGAAAATTTAAAAACTAGATTCAGAATCAGCATCGAAATGTTAATCGAAAACAAGTTTTATGATCCCAGAATATCATCCAAGAACATCACAAAAAAATGCTCTCAATAATGCACAAAAATGCGTTTTTTATGAACTTTGACCTCAATTATCTCAAAAACCTGACGTTACGGAACATTTTGGAAACCAGATTTGGAATCAGCATTAAGATGAAAATTGAAAACGAGTGTCCATACCGCTGACCCATCCAAAAATTTTTCAAATTTCGGTCAGTGTTTTATAATTTTGCCATTAGAAAAAAAATTTGAAGCCTAATAACTTTTTAATGGGTTGGGATAGAAAGGTGCTTTTTGTACCAATTTCCTTAGCAAAAACTGCCTCTTCATCGTGCATGATTAAAAAAATCTTTTTTTTTTTTTTTAAAAAATCGATTTTTCCGCCCCCCGCTGTGGGTTATTGGAACTGATTTTAAGAGTTCAAAAAACTGATTGTATTAATTTTTGCTGTAGAATCGACTGGTGAAATCAGATTTGCAATATATTCAGCTGTTTTTTCTCTGCAGAAAAGTCAGCTCAAAATCCGCGTTTTCAGATGCTTTGAACCACCCCAAGGAGTAAAAAATTTTGCCAAAAAATACCGGCATTCTTTTTAGCTCCCCTAAATCCTTTAAAAAAATTATGATATCCGATAAACAGATGAAGTGACATAGTCACCAAACGAACTCTAATATATGGGGGTTTCGTGTCAACTGACACAACTTTTGAAACCGATGTCTTCCGATCGGGATGAAATTTGCACCAAGGTTAGTCCTATTGGATAGTAGTTTAGACACAATTTTTCAGCGAGATCGGTCAAGGACTCTCTGAGTTAGAGGGGGTCGAAATTTGACATTTTGGCCAAAGAGGTGTTTATTCCCATCCATGTAACTTCTTACCCATTGTTTTTAGCAAAATGTATTCCAAACAGTTTAGATAGCTATTTCTTCAATCTTTCGGAAAAAAATTATAAAAAAAATAAAAAAAAAAATTGATTTTTTTTTCTTAAAAATCTACAACTTTTTTGACTTTTTCCTCAAACTTGGCCTTTTTTTTTTTTTTTTTTTGATTCAAAAGAAAGCTTAGAGGATTTCCTTTAAGAGCTATGGGGTGGCTTAGTGGGATGCGAGTGGGACATCTATGAAAAAAAAACTTTTTTTAACTTTGGAACACAAAAAACGGTTCTTCAATTTGCACTATTAGGCGTGGGATAGCTAACCAGTTTTCGATTTCGATCCGCGATACCCTCTAATTTTTATAGGTTCGAAAAAGAAAGCACGAGCCAAAAAATGAGGGTGGTGGGGTGGTGGCCATTTGGCCCCCCCATCGGGGTCAAAGTTGGGCGTTAAGAGGTAAAATCCTCAAAAAGCCCCAAAACTGCCCTAGAAACGTCCCTGGAGGGGTGCAATGTGAGACGAACCTCCAATAATTTTCTGCCCCCAACATTTTTCTTGAACATACCTTACCCCTATTTTCACTTCCTAAGGGGGCTCCCATACAAAACTTTTTTAAAAAATTTGATCCCACCATTCTAACTTATCCTAAAGTGCCCCAAGTGGAGCCAAATGTATGACCGACCTCCATTATTTTATTAATTCTAACATTTTTTGCAAACACACCTACAATGTATCTTTAACCCTTAAGGTCCCCTTTTTATTCTTTTATTTTTTATAAATTTGTTTTATTAAACCAGCTCCTACCGCCCCTACCGTGCCTCCTAGAGAGGCAAAAATTACGACCAACCCCCATTATTTTTTAGTTACCAACATTTTGTCCGAACATAATAACACCCTATCTCCACTCCTTAAGGGGCTCCCATACATTATAAAAGCATGTATTTTTAAAAACTAATAAAAAAATAAAAAAAAAATGTATGGGGACCCCCTTAAGAGTTGAAACTAAAGGGTAGGTATATTCTGAGAAAATGTTGGAGTTGAAAAAATATTGGGGGTCGGTCATACATTTTACTTCTCTAGGGGCACCCTATGGACAGTTAGAGCGGTAGGAGCAAATTTTGTAAAAATGTCATTTTGTATGGGAGCCTTCTTAGGAAGTGGAAATAGAGGTTAGGTATATTCAAGAAAAATGTTGGGGGTAGAAAATTAATAGAGGTCGGTCTCAAATTGCACCCCTCCGTGGGCAGTTGTGGGGCTTTTTGAGGATTTTAACCTTTTTACGCCCAATTTTGACCCCGATGAGGAGCCATATGGCCCCACCCCACCTCTCTTATTTTTTGGCTTATGCTTTCTTTTTCGAACCTATCAAAATAAGAAGGTGTCCCGGATCGAAATCGAAAACTGGTGAGCTATCCCACGCCTAATAGTGCAAATTGAAGAACAAAGTTAAAAAAAAAAAATTTTCATAGATATCCCACTCGCATCCCACTAAGCGACCCCATAGCTCTTAAAGGAAAAGACCTAAGCTTTCTTTTGAATCAAAAAAAAAAAAAAAAAAAGGGGACAATTTGAGGAAAAAGTCAAAAAAGTTTTAGATTTTTAAAAAAAAAATCAAATTTTTTTTTTATAATTTTTTTCCGAAAGATTGAAGAAATAGCTATCTAAACTGTTTGGAATACATTTTGCTAAAAACAATAGGTAAGAAGTTACATGGATGAGAATAAACACCTCTTTGGCCAAAATGTCAAATTTCGACCCCCTCTAACTCAGAGAGTCCTTGACCGATCTCGCTGAAAAATTGTGTCTAAACTACTATCCAATAGGACTAAGCTTGGTGCAAATTTCATCCCGATCGGAAGACATCGGTTTCAAAAGTTGTGTCAGTTGACACGAAAACCCCCATATATATTATAAATAAATATATTACACCGCTCTACAAATCTGAGTTTTGTCGCTGCGTTTTGAATGAAACCAAAAAAAGTTTATAAGCTTTTGTTCCACGATTCCAAAATGGTCACTTAAATTTTTCTATCACGTCACAATTTTGAAAAATCGCGGATAAAGTGTCAAAAAAGCCCCATTTTGGCCATTTTCGAGCGCCTATAAAATTAGATCCTGACATGCGAATGACTTAATATCAAGCTCATTAGAAAGTGCGTAATTTTGTCTTTAAGACAACATCAAATTTTCTTGGAATTTAATTTTTTTATAATGGTGAAAAAATCATTAGCCACAAGTGCTTTAATTCTAATACTTACGTGTGTATTTGTATGGAAATTTGTTAAAAAACACTGTGTAAATAAACTAAATGTTTAAAAAATGGGAGGTTTTTTGTTAATGATTTTTTTACCATTTTAGAAAATTAAATTCTAAGAACATTTTATCTTGTCTTATAGAGAAAATTTCATACTTTTGAATGAGCTTGATACCAAGTCAGTCGCATGTCAGGATCTTATATTATAAGATTTCAAAAAGAGTAAAAAATGGCCTTTATCGGCACTTTAACAGCGAATAACTCAAAATCCTGACGTGATAGACATATTTGGGATTTGAAATCAGCTCAACAAACACTACCTAAATCACTTACCAGAATCCAATACGCATTTTCATGTTGAGCTGTGTTATCTTTAAAAAAATCGTTACCCCATTTTGGTAGGGGGTCAAAAATGACGCACATAGTAAAAATATATATTTTGTTGATATCATACAATTCAAGCACTATTCCTAAAATTTTTTTCCGGGGTCATTTCTGATCCCATGCCAATATAGGCTAAATATATCTTAAATAGGTAAGATTTTAGGTCTGATTTAAAGTTATTTAATGGATTGCTACAAGCTCATTTTCCGTAAAATATATTTATTTTTCACTAATGGGTCATTATTGACCCCCTACCACGAAGGGTTAACGATTTCTTTAAATATAACACCGTCCAACAAATTGCAACTTTTGGCTGTACACATGAACCGGACCCGAAAATTCGGAAAGTTGGGCCAAAAATAAAATACCCGTGTCTCCCAGTTTTTCTAGATCAATTCGCGTTTTCGCGAAAAATGAAACAAAAAAAAAAAAGGTTTCCACAATAGAAAAAAATTATGCTATTCAGAAAGTGGGGTTAAAAAAAACACACGTGTCTCTCAGGTTTTCGCGATCAATTCGCGTATTCGCGAAAAACGCTAAAAAATTTTTTTGCACTGTTAAAAAAAAAAAATTAGGTTTAAATCTAAGCATTTATGTCACAGTTATTTCATATCAATTAGCAAATTTGTAAAAAAAAAAATATTTTGTTCTTTTTAGCACACTCGCAAAATTTCAAGTAGAGTTAAAAAGAAATTTCCCATGTATCAGAGTTGTTCCACCTATTTTGCGTACTTGCGAAAATTGTAATTATTAAAAAAAAATACTAATACACCCGTTTTCAATAGTTTATTTTTCATTATTATTTTTTACATAAAAAAGTACAATAAGTATTCAAATAATGTTTAAGTCAAATTTTATATTCTATTCTTATAAAAATAAAAATAATTCAATAAATTTTTTCAAATTGCATTTTTCCTAAATTAATTTAAAAAAAATAGGTGGATATTTTATCTTTAGTCCCACTTTTTGAATGTAGTAAATTTTTTTTTAAGTGTGCAAAAAAATGCATTTTTGCGAAAACGCGAATAGATACATAAAACATTGGGAGACACGAGAATTTTATTTTTACCAATTTTTGTATAAGGACCGTAATTCTACTGTAAATCATGTATATTTATGTTTTATATTTATAAAAAATAATGCAATACATTTTTTCAAAATTGCATTTTTCGTTAATTAATATGGAAAAACTAGAACAATATTTTATTTTAAGCCCTATTTTCGGAATGTAGTAAATTTTTTCAAGTGTGCAAAAAAAAAATGCATTTTCGCGAAAACGCGAATTGTTATAGAAAAACCGGGAAACACAAGAATGTTATTTTGAGCCCCACTTTCTGAAAAGCAAACATTTTTTTTACATTGTAAATTTTTTTTTTTTGCGTTTTTCGCGAAAACGCGAATTGATCTAGAAAAACTGGGAGATACGGGTATTTTTTTTTTTTGCCCCTACTTTCAGAATTTTCGGGTCCGGTCCATGTGTACAAAAGTGTGTCGGACGGTGTAATATATTACTACGAAATAAAAGTTGGGGTAAAAAACACAGAAGCTTGTGTTTTTAAACTTTAAACTTGTTTAAAACACAAAATTTAAGCTCTAAACTTCAAATGTTTTTCGGGGGTCATTTTTGACCCCCAGCAAATGTGGGTTAAAGACGTTCAGATCGGTAAGATTTCATAATAGACTTACAGTTATCTCATAGAATGTAACGACACCAAAAAACGGCAATTAGCCAAAAAATTTAATTTATAAGATTTTTTTAAGCTAAATGATACTTAAAACCAATATTTTCTTGAAATCCGCTATAGGAAAAATGTCTCAGAATCTGAGACTTTTTCTATAGGAAAAATGTCTCAGAATCTGAGACTTTTTCTATAGAAAAAATGTCTCAGAATCTGAGACTTTTTCTATAGGAAAAATGTCTCAGAATCTGAGACTTTTTCTATAGGAAAAATATCTCAGAATCTGAGACTTTTTCTATAGGAAAAATGTCTCAGAATCTGAGACTTTTTCTATAGGAAAAATGTCTCAGAATCTGAGACTTTTTCTATAGGAAAAATGTCTCAGAATCTGAGACTTTTTCTATAGGAAAAATGTCTCATAATCTGAGATTTTTTCTATACGAAAAAAAGTCTCAGAATCTGAGATTTTTTCTATAGGAAAAATGTATAAAAGAAACGATTTTAAGGTTGGGGTATATTGAGACTTTTTCTGTAAATTTGTTGGTTTGCCCATAGTGAGTTACGTGTTCTGTTTTTCTTGCTTCCGCCATACTAGCACAGTATTCACAATGTGCCAGTGTGAGTGTTGTTTAAATTTTGGAGCATCAGTAGTGTCATTTAACAAAACAATGGTGGCACAAAAAACATTCGTCTTTTGTTGTTGGTGTTGGTTTGCATTCTATTATTGTTGCAGTTGTTTTTTTTTATTAATACAAGAGTTTAAAATTGCATTTTCATTTTCAACATTTATTTAAGAGGATCTTATACGTTTTTTTTATTTTATAGTTTCTACTCGTTTTTCCGTTTGTTTTTCAAAATGAAACAAAATTAAAAATAAGGAAAAAACAGGACACTGAAAAAAGGTTTCATGTTCTGTTTCTGCTTTTATAAGTTGTGCTTGTGTTTCATTTCCTCTGTATTAATGTGTGTGTGTGCGTTAGCATAAAATTGTAGTTGTTTTAGTTTTAATTAAAATTTAAGTGTTTTTAATAGTTTTCTTCTTATTCTTTTGTTGTAGAGCTGTTTTTTTTTTCATTTTAATGATTTATTTCTTTTAAATTGATTTAAGCAAAAGAATTGAATTTTATTTTAATATTTTCTTGAATTAACATTAATTAAAATAAAATATAAAAAATATTTCAGATTCTGAAACATTTTTCGTATAGAAAAATTCTAAGATTTTCTGAGACTTTTTTTGTAAAGAAAAATTTTAAGATTTTCTGAGACATTTTTCGTATAGAAAAATTCTCATAAAAAAAATTCTGTGACATTTTTCGTAATGAAAAATTCTCAGTTTTTCTGAAACATTTCTCATATAGAAAAAATTATTTTTCGTGCAAAACAATTCTCAGATTTTCTAAAACTTATTTGGTATAGAAAAATTTTCAGTTTTTTGGAAACATTTTTCGAATAAAAAACTTCTCAGATTTTCTGAGCCATTTTTCGTATAGAAAAATTTCTAGATTTTCTGAGACATATTTCGTACAGAAAATTTTCAAATTTTCTAAGACATTATTTGAATAAAAAAGTTCCTTTATTTTCTGAGACATTCTTCGTATAGAAAAATTCTTATTTTGTATAAAAAATTCTCTGATTTTCCTAGTAATTTTTCGTATAGAAAAGTTCTTAGATTTTTGAACAATATTTTTGTATAGAACAAGTAAAAAATTACAGAGTTTTTCTGAAAATGGGTCCCAAGTCCACACATGGTCCGATTGGATCTATAATTCGTTAGATCTTTTCTTAGTGTAGAAAACACACATAAACCAAATTTTGAGTGGAATTAGCTTTTTTGTGTTGGCAACCGATTTAACGAATATCGGACGAATTTTTTTTATGGGGACTTATAGTCCGAAAATGGTCCAATTATATTTAGATTTGATTGATTTTAAATTTTTATGAATTTTGAGGGTGGTTTGTATGGGGACTACAAGAAGAACTAATCCGATTTCTTTGGAATGATGATTTGTACATACAAAAAAGATTACCTGCCAAATTTCAAAATGGTACATATTATAATACGGTAATTAGAGTGATATAAGCCAAATTCAAATGGGGCGTCTGTATGGGGCTAGGTCTTAACATGGACCGATTTTTTCCAATTTCAAAAGGCTTCGCCATTGGGCCAAAAGATGAAAAGTTTTAATTTTCAAGTCAATTGATTGAAAATTGCGATCTGTATCGAGCTTTTTTGTAGGAATAAGAGTTTCGTGAGTGTGAGTCAACGTGAGTGTGAGTGTTCGTGAATGTGAGTTGTATTAAATTTACTCACGCGATTGTGAGTGAGTGTGAGTAGAAAAAATATGCTCGTGAGTAAGTGTGCTCTCCCATCTCTACCCTGTACCACAGAGTCGTGTAGTGTATAAAAATTGCCAGCTTTTCTGAAAGATTTTTTTTATAGAAAAATTCTCAGATTTTCTTAAATATTTTTTGTATAAAAAAATTCAAAAAATTTCTGTGAAACTTTTCGTTAAAAAATTCTCAGTTTTTTTAATATCATCTATTTGAGACATTCCACACCAATTGTGGATAAGAAAATTTTCAGATTTTCTGGGAAATTTTTCGTATAGAAAATTTCTCAGATTTTCTGAGACACGTTTCGAATAGACAAAGTTAGACAAAATTGATTTTCTAAGACATTTTTCGTATAAAAAAAACTCAGATTTTCGTATTGAAATATTCTCAGATTCTCTGAGATATTTTTCGTACAGAAAAATTCTCAGATTCTCTGAGATATTTTTCGTACAGAAAAATTCTCAGATTTTCTGATTTTTCTTACAGAATTTTTCGAGATACATATTGTAACGAAAAATTCTCAGATTTTCTGAGACATTTTTTGTATGGAAAATCTCTCAGATTTTCTGTGGCATTTTTCGAATAGAAAAATTCATAGATTTTCTGTGACATTTTTCGTATAGAAAATATTCAGCATTTTGCATATAAAAAATTCTTAGATTTTGTGAGTTATTTTTCGTAAAGAAAAATTCTCAGATTTTCTGAAAAATTTTTTGTGTAGAAAAATTCTCAGATTTTCTGAGACATTTTTTTTGCATAGAAAAAATATCAGATTTACTGAGACATTATTGGTATAGAAAAATTCTTAGATTTTCTGAGACGTTTTTCGAATAGAAAAATTCTCAGATTTTCTTACAGAAAAATTCTTTTTTCTGATAGAAAATTCTCAGATAAGCTGAGACATTTATCTTGTAGAAAATTCTCAGATTCGCTGAGACATTTTTTGTATAGAAAAATTCTCAGATATTATGAGATAATTTAATTTCTGAGTAATTTTTCGTATAGAGAAAATAACAGATTTTCTGAGTCATTTTTCGTATAGAAAAATTCTCAGATTTTCCGAGACATTTTTCGTATAAAAAAACTCTTGAGACTTTTAGAGACATTTTGGGAAACGTTTTCAGATTTTCTAAAGCATTTTTTGTATCGAAAAACTTAGATTTTCTAAAAAAATTTCGTATAGAAAAATTCATATATTTTTTGATTCATTTTTCAAAACATTCTCAGTTTTTCTGAGACATTTATAAAACAAATAGGAAAATTCTGAGACATTTTTTATTAAAAAATCGCAGTTTTCATTTTTTGTATAGAAAAAAATTTCAGATTTTCTGAATCATTTTTCGTAAAGAAAAATTCTAACATTTTCTGAGACATTTTTCGTATAGAAAAATTCTCAAATTTTCCGATTTTCTACAACATTTTTTTTTTATAAAAAATTGAGATGTTTTCTTATAGAAAAATTTTCAGATTTTTTTAGAATTTTTCATATAGAAAATTTTCAGGTTTTCTGAGATACTTTGTATTAATAAATTCTCAGATTTTTTGAGGCATTTTACGTTTAAAAAAATTCTTAGATTCTAACACACTTTTCATTTAGAAAAAATGAGAAATTTTTCGTATACAAAAATTTGATTTTCTAAGAATTTTTTGTATGGAGAAAAATTCTCTTTTTTGTGACAAATTTTCGTTTCGAAAAATTAAAAAAAAACGTTAGATGAGAAATATTTCAAGTTTAAATAATTAAATGTTAATCATCTAATAAAAGTTATTCCCCTAATGTACATAATATGTTCTTGCATTTTCTATGTAATTGTTTGACTGTTAATATTTAATTATTTATTTCCATACCCATATTTAAATCAAGAGGCTATCATTTGCAAGGTGTTTCTTGTAACAACGAGTACATGTGTTTCTTAGATTTTTTTTTATATAATTATGTAGTGGTTATAGCTACTAGACATTAATTCTGCATTTAATAGATTTTTTTTAGTTTTTTACTTTTTTCTAATTATGACTAGTTTTTTTCTAATATTGCTGATATTATTTTTTATAATAGGTGGGTTTTATGTATATCGAATTTATCTTTTTAAGATACACGCCTGATATTACTGAAGATAAACATGAAGTTACACACATCAATCATATCTGTATGATCTCAATATTGGTCTTCAACTTTTGGAATTGATAAATTTGATAAAAAATTGTGTTGGACAAATTTTACTTGTGTGAAGTCCCTTTAACTGAGCCCAACTTTTATATTTATTTGGATCCGACATTTTTTTTGGATAAACTTATATAAAATTATATTAAAAAAATTATGATCATATAAAAACTTTTTTACTCGGGAGGGAACAATTTTGAGATCTGACAGATCTAATCCGATACAATTATATGTAATTAGATATGATTAGATCAGATCTAATTCGACTTAACACGGATTGTATAAATTACGAGAAGATGTGAACGTAACTTACGTGATCTTGCGTTATTTGAATTTTTCATTTGTGAGCTTTCGTGATCGTTTAAATTCAATCGCTCGCCAAAACTTAAACTAAAACATAGCTTCAATAAATATTCGCAAAAAAACGCACCTTATATTTTTATATTTATTATTCACATATGCAGACATCATTTCTTTTCAGTTTATTACAATTCAAGTTTCTTAAGCGTAAAGTGACAATTTTTACTATAAAGTCGTAATTTTTTTCATATATTTTACGATTATTTAAAAAAATTTAATAGTTTTTCTTTCTTTCTTTTTCCATATCAAAAAAAATGTGCAATAATAAAAAATTGCTATTTATTATGTGTTTGATATGCAAAAATATCTATGTATAATGATTCAAATCATAATTTAATTTATGAGTAAAATTTTAATGTTTTCTAAGAATTTAAAGAATTTTATAAAAAACAAGAAAAAAAGTTAAATTTGGCCTTGCCGAATGCATTGAAACCCTCCACAGTGTAAAAAAGATTATTTGCAAAGAAAAAAAAAAAACAAAAAATTTTTTTTGAAAAAAAATCCTTGAAAAAAAAATTTTGGTGAAAAAAAAAATTCCGCGGAAATTGTTATTTTTTTGGGAAAAAATTATGTTAGTACTTGTTTAAATACCATTTGGTGATTATTTCTATTCACCAGCAGCCTTATTAAAGTATTTTGTATTTTTTGGTTATGTTGAATATACCAAAATGTTAGAGGTGTCCTTACATTTTCGCTCATAACTTTTGAACCGATTTTGCTGAAATGCAATACCAAACTACTTAGGACAGCATCAAGTAAATATGCTAAGTCTTAGTCATATCTGTTTAGTACTTTGGCCGTGATCACCATTTCCACAGACACACATCGCTGGAATGTCTTAAAATCGATCACTGATCAATAATATATACACTTTATGGGGTCCTAGACCGATTTGCTGAATATCTGTCAATATCTTCAGCAGAAAAATCTGCTGGTTTTAGCAGAAAAATCTGCTGATTTCAGCAGAACAATCTGCTGAGTTTACCAGATCAATCTGCTGATTTAAGCAGAAAAAACTGCTGAAATCAGATCGAGTTTACGCCATATGATAAATCTGCTGATTTTAGCAGACTCAGTTCGCTAAGACTCTGTATTGTGCAATAAAAAATGTAGAATTGTAAGAACACAGAAAAAAATATGGTGGAAACAAATTTGAGTAATCACTTGTTTAAATTTAAAAACAAAAATTGAGTAATTTTTTAATTGACGCAATTAAAAATTTACTTAAAAATTTTAAAAAGAATTTAAGTAAATAATTTAATACAAATTTAATAGTTTTTTTATTGTTTTTTTAAACTGTCATAGTTTTTTTGAATTCTCGTTTAGTTTACAGTTTTTTTGTATATGTATATGAAAGTTTGTAATCGTCTTTTTAAAATTTTCCTATGTTTTTAAAACACATATGTTTGGTAAAGTTTGAAAAAAAAACAAGTTTTTTGTGTTTGTTTTTTTTTTATAAATTAAAAACATTTTTAAACTTTTTAAAAAAATAAATAGATAAATTTTAGGGAAATTTTTAATTGTGTCAATTAAAAATTTACTCAATTTTTTTTTAAAACATTTAATAAATTTTTATTAAAAATTTACTCAATACTATTAAATCGTTTAGTGGTGCAAAATTGAGTAATTTTTTACTCAATAGTATTAAAAATTTACTCAAATATTTTTTTTTCTGTGAAAGAACGACATTTTGTAATCCCCTGAGTCCAAGTACATGACTTCAAACTAGAGATGGGAGCGTGAGTGGCTTTTGACTCACATTCACTCACGCTCACGCAAACAATAATACAGTCACTTACTATTCACTTACGCAAATTTTTAGTTTAATCGTTTTCTTACCAATTAGCAATTTGAAAAAAAACTTAGAAAATTTTCTTAAAAACATAATGACAGCAAACTATTTCTGTGAAATTTCCAATTAATCTGCTAAAAATATGTTCAAAAATATCTTTTTAATTGTAATAAAAACGAAAAAAAATAACATTTAAAAAAAAAAAAACTTTTTTTTTTTTGAAATAATGATAGCATACATATTTTTAATTGTATCCAAAATAAAAAAAAAAAACACTTTGAAAAAAAAACTTAGAAAATTTTCTTGAAAAAATAATGACAGCAAACTATTTCTGTAAAATTTCAAAATAATCTGCTAAAAAAATTTTCAAAAATATTTCGAAATTCAGCAAACAGAATCAGTAAAAACGCAGTAAAATGTCTGTTATTTTATAAAACTGAATGACAGAGATTTTAGTGAAAATATCCTTTTCAGCAGAACAATCTGCTGAAAGATTGCTAATTCACAGAGAAAAATAAATTTCCAACTGAATTTTTCAGTTGCATTAACTCAAAATTCGGTTGCTTCTACTAAATTTTGCTGTGGCGAACGAATTTTTTAGTTGTTTCGATTAAAAGACAGTTGTATCAACAAAATTTAGTTGTAACTACCTATGTTCAGTTGTTACAACCTTATTTCAAATGTATCAACCAAATTTTTGTTACAACAACTGAATTTCAGTTGGAAATTAGAAAATTTGTTTTCTGTGTGTTCAAATTGAAAGTCGTTTTACAGATTTTTTGACAGAGTTTTTCTTTTGAGTGTACCTTAACCGAACAATCGTAATTCTTCTCACAATATTTGCGAAATTTAAACCAATATCGCACGAGCAAGTAGAATTCGCTTTGGACTTCTTTTTACATCATTCCCACTTCATCCATGAACAATTTTGTGAAGTCAAATCCAAAACAGCATTCTGTTTTAGAATCGATTTGATTGTATGTGTTCTGATTGCATCTGATAAGATATGAATGCATCTGTTTGTATATAATTGTATCTGTTCCAGATATAATTTAATGTCTAATTTGTGCCAATGTTGACCAAATCCATGATATAATTATCGCAAGAAAACTTTGATTACCAAATAAGGTGTAAAATAAGGTATACACAAAAAAAACCTTGTCAAATTACTATAAAAAGTCTCGTAATCCCATTTTACCAATATTTGACAGTTTTCCTTGTTTTTTAACAAGAAATTTTAGATCAAAATTTAATTTTTTTTTGTAATTTTACAATATTTTTTGTAATTTTACAAATTTTCAAAATTTTTTTAAAAATTGTAAATTCACGAGATTTCCTTGTTAGTTTTATTGCGCTAAAAAATTTGCAAGTTTACAATTTTATTAGTAAAAATCTTGTAAAATTACAAAAAAGCTCGTAATTTTTACTAGGAATTCTCGTAAAATAGGAGGTAGCAAAAAATCTAGTAGTAAAGTCACGAAACCTACTCGTAAGTTTTATCACGCCAAAAAAATTGTAAAATTACAAAAATATTGGTAAAGGGCTTGTAAAATTCCAAAATTATTGGTAAAAACCTTGTAAAATTACAAGGAATTCTTGTTAAATAGGAGGTAGCACATAAAAATTACAAACTTTTCTTGTCATTTTACAAGGTTTTTTTTTTTTTGAGATTCTGAGACATTTTTCGTGTAGAAAAATTCTTAGATTTCAACAAATTCTGCTTAGATTCTAAAACATTTTTTAGATTCCCAACTCAAAATAATTATTATCTTAATAAAAATTAAATTTAAAGTTTAAGATTCTTGTTTGCACACCTTTAAAATTAAATAAAAAAAAAGAAAAACATTAAAAACAAAAATAAATAGTAATAAAAAGAAAACTGTTAAAAAACTGCTATATAATTTCATAGCTCCACCCTAGACATTTATTACAATACCAAATGCTCTATATACCACATACATATGCAGCAATCTTTTCATTTCCCATTTCCGGTGTTAAAATACAAAATGCAATTTGAAACACGAAAGAAAGAATGAAAAAAACACAATAAAAGAAAAGAAAATTGTACATAAAAATATGGTCGTTAACTCCCATAAATGTGGCGCATATACAACAACATAAAAGCAATTTAAACTAAACGCAACAACAACAAAAAACATTTGAAATGTTGTAAATGTTACGAGAAGAGTTTGTAGCAAAAATATGAAAGTTTGTCCATACGAGAGTTGCGTTGTAACTAAAATGCATTTACAACATTCAGTTGCCGATCAGACAGACAATTATGCTGGCAGGCAGACAATCATCAAACATGTCTCAAACTCCAACATACCAAAAATTTGCAGTTAAAGTTGTAATTAATTTAGAAAAGTATAACAAAATCTAATTTTTGGATTTAAACAGAGAAAAAAAAAGCAATAAGGGAAGTCTCCCAACCGTTCACGGTGCCCTGGCTAGGATTTAAATAAAATGTTGGTGTTACTCCAATTTTTAAGTGGATTATGTTTTTAAAAGATAAAAGAAAGAAAATGAGCCAAAAAAGAAAAAAAGTACTAGGCGCTTTTTTTTTTGGCGGTCAAAAATATGAATTTCAAAAAACAAAAAAGAATTTATTCTTTCAAAGGCATTAAAATTTGTATATACGGATGTAAATTTATCACATATTTACTTATCAGTGAGATTTAGATATATATGTAACATATTTTTCTAGATATGAGACTTAAAAGAATAATTTCACTATTAATTGAAACTAAATGAAATATGTCCTTGTAAATTTTTTATAAATGTAAGTTCTGAAAAGTTTTCAGTGTACTACTCAGACGGACAGCAGAACACAAAGTTGCCTCAGTTTAGACCTTAGTGAGTCATATAATTTTAAAAGAATTAATAATTTTTTGTTAAAAATATTTTTTCAAAACTAAGAAAAATCAGAAAACGATAGTAAAAATCATTAAAAATGTGTTTGCAATGCCTAAGGAAGAGTAAAATAAAGTAAATAGTTTAAAAAGAGATCCAGAAAGTAGTTTGGACTATTTGTTTAATGCAAAACTTATGGATGGACTTAATATCCTTTTTTAATTTTGTTTATTTCGCCAAAAATCCTTTGTAAATTTTGTTCGTATTGTTGGGGTAACTTCCCCCCTTCAAAATCTAGAAACAGGATCAATATTAAATGTGAAGTAACTGCTAGAGTTAAAATTTTAATTAAAATAAAGAAGAAATTTGATTTAGTCTCACTAAATAGTGAAATTATTCTTTTAAGTCTCATATCTGAAAAAATATGTCACACATATATTTAAATCTTACTGACAAGTGAATAAGTGATGAATTTACATCTGTATAAAAAATTTTTAATGCATTTGAAAGAATAAATTCTTTTTTGTTTTTTTGAAATTCATCTTTTTGCCTGCCAAAAAAAAGCGCCTAGTACTTTTTTTCTTTTTTGGCTCATTTTCTTTCTTTTATAGTCCAAAAACGCTTAAAAATTGGAGTAACACCAAAATTTTATTTAAATCCTCTCCAGGGCACCGCCACAGACTAATACAGACTCGACATAAGTGACAGCTGTCAAAATAGTAGTTCTTAACCATATGGTTAATTTTTTCAAATTATTCTACGAATTAGGTTAGAAAGAGAAAGCTAATATTACGCGCCATTAGAAAAATGGATGCCAGATCGGTTTTTGTTGTTTCACTCACTCCTAATTCGTAGACAATGTTGCCATGTTAGCGTAAAACGGACTAAAAACCGCTGTGTTTTCTCCTAAAATCGCTTAGTTTTTCCCCATTTTTTCTTACAAAACTCTACTGTCGAGTCTGTATATAGTCTGTGGCACCGCGCTTTATACACCGCACAGTGGGAGATTTGTTATATTTTGTGGAAATAATTCAGCCATTAAGTACTGGGCTGATAGACATTCAATTTGATAAGGTCATAGCTAACGTATTTCTGAGCTTAAGTTTGAAAGTTCGATCCCAGCGGTTGAATGGGGGAGGCAACATAACCACCCAAATTAGTGTACGTATGCAAAAGGTACCCAATATTTTAAACGCTTGCCATTTTTTTTGTTTGTTATCATTAGGGATGAGATTTTCATACATTAAAAAATCGAAAATATGAGCTAAAAAATTCAAAATATGCACTAAAAAACCTAAAATATGCACTAAAAAATAAAATATGTACAATAAAAATCTTATTCTTAAAAACCAATAAATAACTCTTTGTTTAAATAGTAATTACTAGGGCAAGTACTTTCATGAAAATGCATATTTTTACTCAGCACTGTAAACATAACATAAATTAAATATCTATCCGAATCAAAGAATTTGCAATAAAATGGCATTGATTTGTAGTCGCATATTTTTGCATATTTTGGTATAAATGCATATTTTTGCATATCCCTATTATCACTATTAATTTTATAAATCTGAGTGTTGGTTTGTCTATCTGTCTGTCCGTCTGTCTGTTCCGCAATCAGTGGAGAACGGCTGAACCGATTTTCATGAAATATTCACCGCAGATAGTACTAACCGAGGCGGGAACTATAGGCATTCAAAAAGAGCGATCGGACAAAGGGGCGTAAAATGCCACGCCCTTTTTATTTTGTGGAACGTTATTCTGTTTTTTCGGTAATAACGCATAAACGGCTGAACCGATTTTAATGACATTTTTACTACAAATAGTACTATCCGAAGCGGAAACTATCAGCTACAATAGAGGGCGATAGAAAAAAGCAATGATGGGTACCAATACCTTTTCGATACCAATACCCGTTAATACCAATTCAAATTGAAAACCAATTAAAAACCAATACCTTTATTTGTGCGATACCAATACCGATAAAAAACCAATACTGATTCCCCACTACCAATACCAATTAAAAACCAATACTTTTATTCTTCAAAACCAATACCAATAAAAAACCAATACCAATTCATTTTTTTCTACTTTCGTATCGGTTTTGTTTCGGTTTTTTTGTATTCCTATTTTCGTTTGTTTTAATTGTGACGTCAAACATTTTCTTTCCATCGCATTATTAGGTTTTACCTGACTAACGAATTGCTACAGATGTTTACAAAAGATGTTACATCGATCAGTAATCGTTTGCATGCAAAGTCATATAACAAAAAGGAGTTAGCTACTTGAATTTTAAAAGCCATAAAAACATAAAACAAATATTTTTTGTCACGTTACGTGATTTTTATGACCCCTAATAAAAGTATATCTTAAAAAATTTAGACCTTTTCTGTAATGAAATTTTTTCTTTTGCAAACATTATTAATATGTGATGCACATATATTGAATGTCACTGCACTGTTCTTTGCGTTGTAAAAAAAATACTAATGTCCTTTTTTGGAAATCCCAAAATTTTAATCAAGCAGTCGTTACAAAATTATATGTCACAACACCAGAATCCAGAAAAATTTTTTTTTTTTTGTTTTATTAGAGGCACAGTCATACACAGTAAAAAGTTTTGGGTTATATTTAAAACCTAGCGGAGCACATTTTAAACTACTTTGGAATTAAACTCAAAGTTAAATCCGAAATGGGTTATATGCTAAACCACATAGGGATTAAAAATTTGATTATCTTTATGTCATTTTTTTAAGTTTTATTTTGATGCCAAAAAATAATTAAATTTCTCTCTTGAAAAACTTTTAAAAAATAAACGTCAAACGTCATCAAAAAATTGTATTTCATCAAGTTTAAGATAAACACTTAACAAGGAATTGAAAACAGCTGTCACATTGAGTGAACAAAAAATGCTTATTCATTTAATGAAAGTGAGAAAAGAGGTTAGCAATGTACACAAAAGTAAAATCTTTATATTATCAAAATTTGTGATCCAGAAAGTGAAGATTTTACTCCGACCGAAGTATAAATATCAAGTAAGTATTGAATACAAACGTTTATCAATCATTTTAATTGATTTTTGGTTAACTTTACTTTTAGGCCAGCTGAATCTTGAAGCAGAAGGCAGAGAGATGTAATTTTTAGATCACGACGGTGCCTACCCCCAGGAATAATTTCTTAATATAGAAGCAGTAGCAGTTTATTTTATGCAGAGTTGTGCTGAGTTTGGGTGACAAATCAACAGTCCTCTGGATGTTAAATTTATTCATGTATTTGGTCTGTATTTGTATTCAATACACAAAAATATTAAAAAACATAACCTTACATTTGTTTTATTTATTTTTGGAGAAATTTAAGTCCTCCCTTGTTCAAATAAACACCTGTTTAGGTGTAAAATTTTTTTTTTTTTATTTTATTAAGAATTACCATATAATTACAAATCATATACTAATTTTACCTAACCGAGAACTGGTAACAATGACCTTCGTCTCGTTGTAGCGAAACAGACCAAGGCCTCTGGTGGGAATCGAACCCACGACCCCCAGACTCATAGGCTAGCACGCTACCAACTAGCCTACTGGGGCGCCTAAAAAAAAGGTGTAAAATTATTTCCATATTTTGGTTTTATTATAACACCCAAAAATAAATTCAAAATCCATTCTCTCACTCTCTTTTTATCTCTTTAAAAGTAAACTTTTTATGGAATAAATTAAATTATTTTTGGCATTGTTATATATACACACCAGCTAGGAATTAAAATTAACCCAAAACTTTTTACTGTGTATTATAAAAGAATTTAAGAATGCATAATGTGCGGTTCACACTTGCTATTTTTGAGAGTTTAAGGGGTACGTGTTTAAAAAATTATTTGTTCTGTATCCATTACGTTTTTATTCAGTTACTGGTGTTTTGTTAAACAACTTGTTGTGTGAACTCCATATAAGAAAAAAAATTTGCCCGTGTAATTACAAAAAGATCTAAAATCGAAGAAGGGGCCCCTGCACGATAACCCATTTCAATCACTTAAAAAAATATGTGTGAAAGGATGAATTTCAGGTATATTTTGTTACAAATGTTAAGTGTCATTTTTCTGCAATTAAAAAATATCTCCCCTTACCACCGCAATTTATATGGCTTTTCTGGAATAACGGAATATTAAACATTTTTTTTGACAAGATTTTCAAGATCTGCCGGTCCTAATTTCACTAAAAAAGTACCTTTTTCCAAAAAAGGAAAAATAAAATTGAATCTTATACCCAATTCACACCTGAGGTGAAATCTTGTTCGAACGAGATTTTGATCATATGGTTGTGTATAAAATGATACAGACCATATGATCGGAATCTCGTTCGAACGAGATTTCACCTAAGGTGTGAATAGGCCTTTAGTTTTATAAAATTTCCTTTTTTTAATTTTTCTCAACAGAGATAAAATTAAAACGCCTTAAAATATATATTTTTGTAAACCACTTTTGATTTAGTTGGCTTTAACTTTAATTTTATCATTATTATTTAAAAAAGAAGCGAAAAATAAGTTCTTCTCGCATTGGTACAGTGGACATAAATGGAGTAAAAACTGACCAATAAAAATTAGGTAATTTGTTACGCATTTGAGATTATCGAAAATCAAGGAAATTTTTATTTTTTATACCCTCCAAAATATAAATATATAAAAAATAGTTAGGAATTTTTTTAATTTTTCCTCCGCGCGATGAATGCTGTCAAATATATTTATTATGATTTTTGCACTTCTTCTCCTTCTTCTTTTATATTGATCGTGTGTGGGTAAGTTTGACGATTGTACAATGGTCAATCTAACCCATACATGGGAATTTTTAATTGGCATTGGCATTAGTTGGAACTAATGCCACTGCCAAAAAAAGCATTAGCATTTATTGCCAATGAAATTTTTTGGCATTGGCATTATTTGTTCTAATGCCAATGAAAAGGCACAAATGCCTAAAAAACTATTTACAATTGATAAAAAAAATTAGAAAATTATAAAAAGTGAATGCTCTATTGTATTAAGTATGACTTGATACACCTTGTCTGTAATTTTTGTAAAAATAGGTACAGCCATTCTCTTGGAATGATCAATCAAAAATAAAATATTTATTTTTAAATCTCCATATACCGTTATCAAAAAAGCTAACAAATTTATACATTATTAAGGCGGGACCTTGTTTTTATTTTTTGATTAATTTATTTGACAAAAGGATGTACAACTTGTAAATGGGTATGGACAGTTCTTGATTCTGTTTTTTGTGATTTTTTAATTTTTTTTATTTAAATTTTTTAAAATTGTTCCATTTTAAATAGTTTTTCCAAAATGTTCCGCGACATAATCCAAAACTTAGGACGCCAAAATCTTTGTTGGCTTACTAGCATTAAGACTGACCTGCCCCTTTTTCCCGTTTTTTCGTCTGCGTTTAAAATATTAATAGAAAGGGAGATGAACAAATCTAAAGTTGTTAAAATGAGCATTTTATAATTGAATAAATTAATTTTATGAATTAACAATTTTTAAGTTTTTCCAAAAGTACAAACATATTTATTTCTATATTTATACTGGTTAAATGAAACCCGAATACACAAAAAACCAATTTCGAGAAAACCCGGTTACACGAAAAATAGTTTTTTATCGTATTAAAAATTGTTTTCAATACATTGAAAAAAAAAAAGAAATACCCGGTTAGGCGGTCCAGACAGTTTTTTGAAGTAGTGTGGTACTTTTGATTACGACGAGTTTAAAAAAGAGGGTTTTCACCAAATTTTTTTAATTTTTTTTTAAATTTTTGGCATTATTTTAAATAAAATTTATTTTAATTCCATTTTTGAAAACGGACACAAGCGGGAAATTTTTTTGGAAAGTTGGGATAGAAAGGATAATTCTGGCCCAGACAGTTTTTTGAAAGGGCGTAGAACTTTTGATAACGATGCGTTTAAAAATGAGGTTTCCACAATTTTTTTTTATTTATTTTTTTTAAAGGGGTTTTTCAAAAAAAAAAATCCTTCACGCAAAAATTCGACCCACTCTCTAGACACTCACTTAGAATTTTTCAACTCAACATCACGTGATTTAAATGAAAATCACTTTTTTGAGTCACGCAAATCACGGGACCAGCGACCATCTCCAATTCAAATACATAAACAAGAGACAAGTGTCTCTTCATTTGTTTAATCTATAACATCTGTAAATTTTAATTAAAATGAAGTGTCCACCCTTGAAAAATTTCCTTGTAGGTCTGAATCCAAAAAGTTTCAAGGCACTTATTTATTACCCTAGGTTACGTTAGATTAACATACCCTATTATAGTCACTTAATTTAAATGAAAATGGCTCAATAATCACGTGATTTAAATAAAAATCGCTCACGCCTGAATCACGTGGTTTTTTGAGTCACGCAAATAACGGGACCACAGACCATCTCGAATTCAAATACATAAACAAAAGACAAGTGTCTCTTCATTTGATTCATCTATAACATCTGTGAATTTGATTAAAAATGAAGTGTCCACCTTGAAATAGTTTCCTTGTAGGTCCGATTTCAAAAACTTTCAAGGCACTTATTAATTACCTTAATATAGGCTTAATTTATGAATTTCAAAAAGATCGGTTAACATTTACGACCTGTAGAGACTTTTGGCCAAAAAACCTACCATCACACCCCAGTGTGCACTGTGGGGCGGACAGAAGGACGACGTACGTTAAATAAATTAATATTAACGACAAAACCTTTTGCATACAAATTCCAAAACCGATATAAGATAAATACCAATACTTATTAAAAACCGATACCAATTCGAGGCTAAAACCAATACCAATACCCAATACCTAAATAATTCAAAACCAATACCGAAACCTATACCAATTCAACCAAAAATGAAAACCAATACCTATACCAATACTAATATAATTTTAAAAACCAATACCAATACCAATACTTTTATCGAATTGGTACCCATCCTTGGTAAAAAGGGAAGTAAAATGCCACGCCCCTTTGAATAACATTGAAAGATATTTCTGCCTTTTCCGCAATCACGCTTAAATTGCTGAACCGAATTTCATGAAATTTTCACCTCAGATAGTATTTATCGAGGCAAAAACTATGCGCCAAAATAAAGGGCGATCGAAAAAAGGGGCGTAAAACGCCACGGCCCTTTGTGATACATTGACAGTAGATTCTGCCTGTTCCGTAATCACGCATAAACGGCTGAACCGATTTTAATAAAAGGGGCAGAAAATTCCACTCCGTCAAAAGGGCGTAAAATAGCACGACCCTTTTTCTTTTATTGAACGCTATTTCTGCCTGTTCCGCAATCTATCAGAACCGATTTAAATGAGACTTTTACCACAGATAATACTAACCGAGACGGGAAATATAGATTAAAATAGAGTGCGTTTGGACAAAGTGGTATAAATTGATTCGGGCGATTGTACAAAAAGGTGTAAATTTCCACACCTTTTGCAATGTACTGAAAGTTCTTTCTGCCTGTTCCGTAATCAAACTGAAACGCGAACCCGATGTTATTAAAATTTTCACCAGTACTAAATTTTATTCGAAACAGAATTTCTTAATTACCTACACTCAAAATAATTCTACAGTAAAAGGTTTAGTAAGTGATTTTGTACCAAAATCTACTAATTAGTTACTAATTTTAGTATCTTCAAAGTACTAAAATTAGTAATTTTTACTGGTTTTACATAATATTAGTAAAAAATTTTAGTATTGGTTACCAATTCCTGCACTAGGTCCTTTTGGACTAAAATTTAGTTAAATTTTTGGTATTAAATACCCACGTTTTTTTTTTGGGTGTAATATTAAAATATATTTTCAGTAAAAAATTAAGCATTTTCTCACTTTGTTCTTAGCTTCCCGATTTTCAAGTCAAAACAGGAACCCAAAAAAATTCCCCACAAGTCCAATATTTTGTTGTGTTAATATTGACCCTAAAAGGCAACTGTTCCAAACCCGGCTCTAAGCGAAAAAAAAAAATTTCACCAGTGAAAAGTTACGAAGCAGTAGATAAACTCGCTAATAAAAAAACGAATTCATTGTTTAATATTTTTTTTTTAACCCGGGCAATGCCGGGCGCAAAACAGCTAGTTTTGATATAAATTAGACTTTTTTTAAAATTACATCAATATTTTTTCAAAACTTCCTTAGAAAAAATCAAACCCTATCCCCAATTTCTTATAGAAAAGTGTATTTATTTATCGAAATCATATTCTAATGCATTTTTTAAAGAAAATGGATTCTGGAAGTATAATTTTTAGATTCTGAAAAATTTTTCTTATTTAAATTGTTCCTATTCTGAGATATTTATGAATATATCTTCACTAATCGTAAAGAAAAAAAATGTTTTCGAATTTAAGATTTTTTACAGGAAAATTGTATTTTTATTTTGATTAGAGTTAGGGTGGGGTCTTTTGCCTTTAAGTTAATTTTTTGACTTGAAAATCGGAAAATTCCGGAAAAAAGTAAAAAAAAAGTATTTTAAAAATAAATATTTTTTTTAGAATAAAGAACACAAAGTATTGAAAAATAACTTGTTTTAGAAAAAATAATCAGCCTTACCATAGAAAAATACAATATAATTAAAATCAGCTTTTAATTTTATTTCCCCGAGTAAAAATAAACATATTTAACAATATATAATTTGATACAAACATAATGGCCGTACCCGAGTAAAAAAGAGTTATATATAGCCGTGACAAATTAGATCCCAAATATGGTGGACACAATTGTTTAAAATTTTATCTTCGGTTATCCTACAAGATCTGAACAGATAGTCCTATATATAATATGATACGTAAAATGGGTCTATCTGGTTTTATCAGTTTGATCCGTACTGATACAATATAAAATAAATTGAGACTATAAGACATAAATATATATGGTTAGATATTGCTCTACATAAAGAACATATTTTTGTATATAACAGTACATAAAGTACATATGATTATATATAATGTTATCCAACTTATATGACGTTATAGGGAGCAATATATGATCAGTTATAATGGTTTTAAATTATATTTAATCATATCAGTTTTCTCCAACTGATATAATTTTATAGACCCAATTCACGTATCACATTATATATAAGGTTATCCCGCTAGATCATAAAATATACCCGTAGATAATTATTAAAGTAATTGTATCCGCCATATTTGGGATATAATTAGTCATGAACTTTTTTTCTTTTTTTACTAGGGTATTCATTTAAACTCGTATACACCAAGTATACCGTATAAACTTACCAAACTTGTTTTTTATAAATGGAGTTTGACATAAATTGTATAAATTTATCAGACTTACATATTATACGAGGTGTTTATACGGTTAGATGAATACCATTAATATATCATATATGATTATATATCTCTTTGGATATTTTCTAAATTTTTAAATGCAATCATATGCAGTTATATATAATTTAATCATGATTCGGATTAAAAGGTGTACGGTTGATATAATTATATAAAATTATATGAGGGTCAATACAAAATTTGTTTTTCTGTATAATTTAACATAAAATTATATATAGCTTATTCTGTTCCATACAAAACTATATATATGTTGCAAATTAACCAAAAAATTTCTAAGTTTTTTAGGCAAAGTATAAGAAACTTTTTAAAATGTTCCTAAACATTTCCTTGTCAGGGTTATGTATATCACCTATCTGATTCGAAGCGTACCCAAACATTTTTTTTGTTTTAGAAAATTATATGTTTGGTGAATGTATCGTTGACCTGTGGTGTATCTCAAACCAAACCAAAAAACACCAGGATTTTATATGTTTTTATGCAATTAGATCTAATTAGATCCACCAATATATGACAATGTCTGGTCAAAACTCGGATGAAATCAAATCATATTTTATACAAGTTGATCTTTTTTAATGCAACAAGATCCACCATTATTCGGATCAAATTGCGTATAAATATATGAGGAGTCGCAGAACAAAACGTACTTTTTCGCATATTGAAATTTTTTGGGAAATTGAGGTTTATTTATTTCGCCCCTTTGAAAAACTGCATGAACCTGAATATGGTAACAAGTTGTTTGCTTATCAAGAGATGTATCAAACTGCCATAAGTCACCACATTATATATCCAGGATGTTTAAAATAAAACCACTTTTACTTTGGAAAAAGTACGTTTTGTTAAAAAATAATGAAAAAAGTACGTTTTGTTTAAAAATAATTGAAAAACGACGTTTTGATGTGCGTATTTTTTTAGCCGATACTATTTTGATCGAGTGTTTTAATAATGTTCTTATTTATTAAAAACTACAAAAGAGCCTCATTGGCCCATATTTAGATACGTTACACACGGATTGGCAAAGTTAATGTACCACCATACTGTGGTTGTGAGGTGTAAATAGACCAATAACAAGAATAAGGGGGAAATCCTTCACTGGCCTGCAAGAATGCTTAAAAAATTCTTGGTGGGCATTTATATGTATATATGGAATATGGAATATAAGAGTAAAATGGCATATTATAAAATTATGAAAAGTCTTGCATATGAAATACAATGAAAAAAGTACGTTTTGATAAAAAAATAAACAAAAAAGTACGTTTTGTTAAACACCAATTTTTAAGGAATCCATTTTCTTGATGAAAAACAAAAATAATTCACGCTATGAACATTTTTTCTGATAGATTTCGAACCAAATAATATAAAAAGAACAAAAAATCAATTTGTCAAAAAATGCGAAAAAGTACGTTTTGTTCTGCGACTCCTCATATATTGTGTTACATATATTGCATCATATCAAAATTTTTACTCGAGTCCATACTAATTGTTTTTGTTTTTAAAATCGACTTTCAAAAAATGTATTGAAAATTTGAAATTTAAAATAAAACTTTTGTTAAAATAGACTTTTTGTTTTCTTGTGGTAAGGGCCAATGTATTTCAATATTTTTTTTCTTTAAGAAACTTTTTTACTTCAGAAATATTTAGTGACTCAAAGAAAAAACTTCTCAAGTAAAAAAATATTTTACTAACTAAAAATTATTTTAATAATAATAAGTTTTTTTAAGTCCTTTTTTTTTGCAAAAATCCCAATTTTTATGCTCAAAGTGGAGACAGAAGATAAACTTCGATCAGAGTGATATTTTGCATGTCAGTTACCCTTTGGGGACCGACACTTTTGGCGGGAATTAGAATTTGATCAGAGAGAAAAGCCTAAAAACGAGCCACCCTAGTACATACTCTAACATTTGCTTTTATTTGATTTTACTTTAGTCTTATTTTGCAAGAAAACCAATTTTTGTGGTTACAACTTTTTTTATGATTATTCTTTTTACTATTTCAACTACACCATTTACAGTACAGATGTAATTAGAACTGAATTTCAATTATTTTTTTTTCGAATTACGATTGATCTTTTTCACGCAATATTGTGATTTCAAGCCATGCAATAAAACTGCATTGAGTCATTTGTAATTGGAGGAAGGAGGGATTAAATGATTTTTTACATTTAAAAAATTTTTAGTTTTAATCGTTTAAATTAGACAAAAATTAAAAAAAATGTCAACAAAAATGTTTGTAAACTTACAAAATAATCAGCTAAAATTTGAACAAATTTTTTTTTAAAGTCAGCAAACAGAGTCAGTAAAAATATAGAAAATTGTCTGTTATTTTTTAAAAACTTAATGACAGAGAATTTAGTTAAAGTATCCATTTAAGCAAAAAAATCTGTTAAAAGTTTTCTAATTCAAACTGAAAGTTGTTTTACAGATTTTTCGACAGAGTTTTTTTCTGAGTTTTTATACCAGAAAACCACCTTTCCACGCTTACCTGCGTGGATAACACCGCCAACAACACTTTAGCGATTTGACACAATTCAGGTTTGTCTCTTCTTTTATCTTCCCACTCAGGGCTGCCAGACTTGGGGATTTATCCCCAAAGTTGGGGATTTCATGCAAGCAAAAAGGACAAGAAATCTCACTTGGGGATTGGGAATTTTTATGGGGATTTCAAAAATAATTTTGGGGATTTTTTGGGGATATTTGAACTTAAATCTATTTAATATCAGTAGCTAAATTTAATATTATCAACGATTTTTAGAAAATAGTTTTAGTGATAAGCACTCTTTAGTACAATATTACGAAGCGTATTTAGTACAACTTGCATTTATCGGATGTAAAATGTATATTACCATTGCCAAAAATCGTTTCTTTACGCTCTTCGGGATTTTTTAATTGCTAATCTACGAAATAAAATTATAAAATTACCATCCATAAATTTATTTTAAAAATTTAAGAAAACATTTTTTGTGTGATTGAAAAATAACGATTTTTTTATTATTTGGGGATTTTTGGGGATATTTTGTTATATTTTTGGGGACAACGAAAAAAAGTACCTGGTAACGCTGTTCCCACTTAAGAATGTTTACATTACGTGGTACTCAGTTTTCTTTTCGGAACTTTTTAGGTAAATTGGGAATGTGATCATTGGTTGGACTAATTTCCTCATTGTTTTTTTTTCAACTACACAAAAAAACTATTGGCTAAAAATTTTCAATTAAATGTATTGATCAACAAAATTTAAATGAGTCAATCAATGTTTTGATTAAAATTTTTGCTATTTTTTGTTACAAATTTTCAACATACCAGATTTTTGTTCGCTTTAATTTATTTGAATAGATTAATTCAAAAATATACAAAATAATCGGGCTTTACTTTTTTTTATTGTTGGCAACATATTGGAAAGCAAAAAAGATGAATTTTTTGATAATTTTGTCATAAGCTTACAATTCATTTGTTAAATCAATCATTATTTTGATTGACTTTAAACAAAAAATTTATCAAATTTTTGATCAAAATCGAAAAAATGTTTGATTAAAAAAATTTTCAATCAATCGCCTACAATTTGATGATTGGTATAACAATTTTTTTTAATTGGAGGAAATTCAATCAAAAAATTTATTAAATCCGCGTTTTTGTTGATTGAAATTCGTTTCAAATTTTTTCTGTGTAACAATACGATTTGCAACGAACAAAAATTTGTTTATTTTTTATTTTGCGTACACTAAAAATATTTTACTTTGTTTTTTATCTGAAAAAAAATTTAAAATAAGTAATATTAAGACAACCGAAACAAAACCGATATAATACCGCTAAAAATCAGAATAAATGGGTTGTTATCGGTAACGGTATTTAAATTTTTTTATTTCGGTATTGGTAACGGCAGTTAATATTAAAGGGATTTTAATCGGTAACGGTATTGAAAAGGTAACGGAAGCCAACACTGGTTACAATCAGGGTTGGCAACCGAAACGAATAACGGTATTGGTAACGGTATTGGTATTACATATTTTTTATATCGGTAACGGTAAAGGTAACGGTATTTTGGATTATTTAGGTAACGGTTAACCGTTACCGAAACAACGATACCGGTACGTACCAGACATGTGCACGGATGGTGTTAAAATGCGTTTAGAGACATTCTAAAAAATTTAGAATGTGGACAATATTCTATTCTTAGCGTTCAAAACGAATGAGTTTTTCATTCTATGCTCACAGTGCATGAGAAAGCTACACACACTAGTGTTACGACATTCGTAACACGAATGAACCAACGAGGGAGTACATAGAGAGCCAATGATTTGAAAATACTGTACTCTGAAGCGTGTACTTAGAATGATTTTTATAAAAAAAAAATATATATATTGTTTGGCTATTTGGGGGAATTCTTTTATAAAAAAAATATATGTATGTATGTATGTATGTATGTATGTATGTATGCAAGTGCGAATTAAAATAAACATTTTGTTATGTAGAATAAATGAAGAGGTAAATAAAAAATAATTACGGGGAAAATTAATATATTAATAAGAGTGGATAAAAAAAATTAATACATGAAAATAAATATTATGGTGGATTAAAAAAATATTTTTCTATTTCGAAAAATAATGTAAAATGTGGTAAAAATTGTTTTGTTTTATGGCGGAAAATGTAAGGGCCTATAATGATGAAGTATATAGTGTGTGACCGAATACAATTTTTTTTGCCTACGCCGAATGTATCAAAAGTTTGTCTATTTTTTTTTGTATGTGCATTAGGGTGGAGCAAATTATACTTTTTTTGCTTAAAATATTAGTTTAATTTGGAGATTACTGAAATTTGTTTTTATTGTAAACATTTTTTTTTTCTGTAAAAAAATTTTAAAAAAAAATTTATTTTTTATTTTATATTTATATTTTCAGCAAAAAACTAATTAAAAATATTTTTTTTGCAAAACAAGAAAAAAATAAAAAAAAATTTCCAGACAAAAAAAATTTTTACAGACAAAAAAAGGAGCACACAGACAACAAATAATTTGGAAATACTGTACTCTGAAGCGTGTGAATAGAATAAATTTTTTTAATAAAAAAAGAGCATTAAAAAAATATCGTTTTGCTGTTGGAAAGAATTCTTATATAAAGGAAAATATTGGGGCGAACTAAAAAAACATAAATGTAATGGTTAATAAAAAAAATCATTATGGGGAAAATTAAAAAAACACCGTTTTGTTATTAGCGAAAATAAAATATATTTGTACATACATATGTACATAAGAGTAGATAAAACAGGTTTACCATTGTACACTCGTTAATCTTACCCACACACAATCAATATACTTGCATATTGTACATAATTTTGCGTCGTTTGTAGGTACATTAAGACACGAAAATAAATATTAGAGTAGATTGAAAAAATCTTTTTATATTTCGAAAAAAAAAGAAAAATATGTAACGTCAACAAAATTATTTTGCTTTATGGTACAAATTGTAAGGGCATATAATAATTAAATATACAGTGTATGACCAAAAACACCTTCTTTGGCCAACGCCAATTATTCGGTTACAAAAACAAAATTATTGTTATTGCAAGTTCACAAAACTTTTAATTACTTTCTTGATGCACAAATTTTTTGGTCTCAAATATTTTTACGAGAGGCAAAATATAGAAAAAAAAATATATTGAGAAAAATAAGACTCAATAAACAATGTAAAATACAAAATACATAAATAAAAAATAACTGTCATACTCATTTTTTTTAAAGACAGAAAACAAGTGAACAATTTCAATAAGAGGGAGAGAAAAAATGCCAGCTAGAGTTTGCAACGAAAAATATTTGTTTTCTTATTGTAGTTATGATCTTTTTAGTTGATGGTAGTTTTTTATATTTCGTGAGGCAACGACATGCGCCAACAATCACAACAGAGGTTTTGGCTTCGAACGAATGGTTTTGGCATTTGTTCTATTATTTGAAAACGCAGAAGAAAATAATTTTATTGTAATAGAAAGAAAATTATTTGATGAAAATTATTTGATATTAGTAGATATATAATATTGTTTTAATACATAAATTAAACAAATGTTAAGATTTTTTTTTAATTTTTATGAAATATTTTTTTATTAATAGAAATTATTGCACCCGAGTAAAAAAGTTTTAATATAATAATATATAATTTGATACAATCATATTAAATTATATATGACTTTTTATATGTTCAGATCTAATTTTATTTAAGATTTGATGCGGCTCCATTTTCGTATCTGAGGTTATACATAAATATATCTGACTTTATATAATTATATAAATCTACATTTATTTATATAAAATAAGATCAACTGGATTTATTTGGATGTGACCAAAATTCGGATCCAATTGTATAATTTTTTATATTTGTGTATCTAAAATAATACAATTAGATAATTATTTGATACAACTTGATACAGCCAATTTTGAGATCACATTAGATCTAAAAATTTTTTTTTTACTCGGGCAATTCTTTTTTAATTATTTTTCAAATATGTGACTTTTTTCCTATTAAACGTGTATTATTAAACTAAAACAATTTTTATACAAGCTTAAAAATGTATTTAAAAAGTAAAACAAAAAATTCTGACTGCCCGAGTAAAAATTTTAATATTGCGTCACATAAAATTATATAACGTTTGATCTGTCCTCGAATACTATTAGATATAATTTTATCCCAAAAATGGTGGATAGAATTGCATTAATTTAGATTTATTAATATCTTATTTTATTCATTTGTATATAGTATAGTGCCCCCCATTTCCCGGTTCTCGGTATTCCCGGGAATACCGGTATTCCCGGTTCTGGAACCGGTTTCCCGGTTCTAGATATATTACCGGGAATACCGGTATTCCCGGTTCTGATCCTGGTACCGGTTCTCAAAAATACTATACCATAAAATATTTAAATTACACTATTTAATCAGTATTTCAGTAATATTTAGTTGTGTTTGTAAAATTATTTAAAAATCATGTAATTTTTTTTTCTTAAATTAAAAAAATAAAATGGAAATGGTATTTTTCACATGTTTTGTATTTTTTTGGGTAAAAGCAAAGAAAAAATTTTAATTGTACAAAATATACATACCGGTAGTCCCGGGAATACCGTCAGAACCGGAACCGGGAATACCGGTATTCCCGGGAATACCGGGAATGAATTAAGAACCGGGAAACCGGTACCATTTCCCGGTAATACCGAGAACCGGGAATACCGGTATTCCCGGTACTACGGTACTGACCGTAGGCACTAATATAGTATAATACAATTTTGTCCGAAATTTGTCTCTATCCAATGGCATCAAATTATATGTGATTGGATACAATAAGATCCAATTATATCTAATTGTATAACATTTTATCGGGTTATAGTGAATCTTTTTTTGGTTGAAATAACATACATATCACAGGCCAACGATACATACACCAAATAAAGTTTGTGTACGCTTCGAACCAGAAGATGTAGTTTATCAAACTGTAAAAATACTTGTAAAATTTTTAAACTGTAAAAAAAAACTTAGAAAAATTTCAAACTGTAAAAATTGGACTTTATTTCACCCATTTTTTAAATAAATAAGGTTAATCCTAATCTTAATCCGGTTTATTTTTATTGATCCAGCCTTGCATAACCCATTTTGGACCAAGATTCAATTTTCTTTTTTGGAAAAAGGTACTTTTTTAGGATAATTAGCACCCGCTGATCTCAAAAATCTTGTCAAAAAAAATTTTTCAATGTGCCGTTTTCTCAGAAAAGCCTGCATTTCAACTTTTTATGCAATTTTAATATTTGGATTTATTTGCTATTTTATTAATTTATTTCATTATTTTCAAAACAAATCATTTCAAAATAATTCAAATTAGTGGAATTTGATCATTAATTAAATCTAAAAAAAATTTAAATTAGTCAAAAAAGTTAAAAGCCGAAAATTAAAAAATGCTAAATTATCGTTTTTGCTTGAAACAATTTCTGTGCTGATTTGCATTGCACTTCATGGACATAGAAATTGCGGTGGTCAAGCGGGAATATTTTTTTTAATTGCAGAAAGATGAGACTTGACATTCCTAATCATATTTAAGGTCTGAACAGAACAAGCCCGGCACGACTTTTTCCATACGATTTGACAGTTAAAAACCGTGACCGGCACGACAAAAAATTAAAACTTATTTTATTTTATCTCCGGGTTCTCTCAATCTCCCTCCCTCTCACACTCCAGGGTTGCCGCATTTTCTCAACAATTTTTTATTTTTTCATTCACAATGGTGTAACAAACGTACAGTAGTGCCAACTTAATCACATTGACTATGTGATAAGCGATTTTTTTCTGTAAAATTACTCTAATTTTATTAAAAGCCGTCGCCGTCCCCCGTCATTGTTTTGGGCCTATATTCTCCGGCAACGGCAACTGTCCCCCGTGCCGTGCTTGTTCTGTTTCTACCTTTACCCGAAATTCCACCTCATTCATACAAAAATATTTTTTGGAAAAAGATGTTCTCTACTGTTCGAAAAATCGAACAGAGGATCGAAATGGGATAATTAATTATATAGCATAACGATTTTGTTTTTTTTTTATTCTTAAATTTTTCCATTTTTTTATCCAACCTTATAATAAGTTTTTGTTAGTTAAGCCATATGTTTGTGTTTTCCAATTTAAAAAACGCCATATTACATAAAATAAAAGAAATAATCTATCTTGATATGTCTTCTCATATAGATGGTTATTTTAATTTATCCTAATATTATTCACATAGTGAAGTCAGTTTTCCTTAAATTTATTTTTTTTGGTTCAGCCTAATATATTTTGTCTTTTAAAATTAAGTATTTTTGTTCCGTCCCCCTTAATGTTTTAACTTTCATAATACGCTAACGCATGTAGAAAATCATTTTTGTTTTCAATCCACTATAATATCTTTCATATAAAACCTTTTTTTGTACATACATACTACTTATTTTTTTCTACAAAACATACATACATACATATTTTCTCTTACATACAAAACGCTTTTTTTTTGCTACCTCCATATTTGTAATATTTTTTCTACATTTTTTTTATAAAACATTCTAAATGATCAGTGTATATAAAAAAAATTCTAACACACGGTGTAATTTTTAGATCTCTACTATGTTTGATATTCTAAAAACGATGGTTTGTTTATATTCTAATCGTTCAAACACGACATGTTGCGCGTTCGTTTAAAAAAGCATAGCAAATTTTTTAATTTGCTGTTTAGCATCATAGTAAACATTCTCATTCCCAAACACTGTACTCTAAAAGTAGTGTACTCTGAAGCGAATGATTTGGTGTCAGCGAAGAAGGGAGTACATTTGAGCTCATGTCTGGTACGTACCGGTATTATGAAAAAAATTTACCAAACATGTTAAAAAGTCACATTTAAGATGAAAAATCTTCTGATTTTAGATAAACAGCCTGAACATCGAAATTTTATTTTCTTTAAAAGTTTTTAAGCGAAGTTTTTAATAAACTTAAAAAAAAAAATTTAATAAAATTTTTTAACTTCTTTTCAAGAAAGTTTCCTTACAAACAGGTCCATCTCTGTAAAATGATTAAATTAGTCAGCTGATTTTTTCATATTTGAGCAATTTTTAGTTTTAATCGTTTAAATTAGACAAAAATTAAACAAAAATTCCAACATTTTTTTTGTAAAATTACAAAATAGTCTGCTAAAATTTGAACAAACATTTTTTTTTTAAAATCACAATTTTTTTTTAATTTAATGACAGAGAATTAAGTTAAAGTATTCATTTTAGCAGAAAAATCTTTTAAAAGTTTTCTTATTCAAACTGAAAGTTATTTTACAGATTTTTCGACACAGTTTTTCTTTAGACTGTACGACTTGGGCTCATTATATATTAAATTCCAGAGAACCACCTCACCACGCTTACCTGCGTGGATGACAACACCAGCAACACTTGAGCGATTCAGGTTTGTCTCTTATTTTATATTCCCACTGAAAAATGCTTACATTACGTGGCACTCACTTTTCTCTTCAGGAATTTTTAGGTAAATTGCGAATATGATCATTGGTTGGACCGATTTCCACATAATTTAGAAAATTGCGAATGTGATCATTAGTTGGACAGATTTTTTCATTGTTTTTGTACAAATAACATTCCGTTTTACAATGAACAAAAACTATTTTTTTTATTTTAGGTACATTAAAAATATTTTAATATTTTTTTTTTTATCTGCAAAAAATTTAAAAGTAAGTAATATTAAGACAACCGAAACAAAACCGATATAATACCGGTAAAAATCAGAATAAATGGGTTTTTATCGGTAACGGTATTTAAAATTTTTTATTTCGGTATTGGTAACGGTAGTTAATATTAAGGGACTTTTAATCGGTAACGGTATTGAAAATGTAACAGTAGCCAACACTGGTTACAATTGATATTTTTCGAACTACAACTGATCATTTTCGAATTACAATGGAATTTTTTATAAATGAAAATAAGAATATTCGAATTACAATTGATATTTTTCGAATTACAATTGGAATCTTCTAATTACAAATCGAGTTTTCGATTTACAAATAGAATATTCGAGTTACAAGTAGAATCTTCGAACTACAAATAGAATCTTCAAATTACAATTGATCTTTTTCGAAATACATCTGTAAATGGTGTGGTTATTATTGTTATTTGTTGTTATCTCCATTATTAAATTGCATATAAAAACATATAAAAAGATACATATGAGACCTATAAAAACCACAAGATATTCTGAAAAATTTTTCAATAAAAATTAAAAAACAAAACATAAAAGTATGAATACAACTTTTCAAACAGTTGCAATTATTAAAGTTAAGTTGAAACTGAAGTATCTGTCTGTCTATCTGTATGTATCTATGAGTATCTTAACTGCAAATCGTTGTTGCAGTAATATTTGCAGATTTTTGTAAATATTTGTTAGAATTCTTTACTTCATTCCATTTAATGTTGCTTGTCTTTTCTAAGATGTTGGCAATAATAATAGATAAATAGATAGTTAGTTATATAATGTTAAATATAAAAATTCAAGTATAAAATATTTCAAAACCAACCAATGACAATTTAGCAACGCCTTCTCTTTTGCACTAAGAACTGCTCTAGTTAGTAGATTGCAGCACTACAATTTTATACATATTATATAGAAAAAGTTTTCTTAATGATTTTCATGTGCAGATACATATATTGTGTATAAAACAAAATATTTATGTAACTTTATAAGTAGGGCTAGAATTTTTATGCACTAAAAAATCGAAAATATGCATTAAAAATATGCGCTAAAAAATGCAAAATATCAACTAAAAAATCAAAAATATGCACTAAAAACATGAAATATGTGCACCTTTTTATACGAAAAAAATCGTAAAAACCAAAAAATAATGCTGGGTTTTAATATTTAGATTTAAAACTTTATAAAAACAGTTAAGTGACAGGGTTTCTTAAGAAATTAGGACTAACCATTTTTTGCTAATTTATGCAAAAATATAAAGCATTTCAAAAAATTTCAACATTTTTATACCCTCCACTTAGTGATAGAGGGTATATATAAGTTTGTCATTCCGTTTGTAACTCATCGAAATATCGGTCTGGGACCCCATAAAGTATATATGTATATTCATGATGCCCGATCGATTTTAAGACATTCTAGCGATGTCCGTCTGTCCGTCTGTCTGTCTGTCTGTCTGTCTGTGGAAAATGCTGTAGCGGACAAAATATTGCACAGGGATGACTGAAACTTAACATATTTATTGGAAGTTCTCCCGAGAAGTTTGGTATTGCATTTGAGCGATATCGGTTCAGCGGTTCAAAAGTTATGAACAAAAATGTAAGCACACCTCAAAAATTTCAGTACACTAAGAAAATTATGTCATTAACTGTTTGTAGGTTATTTTAAAAAGTAATCAGTAAAGTTATTTTAAAAGAAAAATCACTTATTTTATAAAGGATTTAATTTTTTTTACTATTTCTGTAGTTTAAAAAATATCATTTACTGTCTTAAAAATGAATTTTCTTTTACATTTATTTTCGGCAGTAAAAAATTTCTTCTATAGTTTTACTGTTTTTCAATACAAAATAAGTGAATATTCAGTAGTTTTTTAATGTTTTGGTTAGTCATTAAATTAACATTTAAAATTGACTGTAATGTGTTTTTATTTTAAATGAAAAAACAGTGGAATGGTTTTTAAATAAAATTTCATTTGTTTTAAGTGAATATTCACTGGAATTTACCATAATTTTTTGAGTGTACATTCAACATAACCTAAAAATACAAAATGCTTTAATTCGGCTTCTGGTTGACATATGTGAACATAATTGAACACCAAATGCTATTTTATTAAGTAGGAACATATTTTTTGACAAAAAAAGAAAAAAATCGCGGATTTTTTTTTTACCAAAAATTTTTTTCGAGGAAATTTTTTTTTAAAAATTTTTTTTTTTCAAAAGTAATTTCCTTTTAAATTAAGTTTTTTGCAATAATCTTTTTGAAATTGTGGAGGGTATCACTACATTCGGCAAGGCCGAATTTAACTTTTTTACTTGTTTTTACTTATTTATTCCAAAGTATAACCACTAAAAAATTTAAATATGCATTTAAAACCAAATTATGCATTTTCACCAAAATATGCAAACATATGCAAAAACAAATCGATGAAATTTTAATGCAAATTGCATGATTTAGAAAGATAATTGCATTTGCATGAAAATCGCCACCCTATACATAAGTATATTTTATTGGATAATGCATAAACCCATCCCATTTTATATAGGAAAATGCATGAAATATATGTTAAAGACTATGTACAAGTACATAATATTTATATAGTAGTACATATTATGTATTTAGATAACATACTTTTGTTATAAACTTTTTTTTATATTTTCAAAAACTTTTTTATATAACTAATGATAACAGCAATTTCCAAAAACAAATAAAAATTTTAAGATTTTTTAATGCTAAAGTCGAATCGGGAAAAGACGAAATGAGATAGGTAAGGTTTGAAGTGGTTGCTAAAGCTTTACGTCAGCACTCGTAGACTCTGAGGTCCGTTGCTACTCTACAGGCCGGTAAAGGGTTTAGTCCCTAGTCCTTGCCTTTAAATAAATCTGAGGTCTTTATGAAACTCCAAACATATTGTATTTTGATATTTGACAAATCAGTGGGATTATGCAGCTGTGTAGACTGACACCTTCCCCATTTTGATTAATTAGAATTTTTGCACAATCTAAAGTTCCGGGTTGGAAGGAATTGTATCGGATCCAGCATTTACCAAACCGTCGGCAATCTAATTTTTTCGTATTTCTGTATGACCCGGAACCCACAGAAGACTAACTCTTGAGACCCGTTGAGACCTCATTGAGTCTCCGTCTACACTCCTGGACATTTTTTGATGAAGAGTCTGGAGATTTTAGTGAGCTTAGCGCTGTCTGGCTGTAACTAAAAGAAAATTCCCGGGAATTACGGGAATTCCCGGTAAGTCCCGTCCCAGGAGTTCCCGTGAAAAACTCCGCTTGTGCCTCATCATATTTAATTATTTTGATGCGGTAAACACGAATTTAAGAAAAAAATAAAATTCGGTCAAACGTTTTTCGAGATATCGCTATTTGAAATTTTCAAAAACAGAGGTTGCAAGAAATTAAAAAAAAAAAACAAATGTCAGAATTTCGACTCTTTCTGAGATCTTGAGAGAGTCTTTCATTTAAACTTAATTTGAGTTAAATCCGATCATTTTAACCCGTGGAGCTTTTCGATCAATGTTTTATGTTTTTGGAAAATTTCCACCAAAATTTTGGATTTTTGAAAAATAGAAAAACAGAAAAAAATTATATTACGATACATTATTATAATTAATAGTTAATAATCAAGCTCGAGGTCTTCCTTTATTTCATTCCTCCGGAGGAATGAAATAAAGGAGATTTTTAAACAAAAGAAAGACCTCGAGCTTCATTATTAATTAGTATATTAATAAAAAGGTCGAATAACAACAAAATTATTTGCGATACATTATTTGTATGAATTTTTTCATGCTGAATATGAATTAAAAAAAAAACAAGTGAGAGTGTTAAATTCGGCTGTGCCGAATCTTTTATACCAAATGTAAAAAAAAATTGTCAGGGGTGTTTTTTTTTCGGGGGGAGGGGTATATAGGGGTCAGTGGGGGACGTTAAGAGCACCTTCCCATCCCGATAAATATACCAAATGTTTCATTTATTTAACAAAAATACAAAAAAACATGTAAAAAAGTGTATTTTTTCAGAGGTTGGTTCAGTTCTTCAAGGGGGAACTTTTTTCCCCCTGGACCGATTTTGCCCATTAACGAACTTAACCTGCCTAGAACCATAAGACATATTCGTGCCAAATTACAGGAGGCTAGGTTTTTTTATTTTGGACTGCATCGTGCCATCTACAGACAGACGGACGGACGGACAGACGGACATTCACAGAATGTCTTAGAATCGATCATGGATCAATAATATATATACTTTATGGGTTCCCCGACCGATATTTCGATGCGTTACAAACGGAATGACAAAGTGAGTATACCCACCCTCATACAGTGGTTGGAGGGTATAAAAAATCCACTGCGTTTTTATAGAGCTTGAGACAAAATTTCATTTAAACTCAATTTGAACCAAATCAGGCCATTTAAACCTATTTCGATCAAAGTTTAGAGTTTTTGGTGAATACTTTGATTTGGAATTAGCTGAAATTGTTTTTGGGTGAAAGTTTGTCTCAAGCTCTATGAAATGGTCAGGGGAAAGAAATTTTATGATTTATTTTAAAAAAATCTTGAACGTAGGAAAAACCGTATGTTTTTGTAAATTTCAATGTCTCGAAAACCGTTCGACCGATTTTATTTCTATTTTATATTCGTGTTTATCGTATCAAAATTAATAAATACGAAGTGTTTGTAATCCCTTGACTCAACAAAAAAGCCTATTTAATATGAAAAATTCGGTCCATGTTTAGAACTATCACCTTTAAATTTGGCTATTAACCTAACTATATTAAAAATCTATTTAAAATTTGACTGGTAAATGTTTTTTAATATTTATAAAAAATTAAATTTTAAAGGAATCGGACCGTTTGTACTTGAAGTCCACATGCAAACCACTCCCCCGAAATTCTTATAACCCTCTCAAAATAAATGAAAATATAAGATATTTCATTGAAATTTTGTATAATTCCTATAATTTTCAAATTTTAGCAAAAAATATTCTCCAGAAAATTTATTGACTTATATCTTTTCAAAACGTCCCATTGAACTTAGTACACAGAAAAAAATAAAAAAAAAATTTGAGTAAATTTTTAATACTATTGAGTAAAAAATTACTCAATTTTGCACCAGTAAACGATTTAATAGTATTGAGTAAATTTTTAATAAAAAATTATTAAATGCTTACTAAAAAATTTTTAATGGATACTATTAAAAATTTAATTAAAAATTTTTCAATTTTTTAAGTAACTTTTTAATTGTGTCAAGTAAAAATTTATTCAAAATTTATCAATTTTTTTTTTTAAGTTTAAAAAAGTTTCACATTTTTTTTTGAAAAAAATGTTTTTTCAAACTTTACCAAATATATTTATGTCTTGAAGACATTGGAAAATTTCATAAAGATGATTTCAAACTTTCGTATACATACACAAAAAACTATAAACTAAATGAGAATTCAAAACACGAAGAGAATAAAAAAAAAATAAAAAAAATTATTAAATTTTGTATTAAATTATTTACTCAAATTTTTTTTTTGGTTTTTGAGTAAATTTTTAATTGCGTCAATTAAAAAATTACTCAAATCTTATTTAAAAATTTAAACAAGTGATTACTCAGATTGTTTTTCTCAATATTTTTTTCAGTGTATTATACATCTACCCTTTGTACCACATCATAATGCAGGTTATAAAAAATATCGTAGAATTGCATTTTGTTTAAATTGAAAAACAACGTTAACCATCAAAATTGTCCATGTATGATGTATGTTGGCATGAAAAATATAAAAATAAGAAAAATAAAATTAAAGAAAATTCTATGAAAGTATAAATGTTGTGAGTGAGTGCAAGTATGAGTAGTATTTTGTAAGATTGATCATAAAAATAAGTTTTATTACAAGACAAATGATGCCACCAACACAACAAATGGTCATTGATATATGGGGCCATAAATGACTGGACAGTTTAACTGGACAGTTGAGTTAACAATGACCACGACGCACATTTTTTCTTTAACATGGTCTAATAAAAGCATGTATGTGGCATTAGACTGGCATTTTTCTGTATGGCCAAAAAAATTTTTCTCCAATTTTCAAAGTCCGGCCATTTTTTTATTCTACTAGGACTAAAACGGATGTTGTACAAATTTGAAGTCAATCGGATTAAATTAACCCGCGGCGCCCGGCGGTCAAAATTTTGGATTTTTGAAAAATTAAAAAAAAAAAAAATAAAATTTTAATTTTTTTCGACACATCATATTTGTTAATATTGATGCGGTGAGCACGAATATCAAAAAAAAAATTAAATCGGTCGAACGGTTTTCGAGATATCGCCACTTGAAATTTGCAAAAAATGGTGGTTTTTTTCTAGGTTCAAGAAATTTTTAAAAAAACATCACAATTTTTTTTTCCTCGGCCATTTCATAGAGCTTAAGACAATCTTTCATTTAAATCTAATTTGAGCCAAATCCGATCATTTTATCCCGTGGCGCCCTTCGGTCAAAAATCCAAAACTTTGACCGAAGGGCCCCACGGGATAAAATGATCGGATTTGGCTCAAATTAGATTTAAATGAAAGATTGTCTTAAGCTCTATGAAATGGCCGAAGAAAAAAAAATTGTGATGTTTTTTAAAAAATTTCTTGAACGTAGGAAAAAACCACCATTTTGGGCATTTTTTGGAAAATTTCACATGGGGATATCTCGAAAACCGTTAGACCGATTCAAGAAATTTTATGACATTCGTTTTCAGCATGCCAAAATTAATTAAAATAATGTATCAAAAACATTTTTTTTTTTTTAATTTTTAAAAAATCTAATTTTTTTTGGTGGAAATTTTTCAAAAATCCAAAACTTTGACCGAAGGGCGCCACGGGATAAAATGATCGGATTTAGCACAAATTAGATTTAAATGAAAGATTGTCTTAAGCTCTATGAAATGGAAGAGGGAAAAAAATTGCGATGTTTTTAAAAAAAATTTTTGAACGTAGGAAAAAACCGCCATTTTTTCCAAATTTCAAATGACGATATCTCGAAAACCGTTCGACCGATTTTAATTTTTTTTTGATATTCGTGATCACCGCATCAAAATTAACAAACATGATGTGTCGAAAGAAATTTAAATTTTTTATTTTTTTTTTTAAATTTTTCAAAAATCCTAAACTTTGACCGCCGGGCGCCACGGGTTAATTTAATCCGATTGACCTCAAATTTGTACCACATAAGTTTTGGACCTTGGACAATAAAATTTTGCCCGGACACTTGGGAAAATCGAAAGTTGAGAAAAAAAATGCCAGTCTAATGTGTCATATAGCGCAATGGACAGTATGTACACTAAAAGATATTTAAAAAATCCTTTCGAAATCGTAATATTGATTTATATGGTTTTGATAACTAAATATTAGTTAAAGTTAGTAAATCAACTAAAGTTTAGTAAAAATTTCAAACAATGTAAATTTTTTTACATTGTTTATAAAAAACCACGGTATGTAACGTGTGTAAGGCATCGAAATATCGGTCGGGAACCCATATATTATATATATTACACCGTCCGACAAAAATGAAAAAAAGTTGTTAAACACGAACTGGATAATATACGTTTGAAACTAGAGACTAAATGTAGTAAAACTGCATTTACAGTTTTTCATTTCGTGATCCTGTTTCCTTTTAAAAGGACTTCAAAGTTTTAGAGAATTAAATTTTATAAAATATTATTTTATATTTGTACTTATCTTAGGATGCCACTAGTGATAGCAAATGAAAGAGGAGGATCTCCCCTAATTTTCTTTTTTATTATTTTTACATGTCAGGAAAAAGGAGGTAAGTTACGTCCTTTCAAAAATGTATCCTTAAATATCATTCAAAATTTTCAACAAAATTTTTTGATAAAGTTTTCAAAGGACTTTATTACCATCCTTTTATACTAATATGGCATCCTTTTATCCTTAATTTGACATATCCATTGTCATCCTAGGACAAGTACAAATATTTCAAAAATCTTTTACAAAATGCATCCTTTAAAACTTTGAAGTCCTTTTAAAAGGAAACATGATCACGAAATGAAAAATTGTAAATGCAGTTTTACTCCATTTGATTTCTTTTTTCAGATGTATTTCATCCGGTTCATGTTTAATATTGGCTGTCGGACGGTGTTATTAATCCATGATCCTAAATAAAGAACTGATTTTTGACGTCTTTCATAGTCAGTTGATCATAGTCAGGTATACTTTTTAAATAGACAAAATCCAACCTAGGGCGGAAAATTTTACCCAGGAAGAACTCAACCAACAAGCTTGAAAAAGTCATATTTTACATGTTTTTTGTATGTTTGTTAAACAACTGGACTTTTTCAATGTTCTGCACTTGGACCCAAGGAATTAGAAAATGTCGTTTTTTTCTGCCCGCCTCCTTTTTGTGGGTGTGGCTTTAAAAAAGTGATTAAATATTGATAAAATCATGTTTCCTTTTTTTTAATTTTATTAAAATTAGTTATTTATTTGACCTTTTAGTTATGCAATGAAAAAGAGTTTTTCTAGTTCGAGGTTTTTTATTGTCCCTATAATGACTTAACATTGCAAGAATTTATGTTAACTCTACTTTTTCGCTTAGGATATTCTCCAAATAAATACTCATAGAGTTTCTGCTTATAAAAATTTGATAATTTTCCGGATATAATTAATGATCGTTTCGGGAACTTTCCAATTATTTCCCATCATTATAATTCTTTAGAAAATTGTGCTAATATTATGGTGGTCCAAATATCAAATATTCATATTATCAATTATTTCAACACTGTGTGAACTGCGAAAAAACTTTTATTTTTACCGTAGTTCACACTGGGTTGAAATAATTGAGAATGTGAATATATGATATTTGAACCAACAAATTCGTCCTGAAAATTTTTAAATTTTAACTGTTTTTATTTTTAGTGTATGATTCTTGTATGCAGTTTTGTTGTTTGTATTTGTGAATTTAACCATAAACTAGGATACCATCGTCTACCCATTATAAAGAATTGGTTTTAAATTATATAGTCCTATAATGTTATAAAACAAAATTTAAGTGGATTTAGTTATTTTTTGTAATGTTTTGTAAGGTGTGTTTGTTATCAAGTCATTTTAATGATGGTCTGGTCTAGTAAAATAATATAATTTACTGCAATATTGAAATGATAACATGTGATTTGAAATGAAATGGATTTAATTGCAATGATTTTAAATCGGAGTCCTTAAACAACTTCACGAAACTCGATCGATTTAAAGTAGAGTCTACGTTCAGGACCGGTCTACGCGGGCGGAGCGAAAATCGGTCCACGTGGGTAGATCGATTTTCGGTCCTAAGATAAAGACCGTTGCAATTTCATGTAAATATATGAACAAAATTTGATAGAAGTGATCTTTAAAATTATTATGCTGACTCTGTTTTGTCATAAAAAACATTAGCGGTTTTCACTCTTAATAGAAAACAAAAAAAGAATCGGAAAAATGAAGAAAACAAGAAAATGTTTGACAGAAATACATGTCTTCTGTTGTTGTATCTGTCAAATATTTTCTTGTTTTCTTCATTTCTCCGATTCTTTTTTTGTTTTCTATCAAGGGTGAGAACCGCTATTGACGTTATTCACGTCAGAATTTTTTACTCACACATAAAATTATTTAGGTTTTTATTTCATCCTATGCGTTGTAAAAAAATTTCGCATTTTGCACTTTGCAAGGGTAAAAATTGCTGACGTAAAGTAAACCTTGCTAAACTTTAGAAAACTAAATTTACAAAACTACTAAAAGTTTCTTAAAATTTTGCTAAGTTCCTGGAAAAAAAAACTTTCTTAAAATAAGAAATTTTCAATTAGTAAATTTAAATTAATTCTTAAAAGAAAATAAAACAAGAAAACTCTTGACATGAAAATAATTGCAATTTATTTTTTGAAATTGTTATAGTAAGTACATGTGTAACATACGCATTCCATTGCCAACCAAATGATGTCTTGCTACATGCAACATCATCATCATCAGTAGTAGTTGTAGTAGTACAACTAAAAGTAGTAAAATTTAGAAAATTTCATTTCGCGAAAGTCGTAAAAAATCATGTCGCAAAATTTATGACAATTTCTTTTTTTTTTTACATTTTTTGTTGTGTTTAAATGCAAAAAAAAGCAGAGCTGCAGCTGTTTAACCCTTTTATTTTATTTGAAGAAAATCATAAAAGAACTGAAGTTAAGTAATGTAGAAAGTGTTAAACACCAACATTCCGAAATGGTCATTAAAAAAGAGTTAACATTTTTTAGACTTTTTTGTTTTGAGTGTAGTATTAATTTGAGGTAAATATTAGAGTTTGTATGACTAGAAAAATCTTTACGATTTAGAAAAGTTTAGAAATATTAAATGATTAAACTCGCTGGCTTGTCAGAGGGACCGCCGCACAGTGCCACATTTGGCCAATCTAAAAAAAGTTCCCCGATTTTTATGATTTATTTGTATATATTATAAAACATTCCTAATAGCACGGAAATACTCATATAAGAACGATCATTCTGTTCGTTATTAAGATGTGGGTGCATAAAGTTGTATCTTGTAAAATCCTGTAAGTAAGTAAGTGTTCATTATTTCTCATTAATTAAGTCGGTTTTAAACTCTTGTAACTTTTTAACAAAAAAGATATTTATACACTCTTTTTTGGTAATTTTAAAGAAATTTAAAGGCTTTAAGTCATATCTTTTCTTTTTTTAACAATTTTTTCTATTTTTTATTAAATTTTTAACATAATAAAATTTTTTGAAAAAAAATTATATATATTTTTTTTTGGATGGAATAGGACTTTTGTTTTTGGTCCCTATTGGTCGCCGGACTTTTTCAGACATATTGACCAATATCCAGTGTACTTATTTCAACGGCTAACTTTTGCGACCATCTGCGACGCCGACTACAGTGGGGCGATATGTAAACCTTGTTTTTACATATTTTTTAAACATATTTTTTAAAAAGTGGGCGTGGCAGTTGTCTGACCGCCCCTTTTTTTGTGATATTATTTCTACAGTCATTGAGAGTATATATATCATGAAATCCAGCAAAGATTTTATAAAATCTGACCGAGGGTCTTCAAATTTATCTAATTTTTTGTACACATGTGCTCTATAGAGCCAATTAAACATATCCATTTTCAATTTTTTATATTTAAAAAAAATCGCGATTTTTTCGCGAATTTAATTTTCTTCAAAAATTGAAAAAATCAAAAAAGTATGCTACTTTGAATAGCCATATCTTCGGAAGTATCTATCGCATTTCTTCAATTCAAAAAGCATTCGATTCAGACGATAGTCTTACTTTATATTAATGTAATAAAAAAAAATATTTTTAAAAAAAAGTGCATTTTTGATGCAAATGCATTTTTTGGATGCATTTTTTAAAACTTTCTCCCCCTTCAATTTTTTTTAAATCTACATAAATCGAAAATATAGCATTTTTTACACAAAATGGCGTACTGCTTTTTTTGTGACGGAGTTTCGTAAAAATTTTGTAATTTTTTTAAAAATACCTTATTGGTTTTTCCATACAATTTTTTCATAAAATTCATAAAATAACAAAAAAAAAAATTTAGTCTAAGGAAAAACTATATAAGCATTTTTTAAAAAAATCACGAAAATTTTGTGAAACTCCGTCACAAAAAAAAATGTACCCAATTTTATGTAAAAAATGTTATATTTTCGATTTATGCAGGTTTCAAACAAATTGAAGGGGGAGAAAGTTTTAAAAAGTGCATCCAAAAATTGCATTCGCATCAAAAATGCATTTATTTAAAAAAATATTTTTTGTTAGTGCATTGGCATAAAAACGGATAATCAGATGAATCGAATGCTTTTTGAGGCGTAGAAATCCGATAGATACTTTCGAAGAAATGGCTTTTTAAAGTTACATACTTTTTTGATAAAATTGCAAAATAAATATTAAATTGATTTTTTGTATGGAAAAAATCAAATAAGTAGTTTTAAAAAAATCACGAAAATTTTTTGAAACGCCGTCACAAAAAAAACGGTACTCAAATTTGTGTAAAAAATGCCATATTTTCGAATTACGCAGGTTTCAAAAAAATTGAAGGGGGAGAAAGTTTTGAAAAATGCATCAAAAAATTGCATTTGCATCAAAAATGCACTTTTTTTGGAAAAACTTTTTTTTTATTGCATTGGTATAAAAAAGGACGAACGTCTGAATCAAATGCTTTTTGAATCGTAGAAATCCGATAGATACTTTAGCAGATATGGCTCTTCAAATTAACATACTTTTTTGATTTTTTCAATTTTTGAAGAAAATTAAATTCGCGAAAAAATCGCGATTTTTTTAAAATTAAAAAAACTGAAAATGGATATGTTTTATTAGCTTTATGGAGAATGCATACCGTTAATATAAAGAAAATCGAAAGACCTAAGGTCAGAAAATAGCATTTTTTATGTGTTTTCTGGTGGATTTTGTGATATACCAAGTTTAAAGAAATTACAACCAAAATTAAATTTTTTTTAAAAAGTGGGCGTGGCCGTTAACTGGCCTCCCATATTTTTCATAATGTTGTTTTTGAAGTCAAAACAAACATGTATACCAAATTTCCAGTCAATATAAATAAAATTGGATTTTTGTCGTGCTAGATTGTCCAAATGTGGCACTGTGCGCCGACAGCCGTCAGCTGATTTCACAATATTGCCTAGTACATGTTCTTGCGTTGTGTGGCAAACAATATAAATTGATCCTTTATAAAATGTACCTTTTGTGTTATTCAATTTTGTGGCACCAATCTAAAAATTATTAAAAAGTACTGAAGTAGTACTTTTTAATAAAAAGTACTGAAATAGTACTTTTTATTATAAAGTACTAAAATAGTACTTTTAATAAAATGGTTATTAAAAGATAACACTTTTTAACAAAATGTACCACAATGGTACTTTTTTATCAAAAAATAGTACTTTTTAATAAAAAAAGTAATAAATACAACTTATACCCAATTCACACCTGAGGTGAAATCTCGTTCGAACAAGATTTCGATCATATGGTCTGAATCATTTTATACACGACCATATGATCGAAATCTCGTTTGAGCGAGATTTCACCTCAGGTGTGAATTGGGTATTATAATATTTTTTATTTAGATTCTTTATAAAATGAACCTTTCGTGGGGTACAATTTTGTGACACTAATCTAAGAATAAGTAGAATGTAATAAAATGGTATTTTTTTAAATAAAAAGTACCATAATAGTACTTGTGGTAACATTTTGATATGTAAGAAGAACAAAGGCAATACTTTTCAATAAAATGTATAAAAATAGTACAATTTGATAAAAAAAGTAATAAAATGTAAAAAAATGGTACGTTTTTATAAAAAGTACCAAAATAGTACTTTTTGATAAAAAGTACTAAAATATAATTTTTTATGTTTTCTATTCCGATTCTTTATAAAATGGACCTTTGTGGGATACAATTTTGTGGCACTAATCTTAGAATAAGTAAAAAGTACCAAAATAGTATTTTTTTTTAAATAAAAAGTACCATTATAGTAATAAGATTTTTATATGTAAAAAGAACAAAGATAATACTTTTTAATAAAATGTACAATTTGATCAAATAGTACAATTTGATAAAAAACAAGTAGAAAAGTTAAATTCGACTTGGCCGAATCTATGAATACCCTCCACAATGCCCTTTTTAATTGATAGTAAATTTTCTAACGTGAAAAAAATAACGTTTTTGGTTAGAAATATTTTATTTTGTGTAAAAAAACTTTTTGTTATTAATTTTTAAAAAAAAAAAATAATTTTCTAAATTTTTTTTTGAGTGTAAAATTTTTTTTGAGTGTAAAATTTTTTTTGAGTGTAAAATTTTTTTGAGTGTTTTTTTTTTGTTTTAGTGTAAAAATATTTTTGTGTGACAAAAAAACCTTGTAAAATATTTTTTTGACTTACAAATGTTTTTAAAACATGTTTAACGGGTTTTCAATACGTAAATTTAAGGTGAAACTAATCTGAAATTTACGGTTTTGCTAATAACTTTTGAACCACTGGACCGATTTGGCTGAAATTTAAAACGAATCAGACCAGAGGAACGGCAAATATATATGCTATACTTCAGCACTCTCAGAATTACCGTTCGAAAGTTACCGTGTGTTTTATCTCGTAAATTCCAGAAAAACCCTTGCCGAAATTCACTCATTTGCTTATAACTTTTGAATCACTGGACCGATATCGCTGGATTGAAATACCAACCTGACCAGGTAAATGCCCAACATATATGCCAAACTTCAGGAGCCTCCGTAGTCTTTCAAAAGTTAGCGTGTTTTCAACAGACAGACAGACGGACGGACGGACGGACATCGCTAGATCGTCTTAAAATCGATCGAGGATCATGAATATATATACTTTATGGGGTCCTAGACCAATATTTCGAGGTGTTACAAACGGAATGACAAACTTATATATACCCTCTATCACTAGAGTGGAGGGTATAAAAAGTAAAAAAAGTAAAGGTGGAAGTACATAGAAACAAACTTGCTTTGCGTCCGGTTGTCAAAAAGTTAAAACTGAATAAATTAATGAAGCAAGTTACAATACAAAAGTTCAAAACGCATAGAACTCAAAAATTTTTTTAAATTATTCACCACTCTTTGCGTCTTGAATATTTTTTTGACAATTATCTTTTGAATTGTTTTCGTTTTAAAATAAATAATATTTTTTAAATAAATTTATAAAAAAAACTAAAAAATAAATAAAAGTATAATTTTTCGGGATAAAAAAAGAAATTTTAGTGCAAAAACATGAATATTCAGCCAGGTATTTATGCAAAGCTGACGCATTCAACGCGCTTTCTATGTAACTTAAAGTTTTCAACGCATAGAAAGCCAAAAGAGGTGAGAACGTATCGGACGCAACGCGCTCCTATGTACTTCCACCTTAAAAAGTACCAAAACAGTGCCATATCATGAAAAGTCTTACAATAAAAATTGATTACTTGTGTTAAATTTTGTGACACCAACTTAGAATTAGTAAAAATTACTGAAATAGTACTTTTTAATAAAAAGTACTAAAATAGTGCTTTTAATAAAATGTGGATAAAAAGATAACACTTTTTAACAAAATGTACTAAAATGGTGCGTTTTTATATAAAGTACCAAAATAGTACTTTTTTATGTTTTCTAATCCGATTCTTGATAAAGTGGACCTTTCGAGGGATACAATTTTGTGGCACTAATCTTAGACTAATTGTAAGTAGAAAGTACTAAAAAAGTAGTTTTTTTAATAAAAAGTACCGTAATAGTACTTTGTACTAAAATTTTGATATGTAAAAAGAACAAAGACAATGCTTTTTATAAAATGTATAAAAATAGTACGATTTGATAAAAAAGTAACAAAAAATACTTTTTGATAAAAAGTACCAAAACAGTGCCATATCATGAAAACTCTTACTACATGTTCTTGCGTTGTTGCCACACAATAAAAATTGATTACTTGTGGTATTAAATTTTGTGGCACCAATCTTAGAATTAGTAAAAAGTACTGTTAGTACTGTTATAATAAGTACTAAAATAGTACTTTTAAATAAATGTAGGCAAAAAGATAACACAAAAAGTACCAACATAGATTTTTTTATGTTTTCTATTCAGATTCTTTATAAAATGAGCCATTCGTGGGATACTATTTTGTGGTACTAATCTTAGAATAAGTAGAAAGTACCAAATTTAATAAAATGTACAATTTGATCAAAAAGTACAATTTGATAAAAAAGTAAAAAAAAATACTTTCTGGTAAAAAGTACCAAAACAGTGCCATATCATGAAAAGTCTTACTACATGTTCTTGCGTTGTTGCCACACAATAAAAATTGATTACTTGTGTTATTAAATTTTGTGGCACCAATCTTAGAATTAGTCAAAATTACTGAAATAGTACTTTTTAATAAAAAGTACTAAAATAGTGCTTTTAATAAAATGTAGATACAAATATAACACTTTTTAACAAAATGTACTAAAATGGTGCGTTTTTATATAAAGTACCAAAATAGTATTATTTTCTATTTCGATTCTTGATAAAGTGGACTTTTCGTGGGATACAATTTTGTGGTTCTAATCTTAGAATAAGTAGAAAGTACCAAAATAGTAGTTCTTTTTTTAAATAAAAAGTACCATAATAGTACTTTGTAATAAAATTTTGATATGTAAAAAGAACAAAGGCAATACTTTTTAATAAAATGTATAAAAATAGTACGGTTTGATAAAAAGGTAACAAAAAATACTTTTTGATAAAAAGTAAAAAAACAGTACCATATCACGAAAAGTCTTACTACATGTTCTTGCGTTGTTGCCACACAAAAAAAACTGATTACTTGTGTTATTAAATTTTGTGGCACCAATATTAGAATTAGTAAAAAGTAGTGTTAGTAAATAATACTTTTAATAAAATGTAGATAATAATATAACACTTTTTTTTAAAAAAAGGAACAAAAATGGTACATTTTTTTAAAAAGTACCAAAATAGTACTTTTTTATAAAAAAGTACCAAAATAGAACTTTTTATGTTTTCTATTCAGATTCTTTATAAAATGGACCTTTTGTGGTATACACTTTTGTGGTACTAATCTTAGAATAAGTAGAAAGTACCAAAATAGTAGTTCTTTTTTACATAAAAGGTACCATAATAATACTTTGTAATAAAATTTTGATATGTAAAAAGAACAAAGACAATACTTTTTAATAAAATTTAACAAATAGTACAATTTGATAAAAAAAAATAACAAAAAGTACTTTTTGATAAAAAGTACCAAAATAGTACTTTATGATAAAAAGTACCAAATAGCACTATTTGATAAAAAGTAACATTCTACATGCATTAAATTGATTTTTTATGCATGTAAAATAGTACCAAATAGTACTAATTTCTTATGGGGCGTTAAATTATGGTAAAAGATTAATTTTTTTGACACCTGTCATTAGTATTGCATATGTTTAGTTTGTAGTAGTTAATTAACACATAAATTACATATGAAATAAAAGCGATTACACTTCAAGTGGCAACGCTGTTTCTTTTGAAACTCCAGTTACGTCCCTGTTATTCAAGATATTTTTCTCAAATTTATTTTTATGCTGCTTTTGTAATAAGAAATATATTTTAAGTTTATTTCCTCAGTTTGAACTAAAGTGTCCTTATTGTATACATTTATTTCTTTATATAGTTTTTTTTTTGTTTATTCAGCATAATATTCATACACTTAATTTTCTACATTAGTTAAAACATGAGATTTACAAGATTTATTTTTTTTTGGAAAGTTTTACTTAAAACTGGTAGATAAGTTTTTACTACATAAACAACGAAAAATATAAAAGATGAATGAAGGATTTCCTTGATGTTTGTTAAGTTCAAGTTGTAAAAAAATATTCGAATGTTGAATAATTTACACTGTTTTCAAATTTAAAATTTATTTAAATAAATTTCTGAAGATCTGACAAAATATTTCCAATTAAAAAAGAGAAATTCAAAAATAAATTTTTTTTTGTTGTTAAGTTACCAATTGGCTGTAATGATTAAAATTTTGTTCGTTCTGTTAACGCACTGTTAATTCACTGTTAAAATTTGAAATTTTGCTATAACATGATTAAGATAATTTTCAGACGGATTTCGTTAAGGTTTAATTTAATAAAATTCAAAGATTTAATGAAAATTTCAAGATAACATTTAAAATTGCAAAATTCGATTAACAATTTTAAAAGGATCAATCAATTAAAACTCATAAGACAATTATTAAAAATCGAAAAATTAATAAAAATTATTTAACAAAAATTCAAAAGTCCTCGAGCTCAAATATTTGAATTTCTTAATAAATAAATGGTCGAATAAAATAAATAGATTCAAAATTCGAAACAGATTTATTGATATTTAATAAAAATCAATAGAAATTTAAAAAAATGTATAAAATTTTGAAATGGAATCTTTAGGAATTTGAAAGGGTGGGGGGGGGGGTGCACAACTCCCAAAATTTTTTGTCATCGCCTATTTATATTTAGTTTTAACTAGAAGTACTTGAAAAGTAATTGACAAGGGGGGGAGGGGGAGCACGTGCCCCATGTGCCCACCCCCTGTATACGTCCATGCGATGACGGCTTAGATTTCATTTGAAATTCGAATATTCTATTTGAAATTTTTAAAACATTTGAAGGGCTTACTGCAAGAACTTGATAAGCAACATTTTATTTTTTCATGTTTTTCGCCTTCTGCTGATGTTCCATTGACAGATTTTTAGAAGAAGTCTTGCTTTAACCCTTCGAGTAAGAGTATATTGAGAATAAAAGATCAGAAAAAGTACTATTTTCTACATTATTTAAAAAGTTTTAAGACAAAAACCCCCATAAAATGAAATGTTGCTTATCGAGTTTTTACAATAAGCCCTTCATTTGTACTGATATTTTTCAAATGGATTTTGAATTACAATTGGAATTTTTGAATTTCAAATGGATTTGTAACATTTTCGAACATTTTCAACGAATCTTTGAATTTTATACGAAAATTGCGTTTTCATTCGATCTTTTACGATTATCATCTGGAAATGGTGTAGTTGCCTGAGGATTTGAGTTGAGTTTTCTTTTTCAAGGAAATGCATTTCATTTGAGTTTAGGATGAAATAAAAAACAGAACAAGCACGGTGCGATGGACGGATTGTGGTGTCAGCAGCTTTTAAGGGGTTTATTCATAAAAACTAAATCATATCCAAACCCACAAAATTGGACGGTTCGAAGAACGGAATTTTCTTATACCCTGGGACCACCATCGTGCTTTCTTTAGACGGATGGGATAGACTGACGAAAATCGCCAATATCTAAGATATATATGGGGCATTCCATGTGAAATCGGACACTTTGAAAAACTTTTTTTTAAGATTTTCCCAATTTGTTTACAGTTTTTAGTACCCTTCGAAAACTCCTTCGTGGTAAATTTTCAGATTTTTTTGATGACCCGTTCAAAAGATATCGAATTTTTAAAAATTGGTAGTTTGTTCCTTTACTCAAACTTCTTTTAATCATAACTTCTTCAATAATGGTCCAAATTTCAAATTTTTTTTTTTCAAAATTTTTGTTTTTTTACGTACTTTCTAAAAAAAATTTGTTGCTCTAAGGGCACTATTAGGGCAGTTAGAGCAGTTGGAACAAATTTAAAAAAAATGTCGTTTTGTGTGGGAGCCCCCTTAGAAATTGGAGATAGGGTATTAGTTTGTTCCAAAGAAATGTTAAGACGTAAAAATTATTGGGGGTCCGTCTTATAAAGGACCCCTCTATGACGCACCATTGGAGCAGTAGAAATGATTTTAAGATTGGAAAATTACAATAAAATTTTTTCAAAAAATTTAAAAAAATAATAATAATCGTTATCCCACGATCTTCCTGGGCAAACAATTTTTAGAATTGATAGAAGTTTTACACAAAAAAACTTCAAAAAAATCGAAGAGTACAAACATTTTCAAAAATGAGATTTAAATTTTAAAACTTAAAAATCGCATACTAGAGCGCTTTTAAGAATTATTTGGGATTTTTTTTTAGAAAGTACGCAAAAAAACAAAGATTTTGAAAAAAAAATTTAAATTTGGACCATTATTGAAGAAGTTATGATTAAAAGAAGTTTGAGTAAAGGAACAAGCTACCAATTTTTAAAAATTCGATATCTTTTGAACGGGTCATCAAAAAAATCTGAAAATTTACCACGAAGGAGTTTTCGAAGGGTACTAAAAACTGTAAACAAATTGGAAAAATCTAAAAAAAAGTTTTTCAAAGTGTCCGATTTCACATGGAATGCTCCATATATAGTTAATGTGGTCCAAGAGCGATATTTCGGTACACACAGAGAAAAACATGTACACATACCATACTAGCAAGGATCATAATATGATCACTACAATCATATTATGATAATGTCATCAATCATACTACTATGACCATTAAGGTGGAACTTATTTTGTTTAATTTTGATTTTTATGTGAGGTTAGGATTAAAAAAAAAAATTGACAAAAATATGAGCTCGGCCAGTTGAAAATTGCCGTGCCGCACGCACATTGAAGTTTGTGAGAACGATTTTGATTTTAATGCGCTGATCCCAAATATCAAAAAAAAAAATTAAAATCGGTTGAACGGTTTTCGAGATATCGCTATTTGAAATTTGTAAAAAATTACGATTTTTTACTACGTTTAAAAGTTTTTTTTTAAATAAAATCTCAAAATAAAACACTCAAAATAGTTTGTAGGCAAAAACAAATGAAAAACATATTTAAAACAAGTGATAAAACATTTCAAAACCATCCCAGTAATTATTCATTTGCTTTAACAAACATCAACATTTATTTTTTACTGTTAATAAAGTTTTCTAAAATAATTAACATTGAAAATAAAAAAATTACGTCACTTTCATTATTTTATACCAACAAATTCGAAAAAAATAACCTACGAAAACATTAAAAATTAATGATTGTTGTGTTATTTTTCCAAAAAATTCAAAAAAATTACCTACGAAAACATTAAAAATTAATGATTTCGTAGGTTATTTTTTCAATTTTTCTATTGAATTTTATTTTAGAAAATTTTTAATAAAATTTTTGGCGAATCGGTCCCGCAATCAACTACATTCTGGCCAGACATTCTATTCATCGTGCCAAAGTCACTTGGTACAAACATGTTCTTATATTTCTATAAATAATTTTTTGAATTTTTTGTCTACAAAAAAATAACCAACACAAGTAGGTAAAAACTAATGACTTTTCTTTAAAAAATTAAAAAAAAAAAAACGTACACAAATCATTAAAACTAAAGAAGAATTCTTATTTTTTCTTATAGAACAAAAATAAATGACTTTAAAAATTAAATGCTAATGAAATTCTTTATTTGTTATGTTGTTATTTTTGATACAAAGAACAGAAATAGTCATTTAAAAAAACTGAACATTGAACAAAGGTTTTTTCTTTTAAAAACGAAAAAAAACGTAATACTTTTTAAATAAACTACAAAAAGTTAATGACAGAATTTTATTGGCGCAAATTAAGTTTAAATGAAAAATCGTCTCAAGTTCTATGAAAGCGTCAAGGGAAAGAAATTTAGAGATTTTTTTTTATATTTTCTTGAACCCAGAAAAAAAGCAATTTTTACAAATTTTAAATGGCGATATCTCAAGAACCGTTCGACCGATTTTAAAATTTATAATTTTTGATATTCGTGTTCAGCGCATCAAAATGTACCTGGTTTAAATTGTATTTTTATTATGAAATTTGCAATACCGTGCTTGTTCTGTTTATTAAGTTTTGCCTTTTTCAAAAACGTTTAGTAGTTTTTTCCTTTTTAACAAAAATATAAGAAAGACAATTTTTTTTACGATTTTTAAATGCATCTTATTATGTATGTTTTTTAGTTGATAAACAAGATTTAGAGCTACAGTTGTTAAGTTGTTATTTTTATAACTTTTTCTTATACGCGTTTTAAGATGTTTTCTGTTTTAAGTTACAGTTTAATTTAATAATTTTAATAAATTTCATAATCTTTTAGAATTATAAGATATTTGTTCCGTGTTGTTAATTTTTATAGTTTTGTTTATGAAGAAGTTGTAATTTTCTTTGTTTTATAACATAATACAAAAAATCTATTAACTTAATACAGATTATATTATAAAAAATTTAATTTAATTTTACAAATCATTTAAATATAGAATTTAAAACAACCAAACAAAAAATTATATAAATTATGATTTGGAGTTATTTGCAACGTATACGTATTGCTAGTAAATTAATATTACTCATACGTGCTTATAAAATTTGAAACTAAACCTAATGCTCCTCCAACTACATTATGGATGTTAGAGTGGCATTTTCAAAAATCCAAAACTTTGATCGCCGGGCTCTACGGGTTAATTTAATACGATTGGCCTCAAGTTTGTACCACATAAGTTTCAGAAATTTTCCCGGACATTCATATTCGAGTCAAATTAAGACAATATCAAAAAATTTTAACAACTATAAGAAAATCTAGAGCGAAAAAATTAGAATACTTCAGGAAAAATATAAAAAAAAACAAAAAGAATTCTGGAGAATTGTACACTCAAAAAAAAAAAAAACCTTGTCAAATTACTAGAAAAAGTCTCGTAATCCGATTTTACCCATATTTTACAGTTTTCCTTGTTTTTTAACAAATAATTTTCGATCGAAATTTACATTATTTTTTATAATTTTTCAGTTTATCTTGTAATCTAATCTAGTAAATTTACGAGAAAATCTAGTAAATTTACGAGAATTCCTTGTTAGTTTTATTTCGCTAAAAAAAGTTGTAAATTTACAATTTTATTGGTAAAAATCTTGGAAAATTACAAAAAAGTTTGTAATTTTTACCAGGTGTTCTCGTTAAATATTAGGTAGCAAAAAATCTAGTAAAGTTATGAAACCTCCTTGTAAGTTTTATCGCGTCAAAAAAATGGTAAATTTACAATTTTATTGGTCAAAATTTTGTAAAATTACAAAATAATTGGTAAAAAGCTTGCAAAATAACAAGGAGTTCTTCTCAAATAGGGGGTAGCAAAAAAAAGTAACAATTTTTTTTTTGTAATTTTACAACGTTTTTTGAGTGTAGTGGGTGATTTTGATAGAAAAACAACTCAGTTTTTGAGAAACTTTTGCCTACCCGAGTAAAAATGCTTATATATTTCTTATATATCACATCTGATTCGAGATTTAATAGATCAGTACTGATTCGAGTAAGATCAGTACTGATCCGAGATTTGAAAGATTAGTACTGATCGGAAAAATGGATCGCTATGATTTGATCAGTTTTAATCGGACGGATACAATTTCATCGGAAAAACGGGATGAAATTGTATCCGTCCGATTAAAACTGATCTCATCTTAGCGATCCATTTTTCGGATCAGTACTGATCCTTCAAATTTTTACTCGGGTATGCAAACATTTTTAGATTCTAACACTTTTTTCGTATAAAAATCTTCTCAGACTCTAACTTTAAGCTCTTTATTACGAAATACCAAACTTATTAAAAATTAAATTTTAACGACTTTCACTTTGGTATTTTTGTCTTTTGTTCTATAAGTTTTTGTGTTAATACTCCTTATGTATATAAAGTTTATTACTTTTATATGTATTTGCTGATGATGCATGAGGAAAATATTTGCAAATTGGGGACACAAGTGTTATTTATGCTTAAAATCACCACGGGGAAACCCGAATTTAAATAATCCTAAAAAAGAAATATTTAATTTAAAAAATAAATAAATAGATTTAAATAGAGTTAAAATATTACTTAAAATAATAAAAAAAATTATGGTCAGTAACTACCTATGAAATTTTACACTCAAAACAAATTTAGTAAATTTTTTAAAAATTTTAGTTTGCTTTGAGTTTAGAAAAAAAGTCTTGAAGAAAATTTTCTCAACAAAAATTGAATTTGTAGTTGTCACTTGGTCACTTTGGCCTCAGAAAAAATTGAAAATTCTCCAGTGTTTTTTTTTTCAAGTAAATTTTTTATTTTTATCTTAATTTGCTTTGAGATTTCGACAAAAAAAAATAAAAAAAAAAGTTTTCTTGAAAAATTTTTTTTTTTAACAAAAATTGATTTTTTAATGACCTCGGAAACAATTTAAAAATTAGTGAAAGTATTTTTTTTAAAGTTAATTTTATATTTTTAACTTATTTTGGTTTGCTTTGCGAATTAAAAAAAATTCTTAAGAACATTTTTCGCGAGAAAAATCGATTTTTTAATGGTTTTTGGTCATTTTGGCCTCGGAAAAAATTTAAAAATTCTTCCTTGAACATTTTTTTTTACCCGGCTAAAAATAAATGTGTATGTTCATATATGCTTATATAAAGATCTTTATATGATCATATATGACTTATATGGAAACATATATGTGATCATATATGCAAGAAACGATCCCATATATGTGGTCGTATTTAAAATATGTGCCATATATGATATCATATATGGAACCATATATGCTATCATAAAATGTTAAATTTGAACCAGAATTACAAAATAAAAGTTTTTTAGGTTAAAATTATATTATTACTTTACCAACGATTGACATACCTTAATATATATCAAAAAATTTTACAAATATTGCAAAATATTCTGCATAAAAAAATTTTAGAAAAGGTAAGTTTTCATTAATATGTATTTAGAATTTTAAAATCATATGTATTCATTTTTTCCAGTTCATCGTCATACCAAGTAAAAGCGTGGACTTTTTTTATCCAAAACAAGATCCAATTAATTTAGTAAATGTGTGTCGCAAATACAATATTATTGAGTACTTTGATATTGAATAAAATTAAACTACGCAGCTTCGTTAATCTCGTACAACTATGTGGAGAGGGCTATGCACCACCAATATGTTTTCACTACTATTGCAATACTGCAAACTATTTTGAAATCCCTTAATGTTGCCATAGAAAATTGGAAATGAAAAGACCGTATAGGCAGTTTTGAGGCCGAGTTACGTTAAGCTTGTTCAACTTGGAGAAGAGGACATTTGCACCACCAGAACTGTTATTACTACACTATAAATTATTTTGAAATCCCTTACTGTCGCAATAGAAAATTGGAAATGGAAAGAAGGTATAAGAAGTTTGGAGGCCGAGTTACTAGTTGAAGAAAATTTAACCATGCGGAGCTACGTTAAGCTCGCTCAACTTGGAGGGGAGCGCATATACACCACCCTAACGCTATCACTACGGTTCCAACACTACAAACTATTTTGAAAACGCTTACTTTCGCCATAGCAAATCGAAATGAAAAGAAGGTTTGATCAGTTTTAATGTTGAGTAGCGATTTGGGAAGGACAACGTTTTTACTTGCAATTACAAGAAATCTGTCAATAAGCGAAATCGACAACCTAGCACATTGTCGCCATGATGTAAATTTACATGAAAAAAATGTTGGAAAAGGTAAGCTTTCATTAATATGTATTTGAATTTTAAAATCATGTTTTAATTTTTTCCAGTTCATCGTCATAACAAGTTTAAGCGTGGACATTTTATTCCAAAACAAGATCATATTCAAAATGAGTAAATGTAAATACGTCGCAAATACAATATTATTTAGTAATTTGATGTTGAAGAAAATTAAACTACGCAGCTTCGTTAATCTCGTGCAACTTGGTGGAGAGGTCATATGCACCACCATAATGTTGTCACTACGATTGCAATACTGCAAACTATTTTAAAAACCATTAATGTCGCCATAGCAAATTGGAAATGGAAAGATCGTATAAGCAGTTTTAAGGCCGAGTTAAGTTAAGATCACTCAACTTGGAGAAGAGGACATATGCACCACCAGAAATGTTATCAATACGATTCCAACACTATAAATTATTTTGAAATCCCATACTGTCGCAATAGCAAATTGGAAATGGAAAGAACGTATAAGTTTGGAGGCCGAGTTACTATTTAAATAAAATTCAACCATGAGGAGCTACGTTAAGCTCGCTCAAGATGGAGGATAGGGCATATGCACCACCATAACGTTATCACTACGGTTCCAACACTACAAAATATTTTAAAATCGCTTACTGTCGCCATAGAAAATTGAAATGAAAAAAACGTATCATCAGTTTTAAGGTTGAGTAACTATTTCGAAAAGACAACGTTTTTACTGACAATCACACGAAAGCTGTCAATTAGCGAAAGTGACAACCTGGCACATTGTCGCCATGATGTAAGTAAAAATAGTTTCTTATCCCTATCCTTCAAACATCGTTACACACATAACCCAAAAAGATAAAATACGTACTACTAATATAATGCTTTTAATCGAAGTCTTAAGTAATTATGTACCTAGAAAAAATTTTGAGTAAAAAACATGCATTTAGTAGTAGCAAGTTCTTTTTTCTGGAATAAAAAAAGGAATATGGAGTAATTTTAATATTTTATCAGATGGAGTTCTGAAAGACAATATACCTTTCCGTAAAAAGCATTCATTGTCTTAAGCAACCCATGGTCCTTACAAAATACACTCCATTAACATGTATGTATGTGTCTAGCAGTATCAAGCCAATCTTTAAAGGATATTCGTGTTATCATTAGCCCATTAGCACCAAATGCTGTTGGTGGTAATAATTCAATACAATAAAAATTCTAGAAATATCTTGTATGCATACTAATATTATTTTCTATCAATTTTTTTAGATTTTGACTTTTTTAACAAAAACGCTAAGTCCGAAGATAATCGAAATTAACACTAAAACAAGAAAACACAAAGGAAATCATCGTTCCTGTAACAAGCCCTTTGTTCGCATCTTTCGTAATTGATATCAATTGAAAAACTTGATATATTAGATCTTTTATGTTCAATTTATTTTTTTGAATATCAAAATGTATTCTCGTATCTATAAGTTTAATTATATATTTTTATATGGTCACCAAAAATGCAAACGATAGTAACTAAAAAATCAAAATCATCAAACTAAAGGTGTTCATTCAAATATATCAAAAACACCAGTAATGAATAAAACAATATTTTTTATTTTTAATTATACTTGCGTACATCGTTTGCAATTCTGGTGAATATATACATAATAACCTATTACATATAGTTTAAGATGAAAAAATAAATAAAAATATAAAAAAGAATTTAAAACAAATTAAAAACATCATATATTATTCAATATATGATTCAATATATGATCCAATATATGATTCAATATATGATCTAATATATGATCACATATATTGCATCATATATGATCGTGTCTTATATAAGCGCCAATTTTGGAATATGTTCATATATGAGACCATATTTGATACTATATATGATACTGTATATGGTCTCATATATGATATCATATATGATGATATACAACATTTTTAGCCGGGTAGTTAATTTTATATTTTTATCTTATTTTCGTTTCTTTGAGATCAAAAAAAAAAAAAAAAAGTTCTCAAGAAAATTTTTTTTACGAAAAATCGATTTTTAATGGGTTTATTTATGTCACCTTTTCTTCGGAAAAAAATTGAAAAATTCATCAATGAAATTTTTTTTAGTACATTTGATACTTTTTATCTTATTTCGGTTTGCTTTGAGATTTAGAAACAAGTAGAAAAATTAAATTTGACTTGGTCGAATCTATGAATACCCTCCACAATGTTATCTGATAGTAATTTTCTAAAAAAATTGCATTACAAATTTTTATTAGAAATATATTATTTTGAGTAAAACTTTTTTTAATTAATCAAATTATTTTGTGAGTGTAAAATTTTTTTGACTGTCAACATTTTTTTGAGTGTAAATTTCATTAAAAAAAATAATTAAATTAAAAATTAAAAAAAAAAACATTTATTTTGAGTGTAAAATTTTTTTGAGTGTAAATATTTTTTTAGTGTACTATTTGTTTGAGTAACAAAATTACTTTGTAAAATATTTTTGTTGTTTTATACCTATACGTATGTTAAAAAAAATATTTCACATATTTCCCTCATTTTATTTTACCATCCTCGTCTTTAAAAACCAAAAACAAACTAATATTTGATTTTTTTCCAAAAATACTTACTATACACCGTTAGTAACGGTCCGTTACATACAGTTACAAAAACAAAAACAATAACAAATATTTACTTGTCTAATAACTAAACTGCACCCCACGGCAGGAAAACAAACAACAACAAGTTTAAAAAAAACTGGTATTTCACCATGCTTTTAAAACTTGTTTAACGAGTTTTCAACAGTTTAAGGTGAAAAAAATCTGAAATTCAGAGCCTTGCTTATAACTTTTGAACCACTGAACCGATTTTGCTGAAATTCAAAACCAAATAGACTTGGGGAACGATAAAGATATGTAACACGTTTCAGCACCCTCAGAATTGTCTTTCGAAAGTTAGAGTGGTTTTAATCTCGTAAGTTCACAAAATTCCCTTGCCGAAATTTACTCTTTTGCTCATAACTTTTGAACCACTGGACCGATTTGGCTGGATTGCAATACCAACCTGACCCGGTAAATACCCAACATATATGTCAAACTTCAGGAGCCTCCATAAAGTCTTTCAAAAGTTAGCGTGTTTTCAACGGACAGACAGACAGACAGACGGACGGACGGACGGACGGACGGACGGACATCGCTAGATCGACTTAAAATCGATCAAGGATCATGAATATATATACTTTATGGGGTCCTAGACCAATATTTCGATGTGTTACAAACGGAATGACAAACTTATATATACCCTCTATCACTAGAGTGGAGGGTATAAAAATAAAAAAGTTCTCAAAAAAAATTACAATTGATCTTTTCGAATTACAATTGATCTTTTTCGAATTACAATTGATCTTTTACGAATTACAATTGATCTTTTTCGAATTACAATTGGAATCTTCGAATTACAATTGATCTTTTTCGAATTACAATTGATCTTTTTCGAATTACAATTGATCTTTTACAAATTACAATTGATCTTTTACGAATTACAATTGATCTTTTTCGAATTACAATTGATTTTTTTCGAATTACAATTGATCTTTTTCGAATTACAATTGATCTTTTACGAATTACAATTGATCTTTTACGAATTACAATTGATCTTTTTCGAATTACAATTGATCTTTTTCGAATTACAATTGATCTTTTTCGAATTACAATTGATCTTTTACGAATTACAATTGATCTTTAACGAATTACAATTGATCTTTTTCGAATTACAATTGATCTTTTACGAATTACAACTGATCTTTTTCGAATTACAATTGATCTTTTACGAATTACAATTGATCTTTTACGAATTACAATTGATCTTTAACGAATTACAATTGATCTTTTTCGAATTACATTTGATCTTTTACGAATTACAATTGGAATCTTCGAATTACAATTGATCTTTTTCGAATTACAATTGATCTTTTACGAATTACAATTGATCTTTAACGAATTACAATTGATCTTTTTCGAATTACAATTTATCTTTTTCGAATTACAATTGATATTTTACGAATTACAATTGATCTCTTACGAATTACAATTGATCTTTTACGAATTACAATTGATCTTTTTCGAATTACAATTGGAATCTTCGAATTACAAATGGAATCTTCGAATTACAATTGGAGTATTCGAATTACAAATGGAATCTTCGAATTACAAATGGAATCTTGGACTTACAAATGGAATCTTCGAATTACAATTGATCTTTTTCGAATTACATCTGTAAATGGTGTAGTTCGGAAAATCAGTTGACTCCCTGCAAGCATTTGGAAGAAATATCGCCTAAGTGATGCAATTACATTTAAAAAATTTCCAATTATATTTCCAATTAAATTTCAAATTATAATTCAGAAACTTCAATTTATATTTCAGATATTACCATTTATTACCAAAAAAAAATTTAATTACATTTAAAAAATTTTCAATTATATTGGAAATTTTTGAAATATAATTGGACATTTTTAAATATAATTGGAGATTCTAAAATATGATTTGACATTTGTTGTAATATAATTTGTATTTTCTGAAACTAAAGTGGAAAAGGTGTTCTAAGCTTTATTTTTTCATTTAAAATGTGAGGTGTTATTATTGAAGCACTCTTTTCAGCGCTGATTAATGCGCAATAATGATGCACTGAAATCATGTGTCATTGCCTAAAACTCATAATTTTTTATTCAAAAAGTGATAAATATTAGAGTTAATTTTGAAAAAAAGATTTTTGGATATTATCACTTTTTAGAAGGTTTTTGTATCAATAAAAATAATGGCGTATTTTTTGGTTTTAAATTCCAACTCCTTCCTGTGCCTATAGGCGACTCAAATCGCGGATTTTGGGTCCCTTTTCCGATACAACAAAAACGGCCGAATATATGTCAAATCTGACTTCACTAATCGATTCTACAGGAAAACTACGGCCCATAAGCTTTTTTTAGTTTTTGGAATGCACCAGAATCCATGATTAGAGTGGTCCAAAAAACTAATTTTAAAAAAAAAAATTAAAATATTTTTTTTTTGTTAATACACAATGAAAAAATACTTACATCTGAGAAAAATGGTCCAAAAATTTTAATTTTGTTGTTACCCGTTCAAAAGTTATTAAAGTTTAAAAATTTAATTTTTTAGTGAATGCAAAAAAATTTAGAAGTTTTGTTATTTTTATTTAACAACAATAATTCTAATCAATTCTATTCCTTTCCATAGCAGATAAAGCTAAACAATTTAAATTGTCTTTATTTTTAACTAAACACGAGTTGTTCAGGCGCGAAATTTTACCACCGAACAACTTGTTGGTAAAATTTCGCGCCTGAACAACTCGTGTTTAGTTAAAAATAAAGATAATTTAAATTGTTTAGCTTTATATGCTGTCGAAAGGAATAGAATTAATTAGAATTGATATTAAATAAAAATAACAAAACTTCTAAATTTTTTTTGTATTCACTAAAAAATTTAATTTTTAAACTTTAATAACTTTTAAACGGGTAACAACAAAATTAAAAATTTTGGACCATTTTTCTCAGATGTAAGTATTTTTTCATTGTGTATTAACAATAAAAATATTTTTATTTTTTTTTTTAAATTAGTTTTTTGGACCACTCTAATCATGCATTCTGGTGCATTCCAAAAACTAAAAAAAGCTTATGGGCCGTAGTTTTCCTGTAGAATCGATTAGTGAAGTCAGATTTGACATATATTCGGCCGTTTTTGTTGTATCGGAAAAGGGACCCAAAATCCGCGATTTGAGTCGCCTATAGGCACGGGAAGCAGTTGGAATTTAAAACAAAAAAATACGCCATTATTTTTATTGATACAAAAACCTTCTAAAAAGTGATAATATCCAGAAATCAAAATCAAAAAAAATTTTGAAAACGAACTCTAATAAATATATTCAAAAAGAAAGCATGTATGAAATTTTATCAAAATATAATTTTATATTTTGAGTTTTATATAAAAAATCTTGACAAAAAATTTTAATTTTTTCCCCATACTTTTACTGCATTCTCAGGAGCGCTCTTTGGATGCGCTTCGGTATGCTATAAAAAGATGCTGTGTCGCCAAAATCTCGATTTATTTTTGCTGGGTTTGATCTTATTTCGGTTTGCTTTGAGATTTAAACAAAAAAATAATTTCTTAAAGAAAGTGTTCTTAACCATAATTGATTTTTCAAGGGCTTATATGGGCTTAAATCGCATGAAAACTGTTTTTGTTTTCGTTATACCCCCCTTAGGTTAATTTGATATTTTTATCTTACCTTGAAAAAAATGTTATTAACAAAACTTAAATTTTTAATGGCTTTTGTTATTTTGACTTTTAAAATTTAAAAAAAATAAGATGAGAACATTAAACTAACTTGTATAAAAATAAAATGTTTGAGCTCGAGGCCTTGATTTTGTAATTAAAATTCTTCTTTATTTATTTCCAATATTCGATGAGTAGCGAAATATTGGAAATAAATAAAGAAGAATTTTAATTACAAAATCCAGGCCTGGAGCTCAAACATTTTATTTTTAGAATTAAATTGGAAAGGTCGAATAAAAAAAACTATAATTCATTAAATTAACTTACTTTTTTTCAATGAATATTTTTTAATTATGTATAAAAAAGCAGGAGTTGGACTTTTTGGCCTCAGAAATTTTTTTATATATTTTTTTCCGTAGCCAAAATAATATTGTTTTTTAGTTGTGATAACTTAAATTAACTGAAATGACGTTTTGCGGATACAATTAAAGTGTTGCATTTAATATTATTAGCCGAAAAATAAAAAAAATAGATTTAGTAAAATTGGCTTCCGAAAAGCTCATATAATTAATGATTTCTGTGTAGCATGAACATTTAAATTTAAAAATATATTTTGATTTGTTAAATACATTTTTGAAAATTTTACAATGTTCAATTTAAATAAAAGTTTCATCATTTAATTTTATTACATAAAAATAAACAAAAAAAAAATCTATTGAATAAATAAAATCCTTAGCAATAAAAAAAAACTAATATTTTCTCATTTCAAAATTAAAATAAAATCCTTGAAAACAAAAAACTTTTTAATATCAAAAAAATCCCTTAAAAAATATTATAATATTAAAGGAAAAACTACAGAAAAACCATAAAACTTGGAAAATGAAGAAGAAAAAGTGCAGCAACAACAAAATGTTCTTTTGTTTTTAATGATTTTTGGCAAAAATGTTAAGATGGATATATGGATGGATGCATGGATGGTTGGATGGATGCATGTGTAAATGAAATGGTATGAGATGGAATGGTTAACATACCATGCCATGTCATTCATTGAAATGAGTGGGTTGATATTTTAGTCTGGTCTAGAACTTGCGTTTGCCTTGTTGGATTGGGTTTGGTTTGGATTGGGTTGGTTAGTTGTGTTGAAATGAAATGAATGGCAGAGAAATGATGAAATGCATTCCAGTGAAAAGTCGTAAAACGTAACCACAATAAAAATAAATATATCGACAGATCACAAAAACTGATAGAAGTAAAATGAAAAAAAGAGGAAAAATTTAAAATAAGAACAAAAACTAAACCAAACAAATGAAATGAAACGAAAATAAGACCAGGAAAAAACAAGTCAAACATTCATAGAAATTCCAAACACTTACATAACTAACACACATACGCACTCATAATAACAATTCATCTACTATTTAATGCTGTGTGTATGTGTAAAAGTAGTTATAAGTTGTACATTAGGTATATAAGTTTTTGCAATTTTTGCAAATATCAAAAATACCACCACATGGCCGCGTGGGGCATAAAAAAATATAAAAAAATATGGTGCCACTTTTTCCCTATCGTAAAAAAAGTTTTCGCACCGAAAGCATTGAAGTTGTGTTTTTATTTATTAATTTTTTTATAACATTTACTTAAAATACGGGGTAATCAAAATGGGTTCCAGGTCTACAATGTCCAAAAAACCTAAAAGAAGGCTAAAAATAATAATGGAAATGGACCACACCGAAAAGCTACGCCCCTTCTTAAGAAAACCCGAAAGTTGAAACCCGAGCGTTTTTTTTTTGTTATATTGATGGATTGGACGGACCTAGCTTTTTTGCTAAGCCCATTGACCATAATTCTAGCCTTTTAGAGATTGTTTTTGACTGATTGACCTTGGGAATTATGCGATAGATAACCATTGTAGCTGTAGATTTATGTGTTGAATCAAATTTTAAAAAATAAAAATTTAATTTTAAAGCACTTTAGAAATCGCTTTCGGTGCGGAAACTTTTTTCACCGGATCAACCTAAAAAACAGTTTTTTGTTATTAGAACAACATTCCCCACATGGTATTGGTGTGGTATTTTGCACTCAAAAAAAAGTTATATCCCTATTGTACATGTGTGTGTATTACACACATTCATACCAAAAGATAATTTGGCAAATCAGGTGGCCTTATCTGCCCTTAGGTAAGGTTAGGTTGGATGGGTGTCCGCCAATTTGGCTAATTCACTCGGAGGCCATAAGGCCCATTGTGATTCCCCTAAAGTTGTTTCCATACTCCCCTCTGATATACAAAATTCTACCTCTCAAACCACCCCGATTCCCTAAGATATTCTGCTAGAGATGTCAATGGGACACTGTTTAGCCAATCCAGGTCATCAAAAAATCGTTGCCACAAATCTTAAGACGACGTTTCATCAGACCCGGACACTCACACAACAAGTACTTCACTTCACTCCTCCTCCACTTCCCCACAACTTCTACAAAAGTCCCTATTGGCCATTTGGCCAATTCTTATCTGCCTTGTCATTTTTCGTTAAAAAAATTCTCAGATTTTCAGAGAAATTTTTTGTATTGAAAAATTTTCAGATTTTCTGAGACATTTTTCTTATAGAAAAATTCTCAGATTTTCTGAGACATTTTTCTTATCAAAAAATTCTCAGATTTTCAGAGAAATTTTTTGTATAGAAAAAAGATTTTCTGAGACATTTTTCGTATAGAAAAATTCTCAGGTTTTCTGAAACATTTTTCGTATGGTAAAATTCTCAAATTTTCTAAGACATTCTTAGATTTTCTGAGAAATTTTTCGTATCGAAAAATTCTCAGATTCTGAGACATTTTTCTATTCCGAAAAATTCTTGGATTCTAAGACAATTTTCCGTACAGAAAAATACTAAGATTTTTTTTCGTATAGGGTAATTCCAAAAATTTTCGCCCCACTGTTCGGAAACATGCCTTTGGACGCCACTGAGAATTTGGCTCATATATATCCTCGTTTATATGAGATATGTTGCATTTTTGGATTTTAAAAATTTGCTGTAGTTTTCAAATTATCGCGGGTCAAAGTTCGACCTTTTTAGCAAAAGTCAGAAAAATACATGACGTTTAACGTGCTCTAACTTTTTAACTTGTAATCCGATTATCACAAGTAATGGCTCATATGAAAGCTTAATTCTTCTTCTTTTAGGAAATATTTTCAAAAGCATACGGTTTTTTTTTCAGAAGTGTTGCAAGAATTCAAAAACATTTTTTTTTGCGAATATTTAAAAAACCACATCTTCGATTTTTTTTAAAAAAAGTTTGGTGATAAACAATACTGTTTTGTACAACATATCCAAAATTCAGAGTGGGATCCCAATGGGATCAAAAAATATTCTGGTTTTAGTACGAAGTTTTTAAATTTTACCTTAGAAAATTAAAATTTTATTTTTCTTCAATATAAAAATTTAAATTTTCAAAGAATTTTGAAAAACATTCAAAACATTAGAAATTTAAATTTTCTAAGGGAAAAATATGAGAACATCTTACTTAAAACAGAATATTTTTTGATCCCATGGAGATCCCACTCTGAATTTTGAATATGTTATACAAAACATTGTTATTTTTCACCAGAATTTTTTAAAAAAAAATCGAAGATGTGTTTTTTTAAATATTCGAAAAGAAAAAATGTTTTTGCATTTTTGCATTATTTCTGTAAAAAAAAACTGTGTTATTATAAAAATATTTTCTAAAAGAAGAACCCCAGCTTTCACATGAGCCTAAATTTGTGAAAATCGGGTCATTGGTTAAGAAGTTAAAGCTCTTTAAACGTGATGTATTTTTCTTACTTTTGCTTAAAAAGTCAATCTTTGACCCGCCATAATTCGTTAAATACACCAAATGTAAAAAAAACGATATATGGTACATATATCATATTTATAAGGGCTATCTATGTGTCAATGTTCAAATTAATCTGAGACACCATTTCCAAAAATGACAAAAATTTGAGCTAAATTTTCTGGAATGGCCCTATAGAAAAATTCACAGATTTTTTTTTTTAGTTTACAAAATTTTTTAGATTCTGAGAAATTTTTCATATAGAAAAATTTTCAGCTTCTCAGTAATTTTTCCGTATAGAAAAATTCTCAGATTTTCTGACCGATTTTTCCCTATAAAATAATTATAATTTTTCTGATAATTATCACACTTTCTGAGGCATTTTTCGTAAAGAAAAATTCTAAGATTTTCCAAGACATTTTTTGTGAAAAAAAATCGAAAATTCTTAGACATTTTTCGTATAGAAATATTCTCAGATTCTGAAACATTTAATTCTGAATCTTTTTTCCGCATTAAAAAATTTTTAGATTCTAAGGCTTTTTATCGTATAGAAAAATACTCAGATTCCGAAAAAAATTTTATATAGGAAAGTTTTTAGCTTCTGAGACATTTTTCGGTAACAAAAATTTCTTAAACATTTTTCGTACAGATTTTATAAGACAATTTTCGTAACTGAGACATTTTTCGTTTAGAAAAATTTTCAGATTTTAAGACATTTTTCGTATGGAAAAATTCGAAGTATCTGAGAAATTTTTCGTATAGAAAAATGTCTCAAAATCTGAGACATTTTTTGTATTGAAAAATTTTCAGATTTTCTGAAACATTTTTCGTATAGAAAAAATCTCAGATTCTGAGACATTTTCACATAAAAAAAATTTGGATTATTAGATTTTTTTCCTATAGAAAAATTCTTAGATTTTCTGAAATATTTTTTGTATAGAAAAATTTTCAGATTTTTTTAAGACATTTTTTGTACAGGAAAATTTTCAGATTTTCTGAGACATTTTTCGTAAAGAAACATTTTTTAGATTTCCGAGACATTTTTCGCATTAAAATATTCTCAGATTCTGAGATATTTTTTTTATAGAACAATTTACCAGATTCTGAGACATTTTTTGTACAGAAAAATTTTCAGATTTTCTGAGACATTTTTTGTATAGAAATAATTTCAGATTCTGAGACATTTTTCGCATAAAAAAATTTACAGATTTTGAGACATTTTTCCTATAGAAAAATTCTTAGATTTTCTGAAACATTTTTTGTATAGAAAAATTCTCAGATTTTCTGAGACATTTTCGTATAGAAAAATTCTAAGATTTTCCAAGACTGTTTTCGTACAGAAAAAATTTCGGATTCTGAGACATTTTTCGCATAAAAATATTTTTCAGATTCTCAGACATTTTTCGTATTAAAAAATTCTCAGATAGTTTTCTTATAGAAAAGTTTATCAGATTCTGAGACATTGATTGTGCAGACAAATTTTTAGATTTTCTGAGACATTTTTCGTATAGAAAAATTGTTAGATATTCTGAGACATTTTTCGCTTAAAAAAATTTCAGATTCTAAGACATTTTTCCTATAGAAAAATTCTTAGATTTTCTGAAAAATTTTTTGTATAGAAAAATTCTAAGATTTTCTGAGAGTTTTTGGTATAGAAAAATTCTAAGATTTTCCAAGACAGTTTTCTATACGAAAAAGTTTCAGATTCTGAGACATTTTTCGCATAAAAAAAAATTTTAAATCCTGAGACATTTTTCGTATAGAAAAAGTCACAGAAAAATTTATCGGATTCAGAGACATTTTTTGTACAGAAAAATTTTCAGATTTTCTGAGACATTTTTCGTATAAAAAAATTTACAGAAAAATTTTCCGATTTTCTACACTCAAAAAAAAAACTGTAAAGTTAGCAAAAAAAGCTTGTAAACCTACAAGAAAATTTGCTGATTTTGAAGCCACAATTTTTTTGGTAAAGTTAGCAAAAACGTTTTGCTAAAAATTAGTTAACTGAAATAATTTTTATTTCAACTTAGTTCATACACATTTGAGGACCCCATTTGGTTCGGACCCAATAGTTCCAGACCCCGATGGGCCTAGACCTAGTTGGGTTCCTTAAAAATCGTCATAGTTTTTGATCCAAAATTTGTGTCCGTTTCGCTCTACCTTGCTTAGTTTTTGAGATTCGTGATTTTAGGGGATCACTGGGGTCTTGAGAATTAAAAAACTCGATAACTTTAAAAATATTACTCGGAGAGCTTTTGGTTATTTTGCGGTCTTGTTCTACGTGTTGAGAGCTACAAAAATTCTTTTGGACTTTTTGTTGTGTCGGCAATATTTACCGAGATATGAGCATTTCGGGAATGCTAACTTTTGTGGATCCAAAGTTAGGTCCCATTAGGGTCCACACATGTGAAGAGGACCGACGATACTATGGAGAGCCCGAGAACCAAAAATGGCCTCCATTTTGCTCTATCTGGCTTAGTTTCCGAGATAGCGCCATTTTAAGTTTTCTGAAAATAAAAAAAAATTTACCATTTATTTTTGCTAATATTAGCAAAAAATCTTGTAAATATGTTGTCAACTCTATTTCAAATTTAGCAAAAGAAATTAGTTCAAAGTTTGTTTAAAATTGCTAATGTGCTAAATGAAGTTTACAAGAATTTTTTGCTAACATGCTAATCTCAACTAAAAATTTGCTAAAAGTTAGCTAACTAGCGTTAGCAAAAAAAAAATTAGTAAATCTACTAACGTATTTTTTTGAGTGTATTTGTATTGAAAAATTTTCAGATTTTCTAAGACATTTTTCGTATAGAAAAATTCTCAGATTTTCTGAGACATTATTTTTATCAAAAAATTCTCAGATTTTTAGAGAAATTTTTTGTATAGAAAAAATTCCAGATTTTCTGAGACATTTTTCGTATAGAAAAATTCTCAGGTTTTCTGAAACATTTTTCGTATGGTAAAATTATCCAATTTTCTAAGACATTCTTAGATTTTCTGAGAAATTTTTCGTATCGAAAGATTCTCAGATTCTGACACATTTTTCTATACCGAAAAATTCTTGGATTCTAAGACACTTTTCCGTACAGAAAAATACTCAGATTTTTTTTCATATAGAAAAATTCACAGATTTTCTTTCAGTTTACAAAATTTTTTAGATTCTGAGACTTTTTTCCGTACAGAAAAATCTCAGATTCTAAGAAATTTTTCATATAGAAAAATTTTCAGCTTCTCAGAAATTTTTCCCTATAGAAAAAATCTCAGATTTTCTGACCGATTTTTCCCTATAAAATAATTATAATTTTTCTGATAATTATCACACTTTCTGAGGCATTTTTCGTAAAGAAAAATTCTAATATTTTCCAAGACATTTTTTGTAAAAAAAAAATTCGTAGATTCTTAGACATTTTTCGTAAAGAAATATTCTCAGATTCTGAAACATTTAATTCTGAAACTTTTTTCTCAGATTCTGAAAATTTTTCCATAAAGAAAAGTTTTCAGCTTTTGAGACATTTTTCAGAAATAAAAATTCTAAAATTTTCTGAGACATTTTTGGTATAGATCAAGACAATTTTCGTATCGAAAAATTCTCAGATTCTGAGACAGTTTTCGTTTAGAAAAATTCTCAGATGCTAAGATATTTTTCGTATGGAAAAATTCTCAGTATCTGAGAAATTTTTCGTATAGAAAAATGTCTCAAAATCTGAGACATTTTTTGCATTGAACAATTTTCAGATTTTCAGAATCTGAAAAAATTTATCAGATTCTAAAACAATTTTTGTATAGAAAAATTTTAAGATTCTGATATATTTTTCGTAAAGAAACATTTTCAGATTTTCTGAGACATTTTTCATATAGAAAAATTTTCAGATTTCTGAGACATTTTTCGTATAGAAAAATTTTCAGATTTCTGAGATATTTTTCGTATTAAAACATTCTGAGATATTTTTCTTATAAAAGAAAATTTGGCAGATTCTGAGACATTTTTCATAAAGAAAAATTTTCAGATTTCTAAAACTTTTTTCGTATTAAAAAATTCTCCGATTCTGGGATATTTTTCTGATAGAAAAATTTACCAGATTCAGAGACAATTTTGGTACAGAAAAGTTTTCAGATTTTCTGAGACATTTTTCGCATAAAAAAAAATTCAAGATTCTGAGACATTTTTCATATAGAAAAATTCTTAGATTTTCTGAAACATTTTTGTATAGAAAAACTCTCAGATTTTCTCAGAGATTTTTTTGTATAGAAAAATTCTAAGATTTTCACGACAGTTTACGTATAGAAAAAGTCACAGATTTTGAGACACTTTTCGCATAAAAAAAATTTTCAGATTCTGAGAGATTTTTCGTATAGAAAAATTTTCAGATTTTCTTAGACATTTTTCGTATAAAAAAAAAATCTCAGCTTCTGAGACATTTTTCCTATAGAAAAATTCTTAGATTTTCTGAAACATTTTTTGTATAGAAATATTCTAAGATTTTCTGAGAAATTTTTTGTACAGAAAAATTCTAAGATTTTCCAAGACAGTTTTCGTATAGAAAAAGTCTCAGATTCTGAGACATTTTTCGCATAAAAAAATTCAAATTCTGAGACATTTTTCGTGTAGAAAAATTCTCAGATTCTGAGATATTTTTCGTATAGAAAAATTTATCGGATTCAGAGACATTTTTTGTACAGAAAAATTTTCAGATTTTCTGAGACATTTTTCGTGTAGAAAAATTTTCAGATTTTCTGAGACATTTTTTGTATAGAAAAATTCTAAGATTTTCCAGGACAGTTTTCGCATAGAAAAAGTCTCAGATTCTGAGACATTTTTCGCATAAGAAAAAATTCAAATTCTGAGACATTTTTCGTGTAGAAAAATTCTCAGATTCTGAGATATTTTTCGGATAGAAAAAGTTATCGGATTCAGAGACATTTTTTGTACAGAAAAATTTTCAGATTTTCTGAGACATTTTTCGTATAGAAAAATTTTCAGATTTTCTGAGACATTTTTTGTATAGAAAATTCTCAGATTTTGAGATATTTTTCTTATAGAAAAATTTATCAGTATTGAAAAATTTATCAAATTTTGAAACATTTTTTATACAGAAAAATTTTTCGATTTTCTAAGACATTTTTTTGTATAGAAAAATTCTCAGTTCTGAGATATTTTTCGTATAAAAAAATCTAAAATTTTCAGAGAAATTTTTCGTATAGAAAAATTCTCAGGTTTTCTGAGACATTTTTTGAAAAATTCTCAGGTTTTCTGAGACATTTTTTGAAAAATTCTCAGATTTTCTGAGACATTTTCAAGTCAAAATTTAAAAAAAAAAATTTTCAAGTTAAGAAATGCAATCACTTAACAAGAATTTTATTATTTTAGACATTATGAAGTGTATTTATAGATTCGGCCAATTCGAATTTAACTTAACTAATTGTTTTATTTTAATGTCGGCCTATAGTGCCGTACCTTCACTACGTTCCTGTAAAGTGCAATTTGAGTTGATGCATTTGTGTGCTAGAAAAATAAAGAAGGAAAATACGGAAGTAAAAACACATAAAACGGAAGTATTATTTAGATACAGAAAAATGGTTTAGTTTAAAATTCTTTTTGTTTAACAACAAAAAAAAAAAAAAAATATAAAGAATAAACCATCATAAAAAGGATGCAAAAATAACATCATTCATTTTATGGTTATAAAAATATATGAGTAGAAGTTTTGCATTTGGGAGTTTTTCTAGTTGCACAGAAAAAAATATGAAGGAAACAAATTTGAGTAATCACTTGTTTAAATTTAAAAACAAAAATTGAGTAATTTTTTAATTGACGCAATTAAAAATTTACTCAAAAATTTTAAAAACAATTTAAGTAAATAATTTAATAAAAATTTAATAGTTTTTGTATTTTTTTTTTAACTCTCATAGTTTTTTGAATTCTCGTTTAGTTTATATGATTTTGTGTATGTATATGAAAGTTTGTAATCGTCTTTATAAAATTTTCCTATGTTTTTTAAACATAAATATGATTGGTAAAGTTTGAAGAAACAAGTTTTTTGTTTTTTTTTTTTTTGTAAAAAACTTTAAAACTTTCTTAAACTTTAAAAAAATAAATAGATAAATTTTAAGTAAATTTTTAATTGTGTCAATTAAAAATTTACTCAAATTTTTTTTTCAAACATTTAGTAAATTTTTATTAAAAATTTACTCAATACTATTAAATCGTTTACTGGTGCAAAATTGAGTAATTTTTTACTCAATAGTATTAAAAATTTACTCAAATATTTTTTTTATTTTTTTCTGTGTGTAAGTGTGTGTACGCTCGTACATGTATTAGTAAAATAACCATCATTATGCTTCAATACACAAGTGTGTAGGTAGTACCCGATTTACACTGGATTTTAAATCTAAAAGATTTTATTTCAAAATCTAAGCGGCTTAGAAATTTTGAAACAAATTTTGTTTCTAGAAAATTTTTGCTTTGATAATATCCACGTAATGATTAGTAAAGAAATGTGACCTCGAGCTAGAAAAATTGTTCTTAAAAAAAGAAATAGATCATATTTCAAATTGCTTTTTTCCTTTTTGTTGTAAAACGTTTAATATTGCAACAAAAATGATTAAAAAGTTGGAAAACTTCGAATTCGGTTATCTTTTTAATTTCGTTTGTGAGTTGAAAAAACTCACTTCTTTCCTTACCTAATAAAATTTTTGATCTATTATTCTGTTTAGCAAATCTTCAAGATTTAGGCGATACACAAAAAATTTTTGGCTTAAAGTTTTCAATAGAATCTATTTATCAACACACAGAAAAAAATATGGAGGAAACAAATTTGAGTAATCAATTGTTTAAATATAAAAACAAAAATTGAGTAATTTTTTAATTGACGCAATTAAAAATTTACTTAAAAATTTTAAAAACAATTTAAGTAAATATTTAATAGTTTTTTCTATTTTTTTTAAACTCTCATTGTTTTTTGAATTCTCGTTTAGTGAATAGTTTTTTGTGTATGTATATGGAAGTTTGTAATCGTCTTTATAAAATTTTCCTATGTTTTTGAGACATAAATATATTTGGTAAAGTTTGAAAAAACAAGTTTTTTTTTGTTTTTTTTTTGTAAAAAAATTTGAAACTTTTTAAACTTTAAAAAAATTAAATAGATAAATTTTGAGTAAATTTTTAATTGTGTCAATTAAAAATTTACTCAAATTTTTTTTTAAACATTTTATAAATTTATATCATGGTTGGTTACCGTTACCCTTATTATACCGTTACCGATTCAAAACCCTTTCAAATCGAATACCGTTACCGTTACCGATACCGCTAAAAATATTTGTAGAATACCGTTACCCTTACCGTTACCGTTATAATTATTAGAAGTTACCGGTATTGTACCGGTATTCAAAATTTTACCTGTTTTAAGGGATTTTAACGAACAAAAAAATAAAATCAAATTGCTAACATAATTTTAAATTTATAATTTGCAAATTATCATAAAATAAATGACAAAAATAATAATCATATCAAATCTATACTGGTTTTTGGGTCTATAAAATATTTTTAGCTTTCAGTTCTACCTTTTTTTAAATTTTTAACTAAATTAATAATACCGGTACGTACCGGTTTGGTTGGTTCGGTACCGGTACATACCGTTACCGAAACGATTTGAAAACACTTACCGTTACCTTTACCGAAATAAATAAAAATTAGATACCGTTACCGTTACCCTTACCGTTATTCGTTTCGGTAACCAACCTTGATTTATATATATTCGATTAGAGTTTTATTCTAGTTTGAGGCCCAAAAATATTTCTATATATGATATTGTCATAATAGAGTATTTTTAATTTATTGCTTTAAAAAGTTACTCATCTCATAGTATGTCTGTACTGATCGAACTAGAATAAAACTCTAATCGAATATATATACATATATAAAGGCCGAATAAATACATTTTATTTTTATGTACCTTTTTGGTACTAAAAATAAAAAACAACATTTAACATTTAATAAATTTTTATTAAAAATTTACTCAATACTATTAAATCGTTTACTAGTGCAAAATTGAGTAATTTTTTACTCAATAGTATTAAAAATTTACTCAAATATTTTTTTTATTTTCTGTGCAGAATTTAAATGAAATTGTTTTGATCAACATTTTTGTTATTTGTTACCAAATTTGTTTCGCTTTAATTTATTTGAATACTCTAATTGGAAATATATTCAAAATAATCGGTTTAACTTTTTTTATTGTTGGCAACATATTGCAAAGCCAAAAATAAGCGTTAATTCATAATTGCAGGCAACTCTATAGAGAATGAATTCAAAACGAGTTTTTTGATTGAAACTTTCCCAATGAAAAAAATTGTTATACCAATCACCAAATTAATAAATGATTTATTTATTGAATATTTTTTCAATCAAACATTTTTGGATTTTGATCACAAATTTAATCAATTTTTTATATGTAGTCAATCAAAATAATGATTGACTACAAATAAAAAATTAATTAAATTTGTGATCAAAATTCAAAAATGTTTGATTGAAAAAATATTCAATTAATCATCTATTAATTTAGTGATTGGTATAACAATTTTTTTTATCGGGAGAGTTTCAATCAAAAAATTCGTTTTCAAGTCTTTCTTTGTAGAGTTGCCTGAAATTGAAGTTTCCCTTAAAATTTCGCTAGTGTAAATCATGTATTAGTTTGATGATTTTCGTTTAGTTATTTCTGAAAGTGCATGTATGCTAGAGTTTGTGGATCTTTATTTTAGTTTTTTTTTGCATGTATTTGTGTTGTTTTCAAATAATTTAATGTGTTTTTCATTACTTTTCAGTTTATGGGCTTTATCAAAAAATATAACTTTCTGTTGGTTGCAAAACAAATCAACAAAAAAAAAACAAAAAGAAATGCAGGAAAATTTATTTTTTCCCTTACTAACTTTTTTTTGTAATTTTAGTTTGTTAAAGAAAAATCCATTAATATTTTAGCAAAAAAAAAAAAAATATTTTACAGTCGTCATAAAAACTTACATGTATTATACTGACGAAGTTTTCAGCTATTAAAAATGTGTATATGACTAGTATTTATTTAATAAGATTGATGAAAATCAGTAAGGAAAAATCTATATTTAAAAAAATGTCTAAACAAAATGTGTCTAAGAATCTGAGATTTTTTTAAAGAGAATAAATCTTGGAATCAGAATCTGAGAAATTTTCTAAATGTAAAATTTTTTGGAATCTGAGAACTATTTTATATCTAATCTTTGAATACCTATTCTTTGAATACCCTTCGCAATGCCCTTTTAAGAGATAGAACAATTTTCTAGCGTGAACAAATTTGGCAATATTTTTTTTTTTGACTTAACCAACACTCAGGGGATGTCCCCTATAAATGCAGTGCATTGTGTTGGTAATTAGGAAAATAGGTTATGGGAAGGAGGAAAGAGGGAGTAGTGTTTGTGGATATTAGATTTGAGTTTTTCTAGATTGTAGTTAACGGGGAAGACGTCTGCAGGAAGTATATTCCACATACGGATTGTTCGACTTATAAATGAATTTTCTCTGTAATGCGTTGTGCGGTACACTGGGCAATCGACAACAAATGGATGAGCCCTACTAGACAAGCGAGTACTCCGAACAAAAACTCGTGCTCGCGGAATCAATTCGCTTATCTCAGCAGAACACTTACCGTGGTAATATCGATAGAACAGTGTTACACAACCCACATTCCAACGATGCTCCAAAGAGTCAATAGAGTTGGATACCCTACTGTCATTGATTAACTTCGACGCCCTCCTTTGAACACGGTTCAGAAACTTCAAAATAGACTCTGAAGCCCCTGCCCATATATGGGAGTTGTACTCCATCTTCGGCCGGATATAAGTGGTATAAATATTAAGGAGATCGGGAGGAGTGAAGTAATTCTTGCACCGTTTTAAGAAACCGAGACACTTGAATGCTTCTTTCGACACTTGAAAAACATGTTTATTCCAACGTGCATCACCCTGAATTTTCATGCCCAGAACATCAAGAGTTTCCGATTCCTCAATACCAATACCACCCATAGATACAGACGAAAATGTTGGTTCCACAACTCGTCTGTGGGTCAACATACAACATTGGGTCCTGCGTCCATTAAAATCGACCTTATTCGCCAGACCCCACTCAGAAATTGTCAAAAGGTCTTGATTGAGTGTGTTATTCATATTCTGTCTCCCGAGCCCAACCTCTACAAGGCTTGGCCTATGATCGAAGGAAAATGAATGGCAAATGTTGCTGTCGTCTGCAAAAGAATAGATAGGGTTAAAAGTTTGACTAAGGAGGTCATTAATAAATGAGTTGAAACATTTCCGACGAGACCACATCTACAACAACACGTATACTTTGGTCCCTGAGAAAACTCGATATAAATCGAGAGAAATCATTGCCTACACCAAAAGCAATAAGTTTCGTTACAAGTGCGTCGTGCCACACTCGATCGAACGCTTTGGAAATATTCAAAGCAACCACCTTACTTTCACCAAATTGGTGAATGGAACGACTCCAACGTTCCGAAAGGAACGCCATCAGGTCTCCCGTAGAACGGCGTTTACGGAAGCCATACTGTCGGTCACTGAAAAGTGAATTTGACTCCAGATAATCAACAAGGTGATGATTTACCATGCTCTCCATTACCTTCGAGAGCGTAGAACGGGAGATAGTTCTCAGGGTTTGAAGACGTACCCTTTTTAGGGATTGGTTGGACGTTGGCCTCCTTCCAGCACCCTACCCTTGTGTAACGAAAAGCTAAAAAGGTTTGCCAACGTGCGGGCTAAGACCGAGGAGCACTGCTTTAGCACCAGTGCTGGTATGCCATCGGGTCCCGGTGACTTATTTACGTTGAGATCCTGAAGTACCCTTTTAACTGCACGAGCTCGAAAGAATATCTTGCGCATAGTACTGGATACTCTTTCAAGTTCTGGCAGTGGTTGATCATTTTCCGGCAATAACGAATTTCTTGCAAATAATCCAGCGAAAAGATTAGCCTTATCAACCGGGTCAGTGAACACTTGGTCGTACTTTATGAGAGTCGGGATGGAAGAACTAGCATTGTTCCTTACTCTCTTTACGAATGACCAAAAGCTTTTACTGCCCCGAGGGGCAGAAAGAACTTAAGCACGAAGACGCTGTTCGTATAGAAGCTTCTCGCGTCTCAATACCTTGGCACAATTGGTTCTCGCCTGTTTGCGCAGCATATCAGAAATGTCGTTTTTGTCATCCCGCCAATTTCTGAATGCTTCCTCTCTGGATCTGACTTCAGTCCTGCAAGTCTGAATAAACCAACACTTGTCGTTTGGCTTAACCGAAACCAGTTTTGAAGGAATAAATTTCTTCATTCCTAACCCAATCACATTACCCACCATTTCTGCAGCGGCATCGACGTTGCCGTCGAGGAAACAAAGTTTCCAGTTGAATTGACGGAAAAATTCATTCAGTTCCAACCAACAAGCCTAATATTTTTGAGTGACAAAAATACGTTGTAAAATATTTTTGTGACTTACCAATGTTTTTAAAACTTGTTTAACCCATTCCTGCCTAATGGGTATTTAAATACCCAAAAAAGTGTTGATACTTAAAAAAATTTAGCGCGGGCTGGATGGAAGATATCGGGCTAATTCTTTTTTCATAAAAAAGAGAAGAGATTGGGCTAAATGTGAACATTTAACAATATTTTTTTTTTGTTTTGCTTAACTTTTGTTTTTCACTGACAAAAATCGAAGATTTTTCTTAATCGAAAATACTCAGGAAAAGTGCACCTAAAACGTGATGCGGGGGGGGGGGGGGGGTAAGGACAATTTTGGTTTTCACGAAAATTTATTGGTTATTTTGACACCCAATAGAAACTTTTTAGACCCATTTCAGCTCAAACAAAAAATAAAAGTAAAAAATTACACGGCCTAACACCCATGTCATATCTCAGGTCGGAGCTGAGGTAAATTTTGTTTTATTTTTTCTAGCAACTTCTGTGGTCTTCCAGGTACACATGTCAAAATTTCATCAAAATCGTACGAGCCGATCTATGGGCAGGCAGTAATGGGTTAACGGTTTTTGAACACGTGAATTTAAGGTGAAACCAAATTCACGGTTTTGCTTATAACTTTTAAACCACTCGACCGATTTGAATGAAATTCAGACCAGGGGAACGACAAATATATATACCAAGCTTCAGCTGTCTCAGAATTTTCTTTCAAAAGTCAGCTTGTATATTCGCAAAAAACCCCCTGCCGAAATTCACTCTTCTGCTAATAACTTTTGAAAAATAAGGTCATGGTCTTAGAAATTAATGAAAATTATATATTTAATAGCTAATTAGGTACCAAAAACGAATCACCAACAAAATATTTTTTTGGATTTTTTGTGTCGCTACTAGGGACCGTCAAAGTCGAGTGATTTTGGGCATTTTTGCATTGATAAATATGATTGATTTGGTGAAATTATGCATTAATTGTTACCAAAAATTTAATATTTTACCAAATGTACGAAATTAATTTCTCGAAATTGGGTTATATATTGTTAATAATCTGAATTTTTTTCAGAAATTTATATATTAAATTTAAAATTTTTAATTTATTTAAAAAGTAAAAAAAAAACGCCATGTTTGATGGAATAAATCTATAACACCGTCCGACAAAAATTGTTGAACACGAACTGGATACTAAACGTTTGAAAGTAGAGACTAAATGTAGTTAAACTGCATTTACAGTTTTTCACTTCGTGATCCTGTTTCCTTTTAAAAGGACTTCAAAGTTTTGGAGGATAACATTTTATTTTTTTAATATTTGTTCTTGTCCAAGGATGTGATTGTGATAGTAAATAAAAGAGGAGGATTTCTCCAAATTTTCCTATTTTATAATTTTCACATATCAGGAAAAAGGAGGTAAGTTACGTCCTTCAATATCATTCAAATTTTTCATCAAAATATTTTGATAAAGTTTTCAAAGGACTTAATTCGCATCCTTTTATTCTTATATGGCAAAATAAAAAAATGAAAAATTTGGGGAGATCCTCCTCTTTCATATTTAGAAATATTTTACAAAATGTATCCTTTATAACTTTGAAGTCTTTTTAAGATGAAACAGGCACACAAAATGAAAAACTGTCAATGCAGTTTTACTCCATTTGATCTTTACTTTCAGGCGTATATTATCCGGTTCATGTTTAATATGGGCTGTCGGACGGTGAAATCCATAAGGAAAAATCGGCACCATGAAAAATGGCCCCAATGCAAAATGGCCCCAATGCCAAAAATGAAAAATGGCCCCAGTTTTGGGGTCTTTTTTAAAATGAAATTTCACCCCACTTTGAAATATGAAATATGGCCCCAATTCTGTGTGAAAAAATGCCCCAAAAAATTAGAACCATTTTTCTGAAAATGAAAAAAGGCCCCAAATTGCAATATGAAAAATGACCCCACAAAAAAATATGTATTTTTTTCAAACCATTATAAATAAAATTTTCATTCAGTCAGTTACATTTCAGTCAATAATTATAAATTGTAATTAATAATTATAAATTGTAATTAATAATTATAAATTTAAAATAACTGCAAATGAAATAAGTTTTTTAATTTAATACTTTTGAGTTGTATTAACGACCTGAAAGATATTATTAACGCTTTCGGGCTGCTGCTTATGGTGGGTTTACATCATTGGATTTTCGGTATGATTTAATTTTGGCACCCTTTATAATTCTCGTGAATATTCATATCTTAAAAGCACCCGTGTAAGAACTTCCATATAATTAAGTGAACTTAAACAAAGATAAAACATATATTCTATTTTATCAACCCACTCGAAGAAGTTGGAATCAATTATATTCTTTGATGACTTATCGTTTCTACGATTCTGTATAATGGCAGTAGCAATAATACATATTTTATTTTTGTTAAACTTTAAAAGCATATAGGTGCGAAGAATGCGCCGCAGGCGAAAAATTTTTACAAGAGATTTTAACAAAAAATTAAAAAAAAATCGCGCGATTTTTTTTTAATTTTTTGTTAAAATCTCTTGTAAAAATTTTTCGCCTGCGGCGCTTTCTTCACACCTATATGCTTTTAAAGTTTAACAAAAATAAAATAATTAACTTAAATATCGCGGAAATAAAATTTAAGTAGGTTTTTATAATACCGAAAGACCAACGGACCTCAGAGTCCATGTGTGCTGACGTAAAGCGTAAGCATCCACTTAAAACCTATACCAAAATGAAATTAACATTTCAAATAATCTATCCAAGTTCCTTCCTACTTTTTGTTTTTTCACTTCAGATTTTTGTTTTGTTGTATGAGAAATCACATAAAAAAATATTAAAATATAAAGTACTGCTGCCCAAAAAAACTTTATTTTGGGGAGAGGGTGGGTTTAATGTTTGTTATCCCTAAGTCCGGCCGACTACGCAGAAAAACTTTAAAGCAAAAAAAAAAATCACAGAAAATTTCTGTGGCCGTACGAAAAAACTAGTTAACTCCACTTTTTGCGAAAATTGAGATAACACCAAAAATAGAAAGTGCATTCCATTTACTATCACTCTGTCAGATCGAAATTTTGATATATGTTCTCATTTACAAGTTATTTGGAAAACAAAATATTAGAAAATACCAATTTTTATGTAAAAACTAGTTAACTCCATGCATTTTTTGAAAAAACAAGATAACTCCATAGTTTCTTAAAAAACATAAAAAATAAAAGTTTAAAACGATGTTCTTTCGAAAACTATGGGAGAAAAAGTTGAAAGAACAAGTTTGAGTCACGAGTCCTTTGAGTCAAAATTTTGAACCTAAATATTTTAACTCCTGAGAACTCATAGATTGCATATAAAAAATACATAAAATTTTTTTTTGCAGATCTTAATTCGTAGAATACGACTGCCAAAATATCTTAAAGTAATAGTTTTTGAGTTATTAATAATTTATATATAGGATAACTTACCAGCAAAAACTAGGTAATGTGTTGCGACAAGTAATGACTGCCAATTACATTACTTATAACAACTACTCATTACCCACTGCATTACTTTAGTCCAAAAAGCAACTAGTGGCTTATATTGTAATATGTAAGTACTTATTTGCAATAATATAAATAATAAATTATTGAGAATGTTAAAAATAAATACTTTTTTTGCAAGTTAACTTGTGAAATTAAGTCCAATCAGAAAAAACATTATTTGTTTTACCTTTTTAACTTAAAGTTTCGCGAAAACGAATAATCCAACGATAAATAGTTATTTCAAATTCTGTTTGCAACTATTTATTTTATTCATTACAAGTAACTACTTATTTTACTCGTTATAAGTAAGTAGTTATTTATCTCCCTACTCGTAAGCTTGTAGGCACTAATTATTTTTGTCTTACGGCCTTTATAGAATAAGTAGTGTTTCATGCAATGAGTAAGTACATACAAATAATTATTACTAATTACTATACTCATTACTAGTAATGCAAAAATTTGCTGGGTTACTTTATAGCATGCTCCAATAATGATTTTAGCATGAGATGAGGAAGTAATGCATGCAAATTATGACAACGAATTCGAGTAAGGTATAAAGTAAGTTATCAAGTTTATAACGAAGCATACGAGAAGCATAAGGTATCAAATATATGATATTTTTAAGGCTACGAGAAATAAAATAATATAGCATACGAGAACATGATATATAAGGTGTTACAAGCAGTGAATAAGTAACGTTATTGAATTTACTCACGTGATTGCAAGTGAGTGTGAGTAGAAAAAAAGGCTCGTGAGTGTGAGTGATTTTAAAATTCCTGTCGTGAGCCCATCTCTAGTTTAAACTAATGCATTTTTATATAAAATATTTATTTTTTAATGTTATTATGTTATTATAAAGCATTATGTATTCAATTACAAATAATGCATTATTTAAAATATTGAAATAATACATAATGTAACCAAATATAAGTCACCCATAATTAAATGTTTAGAAATAATACACTCAAAAAAAAAAGTTTGTAAAATTACAAGTAAAAGGTCTTGTAATTCTATTTTACTAATATTTTTGTCTTTTTACAAAAATTTTTGTATATTTAATAAAACGAAAACTACAGTTTGCTTTGTAATTTTACTATTATATGTTGGTAAATTTATTTTACAAATTTTTTAGGTAAATTTACAAAAAAGTGAATTATTTTACAAATTAAAAAAATATTACAAGGTGTTTAGTTTTATTACACAAGAAAACTGTAATTGTACAACAAAGTTTTATTTGATGTTATTTAGTCATTTTACAAAAAAATGTGTTATTACAAACATTTTTTTTAAGATCGTTTACAAGGTTTTCAGTTTGAAATGTATGTATTGAAAAGAACAAAATTCCAATGTTATTTTATTACTAGAATTAATGTTGTTTTACAAAAAAAAATAATTATTCAACAATAGGACACGCAAAAATTTTCTAAATTCAATTATTTTTTGCGCTTTGGAGTAAAAAATTTAGTTAAAAATAATTTTTTATAAATAAAAAATTTCATGAAAAAATTTTTTGGAAACTTTTTAAGTTCCGGACACAAACATTTTTCAACTAATTAATTGTAAGCTTTAGCAAAAAAAAAAAAAAAATAATTTTTACAGCATTTTTTGGTAATTTGCGTTAAGTAAAATACCAAAATTTGTATCTGGTTCTACTATATAATTGTTCTATTTTTTTTTTGTATTTTTACCAATTTTTTTTGATAATTTTACCATATTTTTTTGGTAATTTTCTTTAAATTTGGCACCTAAAATGTCAATAAAAAGTTGCCAATTATGAAAAATTAAGTTTTTCTTATTTTAACAGGTACTTAAACATCCAATCAACAATATCCAAAATTTTTTTTCCGATTTTTTGAAAATACTTGTGAAAATATTTAAAAATTAAAAAAAAAAAATATTTTTTGACTAATTTTTCCTGAAAATATAAGAATTTTCTTGTGTAGCCTACTTCGCAATTCTCATATGTTCTACTTAAGAAAAACGAAATGTCGAAAAAAATAAAAAAAAGTGCAGTGTTATACATTAAAAAGGTTGTTAAAAGTGTTCAAGTGAAAAAAAAAATCATTTCAGGTTGTTGAAGTGCTACTCCAGCAGCCGAAGAAGGAAAAATAAGATGCACCAATGGAAAAAAACCTTAAAATTTTCAAAACAAATATGTAAATAAAGCAAATTTTTTGTAAATTTACAAAACAAATATGAAAATTTAAAAAACAAAATCGTATACTTACTAAAAAAGTTGTAATTTTACAAAAATTAAGTAGTAAATACAAAAACAATATTGTAAATTTACAAATTTTTTGGTTAAACTACTGTTTTTTCGGCAAAAAAATAAGAAAAAATGGTATATATACAATAAAAATTGTAAATTTACCACTTTTTATTGTAAATACACAAGTTTTTTGCCATAAAAAACAGTAGTTTAACCAAACAATTTGTAAATTTTCAATTTTGGTTTTTTATTTTCTACTTTATTTTGTAAATTTACAACTTTTTTTTGTAAGTTTACAATTTGTTTTGTAAATTTCATTTTTTTTTTTTGCAAATTTACAATTTTTATTGTAAATATACGTGTTTTTCAATATTTTTTTGTGGTAAAAAGAGTAGTTTAACCAAATAATTTGTTAATCTACAATTTATTTTTTCATTTTCTATTTTTTCTTTGTAAAATAACAACTCTTTTCTGCAAGTTTACAATTTTGTTTTGTAAATTTACCAATTTTTTTTTAAATTTACAAAAAAATGTTCACCTCGAAGTTAATATTTTACAAAAAAATTTGTAAATTTACATTTTCTTTTGGTAAATCAATTTACAAATTATCCCCGTAACATTACGGGGATTCTTGCTAGTACATATTTTACAAAACCTGCCCCGTAAAATCACGGGGATTTTATGTCATTTTACAAACTTTTTTTTTTGAGTGTAAATATTAAATACAATTTATGCAATATTCCTGCATTACGTAACAAGTTATTAGTAAAATATTATTTCTCACCTTGAAATAATATGTTGTTGAACAAATGTTTGGTAAGACATCATAAAATAATGCTTCAAATAAGGGATATACATTACCAGGTAATGTGTTACATAATCAGCATTCATTACAAAAGTTTTGCTGGGAATTTTATATATAAAAACATACAAAAACTCGGCTTAGTTTTGAGAAACATAAGAAAAAAGAAAAAAAAAAATTGTTTTGAAAAAACTAGTTAACTCCACTTTTTCGTAAAAAGTGGGTTAATTAACGTGCTGAGTCAAAAAAGTTAATATTTTGCCTCATATGATTACTAAAGTTGCCTTAATTTCATAATATATAAGAATTAATTGAAAAAAAAAGTTTTTTTGGAAAAACTAGTTAACTCCATTTTTCGAAAAAACAAGTTAACTGACATCGATTTTCGGATTTAGTGTCCAAAAATGAGTTCAATGGAACCAGAAATCTTTAATATTATTAAAAATAATGTTTTGTCTAATGCGCATACATAACAACATATATTCATAATAAATAATTAGTGAAATATGTTAAAAACTTAAAGTGTGTTTTTCTCCTGTTTTCAAAAAATGGAGTTAACTAGTTTTTTCGTACGGCCACAGATTTGTACACATATTAATAAAAGCATGCCAATTGTTTAAATCCTTAATTTAAATACGATGGGGATTATGTAGAAATAATTTTACTATTTTTATTAAATTTGGGGCCATTATTCATTCTGCAAAATAACCCCAAATCAAGAAATGAAAAATGGCCCTAATAATTTTGGGGTCATATTAAAATGAAAAATGGACCCAAAATTAAAAGGAAAAATTACCCCAAATAACTAGGAAAAATGATCCCAAATTTTCGTGTTGTTGTACTCTATATAAAAATTTGGGGCCATTTTTCATTTTCGTTTTGGGGCCATTTTGCATTGGGGTCATTTTTCATGGTGCCGGAAAAATCTATATTTAAACAAGTAAGAAAGTTATAGTCTGTCAAGACCGACCATATGATACCCACACCAGTGTTTTTCGGAAAATGGGTTTCAAGTCCAAACATGGACCGATTGGATCTATCTTTTGTTGGGTCTTTATTTAGTGTAGCAAACACAGACAGTTCAAATTTTAGTGGAATTGGTTTATTTTTTTGCCAACAGACAGATTTAACTGAATATCGGTCGAAATTTTTATATCGGGGACTAAGTCCAAAAATGGTCCAATTATATTTCGATTTGATTAGGTTACTAAATATACGTTTAACACCTAAAAATTAAATTTTTAACAAATATTTCGAATTTTATGAATTTTGAGGGAATTATGTGAATATCGGGAGGGTGGTTTGTATGGGGACTACCAGAAGGACTGAGCCTTTTCCTTTGAAATTTGGAATGATGGTTCGTGCATACAAAATTTGGTTATCTGTTAAATTTTAAAGCGATATCTATTAAAATACAGTTATTAGAGTCATTTAAGCCTAATCCAAAGGGGGCATTTGTATGGGGGCTAGGTCTTAACATGGGCCGATGTTTTCCAATTTCAATAGGCTTCGTCCTTGGGCCAAAAGATGCGTAAATTAAACATTTTATGTCAATTGATTGAAAATTGCGACCTGTATCGTGCTTAAACCGATAGATGGACAGACGGACGGACGGACGGACGAACGGACATTGCTAAATCGACTCAAAAAGTAATTCGGTATACTTAAAGGTAGGTCTAGGACCAATATTTCGGGTAATTACAAACATCAGCACAAACTCATTATACCCTGTACCACAGAGTGGTACCCCTAATTTTAAATTTTATCAGCTGCGTTAAAAAACTTCACAAATATTAGAGCTAATTTTGAAATTTTTGATCTGCGGGTATTATGATTTTTATAAGGATTTAAGGGAGATCAAAACAATGGTGGTATTTTTTTGGAAAAATGTTCGCGGATTTTGAGCTGATTTTTCTGCAGAGCAAAAATGGCTCAAATATTGCAAATCTGATTTCACCAGTCGATTCTACACCAAAAATTCAAACAACGAACGTTTTTGAAAAAAGCTATAAAAACATATCACAGGGAGCGGAAATATTTAAATTAAAAAAAAAAAAAAATATTTTTTTTTTTAAATATTTTTGTTTAAAGGTTTTTTTTAATACGATTGCAGATCAATAATTCCGTGACTTTTCGAAAGAAACATCCTCGTATTTACAATGAAAGGGCATTTTGAACTTCACAAAATGGTACCAAAATTTCCACTCTATCACAACCCGTCTCAAAAATGTCCAAAAACACGTTTTTTGAGAACTATATATGGGGCATTCCATGTCAAATCGGACACTTTGAAAAACTTTTTTTTTAGATTTTCCCAATTTGTTTACAGTTTTTAGTACTCTTCGAAAACTCCTTCGTGGTAAATTTTCAGATTTTTTTGATGACCCGTTCAAAAGATATCGAATTTTTAAAAATTGGTAGTTTGTTCCTTTACTCAAACTTCTTTTAATCATAATTTCTTCAATAATGGTCCTAATTTCAAATTTGTTTTTTCAAAATTTTTGTTTTTTTACGTACTTTTAAAAAAAAAATCCAAAAAAATTCTTAAAAGCGCTCTAGTATACGTTTTTTAAGTTTTGAAATTTAAATCTCATTTTTGAAAATGTTTGTACTCTTCGATTTTTTTTAAATTTTTTTGTGTAAAACATCTATCGATTCTACAAATTTTTTGCCCAGGAGGATTGTGGGATAACGATTATTACTATTTTTTAAAAATTTTTTAAAAAATTTTATTGTAATTTTCCAATCTTAAAATCATTTCTACTGCTCCAATGGTCCCCGATGGGGGTCTGTCTCACTAATGACCCCTCTCGGACGCACCATTGGACCGGTAGAAGCTGATTAAATAAAACAAATTTACAAAAAATAAAAAAAATTGAATGGGGACCACCTTAACAATTAGAGATAGAGGGTAGGTGTGTTCAGAAAAAATGTTTGGATTAAAAAAATATTGTGGGTCGGTCATACATTTTGTTGCTCTAAGGGCACTATTAGGGCAGTTAGAGCGGTTGGAGCAGATTGTAAAAAATGTCGTTTTGTATGGGAGCCCCCTTAGAAATTGGAGATAGGGTATTAGTTTGTTCCAAAGAAATGTTAAGACGTAAAAATTAATGGGGGTCGGTCTTATAAAGGACCCCTCTATGAAGCACCATTGGAGCAGTAGAAATGATTTTAAGATTGGAAAATTACAATAAAATTTTTTCGAAAAACTTTAAAAAATAGTAATAATCGTTATCTCACGATCCTCCTGGGCAAAAAAATTGTAGAATCGATAGATGTTTTACACAAAAAAATTTCAAAAAAAATCGAAGAGTACAACATTTTCAAAAATGAGATTTAAATTTTAAAACTTAAAAATCGCATACTAGAGCGCTTTTAAGAATTTTTTGGGATTTTTTTTAAAGCACGTAAAAAAACAAAAATTTTTAAAGAAAAAATTTGAAGTTTGGAGCATTATTAAAGAATTTATGATTAAAAGAAGTTTAAGTAAAGGAACAAATTACCAATTTTTAAAAATTCGATATCTTTTGAACGGTTCATCAAAAAAATCTGAAAATTTACCACGAAGGAGTTTTCGAAGGGTACTAAAAACTGTTAACAAATTGGGAAAATCTAAAAAAAAAATTTTCAAAGTGTCCGATTTGACATGGAATGCCTCATATAGAACTAGACATATTTGTTCTCAAAAACCTGACATCATCGAAAGGTTAATCGAAAACAAGTGGTCGGATCTCAAAATATAATCCAAGAATATCAAAAAAATGCTCTCTAAAATGCACAAAAATACTTTTCTTGTGAATTTGGACCTCAACTTTCTTAAAAACCTGATGTTATGGAAACTTGGGAAGCCCGACGAGCATTGAAAGGTTAATCTTAATCTTAATGTCCAAATTACTATAATGTTGCGTACCCCCGCGGACTTTTTCGCGTACCCCCAAGTGGCACGCGTACCATAGGTTGGTAACCGCTGGTGTAAGGTATAAATTTCAAAAAAATTTTTGATTGAAACTCCTCCGATGAAGAAAACTGTTATACCAATTACCAAATTAATAGGTGATTAATTGCCCAGTTGGAAAATGTGTCACTGAGGAAATTTCCACAGTGATTCCTTGAGGAAATGTCTTCAGGTTCCGACAAATCATAGGCAATCCTTGATGACATGTCCTAACATTGTCAGCACTGAATGTTTGCTTTAAGAGTGTGGACAATTCCTCTAAGACGTCTAAAAGGAAATGTCTTCAGAATAGCAGTATATTAAATTAGAATTTTAAATCTGGGCAACTCTTCAATTTCCAAGAAAAAGATGGCAATATTATCGACTTAATTAAAATAAAATCAAAATCTAACAAGTAGAATAAAAGTAATAAATAGACAAACAATTTTAAAAATAAAGTTTGGAACAAGTGGTTAGGTGTGGGACTAGTAAACTGGAGGTTCCAGGTTCAAATCCAGTTGGGACTAAAAAAGGCGAAAAGTTTTTTCTAAATATGAGAAAGATAATTTATAAAGGAAAATGGATAAAAGTAAAAACTAAAGGAAATACGAAAATTTTTTGTATTTTCGCATGACCTATGTCAGACATTTCCCCAAGGAAGTCTTAGGTGAAATGTCCCCAGAAGGTCAGCCCTGACCACTGCTGACTTTGAGTGAGGACATTTTGAAAATTTGTATGAAACTGTCCTCAACCCAGTACATAGAGATGTCTTGTGGATGTCAGGTGTGACTCTGACATGTCATCGCTCCGTCACTGAGGATGGCTCGAGGACGTTGCCAACTGGGTGAATATTTTTTCAATCAAACGTTTTTTGATTTTGATCAGAAATTTGATAAATTTTTTATTTGAAGTCAATCAAAATAATGATTGATTTAACGAATGAATAGCTTATGACAAAATTATGAAGAAATGCTTATTCAAGGAAGTTTCTTGAAGAGATTTTTATTTGAAAACTGTATAACATAAAATTACAGATGAAATTTAGTATTTTGTTTACGAGAAAAAAAAAACAAACAAAGTATTTTTCTAAAATCTGTATTTTAACAAAAAAAAAACTCTGTTTATTATCTGTAAAATAGAGAACACAAAGTAAAAAGTAAAGTTACAGATAAAATTTTTTATTTGAAAACTGTATTACATAAAATTACCAATGTTGGCAATCGATACCTTTTCAATACCGTTATCCGTTTCAAAACCCTTTAAATTGAATACCGGTACCAATACCAATACCGAAACTCAGTTTTGGTATCGGATACCGGTATCCAAAAACCTTTTCCTTCGGTATCGGTACGTACCGGTATTGAAACGGTTTTTTCTTAAAAACCATGTTTTTTTACAAAAAAAATAATAGAAAGTTTGCAAATTTTTTGGTTTTTGTAAATAAAAAATCGTACTCCAAATGCCTCACCGAAGTCTCATGAAAATCAAAAAATCTTTTGGCACCCACATCGTGAATTAAGCAAAAATTTCAAAAAAGCCATACTTCAACCGCGATGCGGGAGCAAAAGAAATTATTGATTTTCACGAAATTTTTATGGAGTCATTTTGACTCCCAATAGAAACTTTCTGGACCCCTTTCGTATAGTATAGTTTTTGTGGGGACTTTTATTTAATCCGTGATGTGGGTGTCCAAGGATTTTTTGATATTTACAGGACTTCGAGGGAGGCATTTGGAATACTAGCAGGATGTTTTCCACCATAGTATAATTTTTTGAAGTGGCTTAACTCGTAGAAATCGTCTATAAAAGTCCCATAATTTGCGAAAAAAAATTGTTTGCAATATTTTTGAATGTGATCTTGTCTAGACAGGGAAGACCTATTTTTAAATAGATAACACCAACAAAAAAAACTTGGTTGCCTAGAAATAAGATGAAATATGTAATAAGTTGGGGTTTCTACTTTAACCGCGATGCGGGAGGGAAATAAATTTTATGGAGTCATTTTGACACCCAATAGAAACTTATTGGACACCTTTCAGCTCAAACATAAAAGAAATGTAAAAATCGATACGGCCTTATATTTATGTCCTAAAGACATATGATTTAGGACAAAAGCGGTCCAGTGCTTCAAAAGTTATGAGCAAAAGACTGAATTTCGGCAAGGGTTTTTCGAGATAAAAAAACGCTAACTTTCGAAAGGCAATCCTGAGGATGCTGAAGCTTGGCATATATATTAACCGTTCCCCTGGCCTAGTTCGAATTAAATTTCAGCCAAATTGGTCCAGTGGGTCAAAAGTTATTAAGAAAACCGTAAATTTCAAATTGGTTTCACCTTAACCTGACTTTTTGTTTTGAGCCGAAAAAAATATATGTTATTTATAATATTTTAACTTTGTTTATAGGTTACATTTACCTGAACTATGTGAAGAAAACCTGGTTGGACCCTTGCGAATCAGAATAACAGTGTTTCAAAATTTCGTTGTCCCCTTATGAAACAATGTGGGCCTCTGGGAAAACTGGAATATCTAGAGGATATTCCGAACTAACAGGAATATCCTCTAGAGCTAAAATACGTGTCGACTTAAATTTAATAAAGATTATTTCGTATTCATATGGACATCTTAGGTATATGTCTTCATATAAATACCCCCCAAAATTTACTCATTTTCATGAAAAAAATATTTAACGAAGCAAATTTTTTACAAGGTTATGCCACCGTTGCACAGTGCCACATTTGGCCAATCTAGGACGACAAAAATCCAATTTTATTTATATTGACTAGAAATTCGGTATAAACGTTCGTTTTGACTTCAAAAACAACATTATGAAAATATGGGAGGCCAGTTAACGGCCACGCCCACTTTTTAAAAAAATTTTAATTTTGGTTGTAATTTCTTTAAACTTGGTATATATACTCTCATGGACTGTAGAAATAATATCTTAAAAAAAGGGGGCGGTCAGACAATTGCCACGCCCACTTTTTAAAAATATGTTTAAAAAATATGTAAAAACAAGGTTTACGTATCGCTCCACTGTAGTCGTCGTCGCAGACGGTCGCAAAAGTTAGCCGTTGAAATAAGAACTATGGATATTGGTCAATATGTCTGAAAAGTCCGGCGACCAATAGAGACCAAACACAAAAGTTCTATTCCATCAAAAAAAATAAATATATAATTTTCCAGGGTTTACAATTAGCATACACAAACAATTTTTTAAACAATATAATACTACAAATATTTCACGCCTTCAATATTTTTCTTTATTGCTAATTTAAAAATTAGAATACTAAAGCAATTTTTTTAAATTGCTAATTTATAAATTCAAACTTGAGCATATTTTCAAAATGAATATATTCAAATTTTAAAATTTCTGAAGAAAATATTTTAGCAAATTTAAAAATTTGAAAATGAAAAAAAAAACTGGTGACAGCAAATTTAAAAATTAAAAAAAAAACTGGCCACAGCAAATTTTAAAATTTTAAAATTGCAATTTTAGCAAATTTCAAAACATTTAAAATGCTTAAATTGTAAATTTCAAATTCCGAAAATTGCAATTTGGTAAATTTGAAAATATTTAACATGCTTGTTTAGAAAACTTAAAAACTGAATATATTACAATTTGAAAACAATACAAATTGAATACACATACATACATACGTATGTGTGTTTGAACTAAAAAAAAATTGATGAACGACATTTATTAAACGAATACATAAATATTAGAAGATAAAAATGTTACACGGTTTTTGTGCAGACTTCTAGAATATATTTTCTAAAGTATTTTTGCCTCCTAAACACAAATCTGTCATCAGAAAAGTTGTATCGCCTTCTCGAGATATAGGCATTTTAGTTTTTTGTGGGCCAATACCTCAAAGCCAACAATTCTTTTAGTATTGGAAAAATGTATGTTAAAAATTGGCATGAGTTTAAAATTTTTAAAAAATTTTAAAATTACTTAAAAATATTTACTTTTAAATGCCGAGTGACGCCTTTTGAATTTCTATATGGCTGATCCAATATGGCGCCCAATTTTTTAAAAATATTACAGATTCGCTTAAAACGTTTTATATATGGGTTCTTGGGGTCGCTTAACAAGAACCTGCAGTTGGATTTTTAAAATTCAATATGGCGGACTTAACATAGGGACCAATATTTTTAAAAAATAACCCGATTTGCTTGAAACTTTATATGCTCTGGGTTTTGGGGTCGCTAAAGAAGAATCTGAAGTTAGATTTTCTTCTTCAAGGTGGTGGATCCAACATGGCGATAAATGATCCGACCCAGTGGCGTATTAGGTTCAATTACAATTAGGTTCATCAAAAAATGAACCTAATTGTAAGTAAAATGTAGTCAAATCTTAAAATGCGACTTTGTCTTTGAGAAAAATGCCTCAGAAAAAGACTATTTCTTAAAAAAAAATGTGTCGGAATCTTACACTCTTCTAAAAAAAATGTCTCAGAATCTAAACCTTTCTATAAGAAAAATGCCTGAGAATCTAAGACTTTTTTTATAGAAATAATGTCTTAAAATATTAGCCTTTTTCTCAGAATCTAAGACTTTTTCTATAGGAAAAATGTCTCAGAATTCTATAAAAAATTCTCAGAATCTGAGGCTTTTCTACATGAAAAATGTTTCAGAATCTTAGAACTTTCTATAGGAATAATGTCTCTGAATCTGAAAAATGTCTCAAAATCTGAGATTTTTTCTATAAAAAATCTAAGAATCTGAGGCTTTTCTATATGAAAAATGTTTTAAAAAAAATGTTTCAGAGACACAAGCTGGGACTTTTTGTGTAGAAAAACGCTAAAAATCTGAGACTTTTCTATTGTAAAAATATCTTTTTCTATGGGAAAAATAATTCAGAATCTGAGACTTTCTCTTTATGAAAAATGTCTCAGAATCTGAGTCTTTTTCAATATTAAAAATGTTTCAGAATCTGACAATTTCCTATTGGCAAAATGTCTGAGAATCTGAGACTTGTTCTATAAGAAAATGTCTAAGAATTTGAAACTTTGTCTATAGGAAAAGTGTTTAAGCATCTGAGACTTTTTCGATTGGAAAAATGTCTCAGAATCTAAGAAATTTTCTGTAGAAAAAATGTTTGAGAATCTGAGACATTTTCTATAGGAAAAATGTCTAAGAATCTGAGACTTTTTTTTAAAAAAATCTGAGACTTTCTATAGGAAATTATTTCAGAATTATAAACTTTTTCTATAGGAAAAATGTCTAAGAATCTTAGACTTTTTCTATAGGAAAATTTTCTCAGAATCCGAGAGTTTTTCTTTTGGAAAAATGTTTTAGAATCTAAGACTTTTTGTATACTGTTTTCTTTTTAAAAAGGTCTCAGAATCTGAATAATTTTTCTTAAAGAAAAGACGAAGATTTTCTCAGAATCTAAAACTTTTTGTGTAGAATGTTTCAGAATCTAAGAAAATGTGCTAGACTAGAAATATCTCAGATTCTGGGAAAATGTCTTACAATTGGAGTCTTTTCTTTTAGAAAAGTATTTTATGAATATATTTATAGAATCATTTTCTAAAGTGACTTTTCCCCGAGAAACGTTTTTCATTGGAAATATGATTTAGAGTCTTTCACTTTTTCTACACTCAAAAAAAAAAACTTGTAAAGTTACCAAAATATCTCGTGATTTTACGAGGCTATTCTCGTAAAATATGACGTAGGTAAAATTCTCGTAAAATTACGAGGATTTCCTCGTAATTTTGAATGCGCCAAAAATTGGTAAAATAACTAATTTTATTGGTAAAAATATTGTTTTAAAACCGGAAAAATTAAAAAAAAAATGTTAAACTTACAAGAAAAATTGGTACATATGTTTTAAAAAAATGGTAAATTTACTAACCAATATGGTAAATTTACAAAAAAAAAAAAAAAATTGTGAACAACATAAATACTCGTAATAAAATTATTTTTGTAAAATAACTGTTTTTTTTTTGTTATTTAACTAGAATACTCGTAATAAATTTTTCAAAATTTTGTCTACTATTTTTTTTAAATATTTTTAAATAAAAAAAAAATTGTCCGGGGACTTGGAAAATTTTTTAAAAAATAGAAAATTTACAAAAAAATTTTTTTTTTTTTGTTAAACATAAATCCTCGTATAACATAATTTTTGTAAATAACAGTTTTTTTGTAAATCAACTGGAATCCTCGTAATAAAAACTTTGTTGTAAAATTACAATTTTTTTTTGTAAAATAACCTTTCAAAATGGTAGAATACAATTACGAAAATAAATTTGTAAAATAACCAATAAAACTGTAGTTCTCGTTTGAGCAAAGTACAAGATTTTTTGTTAAAAACAAGAAAATTGTTAAATATTGGTAGAACGGGATTACAAGGCATTTTACTAGGCGTTTTACCAGTTTTTTTTTTTTGAGTGTATAACAAAAACTGTCTTAACTGGAAATTGTCATAGAATCTAAGACTTTTCTTTGAAAAAAAATTCAGATTCTTATAATCTTCATTGGAAAAATGTATCAGCATCTGATACAATTCACACATTAAAAAAAGACTTAAGTCTCTCAAAAAATTTTAAAATACATATTAAAAAAAATTTTAATTTTTTCCCCAACAGTTTTAAACTTACAAAAAAAATAAGAATCTGATTGTGTTACATTCAGTCATAGAGTAAAGAAAGGAACAGAGGTACGATTAGTGAAAACTTCGTGGAACCCAAATTGAGAACTGCGATTATCTCAAGGCGGGCTCTTTTAAGAATATATAAATTGTTTTGTTTTGTTTTCATTTTCCTTTTAAATGCATTCGTTTATATTTCTTTATTTCCTTTTGAAATGTATTTAGGGTTTCACTTTTTTCTTCGATTTCCTTTTGAAAGGTATTTGGGGTTTCTCTTTTTTTCAATTTCCTTTTGTAAGTATTCTGGGTTCTAGCCCGAGATAATCGGAGTTCACGGCTAAAAAAAAAATAACAAAAGAAGTGCGGTTTCATCCGTAATATCTCTTATTCTTCTTTACTCTGTGATTGAGTTCAAGGAAAAGATCAAGACAAATTCTAAAACATGTGCTGTTATGAAAATTTTTTGTAAAAAAAAAATTGACAAAAAATATAGGGCCCCCACCGAAATAAAATCCTGGATACACCCCTGATCCGACCTAATATTCGGTTCGGCTAAAAAGCCGAGGCGAATATTCTGCCACATTTTTGGCCGAATAAAGAATAATTATAAGATATTGTAGTCACGTGTTGAAAAATGCACCAAACTCGTTTATTAAAAATTTCAAGCAAATCAGGTTACATAAAAAAAAATGGTCGCCATGTTGGATCCATCATTTTAAATTTGGGAAATTCTACTTCAGATTCTAATTTAGCAACCCAAAATGCGTAAAAAGTTTTAAGTCAATTATTTTTAAAAAGTATCGCCATGTTGGATCCGCCATTTTGAAGTTAGAAAATCTAACTTCAGATTCTTCCTTAGCGACCCAAAAAACCAGTGCATACAATATTTCAAGCAAATCGGTTTATTTTTAAAAATATTGGTCGTTGGGTCCGCCATTTTGAATTTTAAAAATCCAACTGCAAGTTCTATTTAAGCGACCACAAGAACCCATATATAAAGAGTTTTAAGCAAATCTGTAATATTTTTAACAAATTGGGCGCCACATTGGATCAGCCAATAGAAATTTAAAAGGCGTCACTCGGCATTCAAAAGTAAATATTTTTTAAGTAATTTAAAATTTTTTTAAAAAATTTTAAACTCATACCAATTTTGGAGAGAGGGATGGCTTGGTTGACGCAGAAACCCTCATATAAAAATTTAAAATACATTTTTCCAATACTAAAATAATTGTTGGTTTTGAGGTATTGGTCCACAAAAAACTAAAATGCCTATATCTCGAGAAGGCGATACAACTTATTCTGATGACAGATTTATGTTTAGGAGGCAAAAATACTTTAGAAAATGTATTCAAGAAGTCTGCACAAAAACCGTGTAACATTTTTATTTTCTAATATTTATGTATTCATTTTTTTCCATACACACATACATATGTACGTATGTATGTGTATTCAATATGTATTGTTTTCAAATTGTAATATATTCAGTTTTTAAGTTTTCTAAACAAGCATGTTAAATATTTTCAAATTTACCAAATTGCAATTTTCGGAATTTGAAATTTACAATTTAAGCATTTTAAATGTTTTGAAATTTGCTAAAATAGCAATTTTAAAATTTTAAAATTTGCTGTGGCCAGTTTTTTTTTTAATTTTAAAATTTTTAAATTTGCTGTCACCAGTTTTTTTTCATTTTCAAATTTTTAAATTTGCTAAAATATTTTCTTCAGAAATTTTAAAATTTGAATATATTCATTTTGAAAATATGTTCAAGTTTGAATTTATAAATTAGCAATTTAAAAAAATTGCTTTAGTATTCTAATATTTTCTGTAGTAATACTAGAAAATTATTATATTCTATGCAATTTTTGACTACTGCCAGCAGCAAAACAAACCCTGTAATTTTCTTTTCAAAATTTTTTATCATGTTAAAAATTTAATAAAAAATAGAAAAAATAGTTAAAAAAAAAAGAAAAGATACGACTTTAAGCCTTTAAATATCCTTTAAAATTACCAAAAAAGAGTCTATAAATATCTTTTTTTGTTAAAAAGTTACAACAGTTTAAAATCGACTTAATTAATGCGAAATAATGAACACTACTTTCAGGATTTTACAAGATGCAACTTTATGCACCCACATCTTAATAACGAATAGAATTATAGTTCTTATATGAGTATTTCCGTGTTATTAGGAATGTTTTATAATACATACAAACAAATCATAAAAATCGGGGAACTTTTTTTTTTGATTTTTGTCGTGCTAGATTGGCCAAATGTGGCACTGTGCGTTGGATAGGCATTAAAAAAACACCCCAACCTTAGAATTGTCTCTTTTATATATATTTTACGTTTCATGAAAATCCGTTCATAAGGGTTGAGATACTTCCCTTGTCACTCACAAAAATTTGTATACTAAAACAAAAAAACTTACACTCGAAAAAAAATTTACACAAAAAAATATGTAAATTTTTTTTTCAAAAATGACTTTAAAAAGTTTTTTACTCAAAATAAAACATTTCTAAACAAAATTGTTGAATCGATTCACGTTAGAAAATTAACTATCACTTTTGAAGCGAATTGTGGAGGGTATTGATGGATTCGTCCAAGTCGAATTTAACTTTTCTACTTGTTTTTAAAATTTTTTTTTAAGTTTTTATACGTTTTTTTATATTTTTAGCATTTTTTCGATAATACCGGTACGTACCGGTATTGACGTTTCGGTATCGGTAATACCGTAACTGATTCAACTCAAATACCGTAACCGATACCGATACCGATACCGAAATAAATAAAAAAACGATACCAATACCGATATCGATACCGTTATTCGTTTCGATTGCCAACCTTGAAAATTACAGATAAAATTTAGTATTTTGTTTACGAAAAAAAAAACAAATATAGTATTTTTCTAAAATCTGTATTTTAACAAAAAAAACTCTGTTTATAATCTGTAAAATAGAGAATACAAAAGAAAAAGTAAAGTTACAGATAAAATTTTGTTTTTCGGTCACAAGAAAATACAAAGTATTTTCTTAAAATATGTATTTTGGCCGATAACTTTGTCAAATATCTGTCTAATTGAGATTACAGTAATTTTACAGAGTATTTAACAGAGTGATAATTTTGATTGAATCTATATGACAAATTTTAAGTTAAGTTTAAAGGCATAATTTTGAACTGTGTGGCGAAATTTTTTAGAATTGCCCAAAAAACTTATGAAATTAAAAAATTTAAATATATTTGAAAACCATATAAAAAAGGGGGGAAAAATTAAAATCACAAAAAATTCACGCACCAAATTTACTCACGCACGATCACGCACAAACCTTTTTTGTTACTTACGCTCACGCACGCTCACTTGAGTAGAAAAAATTTTACTCACGAATCACGTGATTCACATATGATTCACGATAATCACGTGATTGGTGATGCCTAATTGCGTGACCCTGCGTGAATTCAAAAGCCACTTACGCGCCCATCTCTACCTGGTTCCCAATTTCTTACTCAAAATTTCGAAAAATAGGATTTTTAGAAATTTGTGCTGCCGTAATTTTTATAGATCGGTCTCAGCCCACTAGTGGACTGAACAGTTTTCATAGAAAAAACATAAGCTTTCTTTTGAAAAAAAAAAATATAAATTTTTTTTTTTTGTAAAAAAGTCAAAAATAGTTCCGATTTAAAAAAATATCGGTAAAATCTTCTAGGTTGATCTTTTTATTTTTTTAAAAAAATATTAAAAAGAGGACCATCAAAAACGTTTGAACAAAATTTTCTGAATGCAATAGCTGAAAAGTTACATTGATCCGGAAAATATGTCTGTTGACTAAACGTAAACATTCGAGCCGCTCTAACTCACCGAGTTTTTTATCGATATTATCATAGATCTCACTTTTGTGCAAGTTTGAACCCGATCAGATGACATCGTTTTCAAAAGTGCATTCACTTGGGGTATTTTTCCCCATAAATCTACTAAAATTTAAATATCAAGAAAAATCAAGCTTTTTATCAAGATGTCAAGAAAAATCAAGCTTTTTTTCTAAATGTCAAGCTTTTTACATTTTTCGATCTGTCAATCCTAGTGCGTATTTACATTGGGCAATTTTAATTGCGGCAATTCTGATTTTAATTGATTAAAAATTTATTAAAATCAAAATTGCCCTGTCTGAATTGGGACCTAATTTCAATATAAATGATCTGAAAATTCTTAAACTCTTTCAAAAAGCTTTACGAAAACTTAAATTCCATAAACTTTAACAAATTATCTGTTTACCCTAAAAATATTTTGACATATATTAAAATTGAACTTCCGGCCATAATGGTGTGAAATTTAAGCAATTTTGTATAAATATACACTCACATTAATTCATTGAATTGTCAGAATGTAGTATGTGCACATAAACAACAAACATTAAGTCAGTTTTCTTGGGGTAGGTTAGGTTGAATTAACACTTTGAAGTGAGCATGTTTAAACATGTTTATCTAACATCGCCTATACACATAGAAAAGATTAGAAGGTACGCAGTGTTGTATTTGATGTATTTTCCAATATGGTGGCAAAATGCTTGTTCTTCCTCATCTCACACGTATTTAATATCAAATTAGATTCTTTGTTTATAAAAAAATGGAATTTGTCTTTCATTTAATTAAATTTATTATTTATTTTGCTTTATTCAACGTTTTTTTAAAGATAATACGCACTATTAATAGTTTTAAACCTTTTGTTTTTTCTTTTGTTGTTTTCTTTGTTGTTGTTCTCCTTTGTGTTGCATTGTTTTTATTAAACGTCAAAAGTTACATAATGTGCTGTCACTAATACTTATTCAAGCGAAATACGACTCTGTTACACATCTATTTTTTTCTATGCCTATACATACACACTCACACAAATGTATGTGTTTGTACTTGTATACTTAATGTTTCGTGGTCACCAAACGCAGACCACAAAAATAATAAATTATAACCAAGTTTTAGCTAAAGGCTAAATAAACAATATGTATGTATAACAAAACCTAAACAACAACCCAAAGAAGTCGCAAGATGTGTTGGATTGTCGTAAAATATTTGTAAAGAAAAGACATTGTACTTATATTAGGTGGTAGCACAATGGGCCAGACAATTTTCTCAGAATTACAAAATATTTCTTGAGGATTTAGAATTGGAAAGTGCTTGCTCAGAACTTCTCAGTTGCTTTCACAGTCACTCATGAACCATGTCCATTAACAGAATATCAGAACCCATTATCCGAACTTTGATCGATGGACGCCACGGCTTAAATGATCGGATTTGGCTCAAATTAGTTTTAAATGAAAGATTGTCTCAAGCTATACAAAAGTGTTGACGGAATGAAATTTTGAGACTTTTTTTAAAAAATTTCTTGAACGTAGGAAAAAATCGCCATTTTTTCAGAGTATCGAAATTAACAAATGTGATGTGTCGCAAGATAAATTTTTTTTTAATTTTATTTTTAAAATTTTTTCAATAATCCAAAAATTTGACCGCCGGGCGCCACGGGTTAATTTAATCCGATTGACCTCAAATTTGTACCACATAAGTTTTAGACCTAGGACAATAAAAATTTGCCCGGACACTTGGGAAAATCGAAAGATTACAAAAAAATGCACATATCTCTATATGTCTAATGCACATATCTCGTTAAATTCTGCCGACACGACAAAAAGTCTAACGGCATTTTTGTAGCTCTTGACTCGTGTAATACTTCCGCAAAATACTCAAAGTAATAGGTTTTGAGTTATCCAGATTATAAGATTCTCAAGACCCTATCAGCCCCTAATTTTCGTATCTCAAAATCTAAGCAAGGTAAAGCGAAACGGACAAAAGTTTTGAGTCAAAATCTATGGCAACCCTTTAAGGTTTGGACCTATTAGGTCCGAACCCATGGGTCAAATGTCTGGACCCAATCTAGTCCTAAAACGTGAATGAACTAAAGTGTAATATAATATTTCCCATTTTCTAGTTAAAAAACTTGGGTTTCCTTATTTTTGGGAAAACTAAAACCAATAAAAAAATCTTTAAAGACAAATCATTCCCTCTTTTTCTTAAAATTTTGTTAATTTACACAGTTTTTAGTTCACTTTTTTGAGTGTTCATAAGAAAAACTATGAACTATTTAGCAGTACATGAACTAAATTGTTTTCTTTACAGCTAATTTAGTCGATTTTTTAGAGAAATTGTGTTCCAAAATTTTGTTAGTGTTTTTTTTTTTAATTTTTCTAAACGAAAAAATCCCTTATTTTTTCTTAGAATATAATGTAAAATTTTCTCTTAGTTGCCCCATAGTGCACTGCAGAGTCTGTAGTAGTCGATGGCAGGGTAAATATTTGTCAAAATGCTTATTATTTGCCGAGATTTATATGAGAAACGATTAACGTTTATGAAATTATTTATTTAGTGTGGTGGTGCTTAAGATTAAAATAAATTTATTGTATGAGCTTCAAGTTTTTGTTTCTCACATAAAATTTAATTTTATACAAACAATTTTAAAGACATTTTTTTTTCTTTTTTTGGAATAAAGCTATAATTTTTTAGCTTTTCATTGTTATTAATTTTGTGATAAGAAACAAAATAATTGATGTAATTGAATTAAAGTAGTGCTACGTGACCCAAAAGAATGTATGATTGGACAAAAAGAACATATGATTTCGTTTTATGTATCCAACAGACATGAGCTCAAATGTATTCCCTTCTTCGCTTACACCAAATCATTCGCTTCAGAGTACACTATTTTTAGAGTACAGTGTTTGCGAATGAGAATGTTTACTATGATGCTAAACAACAAATTAAAAAATTTGCTGTGCTTGTTTAAACGAATACGAAAAATGTCGTGTTTGAACGATTAGAATGAAACAAACGTTCGTTTTTAGAATAACAAACATAGTAGAGATTATAAAAATTACACCGTGTTATAGAATATTTTTAACATACACTGATCGCTTAGAATGTTTTTGTAAAAAAATATTAAAAAAAAAATTGTTGGAAAACTTATTATAAATATGGGGGTAGTAAAAAAAAAACGTTTTGATGAAAAAGTAAATTATGCTTTGTGAAAAAATGTATTAGGATGTCTGTATGTATAAGAAAAATATGCCAAATAATGCAGTTAGTCTGTTTGTCTTTTTACACTTGCTCGTACACGCACACGCACACTCACAATCTTATTGTGTCGTTGAAACAAATCATAAACATTGTGTTTTTTTTTTAACTAAAAGTATTCCCAACAACAATAAGTACCGCTTTAAAGTTTTTTAAATTGCAAATATGTTAGGGTGAAGAGAAATATAAAAAATATTAAATAGTAGCGTAGTGAAAAGGGTTCATATATACATTAGGGTCTAGCTAATTAAATCTATTTCGAAAACGTCGGGTCGGTAAAGTTGCCTTTTAGGGTTCACACATTAAAATATTGATCCTGTGAGACAATGGCCTTGGCTTCAAAATCGGAGAGTTCCGAACAAAGTAAAAAAATATATTTTTTTTCTTAAATTATTTAATATTCGGACATTACTTAAAAAGTGTTTTTATGGTAAATTTTTTTTTTTGTCTGTAAAAATTTGTTTTTGTCTGTAAAATATTTTTTCTTGTTTTGCAAAAAATTATTTTATTATTTCTTGTTTTGCAAAAAATATTTTTAGTTCGTTTTTTGCTGAAAATATAACGTCATGTTGGCTCAGTTTTGAAAAGATGTATATTTTTGATTTTTTCTGTAAGTACAGATCGAGCACGGGCATGATGAATATTTTTATTTGTCGTTTTATTTAATTTGGCCTTTAATGCAATTTGAAATTAATTTAAAAAAAATAAGTTTTTTTTAAAGAACATTTTTTTAATTTCTTTACAGAAAAAAAAGTTTACCATAAAAACACATTTCAGTAATGTCGGAATATAAACTAAAGGCTGGGTTAGCTACCCGTAACTGTCCCCTTACGTAGCGTAGTGATCAAAATCAAATAGAAAATCACGGTCTGCAAAGAAGAATAATTGCACTTATTTGTTCTCATACAACGAAAATCTTTCTACGCTAGTTTACGGTAAAATAATAATATTTTAATATTTTATTCAGCCTTAATATTTTGAACAAAAAAAAATTAAAATTTTTTTTTCACCGACGTTTTCGAAATTCTAAAAAAGCATAATTTGCTCCACCCTAATGCACATATAAAAAAAATAGACAAACTTTCGGTATTAGCAGAATAGTTGAAAATTTTGTAAAAAAAAATGTATTTGGTCACATATTTCATCATTATAGGTACTAACATTTTCTGCCATAAAGCAAAACATTTTTTTTACCACAATGAACATTATTTTCGAAATAGAAAAAGAATTTTTCAATCCACCCTAATATTTATTTTTATGTATTAAAATTTTTTTATACACTCTTTGACCGAATTTACATGGACAATTTTAATTGCGGCAATTCTGATTTTTTAGTGTATCAGAGAGAGAGATAAGATTCTTCCCTCTCTCTCCGATACACTATAAAATCAGAATTGCGGCAATTAAAATTGCCCTGTCTGAATTTGGACTTATTTATAAATTAATTTTCCCCATAATTATTTATTATTTACCCTTCATTTATTCTACACAACAAAATGTTTATTTTAATTCGCACTTGCATACATACATATATTTTTTTTTATAAAAGAATTCCCCCAAATAGCCAAACAATATTTTTTTTTTTTATAAAAATCATTCTAATTACACGCTTCAGAGTACAGTATTTTCAAATCATTGGCTGTCTATGTACTCCCTATTTGGTTCATTCGTGTTACGAATGTCGTTACACTAGTGTGTGTAGCTTTCTCTTGCACTGTGAGCATAGAATGAAAAACTCATTCGTTTTGAACGATAAGAATAGAATATTGTCCACATTCTAAATTTTTTAGAATGTCTCTAAACGCATTTTAACACCATCCGTGCACATGTCTGGTATCCAAGATTTTGTTGGATTATAAAAAATAACAAAGTACACAGAAAAAAAAACAATGCATACAAACCGATTTATTTAATTTGTTTCAGCAAAGTTAAAAATTTAATTAAAACATTATTTGAATCAATTACAATGTTTAATTAAAGTTACATTAAATATCAACTAAAATTTGAATTAAAAAAATTAACGATTTTTTTTTTTCTGTGTAGAAATAACAATTAAATGTCAGCTTATCTACTTGAGGTTTTAGTGGCTGGCATATTTTTTTGCACAATTATTGACATGAGTTTGCATTGAAATCTATAAAATTTGAATTAATATTAAAATCAATGTTTTAATTGGCGGTAATAAAAAGTAAAGGTTTAAATTTAATCACTGATTTTTAAACTAAGAAGATAAACTCTATAAAAACCAGTTAAAGATTAAATTCGTCTCCGACGGATTTAACTTTCGAAACACTTTTTTTGTGATTAGAACACTGTGCAACAGTCAATTTAACAAAAAACCGGCCTCTTTTAATTTTTTTTTAAAGATTAGATGTTTGTCTATCCACACAAAAAAATTCAGACATGTGTTTTTGTTTTTTTTTTCGAGAAAATCGCATTTGAATATTAAATTTCATAACAATTTTGTAATTTGCTTGTATTTTCTTGTTTCAACATAGCCAATGAGTAATAAATATTTGCATAAATGTTACTCATACGCTATGTTGAAACAAGAAAATACCCGCAAATTACTACGTTGTTATGAAATTCAAAATTCAACGATTTTTTCTCAATTTTTTGGAGTGTATTTTTTTTAGTGTACAAATATTTTTGAGTGACAAAAATACGTTGTAAAAAATTTTTGTGACTTACCAATGTTTTAAAAACATGTTTAACAGGATTTCAACACGTGAATTTAAGGTGATACTAATCTGATATTCACGGCTTTGCTAATAACTTTTGAACCACTAGACCGATTTGGCTGAAATTAAATACGAACCAGGCCTGGAGAACAACAAATATATATGCCATGCTTTAGCATCATCAGAATTGCTTTTCGAATGTTAGCGTGTTTTTTATCTCGTAAATTCATGAAAAACCCTTGCCGAAATTCAGTCTTTTGCTCATAATTTTTTAACCACTTGACCGATTTCGCTGGATTGCAATACCAACCTGACTAAGAATGCCCAACATAAACTTCAGGAGCTTTTGCCATGTCTTTCAAAAGTTAGGGTGTTTTCTATGGACAGACAGACGGACGGACGGACGACGGACAACGCTAGATCGACTTCAAATCGATCGAGGATCTAAATATATATACTTTATGGGATCCTAGACCTCCACTCTATAACTAGAGTGGAGGGTATAAAAAATCAAAAGTGGCCGGAATTTTAATAAATTGACTTTTTTAAAAATGAAAAATTTCAGGACGGGTTCTGAAAATTTTCCAAAAAAAAAAAATTGATCGATAGCCCATACAAAACTATACAAAGATATACATTTTTGAGATTGTGGTGCATTCCATTTTAATTTGACAAATATTTAAACAAGGCAACTCGACACAAATTTGACAATTTTTCCAATATTTGACCACGCCGCACATTGGTTGATGTTCATAGAACGAGCGGCTAAAAATAGAAGAAGTTGTCGAAGGACAATGAAACTTGGCACATAGGCATTTTTTGTTTGAATCAAGAAAAAAAATGCAAAAATCAAAATGATCCGCCCACTTTTACGCCCACCTCCCATACAAAGTGAAAATTAAATTTTGACCTACGGCATTGATTTTTGGCACATATCATTTTTAGACACTCAGAATCATTTGTGTGAAATTTGAAAAATATCCGCCCACTTTTACGCCCACTTCCCATACAATTTGTATTAAAAAAGTGGCATAACTCCCTTGATTTTTAATGTATCAACTAAATTTTCACAAAAAATAAATATTATAATTGTAGAATAGGCTCCTGAAAATATATACCTGATCCGCCCACTTTTACGCCCACCTCCCATAGAAAAAAAAACAAATAGAAACAAGTAAGAGTGTTAAATTCGGCTGTGCCGAATCTTTTATACCCTCCAACACGTTTAAAATAAAAAATAAATCGCAGGGGCGACCTTTTTTTTGGTGGTAATAATTTTTTATCGCTATTTTTAATTAATTTCTATAACCATGCCCCCAAAAGGGGGCGGCCTGAAAAAAATCGAATTTTCTAACCCCCTTGGTCCAAGCGCAGGTCTATGAACATAATATGGCATACAAATGATATATTTGTTGAGCAAAAATTAAAAAAAAACTCGTAAAAATATCGTATTTTTCAGGGGTCGTTTTAGTTCTTCAAGGGGGAACTTTTTTCCTCCTGTTCCGATTTTGCCCATCTTCGAACTTAACCTTAACAGTAACATAAGAGATATTCTTGCCCAATTTCAGGCGTCTAGCTCTTTTTGTTTGGACTGCATCTTTATTTCTACAGACGGACGGACGGACATCGCTAGAATGTCTTAGATTCTATAATGGCTCATTATATATACTTTGTGGGGTCCCCGACCATTATTTCGATGTGTTACACACGGAATGACAATGTGAGTATACCCCCATACTGTGGTTGGAGGGTATAAAAACCCGTTAAACAGCGCTCCACAGCGCTAAAAAGATGCAGTCCACTAAAGTTAATGAACATTGAAATTTTGATGTTGTTTATATTTTGTTCTACGAAATTTTTTATATGGCACTTTTTACAACTTTTTTTAATGCAAATCTTATCCATGACAATTGTCATTTACGAAAATATACAACAAAGTCAAATGATAAGTTTACTTTGATTGTAACAAAAGATTGAATATACAGTAAATTTGCATGCCATTTTAAACAAGCGAACATATATGAACTTTGAGCGTCTTTGTCCAAACAAATAATAAATATATCAGCCTAATATTACGGAATCATAATATTCAGATATCTGACAACAAAATACCAAAAAATTATCCAAATTGGCGAATATGAAAAAAAATAAATTTCGGACACTCTTCAACCAATGAAAAATTTAAAAACCAAAGAAGCAATTTTCTTAGTTCCATATAGGGATATCCATACAACCTATTTAGAAATTTACTGCACACATTTTTTTGCTGGACATTTGGTGTGGAATGTCTCATATATAGATTAAAAAAAAGTTACCTGTTTTTTGCTACATCGATTTTAAAGTTTAATTTGGAAAATTCAGACATAGTTCCGAGTTTTTTCCAACAAAAACAAATAATGTCAATTGATAGCCCATACAACGTTTTTATTAAGAGTATTTATTGAAAGAGGGTTAATTAAAGGAGTATTTCCTGAAAGTTTCCTCGGAAAATTCCACTATTTAAATTTTTGGTAAGAAATGGGTTAATAATTTTTATTTTTATAATTTTTAAATTTTCACTTACTAACAGTTTAGAATCTCTTTAACAATTCATCAGAATATGTATTTCCTAATTTAAGAAAATCAAAAATTAGTAAAACATTAAGGTTTTACAAACCTTAGAAAAACAAAGGAAAACAAAGTTTTGCAACAAATACTAGCATTTCTACACTTAAAATTGATGACAAGACAACTGATAACGCCACTACAAAAACTAACATAAATATTCTTTGATATTTTAGAAAATATTAACAATTCTTATACTCGTATTTATTTTTATTATCTTTGCTAGAAGCGTTAAGATAAACTAAAGACTACCAAACGACTAAAAAGCTAAAGGTAATGCATCAAAATTATACAAAAACAAATCCAAAAGACCCTTAAAAATATAAAACCAAAAAAAACCTAGAGATAACCTTACCTCATTTCATATACGTCAGATGCACATAAAACTTTTGACAGGGGTTGGCCAAGTTAGTATGGAATATGAAACAAATTTGCAAGAAAACTACTTTTTTATACCCTTCAACTACAGTATGAGGGTGTACACTAGGGTGGCCCAAAATTCCTTTTGCTTTGCTACAGGTCAACGTACCTCAAAAAATTAAAGATGGTATCGGAACTAATATTTTGAGCCAAATTGCAGCACCCTACGAAGATTAGAAGGGAATGCTAACTGATCACATGTGTTTGCAACCTCCGAAGAAATCTAAAAAAAAAAAAATCCAATCCTAAAAATTACAACATGGAATGGTATCGCTACAAGAGCAAATAAGTCACATATGGCCATTTTGTCCTAAGGTTGCCTACAAAGGATAATAAGGACATTTTAGTTTCGATTAGGAAAAAAACAAAAAAAAAATTGTTGATATTATACTCAAATTAAAGATATTTGTATTACCTTTCAAAACTTTACTTTATCGCAACTTAATGGTCCGCATAGTTTTTGAGTTACAGCGGTTTAAGTGAAATGCAGGGTTCCGCTTTTTTTAATATGTGTTTTTTTTGTTTAAGGACAATCTTAGAACAAAATGGCCGCATGTGAATTATGTGCTCTTGTTACGCTAGCATTCCATATGGTTATTTTTAAGATTCCAATAAAAAAAAATTTTAAGATTTCTTTGGAGGTTGCAAACACTTATGATAAGTTAGCATCCCCTTCCAATCGTTGTAGGGTGCTGAAATTTGGGGCAAATTGTTTGTTACGATGCCATCTATCATATTTTGAGGTACGTTCAGTTGTGAGTTATACTTGGTATTTTTCCATATGTTGATGGGCCACACTAGTGTACACACTTTGTCATTCCGTGTGTAACGTATCAAAATATCGGTCTAGGACCACATAAATTATATGAGCAAATCACTGGCGGATCACCGATTTTGTTTATTTTTGGTTATTTGATAGATCGTAAGTGATTCGTAAGTGATTTAAAACCATTTATATATATATATTTTTTGAATCAATTCTTTGAAAATATGGGCGTTTAAAAAAGCGCTTTTTGACAATACTGACTTTTAGACAGTTTTTTAACATTATTGTACTCGGAAACCGTAAGTCGTACGAAAAAACTTATAAAAACAATATTGTAGATAAAATTATGAAGATTTAAACTTTTTTATTTTTTTTCAAAAATTTCCACAAAAAATTTTGAAATGTCCTTTTTTCCTGGGACGGGCACCATGGATTTCCAAAAACAAAATTTTGTTTTAAAGTTTAAAACGTCCTTTTAACGCTATTTAAATTTCAGAGAGGTGTTTTTTCGTATTGTTGAGCAATTAACTTTTAAAGTTTGTTAGAGAGCCAAATATTTGGTTTTTTTCAAAATATTGACAAAAAAGCAAATAGTTGGCTCTAGACAGTTTTTTTGTGCATTTTTACTCGAAAACCGTTAGTTGTACGAAAAAACTTTCTGTGAAAATATTGTTGATAAAATTATGAAGATTTTAAATTTGGAAACAAAAAAATGCCTGCGAATTTTGTACTCTTGTCCAAAACAATAAATCATGATAATGTTTTGCTAAAGATTTGGGTGTACTTGCCAAAGCAAAGTTTTCGTAGAAAAAATAATGTTATATTACTTTGCTATTCCATGCAAAACAAATTGAAATATCAGTCGAGGACTGATATTTCAATATTCCAAAAGAGCTGTACATTTCGTAAGTGAGTGCAAAAAAGTGTTTTTACATTTTGGAGAGTATAAAAGATTCGGCACCAAAGAATAAAACACTTTTACTTGTTTTATGTACATTTGATAAACAAATGGAAAATTTTTATAAGAAAAGCTTAGACTTACAATTAGTGAAAAAGTAGTTTTGGTAAAAAAATGATTTTTTTTACGAAAAACAAAATTGTGTTAAAAAAATTGAATGAACCCAAAATTTTTTATTAAAAAAAAAATTAATGAAAAAAAATTGATGAAAAAAAAATTTTATGAAAAAAAAAATTTGATGAAAAAAAAATTTGATGAAAAAAAATTATAAAAAATTATGAAATAAAAATTTTGATGAAAAAAAAAGTTTGACGAAAAAAAAAATATTGATGAAAAAAAAAAAATTGATAAAAAAAAAATTAATGAAAAAAATTGATGAAAAAAATAAATGAAAAAAAAAGAAATTTGATGAAAAAAAAATTGATGAAAAAAAAAATTGATAAAAAAAAAAATTTGATAAAAAAAAAATTTCATGAAAAAAAAAAAATTTTTGTTGAAAAATTATTATGTTACTTTTTATTCACCAGCTGGTGAAAAAACGGTTTATTCACCACGAGATGAATTATTATCCAAGTTACAAACCCAAGTTATTCAAATTTTTGGTTTTAAGAAAATGAAAATAGTAATTCTTGTTTTCTTTTTCGTTAATTGTTAGCTTATATAGTCAAACTGAGGTGGCGTCGTGCAACTTTTTTAAAATTATACACCAGCCTAAAAACATTATCATGTTAAAAAACTAAAAAAAAAAAATTAACAAACATTTTTTAAAACAATATTGGAATGTCCTTTTATCCTATCAAAGACACCATGGATTTCCAAAACCATATTTTTTGTATTAAAGTTTAGAATGTCCTTTTATCGCTGCACTATGGTTCCAAATCAATTTTTTTTGGCATAAATTCCAAAAATGAAGCAAAGTTGCTAGTTTTGAATCTGGAATGCTTTTTATCTCTTAACGCAATCAAAGAAGGATTTTCAAAAAAAAAAAAAAAAATTAAAAAAAAAAAAAATTTTACGGGAATTTTTTTTTTTTATTTTTTTTTTTTATTTTTTTGGAAAAAAAAAATTATCAACAATAATATATTTCTAGTAGTCAGTTAGCTCGGCCAAAGGCAAATAAAGTATAGTAAACAAAAATTTAAAGATGTGTCACGCAAAAAACCGAAAATTTTGCCGAAATTTGTGCTAAACTAAAATGGCAATTGTGAGAGTTTGCCGAAAAATGCTGGCTAGATGTTAATATTAGTATTAAATAGACCACCTAGAAAACACTTTTACATTTAAAGACTCATGCAAGTTCGTGCCCAAACACAACTTTTTGTCCACGAAAGATATAGGCTATTTTGGCTTCAAAATCCTTAAAACCGCAACCCCCAAGAATAACGCCAAAGATGCATGGAATTTAAAATTGGAGTTTTTAATAAGAACTACTTTCCTTGGGCTTCAATTTTCCTTTTTAGCCTTTTTATAATTTTATTTTTTCCCATTTGCTGTTAGTATAATTGTAATATGGTTTTGATCCCAATTTAATAATACGCCTTAAAACTATCAAATTTGAAACCCTTGCAGACTGACAGTATTGCCACCAAATTTTTTTTATTATACTTTCTTAACGGCTTGGAGTGTTGCCATTAAGAAACTGTATAAGCTTTTGGACATTTGTAAAATTCTTTTTTTTTAATTTCTGCCAAAAAAATATGCATTTGGAACCATAGTGCGCTGTTAAAATTTCAGGGAGGTGTTTTTTTTTTGGTGTTGTCGAGCAATAAATTTTTAAAGTTGGTGATAAATCTAAATTTTTGATTTTTTTGTTTTAAAAAAGATTTTTTGTTTTAAAAAAGTTTTAAAAAAAATTAAGTATTTGGCGATCTAACAAACTTTTAAAGTTAATTGCTCAACAATACCAAAAAACACCTCTCTGAAATATTCAAAGCGTTAAAAGGGCATGTTAGGTTAGGTTAGGTTGGATGGGCGTCCGCCAATTTGGCGAATTCACTCGGAGGCCATAAGGCCCATTGTGATTCCCCTAAAGTTGTCTCCCTACTCCCCAGATATAGGGATTCCCTAAGGTATTGCGCTAGAGATGTCTATGGGACACTGTTTAGGCAATCTAGGTCATCAAAAAATTGTTGCCCCAAATACTTAAGACGACGTTTCATCAGACCCGGGCATTCACACAACAAGTGCCTCACTGACTCCTCCTCCTCCACCTCCCCACAACTTCTGCAAAAGTCCCTGTCTGAAATTCCCATACGAACGGCCATTTGGCCGATTATACAGTGTCCTGTCAGTACTCCTACCAATAGGCTAACCGTCCGTTTGCCAAAGGTAAGAAGACATTCTGTCCTCTTAGGATTTGGCAGTGGCCACATGGTTCGCGATATCCTGCACGTGGTCAGCGGTATCCACCTATCCCTCATCATATTCCCCGATATCCTATCAATTTCGTTCATCAACTCCACTTTAGGAACCGAGATATCAGGTTCGACACGTTCCCCCACCGACTAATTCGTTACCATCGACCCCACTATGTCCAGGGACCCAGATTAGCTTGACTGTGTGCTGACTGATTCGATGAAGGGATTGTATACAATAACTAACAATTCTCGATTTTACAGTGTGTGACCCTAAGGCCTTCAGAGCTGTCCACAAAGATGTTGCGATGTTGTCATCTGCGCGGCTTTGTCAATTGCAAAAACCTCGGCCTGGAAAACACTACACTTGTCCGGAAGCCTTACTGAGGCCATGATTTCGAGGCATTCAGAGTATACCCCCGAACCCGTACCCATCTCCATCTTCGATCCGTCCGTGAAAATTGAGATCGCATTCCCCGTTATAACAGAGTTTGCCGCCCAGTCTTCCCTAGTTGGTATTTGGACTTCGAAGTTCCTATTAAAGTTCGTCTACGGTGATATATAGTCGGTTTTCCTTTCTAATTTCGACCCGCCCACCGTACTTAATATGGTCGAGTGTCTCCAAGAGCGTTGCTTAAGCATTAGTGACTCTCTTAACCTAAGAGCCGATTTTGCTGCTGTGCTCTTGATGTAGATATCTACGGGCTGAATGTTTAGTATCACCGGCCTGGGGTGCTGATCTAATAGCACCAGTGATACCCACGCACGCCAGTCGCTGTACCTTCTGTAGGCTGCAGAGATATGATTTCTTATCCGCTGCTTTCCACCACACAAGGGCTCCATAGATAAGTATTGGTCTAATTATCGCACCATACATCCAGTGGATAATATACGGTTTTAGACCCCACCTTCTTCCGAAAGTTCTTCTGCAGGTGTAAAAAGCACATAACGATTTTTTCATCCTTTCCTCCGTATTCCTTTTCCAGGAAAGCTTTGAGTCCAGGATTACACCCAGGTATTTCGCCTCATTAGATAGTTCTAGGGTGATTCCATCTAGTTTGAGAAGAACAAACCTGTCTATCTAAGTCCTTTTCGTGAACAAGACGAGTTCGGTTTTGGTGGGATTGACTCCCAGACCGTTGTCCCTTGCCCACGTCAAGAGTATCTTAAGTGCTGATTCCATAAGTTCACTAATAGTGCGTTTACATTGGATTTCTAATCTAGTAAATTGCGATTTTAATCTAGTTTGCAATCTGTACCGTTTACATTGGCATTTTTTACATTTGAGAAGATTAAGATTGGCATTTATAAAAACCAGTTGGTAATAAATGTGTGTGACTGCGTCAAAAGACAGCGACGGTAATTAGTCGTCGTATGATTAACAAGAACTGTGACGGCGTTTAGAAATAACAATGACGGCGGCATACACATACTTGGCGGCGTCATTAAAACGGCAGGCTTTGTGTCGGTATTTTTCAGTGTTGGATAATGCAGATAATAGAAATACAGAGTTGTATTTCTGCGTTTGCCAATTAGAGGCTAAACTACTAGATTGAAAAAAAATAAATTTGTATGGGCAATCTAATAGATTGAAACTGGATTGGAGCCACAATCTACTTTAAGCTAGCTTAGAGGACCAGTGTAAATGCACTATAATCGTTGGTAAAAACTTACCTCTGATAAGGATCACAACGTCATCAGCATAGGCAACCACCTTGATGCCCATTCCGTTGAGTGACTCGAGGATTTCATTTATTACAAGATTCCACAGAAGAGGAGAGATCACCCCCCTTGTGGTGTGCCCCTTGTAACTACTTTCCTCGCTTCACCATCACCTATCTTCGAATTAATCGCCCTGCTTTCCAGCATGCTGCCCGTCCATAGAGTAATCTGTGTGTCCGTGCCTGTATTTCGTAGGGCATTAAGAATTGATGATATTTTGACATCGTTGAACGCGCCTTCCACGTCCAGAAATGATGCCAAAACGTACTCTTTTTTGTGAAGAGTATCCTCAATCAAACCGACAAACACTCAATCAAACACTTAAGCTCCCGCATCGCTTCAAGATTGTTACCAGTGGCGGGGCATACTAAACTTTAATACAAAATTTTGCTTTTGAAAATCCATGATGTCCTTCCCAAGGAAAAAAGGACATTTAAATATTGTTTTCAATTTTTTTTGTTGAAGTTTTTAAAATTTTTTTTTTTTTTTAAAGTTCGAATCTTCATAATTTTATCTACCTACAATATTGTTTTTATACGTTTTTCGTATGACTTACGATTTCCGAGTACAAAAATGTTAAAAAAAACTGTTAAAAACATAATGTTGTCAAAATAGCGTTTTTTTTAAACGCCCATATCTTCCAAAGTATTGATAAAAAAGCTCTATCAAATAATTAAAAATTAGAAAAATCGGTGATCCGTCAGTTTAATTTCCCATGGATTTGCTCATATACACTCAAAATATTAACTCTGTAAAATTACATTGATATAAAAGCTCTATCAAATAACCTAAAATTAGAAAAATCGGTGATCCGTCAGTTTAATTTCCCATGGATTTGGTCATATACACTCATAATAACTCTGTTAAAATACATAAAAGCTCTGCTAATTTAAAGGAGTACACTAGGGTGGCTCGTTTTTGGGCTTTTCTCTCTGATCAAATTCTAATACCCGCCAAAAGTGTCGATCCCCTAAGGGTAACCCACGTGCAAAATATCACTCCGATCGGAGTTTATCTTCTGTCTCCACTTTGAGCCTCAAAATTGGGGTTTTTGCAAAAAAGGACTTTAAAAAAAAAAAAAATTAAGTTTTTTAATGAAAACATTTTTTTTTGTATAATATTTGATCGTAAATACTTAAATATGAAATTTAAAGATTTTACGGTATCATTAACCCGTTCAAACTTGATACCAAAAAATAGCACGATTTTGGGGGCGTTCTCAAAACACCTTTTTTCAAAATTTGAACATTTTATTAAAAAAAAATTTTAAATATACCATTTTTTCTTTCTGAATTCATTAAGAACACCTTGGAGAAGAAAAATGTGAAATATGGCGGATATCCGGTGAGCCACTTTTTGGGAATCGCGGGGGGAAGTTAGCGGATTTCAAGGAAATGTTGGTTTTATCAATAATTTGGATTAATAAAATCTTATAAATTTCATTTTTGGGCAAATTAACTGTTTTTTAGTGTCGTGGTATTCTATTAGATAACTTTAAGTCTGTCATGAAATTCTACTGACCTAGGACGTCTTTAACCCACATTGGCTGGGGGTCAAAAATGACCCCCGCAGGAAATTTGAAGTTTAGAGCTTAAATTTTGTGCTATAAACAGGTATAAAACTGCTTTTGTGTTTTTACCCCAACTATTATTTCGTATTAATATATTATTTAAAAAAAAAATCGTGAACCCTTCTTGGTAGGGGTCAAAAATGACCCATTCATTAAAAAATTTTTTTTTGTTGATATCAAAAAATTCAAGCACTATGCCGAAAAGTTTTTGCTGGGGTTATTTTTGACCCCTAGCCAATGTGGGTTAAAGATATCTTAAACAGGTGAAATTTAAGGGCTGATTTAAAGTTTTCTAATAGACTGCCACAAATTAATTTTCTATAAAAAATATACACTTTTTATTGAATGGGTCATTTTTGACCCCCTACCAAGAAGAGTTAACGATTTTTTTAAAGATAATATATTAATACGAAATAATAGTTAGGGTAAAAAACACAAAAGCCGTTTTATACTTGTTATTAGCACAAAATTTAAGCTCTAAACTTCAAATTTCCTGCGGAGCCCATGTGGGTTAAAGACGTCCTAGATCGGTAAGATTTCATGACAGACTGTCCAAAAAATATTTTTGTATGAATGAGGTGGAATTTCGGGTAAAGGTAGAAACAGAACAAGCACGGCACGGGGGACAGTTGCCGTTGCCGGAGAATATAGGCCCAAAACAATGACGGGGGACGGCGACGGCTTTTAATAAAATTAGAGTAATTTTACAGAAAAAAATCGCTTATCACATAGTCAATGTGATTAAGTTGGCACTACTGTACGTTTGTTACACCATTGTGAATGAAAAAATAAAAAATTGTTGAGAAAATGCGGCAACCCTGGAGTGTGAGAGGGAGGGAGATTGAGAGAACCCGGAGATAAAATAAAATAAGTTTTAATTTTTTGTCGTGCCGGTCACGGTTTTTAACTGTCAAATCGTATGGAAAAAGTCGTGCCGGGCTTGTTCTGTTCAGACCTTAAATATGATTAGGAATGTCAAGTCTCATCTTTCTGCAATTAAAAAAAATATTCCCGCTTGACCACCGCAATTTCTATGTCCATGAAGTGCAATGCAAATCAGCACAGAAATTGTTTCAAGCAAAAACGATAATTTAGCATTTTTTAATTTTCGGCTTTTAACTTTTTTGACTAATTTAAATTTTTTTTAGATTTAATTAATGATCAAATTCCACTAATTTGAATTATTTTGAAATGATTTGTTTTGAAAATAATGAAATAAATTAATAAAATAGCAAATAAATCCAAATATTAAAATTGCATAAAAAGTTGAAATGCAGGCTTTTCTGAGAAAACGGCACATTGAAAAATTTTTTTTGACAAGATTTTTGAGATCAGCGGGTGCTAATTATCCTAAAAAAGTACCTTTTTCCAAAAAAGAAAATTGAATCTTGGTCCAAAATGGGTTATGCAAGGCTGGATCAATAAAAATAAACCGGATTAAGATTAGGATTAACCTTATTTATTTAAAAAATGGGTGAAATAAAGTCCAATTTTTACAGTTTGAAATTTTTCTAAGTTTTTTTTTACAGTTTAAAAATTTTACAAGTATTTTTACAGTTTGATAAACTACATCTTCTGGTTCGAAGCGTACACAAACTTTATTTGGTGTATGTATCGTTGGCCTGTGATATGTATGTTATTTCAACCAAAAAAAGATTCACTATAACCCGATAAAATGTTATACAATTAGATATAATTGGATCTTATTGTATCCAATCACATATAATTTGATGCCATTGGATAGAGACAAATTTCGGACAAAATTGTATTATACTATATTAGTGCCTACGGTCAGTACCGTAGTACCGGGAATACCGGTATTCCCGGTTCTCGGTATTACCGGGAAATGGTACCGGTTTCCCGGTTCTTAATTCATTCCCGGTATTCCCGGGAATACCGGTATTCCCGGTTCCGGTTCTGACGGTATTCCCGGGACTACCGGTATGTATATTTTGTACAATTAAAATTTTTTCTTTGCTTTTACCCAAAAAAATACAAAACATGTGAAAAATACCATTTCCATTTTATTTTTTTAATTTAAGAAAAAAAAATTACATGATTTTTAAATAATTTTACAAACACAACTAAATATTACTGAAATACTGATTAAATAGTGTAATTTAAATATTTTATGGTATAGTATTTTTGAGAACCGGTACCAGGATCAGAACCGGGAATACCGGTATTCCCGGTAATATATCTAGAACCGGGAAACCGGTTCCAGAACCGGGAATACCGGTATTCCCGGGAATACCGAGAACCGGGAAATGGGGGGCACTATACTATATACAAATGAATAAAATAAGATATTAATAAATCTAAATTAATGCAATTCTATCCACCATTTTTGGGATAAAATTATATCTAATAGTATTCGAGGACAGATCAAACGTTATATAATTTTATGTGACGCAATATTAAAATTTTTACTCGGGCAGTCAGAATTTTTTGTTTTACTTTTTAAATACATTTTTAAGCTTGTATAAAAATTGTTTTAGTTTAATAATACACGTTTAATAGGAAAAAAGTCACATATTTGAAAAATAATTAAAAAAGAATTGCCCGAGTAAAAAAAAAATTTTTAGATCTAATGTGATCTCAAAATTGGCTGTATCAAGTTGTATCAAATAATTATCTAATTGTATTATTTTAGATACACAAATATAAAAAATTATACAATTGGATCCGAATTTTGGTCACATCCAAATAAATCCAGTTGATCTTATTTTATATAAATAAATGTAGATTTATATAATTATATAAAGTCAGATATATTTATGTATAACCTCAGATACGAAAATGGAGCCGCATCAAATCTTAAATAAAATTAGATCTGAACATATAAAAAGTCATATATAATTTAATATGATTGTATCAAATTATATATTATTATATTAAAACTTTTTTACTCGGGTGCAATAATTTCTATTAATAAAAAAATATTTCATAAAAATTAAAAAAAAATCTTAACATTTGTTTAATTTATGTATTAAAACAATATTATATATCTACTAATATCAAATAATTTTCATCAAATAATTTTCTTTCTATTACAATAAAATTATTTTCTTCTGCGTTTTCAAATAATAGAACAAATGCCAAAACCATTCGTTCGAAGCCAAAACCTCTGTTGTGATTGTTGGCGCATGTCGTTGCCTCACGAAATATAAAAAACTACCATCAACTAAAAAGATCATAACTACAATAAGAAAACAAATATTTTTCGTTGCAAACTCTAGCTGGCATTTTTTCTCTCCCTCTTATTGAAATTGTTCACTTGTTTTCTGTCTTTAAAAAAAATGAGTATGACAGTTATTTTTTATTTATGTATTTTGTATTTTACATTGTTTATTGAGTCTTATTTTTCTCAATATATTTTTTTTTCTATATTTTGCCTCTCGTAAAAATATTTGAGACCAAAAAATTTGTGCATCAAGAAAGTAATTAAAAGTTTTGTGAACTTGCAATAACAATAATTTTGTTTTTGTAACCGAATAATTGGCGTTGGCCAAAGAAGGTGTTTTTGGTCATACACTGTATATTTAATTATTATATGCCCTTACAATTTGTACCATAAAGCAAAATAATTTTGTTGACGTTACATATTTTTCTTTTTTTTTCGAAATATAAAAAGATTTTTTCAATCTACTCTAATATTTATTTTCGTGTCTTAATGTACCTACAAACGACGCAAAATTATGTACAATATGCAAGTATATTGATTGTGTGTGGGTAAGATTAACGAGTGTACAATGGTAAACCTGTTTTATCTACTCTTATGTACATATGTATGTACAAATATATTTTATTTTCGCTAATAACAAAACGGTGTTTTTTTAATTTTCCCCATAATGATTTTTTTTATTAACCATTACATTTATGTTTTTTTAGTTCGCCCCAATATTTTCCTTTATATAAGAATTCTTTCCAACAGCAAAACGATATTTTTTTAATGCTCTTTTTTTATTAAAAAAATTTATTCTATTCACACGCTTCAGAGTACAGTATTTCCAAATTATTTGTTGTCTGTGTGCTCCTTTTTTTGTCTGTAAAAATTTTTTTTGTCTGGAAATTTTTTTTTATTTTTTTCTTGTTTTGCAAAAAAAATATTTTTAATTAGTTTTTTGCTGAAAATATAAATATAAAATAAAAAATAAATTTTTTTTTAAAATTTTTTTACAGAAAAAAAAAATGTTTACAATAAAAACAAATTTCAGTAATCTCCAAATTAAACTAATATTTTAAGCAAAAAAAGTATAATTTGCTCCACCCTAATGCACATACAAAAAAAAATAGACAAACTTTTGATACATTCGGCGTAGGCAAAAAAAATTGTATTCGGTCACACACTATATACTTCATCATTATAGGCCCTTACATTTTCCGCCATAAAACAAAACAATTTTTACCACATTTTACATTATTTTTCGAAATAGAAAAATATTTTTTTAATCCACCATAATATTTATTTTCATGTATTAATTTTTTTTATCCACTCTTATTAATATATTAATTTTCCCCGTAATTATTTTTTATTTACCTCTTCATTTATTCTACATAACAAAATGTTTATTTTAATTCGCACTTGCATACATACATACATACATACATACATACATACATATATTTTTTTTATAAAAGAATTCCCCCAAATAGCCAAACAATATATATATTTTTTTTTTATAAAAATCATTCTAAGTACACGCTTCAGAGTACAGTATTTTCAAATCATTGGCTCTCTATGTACTCCCTCGTTGGTTCATTCGTGTTACGAATGTCGTAACACTAGTGTGTGTAGCTTTCTCATGCACTGTGAGCATAGAATGAAAAACTCATTCGTTTTGAACGCTAAGAATAGAATATTGTCCACATTCTAAATTTTTTAGAATGTCTCTAAACGCATTTTAACACCATCCGTGCACATGTCTGGTACGTACCGGTATCGTTGTTTCGGTAACGGTTAACCGTTACCTAAATAATCCAAAATACCGTTACCTTTACCGTTACCGATATAAAAAATATGTAATACCAATACCGTTACCAATACCGTTATTCGTTTCGGTTGCCAACCCTGATTGTAACCAGTGTTGGCTTCCGTTACCTTTTCAATACCGTTACCGATTAAAATCCCTTTAATATTAACTGCCGTTACCAATACCGAAATAAAAAAATTTAAATACCGTTACCGATAACAACCCATTTATTCTGATTTTTAGCGGTATTATATCGGTTTTGTTTCGGTTGTCTTAATATTACTTATTTTAAATTTTTTTTCAGATAAAAAACAAAGTAAAATATTTTTAGTGTACGCAAAATAAAAAATAAACAAATTTTTGTTCGTTGCAAATCGTATTGTTACACAGAAAAAATTTGAAACGAATTTCAATCAACAAAAACGCGGATTTAATAAATTTTTTGATTGAATTTCCTCCAATTAAAAAAAATTGTTATACCAATCATCAAATTGTAGGCGATTGATTGAAAATTTTTTTAATCAAACATTTTTTCGATTTTGATCAAAAATTTGATAAATTTTTTGTTTAAAGTCAATCAAAATAATGATTGATTTAACAAATGAATTGTAAGCTTATGACAAAATTATCAAAAAATTCATCTCTTTTGCTTTCCTATATGTTGCCAACAATAAAAAGGTAAAGCCCTATTATTTTGTACATTTTTGAAATAATCTATTCAAATAAATTAAAGCGAAAAAAAATCTGGTATGTTGAAAATTTGTAACAAAAAATAACAAAAATTTTAATCAAAACATTGATTGACTCATTTAAATTTTGTTGATCAATAGATTTAACTGAACATTTTTAGCCAATAATTTTTTGTGTGTAGTAAGATATTAGTTAAATGAAGCACCATTTAACAAAGAAAAACTCTGTTATGGGTTCCGATTTTTCGATGAGTCTGTAAAAACCCGCGCTATGCGTAATACAATTTTTCTACATTATGCCTTTATGATACTTGCTTTTTTGAAGTTTTTTTCAAGCTCCATTTATTAGGAAAAACCCTAATAAATGCACCAACAAGTAACTTGAAAAAAGCAAGTATCCTACGCACTTTATCGACATTTTTAAATTTTAATTTAAACTTATTTGACCAGTCCCTTTTGCATACAAATGCAACTATGATCGTAAAAATTACTAAAATGAAAGGAAATACATGAACAAAAACAAAAAAAAAAATACAACTCAGGATACTTTTTTACGATGCTACAGTCTGGCAAGCATTAGTTTTGAAAAGGAGCAAATAAAAACGAACACCGTCTAAAGTATGGTAATGTTTGAATGTTAACGTTATAGTGTTAACGGCTAAAAATACGTACATGAGGAAAAAGTCACGGCACTAACTGCTTTGAAAAAAAAAAACGAACTTTATATGAGTTACGATTTTACGACTCTGTTTTTTTGTGTAAAGCGAAAATAAACCAAAACAAAACTATGAGCTGGCAAAAACAAAAAAGGGGGCAGAGTTCAGAGTGGGGTGGGCTGAAAGAGGAGTATGTTTTAAAAACCATTACTTTAGGAGTGGCCATCAAATATGAGCAACTCAAACTAAATCGATGCCAATTGTAGTTAAGACTAAACTACTACTGTTTTATAGTTATTTTTTTTCTTCTTACGTGTTCTTTGATTTTTTTCGAGATACATAAAAAGTTCCCTTTTCTCTTTTTTATGCATTTGAAGAGGGGAAACAGTCACGTTTGTCATTCTTTACGCCATTAGTAATTTTTATAATCAAAACGTTTTTTTACAACTTGTCAGTTGGTATTTAAGGTATTTCTGCTTGTGTAACGTTTTCACTCGACCTAGCTTAACTCAAATTGTAAATATCTGTCAAGAAATGCAGTGATGTAATTACATTTGATTTTTTTTTCCATGTGGGTGTCCTTAATTACAAAATAAATAGAATATGGGCAAGAAATTAATTTTATATTGTTGTAAGAATAGGGTGACAATTTTTTTCTAAACTCAAATCTGTACGCCCAAGTTTTAATGTTTTTATACCCTCCACTTAGTGATAGAGGGTATATATAAGTTTGTCATTCCGTTTGTAACTCATCGAAATATCGGTATGGGGCCTCATAAAGTATAAATGGCACATTGCATGTCAAATCGGATACTTTGAATATTTTTTTTTTAGATTTTCCCAATTTGTTGACAGTTTTTAGTACCCTTCGAAAACTCCTTCGTGGTAAATTTTCAGACTTTTTGGATGACCCTTTCAAAAGATATCGAATTTTTAAAAATTGGTAGTTTGTTCCTTTACTCAAACTTCTTTTACTCATAACTTCTTCAATAATGGTCCAAATTGCAAATTTTTGTTTTTTTACGTACTTTTACATCCGAAAAAGTTCTTAAAAGTGATCTAGTATGCGATTTTTAAGTTTTAAAATTTAAATCTCATTTTTGAAAATGTATGTACTCTTTGATTTTTTTGATTTTTTTTTTTGTGTAAAACTTATTTTTTTTGTGAAAAAATTCTACAAATTTTTTGCCCAGTAGGATCTTGGGATAACAATTATTACTATTTTTTTAAATTTTTTGAAAAAATTTTACTGTAATTTTCCAATCTTAAAATCATTTCTACTGCACCAATGGTGCGTCATAGAGGGGTCATTTCCAAGACCGACCCCCATTAATTTTTACGTCTAAACATTTCTTTGGAACAAACTATTACCATATCTCCAATTTCTAAGGGGGCTCCCACACAAAATGAAATTTTTTTTAAATTTGCTCCAACCGCTGTAACTGCCCTAAGAGTGCCCTTAGAGCAATCAAATGTATGACCGACCCACAATATTTTTTTAGTCCAAACATTTTCTCTGAACACACCTTCCCTCTATCTTTAACTATTAAGGTGGTCCCCATACAATTTTTTTTATTTTTTTGTAAATTTGTTTTATTTAATCGGCTTCTACCGGTCCAATGGTGCGTCCGAGAGGGGTCATTAGTGAGACCGACCCCCGTTTATTTTTATAAAATTTGCTCAAACTGTAATTTGTATGGGAGCCTACTTAGGGAGTGGAGATAGGGCGTAGGTACGTTTTAAGAAAATATTGGAGGGTAAAAATAAATGGGGGTCGGTCTCACTAATTACCCCTCTCGGAAGCACCATTGGACCGGTAGAAGCTGATTTAATAAAACAAATTAAAAAAATAAAAAAAAAAATTGTATGGGGACCGCCTTAATAGTTTAAGATAGGGGGTAGGTGTGTTCAGAGAAAATGTTTGGACTAAAAAAATATTGTGGGTCGGTCATACATTTGATTGCTCTAAGAGCTCTCTTAGATTGGTTGGAGCAAATTTAAAAAAATTTCGTTTTGTGTGGGAGCCCCCTTAGAAATTGGTGATAGGGTAATAGTTTGTACGGAAGAAATACTAGAGCGCTTTTAAGAATTTTTTTTTGGATATTTTTTTTTAAAAAAGTACACAGAAAAAAAAGAATTGCTATATTGACCCCCATATTTGTGAATACATGAACTTTTTCACTGAAAGTGCTCCTATACGGAAATTTGTGATATCAACTAACGTTTGTAAATATTGATTGTTGAAAAAAAATGTAAAAAAATGTAAAAAAAAAATGATAAACGATTTTGTAATAGTTTTCTAAAATTATTATTTGTATTGACAAACGTACAAAATCTTAATTTTTTTTCAACAAAGAAATTGAACAAACACAATTTGTTGATCTGACAAATGAAACTTTTTTTTCAACAAAGAAATTCAACAAACACAAAAACAATTTATTGACATGATAAAATAATTTTGAAATAAAATTACTTGGCTAAGTTTGTTGAAAACAAAATCGAAATTTTGTATTTTGGACTAACAGGCGGCCGTTTTTACTAAATGTTTGGTTGATATCATGTTTGGTTGATTTACAATTGGTGTTTGTTGATTTAAATTTGACGATTTTATTTTCTGTGTACGTAAAAAAACAAGTAAAGGAACAAACTTGAATAAAGGAACAAACTTGAGTAAAGGAACAAACAATCAATTTTTAAAAATTCGATATCTTTTGAATGGATTATCAAAAAAATCTGCAAATTTACCACGAAGGAGTTTTCGAAGGGTACTAAAAACTGTTAACAAATTGGGAAAATCTAAAATAAAAATTATTCAAAGTATCCGATTTGACATAGAATGCCCCATATATTATTGATCAGTGATCGATTCTAAGACATTCTAGCAATGTCCGTCTGTCTGTCCGTCTGTGGAAATGGTGATCTCGGCCAAAAAATTAAATGTATATGTCTGAGACGTAGCAAATTTACTTGTTGTTGTCTTAAGTAGTTTGGTATTGGATTTGAGCGAAATCGGTTCAGCGGTTCAAAAGTTATGAACTAAAATGTAAGAACACATCGAAAATGTTGGTATATTTTACATAATCTAAAAATACAAACTGCCTTAAATTGGCTGCTGGTTGGCATATGTGAACAGAATTGGACACAGAATGGAATTTGTACAAGTACAAACAAGTTTTAAAAAAAAAAAAATCGGATTTTTTTTTCACCGAAATTTTTTTTCGCGTATTTTTTTTTGCAAATAATTCTGTATTATATACACTCAACCAAAAATCATTGTATTCCCAAAGAAAATCGTTGTAAATTCAACAGAAATCATTGTTGATTTTGACCCTACAAATATTTATGTTGATTTCAATAAAAATTATTGTCAGTTTTTGTAAAAGTTGATCAACTCGTTTTTTTGTAAATCAACTCTTATTTTATGTAAATTCAACTCATATTTTTGTTGATATACGAAATTTTATTAATAAAAAAAAGCTTGTTGTTATTTGTAAATATTCTTTTATTAAGTATAAATCACAATATTTTTTTATTTCCGGCTTTTTAAGCTGTAATATTTGAAGATTTTCACAAAGATTTTCACACACTTCTTTTATTCATGTTATGCACTTATTAGCTATTCTCTTGTTATCTGATGATACCAAAGCAAAATCCTAAAAAAAAAAAACGTTTTAATATAGTATGAATACATAAAGTAATCAATGTATTTTATTACTTACCAAATATTTACAGATCAGATACTATTTTTATTTATTTTTCTCATAATAAAAAATTTTATAAGAAACAAACACATTAAATAATTTTATAAGAGACAAACACATTGCTACTAACTCACTCGTTCACTCGTTGTTTTTTCTATTGAATTCTGTAGACGCAATTGTAACAATTGAATCAACTATACTGATTATTCAACGATATCAACATTATTTTTTGTTGATTACGGCATTATTCTGTAAAACTTGATCTACAATGGGTTTACTAATTTTTCTACTAAGATATTTCTATGAGTGTACATTGTGGAGGGTATCAATACATTCGGCAAAGCCGAATTTAACTTTTTTACTTGTTTGATTTTATTTTTTGTTTTCTCAATTTTCAAAAATCTGAAACCTTGATCGCCGGGCGCCACGGGTTAATTTATTCCGATTAGCATCTAATTTGTACCGAATACGTAGTGGACCTAGTAGAATGAAAATTTGCCCGAACTTTCAAGATTGCAAGAAGAACGTTTTTCCACACAAAAAAATTACGCTCCAATGGGACATTCCATGCCAAATCGGACATTTTGATTTTTTTTAGATTTTCCTATTTTTTACAGTCTAAAAAAACTCCTTCCTGGTAAATTTTCAGAAAAAACAACAGAAACCACCAAACACGAATTGAAAATTATGATTTAGTTCTTACCTGTTTAACAGCAAACTTAGCGTATCGGTCAAGAGCGACCGTACCTAACATGCAGATACATAACAGCAAATATTACACAAATGATATTACACAAATGATAATTTTCACATATGGAGGACAATTGACTATTAACTGAAAAGTTTTCTGAGGATTGTAATAACTGCATTTTATGAAACTAGTAAAAACGAACCGGGATATCTTAAATTTTTAGAATAATTAAATTTTTCTTTCGCAGTTTTTGTAACTCAAAAAAAAATTGGGCACCGCTGAATTACACAATCTCATTAGTTTAATATTCAAATTGCAAGTTTAGTATACCCTCAAAATATGTATGTATATCTTGTGAACGAAAGAACTGTCTTCTAGATTTTTAATACTTACAATTTGTTTTGAAAAAAACACATTTTTTTAAAATATTTTTTTAAATTAAAACCATTTGACATTTATTTTCTTTAAATATTGTTGTTTTTTGTTACTTTTATCATATGTAGCTTTTTTAAAAATTAGTAGTATTTTATTAATATTTATTACTTTTTTTTACATATTTCGTTTTATAGTTTTTAATACACAAATAATAGTAAATTACTTAATTAATGTTATTTTTTTCTTTGAATGACATTTATTATATTTTTTTTTTGTTTTGTACAAACTACATATTAAAATTTTTGCAAACATTAACTATTTAAAGCTACTAATTAACAAATATGTATGCATGTAAATGTTTAAGATCATTAAGTTTTACATCTGCTTGGGGCATAAAATTCTACTTACATATTGAAATATTTATAATTAATTTAGTTTGCTTACAATTAGTGAATTTTTTTCTTGTTAACATAAATAGAAAAATAAAATTTTAATTTTTTTACGAAACATATCACATAAAATTTCAAATAAATTTTAAATATTTGGTTTGATAACCAATTTTAAAAATGAAATTTTTCTTTAATTGATTTTAAAAACTAAGAATTTGGTTAAGGTCTTTTTATTTTTTTTTAAACATTAATTCTTTGCTAAAATTTAATATATATTTCTGGGAAAATTAAAATTTAAAAGAATTTCAAAATAATATACATATATTCTATTTAAAATTTTACTCCGATTTACAATGATTAGGGCTGTCAAACGGGATCGGTTTTTTAAAATCCCGGGATTCGGGATTTGAAAATCGAAATCCCGGGATCCCAGGATTTTTCGGGATCACGGGATTTTTCGGGATCCCGGGATTTTTCGGGATTCCGGGATTTTTCGGAATTAAATTTCATTGATTATAAAAGTAAAAAATAGTACACTATTTATATTTCAATTTTATTGTGCATATTAAGGGGCTACTGTGTGTTAGTTGGTAGCTTGCTAGCCTATCAAGCAGGGAGTCGTGGGTTTGATTCCCACGAAAACCCTTGGGTCGATTTCGCTACAACGAAATTTCTAAAAAAAAATGATTTCTAATTATTCTTATTCTTATTTAAACGCAATTAAAAAATTACGTATACGCCACTTATGCAGTTTTCAAGTAATTATTAATATTATATATTTAGCAATGAACTAAAAAAAGCCTTGAGGGGTTTGTTATGGAAAATGACGACTTTGCTTTTGGTTTCATCTCATTCCGATTTTGGTTGTTGCACTGTATAATTTTAAAACTAATTTAAAGAAAATTTAAAATAATAAAAACATTTAAAGGGGAAATGAAATAATATAATACATTAGACTTGCATTTTTTTTGTATAAAAAAAGTTTTTCTTCTAATTTTGAACGTCCCGGAAAACTTATGTGGTACAAATTTGAGGCCAATCGGATAAAATTTACCCGTGGCGCCCGTCGATCAAAGTTTTGGGTTTTTAGACAATTTCGCCGAAACCTGCAAACTTTGGTCAAAGGGCTCCGTGACTGTGGCTTAATGGTTAGTGCGTTGGACTATTATTCAGCATACTTTGAAAATTCAAAAAAAGTTTTAGTTTTAATTTGTTGATGTAAATGTAAAAATATTTGAACAAAGTTTTATTTTTAAAAATAAATTCTCATACATTTTTAATATTTCAAAAATCCCGGGATTTGAGTTTAAAAATCCCGGGATTCGGGATTCATTTTATGACAAAAATCCCGGGATTTCGGGATTCGGGATTTCGGGATTGACAGCCCTAACAATGATGGAGTACTCGGTACTACACAGAGGGAGAAATCGTAGTCAAATCAAAAATTTTCGTACTCATTTTTAAAAATCTAAAATTAAAAAAAAAAAAAATATGTTTTTTTCATATTTAAAAAATTAATCATATTTCGGTTTTGATTATAAAATTATATGCCCTTACCACAAGAAAACAAAAAGTCTATTTTAACAAAAGTTATATTTAAAATTTAAAATTTTCAATACATTTTTTAAAAGTCGATTTAAAAAAAAACATTTTGTATGGAAATAAAATTAAATGCTGATTTTAAATATATTTTATTTTTCAATGGTAAGGCTGATATATTTTTAAATTCTTTATGCCAAAACTTCTTTTCGGTTTATAATGGCACCATGTTGAAAGTTATCATTTTGATCATTAACATTATTAATTTAAGTTTTCACTAATTTTTAACAATGACACTTCACAAACGGGGCGGGCCAAGAAAAATGCCGTTTTTAGTGCCTTGGGTTCAAGTGCAGGGCCTTAAAAGTCATCTGACATAAAAGTGTATTTAACACAAACATAAAAAAAATAAGTAAAGTTAAATTCGACTTGGCCGAATCTATGAATGCCCTTTTTAAGTGATAGTAAATTTTCTAACGTGAAAAAATAAAATTTTTGATTAGAAATATTTTATTTTGTGTAAAAAACTTTTTTTAGTAATTTTTGAAAAAAAAAAATAATTTAAAATTTTTTTTTTAGTGTAAATTTGTTTTTGAGTGTAAAATTTTTTTTGAGTGTAAACTTTTTTTTGAGTGTAAAATTTTTTTTTAAGTTTTTTTTTTAAAGGTCGAACAAGAATCAAATTGCGTCGCGCAGGACGTAAAAAAACAAGTAAAAAAGTTAAATTCGGCCTTGCCGAATGTAGTGATACCCTCCACAATTTCAAAAAGATTATTGCAAAAAACTTTTTTAAAACGAAATTACTTTTGAAAAAAAAAAAAAAAAAAATTTTAGAAAATAAATTTCAGCGAAAAAAAAATTTGTTAAAAAAATAAATCCGTGATTTTTTTCTTTTTTTGTCAAAAAATATGTTCGTACTTGTTTACTTACCATTGGGTGTTCAATTATGTTCATATATGTCAACCAGCAGCCGAATTAAAGCATTTTGTATTTTTAGGTTATTCAACATACTAAAATTTTTGAGGTGTCCTTGCATTTTCGTTCATAACTTTTGAACCGCTGAACCGATATCGTTTCAGTCATATCCGTGCAGTATTTTGGTCGTGATCACCATTTCCACAGACAGACATACGGACATCGCTAGAATGTCTTAAAAACGATCTGGGATCATAAATATATATACTTTATGGGGTCCCAGACCGATAATTCGATGAGTTACAAGCGGAATGACTACACTCAAAATAATCACTCTGTTAAATTACAGAGATACTCTGCTGAGCCAGCAGAAAATACCATAGATTTCCAACCAGCAAGATTTTTTTGTTATTTTACGAAGAAAACTCTGTAAAATGATTTCGATAATTAAAACTGTAAATTTACAGAATTATCTGTAAAATATTGATAAAACAAAAAAGAATTTTACCAAAAAAACTCTGTAAATTTACAAAGTTTTAGTTAAATGCATTTTATGAGTTCAAAATTTTACAAAAAAAACTTTGTAAATTTACAAAGTTTTAGTTAAATCCATTTTATGAGTAAAACTTATCTGCATCAAAAACATTAATTAAAATTAAAAAGAAAAAGAAAAAATATTTAAAATTAAAATTTTAATGCTTCCAAATTGTAAATTTACTTTTTAATTTTTGTGAATATTACGAGTTTATAACGAGTAACTCCAATTTTACACGTCATCTTCGTAAAATTTACCAGTTTTTATTGTAATTTAAGACACTTTTTAAAGAGCGGTTTATCGGTCATATTTGGAAGTTTTTTGAAGTGATTTTTATTTAAAAACTGTATTACAGAGCAATAAGTAAAATTACAAATGAAATTTAGTATTTTGGTTACGAGAATAAAACAAAGTATTTTTCTAAAATCCGTATTTTAACAAAAAAAACTCTGCTTATTATCTATAAAATAGAGATTACAAAGTAAAAAGTAAAATTACAGATAAAATTTTGTTTTTCGGTCACAAGAAAACAAAGTATTTTCTAAAAATCTGTATTTCGACAGATAACTTTGTAAAATATCTGTCGAATTGAGATTACAGTCATTTTACAGAGTATTTAACAGAGTAATTATTTTGAGTGTAACTTATGTAAACCCTCTATCACTAAGTGAAAGGAATAAAAACAAAAACAAACACATCAAATTTTAAATTTTTACGTCCGTTTGGTTTAGGTACCTCACATTGAAATATTAGAAACGACCCAGCAAAATTTTCGGTTGCAAAGAACCGATTGTGGAACAACTTATACTTCCCTAGAACCTGTTCTAATTCTTGTGCAACACCGATTCTTTTTACAAAGGGATTGTCCCAAAAGCAACAGGTGTTTGTAAGCAAAATTGGAACCCATTTTTGTTCTTCGGAATCGGTTCTAGAAGTCAAATTTAGAACAGAAATGAGAATTAAAGAAATATTTTCAATTGCATTAATTTATTACAAAAAATAAAGATAATCCTATTTGACATCGTATATTAATTTTTTTTTTTAACGCACATGCATCCTTTTTCGCCTCCAAAATTGCATTTTGGGCCTTGCAATAAAGATACACCAGAACAGGGATTTTCTGCAAACAAAAATGAAAAACTTTATTATATTAGTATTTGTACCGACCCAGACAATCAAAATTTAATTTACTTACCTTCGTATCAACAATTTTCACGATTATATCCTGATATTTTCATAGAATTTCGTGTTTTTTCTTGGTGAAAACAAAAAAATATATTTATTTTTAAATTTTTTTGACACATATTTTTTTTTTAATTCCTGAGAACCAAAATGTTATGAAATTTAGATTGCATAGAACAAGCTTCACAATAATATTCACTTAACTTGTTCTGAATAATTAAAGTGTAATAGTGTTTGATTACCGAAGAACCTGTTCTAGAACAAGTGTTATCGGAATCGGTTCTGAAAAATTTTCCTGGGGAAAAATTATTGGGCGTTACGCCTTACGCGACGTAATTTGATTCAGGTTGGACGCTAAAGTGTAAAAATATTTTTGAGTGACACAAATACGTTTTAAAATACTTTTTTGACTTACCAATGTTTTTAAAACATGTTTAACGGGTTTTCAACACGTGAATTTAAGGTAAAACTAGTCTGAAATTCACGATTTTGCTAATAACTTTTGAACCACTGCACTATAGGAAATTTTACCCATTTTTTGGCCAAAAGTCAAAATTAAAATTTTTGCAAACATTATTTTTTTTTTCACATTAATATAAAAAAAACTTAACAAAGTAAACAATTCTTTCTCAATTTTTCGACAGAATTGATGTACTGTCACTTTATCAGTAGTTTTTCTTGCAATTTCTTACTTAGTTATAAAATAACGATTGAGAGCAGCGAATTTTGTGATAGCTTCTAACAAAAGTTTTTATATTAAGAATTTATAGTTTTTAAAAACTAAAAAATGGAAAATAATGTCAAAGGTGAGTACTTTAATGATAAATAGTGAAATGTTGGTGAACTCATCTATTAGATCGATTTTATTGGAAAAATTGAAGTGACCTTAAGATGAACTTATTGAAGTATGAATTGGAATTTTATTTTGACTTTAAAAAAAATGATAGCATATGTTAGCTATAAAACCATAAAAGTTCTCTAGGACAATCAATTACCTTCCGAATTTAAAAAATTTCAAGGTCGGATATGTGCAAACTTTTTTTTTATACCCATTTTTCCAGGTGACTACTGAGTGCCAAATTCAGAGTTATTTAATACATGGCGAGAGAAATAAAGCAGAGGTGGATAAGGAGCCGCTATTTCTGACCATTTCTTTTCATACATTTCTAAGAGTGAATGTTTCGAAAACTTTAAACAATATATAAAGGAGGAATTAAGAATATTTTGTTCAAATATAAATATGAAAAGGATTAAAAGTTGTAGGAGTTTGAAAATGTTTGAAAGACAGCATGCTGTTTGGCTTAAAGGCAATACTTGGCTAAAAAAAACTTGAAACGCAGCCTGCCTCCACTAAATCGAAACCTGGGCGACCGCAATTAACTTTTTTGTCAAAATCTGCGAGAACAAAAATACGAGTTACAGCAGAAATCTCTAAAGATCTAAATAGGGAAGTTGAGCCCCTAGCTCTTGCATCATCTACGGCTGCCCGTAGTGGCATTTTGAAATGTAGTTGACGACTTGGAACTCAAAAATAAAATTTTTGAATAAAATCCTTATTAAAAAGTAGATTTGTTTGACACTTCTTAACATTGTTAAAATAAATTTCTACTGTTATCTTCGAAAGTTAGTGTGCACTCAAAAAAAAAAATATTGTAAAAACAGTTTAGAAAACCATATAATCTATCAAGGATCTAAAAAATCTTAGATGCGGCAACTTATAACCCGGGAACCCTGTTTGGAACTAATTATTAGGTAATTTTTTAGGTAACTTTACTAATTTTTTTTTTTGAGTGTATGAAAACCTTTAAGAGTCACTCCCTTCCTCTAAAGAGACTTCCAAAAGTCAAATAAAAAAAATCAGTCAAATCGGTCCAGCCGTTTGGCTGTAAATAATTTTGGCCAAAAAAAGGGTAAAATTTCCTATAGTGCACTGGAGTGATTTGGCTGAAATTTAATACGAGCCAGACCAGGGGAACTACAAATATATATGCCAAGCTTCAGCATACTCAGAATTGTCTTTCGGAAGTAAGCGTGTTTTTTATCTAGTAAATTCGCGAAAAACCCTTGCCTTAAACTCTTTTGCTCATAACTTTTGAACTACTGGACCGATTTCGCACGGATTGCAATACTAACCTGACCAGGTAAATGCCCAACATATACATATGCCAAACTTCAGGAGCCTCCGTAAAGTCTTTCAAAAGTTAGCGTGTTTTCAACAGACAGACGGACGGACGCACAGTGGGGAAAAATGGACTTTTTTTGTCCGATTTTGCCTACAGGTCGCAATTCTTAACCGATTTTAGTTTTTCTTCATTTGAATTTTATGATAATTTATGAGCAAATGAAATTTTGTCTGGCACTGGCTGGACTTAATATTAAGTTATATTAGTTTTAAGATTTGAATACTTATTGTTAGTTCACATAATTTTAGTGAAGATTCAATAAAATAAATGAATGAGAAAAAAAAAAAAAAAAAAAAAAAAATTTGAATTTTAGCTAATAAAATTCCTCATCGGTCTGTCATGGTGGATTTCTAAAAATCGTTTTTGTTTTATTTGAATAATTTTTTAAAGTTCAGAAAATATTATTTTTTTTAGAATTTTTGCTCTAAAAAAATTAATACTTAGCTAGGGGACGAATAAGCTGTATGGACAAAATTAAAGGTATTTGAACCCCTTATAAACGACATTAATAGAATTTGTTAATTTATTATTATTTTGGTTTTTATAAACATATGAAAACTTAAAAATGTTCACTTTTAAGTACCAATATTATTTTAAATAATGTACCAATTTCAATGAAATTTTTTTTAGATTAAAGCTTATCATTTTCTTAATCATTATTGGTAAACAAACTATTTTTGCAAAATTGTTTAACTCCTTTTTTCGAATTTACAATGTAGAAACTTTTTTTTTTTTTAAAACAGACTAAAAAATAATTTTAAAATTCCAAAAATCATAAGGTAAAATTTAAGCAAAAAATAAAATATTTTTTTAAAAAAATTTTGTATACCAATTATGACTAACCAAAACATAAGATTTAATCTTAAAAAGATTTCATTGAAATTGGTACATTACTTTTAAAGATATAGACTTTTAAAAGTGAAAATTCTTGAATTTTTGTCTGGTTGTAAAAACCAAAATAATAATATATGTTCAAATACTAATCACGTCGTTGATAAAGGCTTACAATACCTTTAATTTAGTCTATAAAGCATATTCGTCCCATGCCTAATACATTTTTTATTGCAAAAATACTGAAAAAATGAAGATTTTTTGAACTTTAGGAAAATATAAAAAGTAATCCAAAAATTTTTTTCAAAAATCCACCATGACAGATCGATTCGAAATTTTATAAGCTAAAATACAAAAAAAGAAAGACCAAAATCGGTTAAGAATTGCGACCTGTAGGCAAAATTGGACAAAAAAGCCCATTTTTCCCCACTGTGGGACGGTCAGACGATCTTAAAATCGATCGAGGATCATGGGGTCCTAGACCAATATTTCGAGGTATAAGAAACGGAATGACAAACTTATATATACCCTTTATCACTAGAGTGGAGGGTATAAAAAAGTGCAATTTTTAAAATTTAAAAAAATATAGAACGAATTGTGATCACATCTCGAATTATGGCTTAAAAGTTGCGTAATTTAGAGTAGAATTTTCAAACTTTTTTTTTAAAAATTTGAGGTTTCGAACTTTTTCAAAAAGTTGATTTTAATTTCTAAACGTTAAAAAATAAGTAACAATTACTTCGAATAATTTTTTCATAGTTTTTTTCTAAAACTACTTTTAAATACTAACAAAACGTTGTCCAACTTTTTTGAAGATATCTTTATTTTTACTGGTCAAAATTAATCAAAAATTTAAATTTTTTAATTTTTTTGAAAAAATTGCCCTTTTAAAAAATTGATTACTCAACAACAAAATGGTATAAAAATGGAAAATTTTAGAGCATGTTGCATTTAATACGTACTAAAACATATGAAAAAAAAATTAATCGAAGGGGGTTGGCTCTAAAAGTGAGTGATTGGCCTGGAATGTTCTTTATGGGGTCCTAGACTAATATTTCGAGGTGTTACAAACGGAATGACAAACTTATATATACCCTCTATCACTACATAGAGTGGAGGGTATAAAAAAAACCATTTGATTTCATTAAGTCTCTTAAGGTTAACATTGTGGAGGGTATTTAAAGATTCGGCACAGCCGAATATAGCTTTCTTACCTGTTTTATTATACAAACCTTTTACAGTCAATCATTCTATTGACAGTCAAGCATTCTATTCATTCAAATCCCTACAAACACTGTTTACACTGTGTTTTACTTGATTTTAAAAAATTAAAACACTATTAAATATTTCTTTTTACTAAACACATTTACATTTTATTTAAAAACAAAACTTTATTTGTAATATTTATTTAAGCAAAAAATTTAAAATATTATATCGTGAACCTATATTCAAAATATGCCAACTCAAATTTGACCGAAATGAGTTTCCGATGGAAAATAGCTCCCCTATGCAATACCCATCTGCGGTAAAAATTTCAGAGCAAAAACATAAATTTTTGTCGTTATACATCCATTTTTGTTATTCTGCTAACTCAAAGTACATATTTTTTTGGTGAAAATAAATGCCAACTCCCATTGTAAATTTCCAAAAATTTTTCAAAATTTTTTTTAAAAAAAATTAGACCACATATCTTATTGCATTTGCCTTTCTGAACACGAATGTGGTAAATATTTTGATATCTAATGCCTAGTTTTCGAGATATTGCCATTTTGAAAATATCGGTAAATAGTGTTTGCAAAAAAAAAAATTGCTTATATATATGTAACTTTCAAACTATTTATCAGATTGAAACATTATGAGTGGGGCAAATAAAGTCAATGATATAAGCTTTCAAAATAGCTAGTTTGGAGTGAGCCTTCTACAATAAAGCGTGAGTTACAGAGTGCCAAAGTTGACCACCCTGAGATTAAAAGGCTTTCGGAGCTAGTAACTTTTAAAAATATGCAAAGATTTTTATTTTTTTTTAGTTTTTTGCAATTACCGCACTAAGGAAAACAAAATCCAAAAAAAAAAAAAAATTATAAAAATTTTTCAAAAAAAAATTTATTTTTAGTTTCCGACAAAATATGCCAACTCTAAAAAATATTTGTTTTTTTGATATAGTAATAAATGCCATCTCAAAAAAATACGCAAACCAGTGCAAAATTTGAAATTTTTGGCATAGGTAAAAATTATTTAGAATATTTAAACCATCTTATGGAAGGTACATTGTTTATTTTTACAATAATATGCGAAATAACTAGTTTTTTAGCTCTCCTGAAAAGTTAGCTTTTTCGAGTTGGCATTTATTGAATATAGTTCGACGATATTTTCTTTTTTTAATTATATATGTTTTTTTTTCTACAACTATTTATTTTATTTTTTAGTTTTGACTAATTTTTGTTTTTTTTACATTTATATCGCATTTTTTGTTAATTTTTACAATAACTAACATTTAATAGATAAGTGTTTTATTTAATTTTTTTTTTTAATTTTGGTTGCCGCAAATAAAAAAAGAAAAACATTTAGAGATCGAATTCTTTCCTTTTGAAGATTTAACAAAAATCTACCGTAAAATTCAAATTAATAATGGAATTTCTAAATTGATTTTTTAATTCGTTTTATTATTCACTTTTATTGAGATCGTAAATATTAAAAAAAAATATAAAAAAAGAACTAATGACTTTTAAAATGTATAATTTTTTTGTTATAATTACAATTTAAATTTTATGTTTAATTTTTTGTTGTATTTGTTTAGTTGTTTAAATTATTTTCATACTTATATGGTTTGATTATTTTTAAAAATGTTTTATTTTTTATTTATTATTAATTGTTTAGTTTTGTTTTAAGTGTGATGTTTTTTTTTTTGTTTTCTTCAATATTTTTTTTTTTTTATAATTTCTTTAAGTGGCTACAACCATATTTGGTTTAATTTTCCATAATTCCCGTATTTTTAAAAAAATACTACAAAATAATTTAATAAATTATTAATAGGAATAAACAATTTTTTTTTTATTATTTTCTGTATATTTATAGTTTAGTAACAGACCCATGTTGTCCATATAAAGCGTTCTATAATGTTGAAATAATTTAATCATCCCTGAAAATAAAGAAAAAATAAATAAAAAAATTAGTAATATGAAATTTTAGTTTAATTAGATTTCGATTTAAAAAAAAAAAAAGTTATAAAAGAATGTTTGAGATAATCTTAAGGTATGGTGGGCCCTTGTGCACACAAGAATTTGGGACCCCGCTGAAAAGTAAACAAGTAAAATACTTAAGTTCGACTGCCCGAATCTATGAATACCCTCCACAATGCCCTTTTTAAGAGATAGTAAATTTTCTTATGTGAAAAAAAATTTAACAATTCTAATTAGAAAAATTTTATTTTCAGTAAAATGCTTTTTATACCCTACACCACACTGTGGTACAGGGTATAATGAGTTTGTGCTGATGTTTGTAACTACCCGAAATATTGGTCCTAGACCCACCTTTAAGTGTACCGATCGACTCAGAATCACTTTTTGAGTCGATTTAGCGATGTCCGTCCGTCTGTCTGTCCGTCCGTCTGTCCATGTAAACGGTGTTAACACGATACAGGTCGCAATTTTTAATCAATTGACTTGAAATTTGAAACTTAAGCCTCTCTTGGCCCAAGGACGAAGCCTATTGAAATAGGAAAAAACCGGTTTATATTTAGACCTAGCTCCCATACAAAGGTCCTCTTTAGTTTTGACTCAAATGACTCTAATAACCGTATTATACTAGGTATCTTTTTGAAATTTGGAAGGTAAACACAAATCACCATTGTCTTCACAAATCACTATTCCGAATTTCAAAGAAATCGGACCAGTTCTTCTTGTAGCCTCCATACAAACCACCTTCCCGATTTTCACATAAATGTCTCAAATTTCATGAAAATAGAAAATATTTAATTAAAATTTTGTTTGTGTATGTTAAACGCGTACTTAGATAACCTTATGAAACCTGATAATCATCGGACCAGTTTTGGACTCATTCCCCTTTTGAAAATTTCGCCCGATATTCAGTTAAAGCGGTTTATTGTCAACAAATAGAAGCCTATTTCACTCAAATTTGATTTGTGAGTGTTTTTTACACTTATTAAAGATTTGACAACATAAAGATCTAATCGGTCCATGGGACCCATTTTCCGGGAAAATCTGGTGTAGGGTATTGTATGGTCGGTCTTGACCTACTATAATTTTCTTACTTGTTTTTAGTAATTTTTGTGAAAAAAAATTACAATTTTTTTTTGGGTGCAAATATTTTTTCTAGTGTAATTTTTTTTTGTAAAAAAAATTTTAGTGACAAAAATACTTTGTAAAATATTTTTGTGGCTTACCAATCTTTTTAAATTTTGTTTTTCTGGTTTTCAACACATGAATCTAAGGTGAAACCAATCTGAAATTCACGGTTTTGCTAATAACTTCTGAACTACTAAACCGATTTTTCTGAAATTCAATATTAACCAGATTCAATACCAACCAGATCAATGCCAATCAAATCAGCAGCCTCAGAAATGTTTTTCGAAAGTTAGCGTGTTTTTTATCTCGTAAATTCGCGAAAAACCCTTGACGAAATTAACTATTTTGCTTTTAACTGGACCGATTTTGCTGAATTGCAATACCAGTCTGATCAGGTGAATGACTAACAAAGTCTTTCAAAAGTTAAGCATGTTTTCAACAGACAGACAGACGGACGGACGGACGGACGGACATCGCATGATCGTCTTAAGATCGGTAGAGGATCATGAATTTATACTCTCTTTTAGACCTCACTCACTTTTAGACCATGTTTTAGTACTTATTAAATGCAACTTGGACACCAAATTTCAGCCTTTTATTTCAAGATGGTGTTGAGTAATCTATTTTTCAAAATGGCAATTTTTTCAAAAAAATTAAAAAAATAAAATTTTCAAATAATTTTGACCACTTAAAAGTATAGATATCTTAAAAAAGTTGGACAACGTTTTGTTGGTATTTAAATTTAGTTTTAGAAAAAAATATTTAAAAAATTATTCGAAGTAATTATCACTTATTTTTTAACGTTTAAAAATTAAAATCGACTTTTTGAAAAAGTCCGAAACCTTCGATTTTTTGGTAAAAAACTATAAAAGTTCTACTCTAAATTACGCAACTTTTAAGCCATAATTCGAGATGTGATCACAATTCTTTCTATTTTTTTTTGAATTTTTAAAATTGCACCTTTTATTTTTTGGCTCTGATTTATTTTTATTTTATGCCCAAAAATAAATAAATTGGTAGATACTGACCGTAACTTACCCTAGATATATTCATTTTGAGTTAAAAATACGTCTCACAAAAATTTAGGACGATCGGAAATGGGTAAGGCGTTCCGCAGGGGCCTTGAAGTTTAGAAAACGGATTACAAGGAAAATATGAATTTTTTTCTGTTTTCCCAATTTATTTGGTATTTTAAGTTAAGTTTAAATTCAAGTGGTTACAGAGTTATAATGCGGAGTAAAATGCCTCTCTAATAAGGTATCAAAAACCAAAATCGGTTGAAAATCAGCCAAGTTATTACAACTTCCCCAGGCATCTAACGTATGGCAGACCACTTGATTAAGCAATACAATCCGAGTTTTGAAATTCATTGAAATTTTCTACTGTAATAACATTTTTTTATTCTTCAAGTTCAAATGTTTTTAGATGACAAGTATTTTTCATATTGTGTTTTGCTAACATGTTTTAAATTAATGCTAAAAATTTTATAAAATTTTTTTTTGTTTTAAAATTTGGAAAAACCAAAAAATTATTACATTGAAACATGAATAATGAAAAAAATATATTACAGTAGAAAATTTCAATAAATTTAAAAAAAGGGACTCGTATTCTTTAATCAAGTGGTATGACACACGCTAGGAAGTTGTAATAACCTGGGGAAGTTGTAATAACTTGGCTGCTTTTCAACCGATTTTAGTTTTTATGCATTTTACTCCACATCATAATTCTGTAATCACTTGAATTTAAACTTAACTTAAAATACCAAAAAAATTGCGAAAACAGAAAAAAATTCATATTTTTTCCTTGTAATCCGTTTTCTAAACTTCAAGGCTCATGCGGAACGCCTTACCTATGTCCGAACGTTCTTAAATTTTGTGAGGCGTATTTTTACCTCTAAATGAATATTTCTAAGGTAAGTTAGGGTCAGTCTCTACCAATTTAATTTTTTTGGAGCACCATATAAAATAAATTAGAGTCAAAAAATAAGAGGTGCAATTTTCAAAATTAAAAAAAAAAATAGAAAAAATTGCGATCACATCTCGAATTATGGCTTAAAAGTTGCGTAATTTAGATTAAAACTTTTAGACGTTTTTAAAAAAAAATCTAAGGTTTCGGACTTTTTCAAAAAGTCGATTTTAATTTTTAAACGTCAAAAAAAAGGTGATAATTACTTCGAATAATTTTTTTATGTTTTTTTTCTAAAACTAAATTTAAATACCAACAAAACGTTATCCAACTTTTTTTAAGATATCTATATTTTTAACTGGTCAAAATTAATTGAAAATTAAAATTTTTTAATTTTTTTGAAAAATCGCCTTTTTGAAAAATCGCCATTTTGAAAAATTGATTACTCAACACCATCTTCAAATAAGAGTGAAATTTGGTGTCCAAGTGCATTTAATAAGTACTAAAACATATCCAAAAATAAAATAAATCGAAAGGGGTCGGGTCTAAAAGTGAGTGATTTGGCCTGGAATGCCCCATATATATTAAAGTATGTTTAAGATATGTTTAAGATAATCAGGGCGTTTAAAGGTATGGCGGGGCCAACTGAAAGGTAAAAAGTCGCATGAAAAAAATTTTTTTTTTGTTATGATTTTATATTAATTACACTGCGGAACACTAAAAAATAAACAAGAGTTACGACCATCATTTCTAATTATTTCGGACATGCTGATTCGAATGGCGTACTCCGTTTTTCGATGTATGGTACAGTTTTCTTGCAAAATGTCGTTAAAGATTTGCTGATTTCGAGCCAGTTTTTCAACAAAAAAATTTGCAAAGTAAATGGTTTATAAATTTTATGACATGGAAAACAAAGATATGACTTGTAGCAACATTTCTTATGCAAATTTGGTTTAAAGCTTTTCAATTTAAGCCCTTAAATTCGCGAATTTCTTCATTTTTTAAGGTTTTCGCGAAATTAACAGCCAAATTGGTCTTTGATAAAAACTTGCTTTTAATGAATCAAAACTGCATCCCTAACAATACGAATAGTGGACAAAAACAATACGAATAGTGGACCAACATGATGAAAATCGCGAAAAACCGTTTTTTTGTATATGCCAGCATCACTTTACGAGATAATTTAAGGTTCCATCTTTTAGTATATAATGTGGGAACCTTAAACAACTAACTGACCAAAAATTCGGCAAAAAAAGTTTTCATTTGCAAAAGTTATCTTAACAAAAACTAGTATTTCAGTGTTTGTGATACAATAATTGTAGTTTTTGTTAAGATAACTTTTGCAAATGAAAACTTTTTTGGACAAATTTTGGGTCAGTTCATTGTTTGAGGTTCCCACATTATATACTAAAAGATGAAGCTTCAAATCTCCTAAAGTGATGCTGCCATATACAAAAAAACGGTTTTTCACGATTTTCATCATGATGGTCCATATAACATAGATGTTTTTTTTCAACTATTCGTAGTGTCATGGACGCCTTTATGATCCACAAAGTTCAAGTTTTTTTATCAGAGACCAATTTAGCGGTTAATTTCGCGAAAACTTAAAAAAATTAAGAAATCCGGGAATTTAAGGGCTTAAGATGAAAAGCTTTAAACCAAATTTATATTAGAAATATTGCTACAAGTTATATCTTTGTTTTCCATGCCATAAAATTTAAAAACCATTAGCTTTGGATTTTTTTTGTTAAAAAAGCAGCTGAAAATCAGCCAATCTTTAATGACATATTACAAGAAAACTGTACCATACATCGAAAAACGGAGTACGCCATTCGATTCAGCATGTCCGAAATATATTGAAATGATGGTCGTACCTCTTGTTTTCTAAAATAGTGGTTAGTTTTGTCACGCAGTGTTATGATTAATTAATTTTTTAAGAACCAGAACCTAAAAAAAAAAATTGAGTATGGTTATTCTAGTTCAAGGTAATTTTTCTTTGTTATTTGAAACCATTATATTTTTATGGACTAATTTGATTTTAATCTGAGAATTTTTCTACGAGGAAAACGAATTTTTCTATAAGAAAAAAGTCTAAGAATCTAAACATTTTCTATACGAAAATATGTCTCAGAATTTGAGACTTTATATTTACAAAAACAAATCTAAGACTTTTTCTATACATAATACATCTCAGAATTTTTCTGTCATAACCCCCATTTATATCATGTGGACTAAGTTTATAGCCATTTTGGTCATAATCCTTGTTTTTTGCAGAGAGGGTTGATTTAATGCAAGGAATTTGTAATCCCAAAGCCCGACCGAAGAACTTGTCAGACAAAAACAAGTAAAAAAGTTAAATTCGTCTAGGCCGAACCTATAAATACCCTCCACAATGGCCTTTTTAAGTGCTGGAGAAATTTTCTAACGTGAACAAAATTAACAATTTTGATTGGAAATATTTTTTTTTTTTGAGTAAAAAACTTTTTTTTAGACATTTTTGTGAAAAAAAAATTTTTTATTGTAATATTTTTTTTTAGTGTATTTTTTTAGTGTAAACATATTTTTGGGTGACAAAAATACGTTGTTACCTATTTTTGTGACTTACCAATGTTTTTAAAACTTGTTTAACGGGTTTTCAACACGTGACTTTAAGGTGAAACCAATCTGAAATTCACGGTTTTGCTAATAACTTCTGAACTACTAAACCGATTTTTCTGAAATTCAATATTAACCAGATTCAATACCAACCAGATCAATACCAATCAGATCAGCAGAATCAGAACTGTCTTTCGAAAGTTCACTATTTGCTTATAACTGGACGGATTTTGGACCGATTTTGCTGAATTGCAATACCAATCTGATCAGGTGAATGACTAACGAAGTCTTTCAAAAGTTAAGCATGTTTTCAACAGACAGACAGACGGACCGGCGGACGGACATCGCTAGATCGTCTTAAAATCGGTCGAGGATCATGAATATATATTGGGCATTCCATATGAAATCGGACACTTTGAAATTTTTTTTTTTTAGATTTTCCCAATTTGTGTACAGTTTTTAATAGCCTTCGAAAACTCCTTCATGGTAAATTTTCAGATTTTTTTGATGACCCGTTCAAAAGATATCAAATTTTTAAAAATTGGTAGTTTGTTCCTTTACTCAAACTTTTTTTACTCATAACTTCTTCAATAATGGCACAAATTTTAATTGTTTTTTTTTTTCAAAATTTTTGTTTTTTTTACTTAGTTAAAAAAAAAAAAATCCCAAAAAATTCTTAAAAGCGCTCTAGTATGCGATTTAATACTTAAATCTCATTTTTAAAAATGGTTTTACTTTTCGATTTTTTTGTGTAAAACTTCTATCAATTCTACAAATTTTTGGCCCAGGAGGATCGTGGGATAACGATTATTACTATTTTTTTAAATTTTTTTAAAAAAATTTATTGTAATTTTCCAATCTTAAAATCATTTCTACTGCTCCAATGGTGCGTCATAGAGGGGTCATTTATAAGACCGACCCCCATTAATTTTTTCGTCTTAATATTTCTTTGGAACAAACTAATACCCTATCTCCAATTTCTAAGGGGACTCCCACACAAAACGACATTTTTTAAAATTTGCTCCAACCGCTCTAACTGCCCTAATAGTGCCCTTAGAGAACCAAAATGTTTGACCGACCCACAATATTTTTTTAGTCTAAACATTTTCTCTGAACACACCTACCCCCTATCATTAACTGTTAAGGCGGTCCTCATACAATTTTTTTTATTTTTTGTAAATTTGTTTTATTTAATCAGCTTCTACCGGTCCAATGGTGCGTCCGAGAGGGGTCATTAGTGAGACCGACCCCCATTTATTTTTGCCCTACAAAATTTTTTTAAAACATACCTACGCCCTATCTCCACTCCCTAAGTAGGCTTCCATTTAAAATTACATTTTTATAAAATTTGCTCCAACTGTTATTTGTATGGGAGCCTACTTAGGGAGTGGAGATAGGGCGTAGGTATGTTTTAAAAAAATGTTGTAGGGTAAAAATAAATGGGGGTCGGTATCACTAATGACCCCTCTCGGACGCACCATTAGACCGGTAGAAGCTGATTAAATAAAACAAATTTACAAAAAATAAAAAAAAATTATGGGGACCGCCTTAACAATTAGAGATAGAGGGTAGGTGTGTTCAGAGAAAATGTTTGGACTAAAAAAATATTGTGAGTCTGTCATACATTTTGTTGCTCTAAGGGCACTATTAGGGCAGCTAGAGCGGTTGGAGCACATTTTAAAAAATGCCGTTTTGTGTGGGAGCCCCCTTAGAAATTGGAGATAGGGTATTAGTTTGTTCCAAAGAAGTGTTAAGACGTAAAAATTAATGGGGGTCGGTCTTATAAATGACCCCTCTATGACGCACCATTGGAGCAGTAGAAATGATTTTAAGATAGGAAAATTACAATAAAATTTTTTCAAAAAATTTTAAGAAATAGTAATAATCGTTATCCCTCGATCCTCCTGGGCAAAAAATTTGTAGAATCGATAGAAGTTTTACACAAAAAAATTTCAAAAAAATCGAAGAGTACAAACATTTTCAAAAATGAGATTTAAATTTTAAAACTTCAAAATCGCATACTAAAGCGCTTTTAAGATTTTTTTGTGAGTCGGTCATACCCAGCAAAATGTTTGATTCCAAAGAATCGATTGTGGAATCAACTAAACTACCCTGCAATCGATTCTACTATGCATTGCATCATCGATGATTTTTGTTTGAGATTGTCACGAAAGCAATGCATCCTTTTCCTTCAAACTAGAACACTTATCTGTTCTACGGAATCTATTCTAGAATATGTTTCATATAATGGTACAGGAATGGATTCCGCGATTTTTAAAAGGTTACATATCTGTTCCATGTAATGTATTAAGGAACTAGGGAATAATTAAATCAAATTATTTTTTTTTTACATTTTTTTTTATTTTATTTTTTTTCTTCTATACAAAAATTTTAAAATTTCATGCATAAGTACATATTTATTTAAAATTATTTTATCACAATAATCTTCTATAGAAAAAATGTCTTAGAATCTGAAACTTTTCTATAGGAAAAACGTCTTAGAATCCCAGCCCTTTTCTTTAGGAAAAACGTCTAAGAATCTGAGACTTTTTCTATAGAGAAAATGTCCCAGAATCTGAGACTTTTTCTATAGGAAAAATGTCTTTTTCTATAGGAAAAATGTCTCAGAATCTAAGGCTTTTTTCTATAAAAAAATGTCTTAGAATCTAAGACTTTTTCTATAGGAAAAAGGTCTCAGAATCTGAGACTTTTTCTATAGGAAAAATGTCTCAGAGTTTGAGACTTTTTTCTATAAGGAAAAATGTCTCAGAATCTGAGACATTTTCTATAGGAAAAATGTCTCAGAACCTCAGACTTTTTCTATAGGAACAATGTGTCAGAATCTCAGACTTTTTCTACAGGAAAATTGTCTGAGAATCTGAGACTTTTCTATAGGAAAAATGTCTTAGAATCTGAGACTTTTTCTATAGGAAATATGTCTCTGAATTTGAGACTTTTTATATATGAAAAATGTTTCGAATCTGAGACTTTTTCTAAAGGAAAAGTCTCTACAACATTTTTATTTTAGAAAAATTATATAATTTTTATATCAAATCAATTTTTATATCAAAAATTGTGTAAAACTGTGGATACATACTTCAATCCTGATCAAACTTGAAATATTAATAGGTTAACCCACGCTCCTGGTTTTATTACAACAGCCGGCAGCATCAGTGCTCCCAAACTACAGCTTAAAAGCTCAACATACGTATATTTTTACATCCTCACTTTTTTGGAATCTGAAAGCAACAATAAACAAAATTATAAGTACTACGTTAACCAAAATATGTTCATAATAATTAAGACGTATACTTACGTTATTTCCACCAATTATCCGCCAAATATATCCAGAATGTATTAAAAAGCACAATAAGTGCTGCGAAAATCCAAAAATTTGTCTACAAAAAGTTAACAAATAAATTGTTTGTTTTTATAAATTTAATTTTTCTGTTTGACACTTTTTCAGTGTTGCCACCTCATGTGTAATTACACATATCATGTGTAATTTTTTTTTTCATGTGTAGCCCATGTGTAATTGTCTGCATGTGTAATTCATGTGTAATTTGAAATTTTTACTTTTTGGATAATTTTTTTCATAATTTGTTTTAACAAAACTTTTAGCAGATTTTTCTGCAGAAATGGATATTTTAACGAAATTCTCTGTCATTCAGTTTTAAAAAATAACAGAAGTTTTTTAATTATTTTGCTGATTCTGTTTGCTGAGTTTACAAAAATATTTTTGGGAACATTTCAGATAATTTAAAATTTTACAGAATTTTAAAAATTGTCAAAATTAAAAAATAGCAGACTATTTTGCTAATTTTACAAAAATACTTAGTTATCATTAGTATTTTTCTAAATTTTATTTAAAAAAAAATTGACGATTTGAACAAAAAGAAAAAATACAACAAATTGTTTCTGTGAAATAAGCAACATTTTCTGCCGTTTTTTTGTCTTTAAAATTTAGCAATATTTTCGTTTATGTTTATGCTAAAAATTTTTTTGAGCAAATTTTATGCTGAAATCAATATATTTTTTAGCTGTTTTTCAGATTTTCTATTGATTTGACTTAGATTATCCAGACAGAAATTTCGCAAAAAAATATAAATCGTAGGTTTTTTGGGCAGTAAAAACCAGACTTTGGTTAACCGTTATATTTTGAAAATTAAAAAAAAAAAACGTTATTAAAAAAAGCATGTGTAATTTCATGTGTAATTTTGGCATGATCCATGTGTAATTCGCGATTTCATGTGTAATTTCGGCATGACCCATGTGTAATTTACGATGTTGTTGGTGGTAACACTGCACTTTTTTCAAAAATTATAAGTTTTTTTATCGATTCCGTGGAAACAGTAGAGGAATGGAGTAACATTACTGGGGAATTTATTCTAGAATACATTGACAAAGAAACGATTCCAAAAAATTTTGCTGGGTACATTTTGTTGCTCTAAGGGCACTATTAGGGCAGCTAGAGCGGTTGGAGCACATTTTAAAAAATGCCGTTTTGTGTGGGAGCCCCCTTAGAAATTGGAGATAGGGTATTACTTAGTTTGTTCCAAAGAAGTGTTAAGACGTAAAAATTAATGGGGGTCGGTCTTATAAATGACCCCTCTATGACGCACCATTGGAGCAGTAGAAATGATTTTAAGATAGGAAAATTACAATAAAATTTTTTCAAAAAATTTTAAGAAATAGTAATAATCGTTATCCCTCGATCCTCCTGGGCAAAAAATTTGTAGAATCGATAGAAGTTTTACACAAAAAAATTTCAAATAAATCGAAGAGTACAAACATTTTCAAAAATGAGATTTAAATTTTAAAACTTCAAAATCGCATACTAAAGCGCTTTTAAGATTTTTTTGCGACTTTTTTTTAAAAAGTACGCAAAAAAACAAAAATTTTGAGAAAAAAAAAAATTGAAATTTGGACCATTATTGAAGAAGTTATGAGTAAAAGAAGTTTGAGTAAAGGAACAAACTACCAATTTTTAAAAATTCGATATCTTTTGAACGGGTCATCAAAAAAATCTTAAAATTTACCACGAAGGAGTTTTCGAAGGCTTCAAAAAACTGTAAACAAATTGGGAAAATCTAAAAAAAAAAATTATTCAAAGTGTCCGATTTCACATGGAATGCCCCATATACTTTACGGGGTCCTAGACCAATACTTAGAGGTATTACAAACGGAATGAGTAAAGTGGATATAATCCCGGTAATGGGGATTATGGCCACTCGTTACGTGGTCATTATCCCCATAAATCTGGGAATTATGTCCATTTTTTATTGGGATTATGCCCGAATTTTTTCGGTCATAATCCCCATAATGGTTGTGGGGACTATGTCCGTGGGGATTACATGTAACCTTTTCTGAATCTGAGAATTTCTCTATACGAGAAATGTTTCAGAATCTGAGAATTTTTCTATACGAAATAGTCTCAGAATCTGAGAGGTTTTCTATACAAAAAATGTCTCAGAATCTGAGAATTATTCTATATGAAAAATGTCTCAGAATCTGAGAATTTTTCTAAAAGAAAATTTGAGAATTTTTCTATACGAAAAATGTCTCACAATCTGAAAATTTTTCTATACGAAAAATAGATCTGAAAAATTTTCTATACGAAAATTGTCTCAGGATGTGAGAAGTTTTTTTAACCAAAAATGTCTCACAATCAATCTTTCAATCTTTATGCAAAATGTCTCAGAGTCTGAGAATTTTTACATCCAAAAATTTTTCTAAACGAAAAATCTCTCAGAATCTGAAAATTTTTTTATACGATAAATGTTTCAGAATTTTTCTATACGAAAATGTCTCAGAATCTTAGATTTTTTTATACGAAAAATTTCTCAGAATCTGAAAATTTTTCTATACGAAAAATGTCTCAGAGTCTGAGAATTTTTCTATTCGAAAATTTTGCTAAACGAAAAATGTCTCAGAATCTGAAAATTTTTCTATACAAGAAATGTTTCAGAATCTGAAAATTTTTCTGTACAAGAAATGTCGCAGAATCTGAAAAATATTCCATACAAGAAATGTCTCAGAATCTGAAAATTTTTCTATACGAAAAATGTCTCAGAATCTGAGAATTTTTCTATACCAGAAATGTATCAGAATCTTAGAATTTTTCTATACGAAAAATTTCTCAGAATCTTAGAATTTTTCTATACGAAAAATTTCTCAGAATCTTAGAATTTTTCTATACGAAAAATTTCTCAGAATCTGAGAATTTTTCTATACGAAAAATGTCTCTGAATCTGACAAGGGAAGTATCTCAACCCTTATGAACCGATTTGCCTGAAACTTAAAATATATATCAAAGGGACAATTTTAAGGTTGGGGTGTCTCGGCTTATCGGCCATATCGGGGATTTAGGGGTTCAAAACATGGGTCAAAAAATGGCGAAAAAATATTTTTTTGGATTTTTCAGCCATTTCTTTTTAAGAAACTATATGATGTTTTCATATGAAAAGAAAGGTTTTTTTAATGCCTATCCAATGGTGGTATAACCTTGTAAAAATTTGGCTTCTTTAAATATTTTTTTCAGGAAAATGTGTAAATTTTGGGGGGTACTTATGTGAAGACATAGACCTACGATATCCATATGGATAAGAAAAAATCTTCATTAAATTTAAGTCGACCAGTATTTTTGCCCTAGATGATGTTCCTATTAGTTCGGAAGTTATCAAAATTTTCCAGAAGGTCCACATGGTTCATAACGAACTTTTTAAACACCGATATGGCCGATAAGCCGAGACACCCCAACCTTAAAATCGTCTCTTTAATATATATTTTAAGTTTCAGGCAAATCGGTTCATAAGGGTTGAGATACTTCCCTTGTGAGAACTTTCTATACAAAAAAATGTCTCTAATTTTTCTATACAAAAAATGTCTCAGAATCTGAGATTTTTCTTAAGGAAAAATGTCTCAGAATCTAAACATTTTTCTATATGAAAGATGTCTCAGAATTTGAATTTATTTTATACGAAAAATGTCTCGCAATCTAGAAATTTTTCTATACGAAAAATGTCCCAGAAACTATGACTTTTTTTATTCGAAAAATGCCCCCCTAAAAAATCTCTACGAATCTGATTTTCAATATGAAAAATGTTTCTGAAAATTTGTTTATACAAAAACTGTTTCAGAGTCTAAAACTATTTTTTCTGTATGAAAAATTTGATTTTCAGAATCTAAAAATTTTTCTATACGAAAAATGTTTCAGAATTTGAGAATTTTTTCTATACGTATAATGTCTTAGAATCTGATAATTTTTCTATGGGAAAAATTTCTCCGCATCTGATAATTTTTCTATACAAAAAAATGCCTCACAGATTTATTATTATTTTGAGTGCGTCAGATTCTTTTTTGACATTTCAATTTCTTAATTATTTATAAATCAAACGATAAAGTACTTACGAATTTCAAAAAAAAAAAATATTCTTTGATATAAAAACATAAATCTTTCTCAAAGAACCATAACAAAATTAAATGTCTAATATTACACAAAATAACTAAATGATTTTTGTATACATTTTTATTTATATTCTTTCTGTTAAAATCTTTTGAAACTGAAAATATAATTTGATGGGTCTATAAAAAAAATGTTCATACGAAATGTTTATGATGACTGTAACATATTTTGTCACCCAAAAATAAATTAAATCAACAATTAAACTGCAAACACAAAGAGACCAAAAAAAAAAACAACACTTTGGAAAAAAATTGTATCCAAAAATCAACACAAAAAGTACAATTCACTTCAAAAATCATTAAGTCTGCATAAAAAAAAATATTTTTTTTTTATAAAGAAAAGAGTTTTTGAAATGTTTTTATAGCTCTTGATGTATAAATTTACAATACAATACAGTAGAGCTAAAAGTATGTTTGCGGTCGTCTATTACTATAATATTTATGGTGGTCGTAATTTCCTGTATGTATGGAAGCATATTGGTACCATATTATGTATAAGTATTAGTGAAAGGAATTGTTTAGTTTTAATTATGCGTGTCCACTTTAAAAATGTTGCTGTCAATTGTAAACAAAATAATCTTATGAAAATTCTATGTCGTAGATTCCAAGGAAGGAATATTTAAAAAAGTTTTACATTTAATTAAAAAGAGTTTCTTCTAGTTCGAGATAAAATTTATGTTCGACATTATGAATTAACATAACAAGTACTTATGTTAACTCTACTTTCTTTATTAGTCTATTCTCCTAATAAATACTCATAGAGTTTCTGCTGTCAAAAATTTTGAACATTTTTAGGAATAAATTGACGATCTTTTCGGGAATTTTTCAATGTCCCCATTACACCGTCCAACAAATTGCAACTTTTGGCTGTGCACATGAACCGGACCCGAAAATTCGGAAAGTTGAAAAAGTTTTCACAATAGAAAAAAATTATGTTATTCAGAAAGTGTGGTTGAAAAAAAACACCCGTGTCTCTCAGGTTTTCGCCATCAATTCGCGTATTCGCGAAAAACGCTAAAAAAATTTTTTTTTGCACTGTTAAAAAAAAAAAAATTGGGTTTAAATCTAAGCGTTTTTGTCCCAGTTATTTCATATCAATTCGCAAATTTGTAAAAAAAATATTTTGTTCTTTTTAGCACACTCGCAAAATTTCAAGTAGAGTTAAAAAGAAATTTCCCATGTATCAGAGTTTTTCCAGCTAATTTAATTTTAATTTAAAAAAAATTAGGTGAATATTTTATTTTTAGTCCCACTTTTCGAATGTAGTAAATTTTTTTTAAGTGTGCAAAAAAATGCATTTTCGCGAAAACGCGAATAGATACATACTACATTGGGAGACACGAGAATTTTAGTTTTAGCAATTTTTGTATAAGGACCGTAATTCTACTGTAAATCATGTATATTTATTAGAGATGGAAACATGAGCAGATTTGAGCGTGATACACGTGAATCACGCGTGATTGTGACTGATTTCAATTTTACTCTTGTGATTGTGAGTGAGTGTGAGTGGAGAAAAAAATTGCGTGAGTGAGTGTGCGTGAGTCGTTTTTTTTGCGTGAGTTTGCGTGAATTATTTTCTCTTTATATTTCCTATTGTACCAAAAAAGCAACAAAAAAATTTAAAATTTGGCTTAATTTATGATTTTGTCCCAAAAAAAACCAAAAAAAAAATGTAAAATTTCGCTGAACTGTAAATTTTGCTGAAAATTTTTTAACGATTTTTGAAATTATAGTTTTTGAAATTTTCGTGAGTGTGACTCAATGTGAGTGTGAGTGAAGCTTGCGTGAGTGCACGTGAGTGTGAGTTGTTTTAAATTTACTCACGTGATTGTGAGTGAGTGTGAGTAGAAAAAATATGCTCGAGAGTGAGTGTGCGTGATTCAAAAATTCCTGTCGTGAGCGTGAGTGAGTGTGAGTCAAAAATCACTCACGCGCCCATCTCTAACATTTATGTTTTATATTTATAAAAAATAATGCAATACATTTTTTCAAAATTGCATTTTTCGTGAATTAATATGGAAAAACTAGAACAATATTTTATTTTAAGCCCTATTTTCGAAATGCACTAAATTTTTTCAAGTGTGTAAAAAAAAATGCATTTTCGCGAAAACGCGAATTGATATAGAAAACCGGGAAACACAAGAATGTTATTTTGAGCCCCACTTTCTGAAAAGCGAACTTTTTTTTTACATGTAATTTTTTTTTTTTTGCGTTTTTCGCGAAAACGCGAATTGATCTAGAAAAACTGGGAGACACGGGTACTTTTTTTTTTTTGCCCTACTTTCAGAATTTTCAGGTCCGGTCCATGTGTACAAAAGTGTGTCGGACGGTGTTATCAGAATTCTTTTGAAAAGTAGGTGATACTGTTAGTGTACAAACATCAAATATTCATACTCTAAATTATTTCAAGTTATTTATTTTTTTTTTAACTTTTCTAATTTTTTTTTTTTGATTTTTGCTAAATTCTAAATCGTTTTGAAATTTTTCTAACTTTTTAAACATATTTGAATTTGTCTAAAATTTTTTTTTTTAAATTTTTTTTTCTGAAACTTTCTAAAATTTTCAAAACTTTTCCAATAATTTTTTTAAAATTTTTCTGATTTTTCCAGGTTTTTTTTTATTTCTCTTTTAAGTCTAAGGAGAATTTCAGATTCTTTTAAAATTTTCAAAATTTTTTTCAAATTTTCTGATTTTTTCAAAACATTATTTTTTTATAAACATTTCTGGATTTTCACTGAATCTTAAGAGCGATTTTTCAGTGCTACCAACTAGCGCTCCAAACTGTGACATCGCCTTAGGGAATCATGCTATAACTCAGGTGGTTTAGATGCGCTCCTTGACTAGGGATTCCTTTCCAAGAAGCTGCTGTATGTTTAGCAAAATTTCTGCACAGAAAAAAATAAAAAAAACTTTTAAGTAAATTTTTAATACTATTGAGTAAAAAATTACTCAATTTTGCACCAGTAAACGATTTAATAGTATTGAGTAAATTTTTAATAAAAATTTATTAAATGTTTGAAAAAAAATTTGAGTAAATTTTTAATTGACACAATTAAACATTTAATCAACATTTATCTACTTATTTTTTTTAAAAGTTTAAAAAAGTTTTAAATTTTTTTACAAAAAAAAAACAAAAAACTTGTATTTTCAATCTTTACCAAACATATTTATGTCTCAAAAATATAGGAAAACTTTATTAAGACGATTACAAACTTTCATATACATACACAAAAAACTATAAACTAAACGAGAATTAAAAAAACTATGAGAATTAAAAAAAAAAATATTAAATTTTTATTAAATTACACCGCTCAACAAATCGAAGGTTTTTGACTCCGGTTTAAAGTTTAATACAAAATTCTTAAAGATTTTGACTCGCTGATTCCAAATCTGTGCTCTAAATTTTTCCATCACATCTAGAATTTTAATTATTCGCGGTTGAAAATGCGAAAAAACGCGATTTTTGCATTTTTTGAAAGCCTGCACAGCAGCCACTGGGTGGAATAAAAATCTGGTATAAAGCGTTAGAGTAGAATTGAACTATGATCTCAAATATATGATCAAAAAAATTTTAAGTTGTTGCACTATTATTGTCCAAACATGTATTTTAAAAAAACACAATGAAAAAAATTAGAAAAAGCACCATTTTTAAAAGGCTCTAAAACAAAAACCAGATGATCAATCTTTACTGTGATGAGCTCAAAATTTAGTCAAAAGTTAATTTTTTCTTATAGTCGTTTAAACCCATTAAAGATATCTTCCGGTTTATAAGAAAAATAACACAGAAAACTTAAATTTGTAAAATATTTATTTGTTTTAGTTTTTCTCTGAAAAATATCAAAATAAACTAAGGTTAATGATAATTTTAACGGAGTCATTTTTAAACGCAATTATAACCCAACCAAACGCAATAATTAGGAAAAAATTGTTTTCTGTGTTGGAGATCAAAGACAAATTATACTTTTGCGCTTTATACCAGATTTGTATTCCACTGAATGGCTGCTGTGCAGGCTTTCAAATAATGCAAAATCGTAATTTTTCGCATTTTCAACCATGAATAACTAAAAATGTGGACGTGATGGAAAAATTGGGAGATCAAAGTCTACTAAAATTGATCACCAGAATTCAAACAGGAAAATGAGTATTGAGCGGTGTTATTTACTTAAATTGTTTTTAAAATTTTTAAGTAAATTTTTTATTGCGTCAATTAAAAAATTACTCAATTTTTGTTTTTAAATTTAAACAAGTGATTACTCAAATTTGTTTCATTCATATTTTTTTCTGTGTGCTGAGTTATTGTATGTAAAATATTTGGAACCTTTCTGATTTTTGTAGACATTTTCCAAGTATTTCTTAATTTTTCTTGTACGTGTTTATTTTCAAAAAATTTTGAATTTTCCTAATTTTTGTAAAAAAAAAAATAATATTCTTTTCTTAACCTTTCTGAATTTTCCAACATTTTTCTGAATTTTTCTAAAACTTTGTAATATTCCAAAAATTTTTGTGTACTGTTCAGTTTTTTATACTCTACACCACAGTGTGATACAGGATATAATGAGTTTGTGCTGATGTTCGTAACTACCCGAAATATTGTTCCTTGACTAACCTTCAAGTAGACCGATGAACTTTTTGATTCGATGTAGTAATGTCCGTTTGACCGTCCGTATGTCCGTCCGTCTGCCCATGTAAACGGTTTAAGCACGATACAGGTCGCAATTTTCAATCAATTGACTTGAAATTTGATACTTAAGCAACTTTTGGCCCAAGGACGAAGCCAATTAAAATTGGAAAAAATCGGTCCAAGTAAAGATCTAGTCCCCATACAAACGGCCCATTTGAATTTGGAGTAAATGACTCTAGTTTTACTGCATAAATTTATTGGAAAATGTTTAAAAGAAATAAAAATTGTAAAGAAGCACTAAAGGCACTAACGAAAAATTGAAAAAGCACCAAGTTAGTTATTTTTCTTAGGAACAATTTTTGACATTTTGAGGCATAAAAAAGCACCATAATAGTGCCAAAAGTACTTAGTTGGCATTACTGGTCTAAAATATTGCACTTTTCCTAGATTTTCGTGGAATGCACGATATACCATGTCGTTCTTATTCATTTAAATGGTGAAAAAAAAGTTTACTTTAAAGTAGTTTTTATGACCAAGAAATAAATTATTTTATTTTGTTGACAAGAAATATAAAAATTCTAGAAGAAGTAAAATTACTTGAAGTCTGTGGTGTGATCTCAGTACATATATGTAAGTAGTATGCAAACAGGGACGTATTTAATGTGGTTTCTAATATGGCAGAAAATATGCTTCTTCATGCTTTTCACACGTACGAATTGAAATTTTTTCGTTTTGTTAGGAAAATGTTAATCATTTGCAACAATTCTCATTCAAAACAATATTTTCTCTTCATTTTGTTAAAAAAAAAAAATATTTTTGTTTTATTTAATTAAATTTATAGTTTATTTTGCTTTATTTAACGTTTTATGTAGTTGAAAAGAGCGATAGATTGTTGAAAAGCTTTTTTTGTTCTCGTGAGATTTATTGTTGTTCACAGAAAGAATTGAAAACGAAAATCAATCAACAAAAACGCGGATTCAATTATTTTTTTAATTGAAACTCCTCCGATAAAGAAAATTGTTATATCAATCATCAAATTGTAGGTGATAAATTGATTTTTTTTTTTCAATTAATCACTTTTTCGATTTAGACCAAAAATTTAATCAATTTTGTATTTAAAGTCAATTAAAATAATGATTGATTTAACAAATGAATTTCAAGCTTATGGAAAAATTATGAAGAAATTCATATTTTTTGCTTTCCAACATGTTGCCGACAATAAAAAAAATAAAAACCCTAGTATAAAGTATATTTTTGAATAAATGTATTCAAATAAATTGAAGCGAAAACAAATCTGATATGTTGAAAATTTGAAATTTGATAGTTAAAGAAAATAACAAAAATGTTGATCAAAACAATAATTGACTTATTGAAATTTTGTTGATCAAATGATTTAATTGAAATTTTTTAGCCAATAATTTTTTGTGTGTTCTTATTTTTGTCGTGTCGTTTATATGAAACTTGTATACATTTAATGCAACCTTGAGTGCATACTACTTATGGACTGTGGGTGTGATACTATAAATTTGTCAGATTGCTTACATTAGGCTGGTTTAAATGTCGATTTTTTTTCAATTTTTGCATGGTGAGCACGGAATTTTTAAAATTTTCAGCAAGCTTTAAGGGTACTTTTGATTTTTATGAAAAACCACAATCTTAATTTAAAATACGTACACAGAAATGTAAATTCGTTTTAATCCAAAATTTTTTGTTAAAACCATTAAAAATATAATTGAAGTAGTACATGTTACATAATTGCTTATATCAATTAAAAAATTTAAGAATAAATACTATTTTTTTTAGTTAAACAGATAATACAATTAATTATGAAATTAATATATTTCATTAAAAATATTTGATTGAAAAACCTTAGGTTGACCTAATTGGTCTGCAAAGAATTTTCGTGTGTAATTAGTAGTCTCAACTAAAAATTTAACAATAAAAACTAACAATTATGAATGAAATATTGTTTTTGTAGAGCATTCAACCACCATAAAAATGCAACATTGTTTGTGATTTTGAAATATTTCTTTAACAAGTCTTTAAGCTAAACGAAATCATAAAACTTAAGTAATGAAAGATTTATTACGCTTAAAATATGTACAAAAATAAATTATTTCAGGAAATTTAAAATTTTTTTTATAAAACTATTTTATGTTTGCAATATACAATAGGCTGGATCGTATTCCAACAAAGTGCTCAGATCAACTATTAATAGTGAAAAAAAGTTGGTACAATGTAATACAAGCAATTTAAAACCAAAATGAACAAAATCGGTCCATGGCTTCCGTTCTCGCATCGCGGGTCAAAATTGCGGTTTTTGAAAAAATGGACATAATTTAAAAAAAAAAAATTAAATATTTAAAAAAAAAATTATTAAAAAAAAAAATTTTTTTTGTATCGCATTAATTCAAAGATATTTAAAAAAATTTAGTTTGTTTTTTTCGGATATCGATAACCCACCCAAACGTGAGGCCAAAAAAAAGTCACATTTTTAACATGGAGCTCAAAACTACTTTTTCACTATTTTAAAAATTTAGTGAAACAAAATTTTTAAATATATTAGTTTATCCACTTGATATCATTGAATACATCTCAGGGATTGTAGAAAAAAATTCTTAGTTAAATTCCTTCGTCCAGTTGGTGTGTGGAGCGATTTGAATTTAGCGGATTTCCAGAACATGTGTTTTTATCGACATTTTTGACTAATTTGTAGTTGTTAGCAACATTTTACTTAAATTAACCAACTTTTTTTGTTCAAATGGTTGTTTTGGAACATAGTAACTCTGCTTTGAAATAATAGGCTTTTTGGACAACGTTAACCCTTGCCGGCACGAGGTTAAAAATTCCTCCAATGAAATTTTCGAAAATTCCTCACTATAAAATCGTGTATGTGTTTAAATAATGAACAATTACAAATTTATACAAAGTTTTCTTGAAGGACATCTTTAACCCTTGTTAAACGAACGCCCAAAAAAACAGCTGTTTTTTTGCTCATAGTCAAAATGGACTTTTTTGACATATTAAATAATATGTTTTTCACTTTTAGCTTTACACAGTAAAAACGACGAAGACGTCATGAAATTTCGGATGCCATTTTTTTTATTTTATTTAGTTTTAAACACTTTCCGCTTAAGTGCGCTTACTTTAAAACGTTAATTTAAATGCGATCGTTTAAATGCATTCCCCGCTCAAGCGATTCAGTCGCAGATGTACATATCTTTCATTTTATAATCATAGTCAAAATGGACTTTTTAACATACACTCTAATCAAAATTTGTTGAAATTTACCCAATTTATAGTAGGAAACTGGACTCCTACTATAAATTGGGTAATTTTACTCTGAATGTGTAAATTGAATAAATTGACCATTAGTGGTTAATTTAAATAAAAAAGAGGTGAATAAATATAACAAAAAAACAAACAAAAAAAAAAACATTCGGCGCCAGCCAGCATCGAACTCGACACCTTCCGATTTGAAAGTACACTGCTTAACCACTACGCTACGGAAGCTTATACTTTTATCTGGCGTTTTAGTTATTTAACATGTGTGTATGTATGTTGGTTGACAATTTTATTAACACATTTGTGTGTAAAATATTTGAATTAACGGATAATATTTATAATTTGATGTGTTTAATTGGTTTAAAAGTATTTTACGCATTTTGTGCTGATATTAACACAAAATGCGTGCTATTCAACCAAAATTTACCCAATTTATAATAGTAAGTTTACATGCGTTTTTTACAGTGTACTAAATAAGTTTTTCAGTCTTAGCTTAACCCAGGAACAACGACGGGGACGTGGTGAAATTTCTGAATGCATTTAAACGATCGCATTTAAATTAACGTTTTAAAGTAAGCGCAATTAAGCAGAAAGTGTTTAAAACTAAATAAAATAAAAAAAATGGCATCCGAAATTTCATTACGTCTTCGTCGTTTTTACTGTGTAAAGCTAAAAGTGAAAAACTTATTATTTAATATGTCAAAAAAGTCCATTTTGACTATGAGCAAAAAAAACAGCTGTTTTTTGGGCGTTCGTTCAACAAGGGTTAAAGATGTCCTTCAAGAAAACTTTGTATAAATTTGTAATTGTTCATTATTTAAACACATACACGATTTTAAAGTGCGGAATTTTCGAAAATTTCTTTGGAGGAATTTTTAACCTCGTGCCGGCAAGGGTTAACGTTGTCCAAAAAGCCTATTATTTCAAAGCAGAGTTACTATGATCCAAAACAACCATTTGAACGAAAAAAGTTGGTTAATTTAAGTAAAATGTTGCTAACAACTACAAATTAGTCAAAAATGTCGATAAAAACACATGTTCTGGAAATCCGCTAAATTCAAATCGCTCCACACACCAACTGGACGAAGGAATTTAACTAAGAATTTTTTTCTACAATCCCTGAGATGCATTCAATGATATCAAGTGGATAAACTAATATATTTAAAAATTTTGTTTCACTAAATTTTTAAAATAGTGAAAAAGTAGTTTTGAGCTCCATGTTAAAAATGTGACTTTTTTTTGGCCTCACGTTAGGGTGGGTTATCGATATCCGAAAAAAACAAACTAAATTTTTTTAAATATCTTTGAGTTAATGCGATACAAAAAAATTTTTTTTTTTTTAATAATTTTTTTTTTAAATATTTAATTTTTTTTTAAATTATGTCCATTTTTTCAAAAACCGCAATTTTGACCCGCAATGCGAGAACGGAAGCCATGGACCGATTTTGTTCATTTTGGTTTTAAATTGCTTGTATTACTTTGTACCAACTTTTTTTCACTATTAATAGTTGATCTGAGCACTTTGTTGGAATACGACCCAGCCTAATATACAATTTAAAGTATAGTATTTGGGAAAGCAATAATAGAAAAAGTTTGCAAATTTTTATGGGAAAAATAATGTCAGAATCTGTGATATTTATAATTCTTCTATACTCAAAATAATACATTAGTAGATTTACTAATTTTTTTTTGCTAATGCTGGTTAGCTAACTTTTAGCAAATTTTTAGTTGAGATTAGAGTGTTAGCAAAAATATCTTGTAAACTTCATTTAGCGCATTAGCAATTTTAAACAAAATTTGAACTATTTTTTTTTGCTAGATTTAAAATTGAGTTGACCAAATTTTTACAAGCTTTTTTGCTAATATTAGCAAAATAAATGGTATTTTTTTTTTTTTTTCAGAAAACTTAAATTGGCGCTATCTCGGAAACTAAGCTAGATAGAGCAAAATGGAGGCCATTTTTGTTTCTCGGGCTCTCCATAGTATCGCCGGTCCTTTTCACATGTGTGGACCCTACTGGGCCCTATCTTTGGATCCAAAAAAGTTAACATTCCCGAAAATTTTAAAATGCTCATAAATCGGTAAATATTGCCGACACAACAAAAAGTCCAAAAGCATTTTTGTAGCTCTCAACACGTAGAACAAGACCGCAAAATAGTCAAAAGCTCTCCGAGTAATATTTTTGAAGTTATCGAGTTTTTTAATTCTCAAGACCCCAGTGGTCCCCTATAATCACGTATCTCAAAATCTAAGCAAAGTAGAGCGAAACGGACACAAATTTTGGATCAAAAACTATGACGATTTTTAAGGAAGCCAACTATGTCTAGGCCCATCGGGGTCTCGACCTATCGGGTCCGAACCCAAAGGGGTCCTCAGATGTGTATGAACTAAGTTAAAAAAAAAATTTAGTTAACTAATTGTTGACAAAACATTTTTGCTAACTTTAGCAAAAAAATTGTGGGTTCAAAATCAGCAAATTTTCTTGTAGGTTTACAAGCTTTTTTTGCTAACATTACAGTTTTTTTTTGAGTGTATAGGAAAAATGCACTCAAATTTTAGACTTTATCTGTAAGAAAAATGTCTCAGAATCTTTGAATTTTACTGTAGAGACCTTTTTGTCTTTGTTTTAAGAAAAAATATCACAGAATCTAAGAATTTTTCTATATGAAAAAATTTTCTGAATCTGAGAAATAGAAAAAATGTCACAGAATCTAAGACTTTTTCTATAGGAAAACGTCTCAGAATCTAGGACTTTTTCTATAAGAAACATTTCTTTTTTTGTCATTATCTTAGAATCAGAAACTGCTGTAGGAAATATGCCCAAGAATATGATACTTTTTGTCTTATTATCAGAATCCGAGAGTTTTCTTTAAGAAAAATGTTTCAGAAACCGAGACTTTTTCTATAAGAAAATGTCTCAGAATCTGGGAATTTTTTATTAGAAAAATTATTAACAGCTGATTATTTTTTTTTTTTCTTTAAAAAACGTCTTAGAAAAAATGTCTCAGAATCTGAGATTCTTCGGAAGTCTAGCTCTTTTATTTTGGAGTGTATCGTGTTCTCTACAGACGGACAGACGGGCAAACATCGCTAGAATGTCTTAGAATAGATCACTGATCAATAAAATATATAGTATATTATAAACTTTATATCAATGGTTCCCAACCTTTGATTCTCGCCCCACTGGTGGGCAATTTGAATGCTTCAGGGGGGGCAACGAGCAAATGTTTTAAGATTTTTTTTTTGTTAAATAAACTAAAAAAATATAATTTTAGTTAAATTATTAAGTTGATTGTTGAAAACTTTTTCTAAAAACTTTGTTTAAATGATGATTTTAACAAAAAGTTTGCTTAACCACAAGAAAATTTTGAATTTTAAAACAAATTTGAAAAATTTACAAATTTTTCTTAAGTGTAGGGGGGAAATTGTAGTTTTTTTAACTTAAAAGTGGGGCACGGCTCAAAAAAGGTTGGAAACCATTGCTTTATATGGTCCTGGACCGATATTTCGATGCTTTACACACGGAATGACAAAGTGCCCTCGCACGACAGTCGTTGTACCTTTTGTAGATTCCAGAGATATGATTTCTTATTAACTGCTCTCCACCATAAAAGGGCACCATAGGTAAGTATTGCTTTAATTATCGCGCCATACATCTAGCGGATGATAAACGGTTTTAGACCCCATCTTCTCCCAAAAACTTTTCTGCTGGTGTAAAAAGCACATAATGACTTTTTCATCCTTTTCTCTGTATTTCTTTTCCAAGAAAGCTCTGAGTCAAAGATCGCACCCAGGCATTTCACCTCATTAGATAGTTCCAGGGTGATTCCATCTAATTTTAGAAGAACAAACATGTCTATTTTAGTCCGTTTTGTGAACAAGACAAGTTCGGTTTTGGCGGGATTAACTCCCAGACCGTTGTGCTTTGCCCACGTTGAGAGTATCTTGAGCGCTGATTCCATGAGCTCGCTAATCGTTGGTAAAAACTTACCATTTATTAATATCACAACGTTATCAGCGTAGGCAATAACGAATCAAGGTGGTTCCGTTTTATTTTTTTTTAGGTAAAACCAATTTTTTTTTTTAAATTGGAAGATTTTAAAAAATTTGTGTGTTCTTTGGGACTTCATTATCAGATCCAGCGCGATATTTTACATAAAAGTAAACGGAAAATATCGTAAATTGCAAAATTTTTTTTAAAATTTGTAAACTAGTGTAATCATACCTCGTTTAAATTTTATCTCTGTGTCCGTCTGTCGGTTTTTTTACTATCATAAACTAAATTCTGTTCTTCATTATACTAAAAATCAACTTGAGTTTTAATGCCGTTTTTTTTTTTTAAATACTCAGCATAATAATCATATAATCATCATCAGTATTCACATTATCTCTTTTTTTTAACTACATACAACTCAACAGTCATTGGGAATAATATGATCATTAATATCAAACATATCATGGAATGGATATGGAGTAGAGTACAGACGTACAGACAATATGTATGTGCATTAACTTAATAAGTATCTATCTGGAGGGTAACCTTTTTGTTAAACTTTAACAAAATTTTATTACCCACCTAAGCATGATGATATTACCATCTTAACTCTCATAATCATCAAAGAAACATCTGAAAACTAAAAAAAAAATAATAAACTTAAGGGTTTTTCTTAAGAAACTTATGCACTATTGTTTGTTACTTCCCCTTCTAACCAATTGTAATGGTTGGTTTTTTTTTATATTCCATAAGTTAATAAAAAAAATTTTTTTTTTTGTATTTTTGTTAAAAAGAAAGAAAAAAATTAAAAAAAAAAAATATTAGCAACAATGATGCAATAAAAGTCAATATACAAAATAATAATCATAAATGTCTTGTCGTCATATTTTTTAAGTTTTTTTTTGTTTTACTTATAAATTAAAAGATTAGTAAGATTTTTATATGAAGAGATTTATTTTTCGTAAGTCAAATTTTTATACCCTCCAGCCACAGTATGGGGGTACTCACTTTGTCATTCCGTTTGTATCGCATAAAATTATCGGTCGGGGACCCCATAAAGTATATATGGGGCATTCCATGTCAAATCAAACACTTTGAAAATTTTTTTTTTAGATTTTCCCAATTTGTTTACAGTTTTTAGTACCCTTCGAAAACTCCTTCGTGGAAAATTTTTAGATTTTTTTGATGACCCGTTCAAAAGATATCGCATTTTTAAAAATTGGTAGTTTGTTCCTTTACTCAAACTTCTTTTACTCATAACTTCTTTAATAATGGTCCAAATTTCAAGTTTTTTTTTCAAAATTTTTGTTTTTTTACGTACTTTTTAAAAAAAAATCCCAAAAAATTCTTAAAAGCGCTCTAGTATGCGATTTTTAAGTTTTAAAATTTAAATCTCATTTTTGAAAATGTTTGTACTAGTGCCTACGGTCAGTACCGTAGTACCGGGATTCCCGGTTCCCGGTATTCCCGGTTCTCGGTATTCCCGGGAAATGGTACCGGTTTCCCGGTTCTTGATTCATTCCCGGTATTCCCGGGAATACCGGTATTCCCGGTTCCGGTTCTGACGGTATTCCCGGGACTACCGGTATGTATATTTTGTAAAATTTTGTACAATTAAAGTTTTTTCTTTGCTTTTACAAAAAAAAATACAAAACATGTGAAAAACGCCATTTCCATTTTATTTTTTGAATTTAAGAAAAAAATAGTTACATGATTTTTAAATAATTTTACAAACACAACTAAATACTGATCAAATAGTGTAATTTAAATATTTTATGGCATAGTATTTTTTTTGTTTTTTGAGAACCGGTACCAGGATCAGAACCGGGAATACCGGTATTCCCGGGAATATATCTAGACCCGGGAAACCGGTACCAGAACCGGGAATACCGGTATTCCCGGGAATACCGAGAACCGGGAAATAGGGGGCACTAGTTTGTACTCTTCGATTTTTTTGAAATTTTTTTGCGTAAAACTTCTATCGATTCTAAAAATTTTTTGCCCAGGAGGATCGTGGGATAACGATTTTTACAATTTTTTTAAATTTTTCGAAAAAATGTTATTGTAATTTTCAATCTTAAAATCATTTCTACTGCTCCAATGGTGCGTCTTAGAGGGGTCATTTATAAGACCGACCCCCATTAATTTTTTCGTCTTAACATTTTTTGGAACAAACTAATACCCTATCTCCAATTTCTAAGGGGTCTCCCACACAAAACGACATTTTTAAAATTTTGGTCCAACCGCTCTAACTGCCCTAATAATGCCCTTAGAGCAACAAAATGTATGCCCGACCCACAATATTTTTTTAGTCCAAACAACTGTTAAGGCGGTCCCCATACATTTTTTTTATTTTTTGTAAATTTGTTTTATTTAATCAGCTTCTAGTGGTCCAATGGTGCGTCCGAGAGGGGTCATTAGTAAGACCGACCCCCATTTATTTTTACCCTACAACATTTTTTTAAGACATACCTTCGCCCTATCTCCACTCCCTAAGTAGGCTCCCATACAAATAACAGTTGGAGCAAATTTTATAAAAATGTAATTTTGCATTAGAGCCTACTTAGGGAGTGGAGATAGGGCGTAGGTATATTTAAAAAAAATGTTGTAGGGTAAAAATAAATGGGGGTCGGTCTCACTAATGACCCCTTTCGGACGCACCATTGGACCGGTAGAAACTGATTAAATAAAACAAATTTACAAAAAATAAAAAAAATTGTATGGGGACCGCCTTAACAATTAGAGATAGAGGGTAGGTGTGTTCAGAGGAAATGTTTGGACTAAAAAAATATTGTGGGTCGGTCATACATTTTGTTGCTCTAATGGCACTATTTGGGCAGTTAGAGCGGTTGGACCAAATTTAAAAAAATGTCATTTTGTGTGGAAGCCCCCTTAAAAATTGGAGATAGGGTATTAGTTTGTTCCAAAGAAATGTTAAGACGTAAAAATTAATGGGGGTCGGTCTTATAAAGAACCCCTCTATGACGCACCATTGGAGCAGTAGAAATTATTTTAAGATTGGAAAATTACAATAAAATTTTTCAAAAAATTTTAAAAAATAGTAATAATCGTTATCGCACGATCCTCCTTGGCAAAAAATTAGTGAAATCGATAGATGTTTTACACAAAAAAATTTCAAAAAAATCGAAGAGTTCAAACATTTTCAAAAATGAGATGTAAATTTTAAAACTTAAAAATCGCATACTAGAGCGCTTTTAAGAATTTTTTGGGATTTTTTTTTAAAAGTACGTAAAATAACAAAAATTTTGAAAAAAAAAATTGAAATTTGGACCATTATTGAAGAAGTTATGAGTAAAAGAAGTTTGAGTAAAGGAACAAACTAACAATTTTTAAAAATTTGATATCTTTTGAACGGGTCATAAAAAAAATCTGAAAATTTACCACGAAGGAGTTTTCGAAGGGTACTAAAAACTGTAAACAAATTGGGAAAATCTAAAAAAAAGTTTTTCGAAGTGTCCGATTTCACATGGAATGCCCCATATATACTATTATTGATCAGTGATCGATTCTAAGACATTCTAGCGATGTCCGTCTGTCCGTCTGTGGAAATGGTGATCACGGACAAAGCATTAAACATTTATCACTGAGACTTAGCAGATTTACTTGTTGTTGTCCTAAGTTGTTTGGTATTGCATTTGAGCGAAATCGGTTCAGCGGTTCAGAAGTTATGAACGAAGATGTAAGAACACCTCGAAAATGTTGGTACATTTTACATAACCTAAAAATACAAAATGCTTTAAATTGGCTGCTGGTTGGCATTTGTGAACAGAATTGGACACAGAGTGGTATTTTAACAAGTACACACCTACTTTTTTACAAAAAAAAAAAAAAATTGGATTGTGGAGGGTATGTATACATTCGGCAAGGCCGAATTTAACTTTCGTCTACATTCCAAATTTTAAGTGTCTATGATCATTATTTCAGAAAATATTAAAATTACCAAAAGTACACTTTTTTAAAAGTACACTTTTTCCAAAAAAGTACTTTTTCACACCAACATTTGTCATTCATTTTCCTTTGATCGTAGGCCAATCCTTATTCAGGTTGAGGAAAAAAGGCGGATTATGAATGACACAGTCAATCAGGACCTGTCGACAATCTCTGAGTGGGGTCTTGCGAATAGGGTCAAGTATAATGCACACAGGACCCAATGTTGTATGTTGACCCACAGGAATGTGGAATCATCAGCGTCATCTGTACAAATGGGTGGTATAGGTATCGAGGAATCGGACACTCTGGATGTTCTGGGCATGAAAACTCAGTGCGATGTCCGCTGGAATAAACACGTTATTCAAGTGTCGAAAGAAGCATTCAAGTGTCTCGGTTTTTTAAACCGGTGCAAGAAGTATTTCACCTCATCCGATCTCCTAACTATTTATACCACCTACATCCGACCGAAGATGGAATACAACTCCCATATATAGGCAGGGGCTTCAAAGTCTATTTTGGAGTTTTTGGACCGTGTGCAAAGGAGGGCGTTGATACTTATCAATGACAATAGGGTATCCAACTCTATTGACTCACTGGAGCATCGTTGGAACGTGGGTTGTGTTCTATCGATATTATCATGGAAAGTGTTCCGCTGAGATAAGTGAACTTATCTCTAGAGACCGAGTTTTTGCTCGCAACACTCGGTTGTCTAGTAGATCACATCCATTTGTTGTCGATTGTCCAGTTGATCGCACATCGCATTACAGAGAAAGTTTGTTTATCAGTCGTTCTAGCCGTATGTGGAATAATCTTCCAGCGGAGATCTTCCCAGCTTCTTTCAATGTAGATAAATTCAAGTCAAATATCCACAAGTACTACTCCCTCTTTCCTCCTCCTCACTACCTATTTTCCTGATATCAACACAATGCACTGCATTAGTAGGGGCATCCCCTGAGTAATGGTTCAAAGTAAAAAAAAAAAAATATACCAGAACTTGGACCAATGGGATTAGGAAATTATATTTTTCGTTCCGAACGCTTCAAGTGGCGAGGTTATAAAAAAAAATAATGATAATATTTTATTATTTAAGTATAAATATTTTAATAAAAATATTTTTACACATATATGGCGGGAAGGAATTCGTTCCCGACAATCCGCTCAAAAAAAAAACTCTTCCCGAAACAGATTTGCTTGATAAAAAAGAACAAATTAAAAAATCTGACAAATTGTTTTGTACATTTTGGATTCGAAACAATTTGATTTGATTTAATTCTTAATTGTTTGCATTAAGTTCTTTTTTAGTCTTCATACTTTTAAAAAATTCCAACTTATTTAAATAAGCGCCAACCTAATCAATTCATACACACTCAAACAGTTTATCTTTTAGATGCCCATTAAAAAAGGTATCATCTGTGGCAAATATAATCTCTTTTAGAAATAACAAAAATTTTATTGTTATTTTGTTTAAAAATACATTTTTTTTCAGAAGTTCTTAGTCTTCTTCTTGTTTTCAGACATTTTTTCGTCACTCTGTTTTGGTTTATTGAGAAATGATGGCCTTAAGCTTAAATTTGAAATGCTATACGTTGAAATTGGCGCTTATTTAGAAAATGTAGTATGTAGTTTTATTATTATTGTTGATTTATGAGCTTAAAAAAATATAACAAAAAAATAAAATTAGCTAAAAAAAATCTCATTTGTTAATGAAATTGCAATAAATTTTTATATTTCTTTGAAAATTATTTAAAAAAGTAAATTAAAGAAATAGGGAGATAATAAGAAAGGAATAAAACAAAGACGTAGAAATTTTCCGGCGGACATTTTTTTTTAAGATTCATAAAATTTTTTTTTACGAAAGTTTTTTTTAGAAAAACTGAAAAATTCTAAAGTCTAAAAATTCCCAGATTTTGAAATATTTTTGATGACGAAAAATTTACTGATTCTCACACGTTGAAAAAGGTAACAAAACTAATTGTTACACACAAAAAAAATTGTCAAATTATTAGGAAAAGTTTCGTAATCCCATTTTAAAAATATTTGTCAGTTTTCCTTGTTTTTTAACAAACAAATTTGGATCGAAATTTACATATTTTTTTGTAATTTTACAATTTTTTTTGTAATTTTACAAATTTCCAAGATAATTTTACAAAAAAATCTAGATAATTCACGAGAATTCCTTGTAATTTTAATTGCGCAAACTAAAATGTAAATTTACAATTTTATTGGTAAAAAGCTTGTAAAATAACAAATTATTTGTAAAAAGCTTGTAAAATTACTAAGAATTCTCGTAAAATAGGAGGTAGCAAAGCATCTAGTAAAGTTACGAAACCTCCTTGCAAAAAATTTGTAAAATTAAAATTTTTTTGTTAAAAACCTTGTAAAATTACAAAATTTTTGGTAGAAATCTTTTTAATTTACTAGGAATTTTTGTCAAATAGGAGGTAGCAAAAAAAAAAAAGTTACAAGTTTTTCTTGTAGTTTTACAAGGTTTTTTTGAGTGTAGAAAAAAATCTCAGATTCTGAGAGATTTTTTTTCATAGAAAAAGTCTCAGATTCTGAGACAGTTTTTCTATAGAAAAAGTCTCAGATTCTGAGACAGTTTTTCTATAGAAAAAGTCTCAGATTCTGAGACAGTTTTTCTATAGAAAAAGTCTCAGATTCTGAGACAGTTTTTCTATAGAAAAAGTCTCAGATTCTGAGACAGTTTTTCTATAGAAAAAGTCTCAGATTCTGAGACAGTTTTTCTATAGAAAAAGTCTCAGATTCTGAGACAGTTTTTCTATAGAAAAAGTCTCAGATTCTGAGACAGTTTTTCTATAGAAAAAGTCTCAGATTCTGAGACAGTTTTTCTATAGAAAAAGTCTCAGATTCTGAGACAGTTTTTCTATAGAAAAAGTCTCAGATTCTGAGACAGTTTTTCTATAGAAAAAGTCTCAGATTCTGAGACAGTTTTTCTATAGAAAAAGTCTCAGATTCTGAGACAGTTTTTCTATAGAAAAAGTCTCAGATTCTGAGACAGTTTTTCTATAGAAAAAGTCTCAGATTCTGAGACAGTTTTTCTATAGAAAAAGTCTCAGATTCTGAGACAGTTTTTCTATAGAAAAAGTCTCAGATTCTGAGACAGTTTTTCTATAGAAAAAGTCTCAGATTCTGAGACAGTTTTTCTATAGAAAAAGTCTCAGATTCTGAGACAGTTTTTCTATAGAAAAAGTCTCAGATTCTGAGACAGTTTTTCTATAGAAAAAGTCTCAGATTCTGAGACAGTTTTTCTATAGAAAAAGTCTCAGATTCTGAGACAGTTTTTCTATAGAAAAAGTCTCAGATTCTGAGACAGTTTTTCTATAGAAAAAGTCTCAGATTCTGAGACAGTTTTTCTATAGAAAAAGTCTCAGATTCTGAGACAGTTTTTCTATAGAAAAAGTCTCAGATTCTGAGACAGTTTTTCTATAGAAAAAGTCTCAGATTCTGAGACAGTTTTTATATAGAAAAAGTCTCAGATTCTGAGACAGTTTTTCTATAGAAAAAGTCTCAGATTCTGAGACAGTTTTTCTATAGAAAAAGTCTCAGATTCTGAGACAGTTTTTCTATAGAAAAAGTCTCAGATTCTGAGACAGTTTTTCTATAGAAAAAGTCTCAGATTCTGAGACAGTTTTTCTATAGAAAAAGTCTCTGATTCTGAGACAGTTTTTCTATAGAAAAAGTCTCAGATTCTGAGACAGTTTTTCTATAAAAAAGTCTCAGATTCTGAGACAGTTTTTCTATAGAAAAAGTCTCAGATTCTGAGACATTTTTTCTGTAGAAGAAGTCTCAGATTTTGAGACATTTTTTCTATAGAAAAAGTTTCAGATTCTGAGACATTTTTTCTATAGAAAAAGTTTCAGATTCTGAGACATTTTTTCTATAGAAAAAGTCTCAGATTCTGAGACATTTTTTCTATAGAAAAAGTCTCAGATTCTGAGACATTTTTTCTATAGAAAAAGTCTCAGATTCTGAGACAGTTTTTCTATAGAAAAAGTCTCAGATTCTGAGACAGTTTTTCTATAGAAAAAGTCTCAGATTCTGAGACAGTTTTTCTATAGAAAAAGTCTCAGATTCTGAGACAGTTTTTCTATAGAAAAAGTCTCAGATTCTGAGACAGTTTTTCTATAGAAAAAGTCTCAGATTCTGAGACAGTTTTTCTATAGAAAAAGTCTCAGATTCTGAGACAGTTTTTCTATAGAAAAAGTCTCAGATTCTGAGACAGTTTTTCTATAGAAAAAGTCTCAGATTCTGAGACAGTTTTTCTATAGAAAAAGTCTCAGATTCTGAGACAGTTTTTCTATAGAAAAAGTCTCAGATTCTGAGACAGTTTTTCTATAGAAAAAGTCTCAGATTCTGAGACAGTTTTTCTATAGAAAAAGTCTCAGATTCTGAGACAGTTTTTCTATAGAAAAAGTCTCAGATTCTGAGACAGTTTTTCTATAGAAAAAGTCTCAGATTCTGAGACAGTTTTTCTATAGAAAAAGTCTCAGATTCTGAGACAGTTTTTCTATAGAAATGGTCTCATATTTCGAGACATTTTTCTATACAAAAAGCCTCAGGTTCTAAAAAATGTTTCTCTATAGAAAAAGTCTCAGATTCTGAGACATTTTTTCTATAGAAAAAGTCTCAGATTCTGAGACATTTTTTCTATAGAAAAAGTCTCAGATTCTGAGACATTTTTTCTATAGAAAAAGTCTCAGATTCTGAGACATTTTTTCTATAGAAAAATTCTCAGATTCTGAGAAATTTTTTTCTTTTACAAAAAATCATCTTGTTTCATTTAATGCAAGTCTAATTATGCAACTTTTTTCTTGCAGGCATTTTAACATTTCGCAATTATTTGAGATGCATTTTATAGGTTTATTTCTGAATTTCCTTCTTCTTTTTTTGGCAACAAACTACCTATATACATACATATTGTAAAAGTATTTGTTATCTTTTACACTGGGAATTTATAGGTCTTAACCATGTGGGTAGTTTTTTTTTCAAGTCATTATAATGGTAATAACGATTAAATTCATTTTGGGTTATAAAATGAAATTCAATGCACCTGAGGAGGGATTCTTTATGACGAAATTTGTAAGTGTAAAAATGTGTCTGTGAAATAAATGAAATAAAAGTTGGACTAATAAAAACTAAAGCTTAAGCTCTTAAAGAAACGAAGACGAAAAGCACTTAAAAAATATTCCAGAACAAAATATTTATGTAAGAAACAGCCAGAACATTGCAATAATAAAATGCAGCAACAGTCAGGCAGGTGATTAAAACAAGTTTGAAATCAACGTAAAATTTATGATTAAAACAACAAAATAATAAAGTATGAAACATTTTAATATATTATTCTTAACAAAATGTGTTATATTTATATTAAAACAACAATACAACTAATTGAGGCAGTAACTTGTATAGTTTATATGTTGTATGCGTTAATTTAATTAAATTATTATATAAATTTCCGTTTCCGTTTTATTGATGTGTCTGATACACACAGCACAAACACACACACACACAGACAATACAGTGTCATGAGTTTTTCTTTTATTTAACAAACAGGTGAATCTATTTAAATGAGAGAATTATTTGTATTTTAAATGCAGCGTAATTATTTTTGTGTTGTTTAACACGAACGTGATTAGATTTTTTTTTATGTAAATAGTTGGTTACTGAAAATTTCTTGGATTCTGTTTTAAAAACCATAAATTTTAAATAAATTCTAAATAAATTTACCTAAAACTTCAAAGAGAGTTGTTTGACGGTCATTTCATACGCTCCACTCTTTGATAGATGTTATCCATTTGTGTTGATTTGATTACTACATGTACTGAAAGCATGACTAGATATAATTCATCTGACACACCCCTCGTCAAGCAAGTTTAGGTTTTGTAAAAATGGTAACAAAATCGGCTATTGTCATTTCATTATTCTTTATTTAGCATTCAAAAATGTCTAAGAACTTTTTCTATTCGAAAATTGTCCTGAATCTGAAATTTAATCTTATCTATACAAAAAATTTCTCAGAATATGAAACTTTTTCTATACGAAAATGTCTGAGAATATGAAATTTTTTCTATACGAAAAATGTCTCAGAATCTAAGATTTTTTCTATACGAAAAATGTCTCAGAATCTGAGACTTTTTCTATACAAAAAATATCTCAGAATCTGAGATTTTTTCTATACGAAAAATGTCTCAGAATCTGAGATTTTTATATACGAAAAATGTCTCAGAATAACGCAAATTTCAAGATTCGAAGATCTCTTCTAATTTTTACATTTTTTTTTTATTTTGCCATATTAGGATAAAAGGATGTGAACAACGTCCTTTGAGAACTTAACCAAAATGTTTTGTTGAACATTATTAATGATATTGAAGGATAACGTTTTGAAAGGATGTAACTTACCTCCTGATATGTAAAAATTATAAAATTGGAAAATTAGGGAAGATAATCCTCTTTCATTTTCCATCACTAGTGGTATCCTACACTCAAAAAATAAACCTTGTAAAATAACAAGAAAAACTTGTGACTTTTTTTTGCTACCTCCTATTTGACAAAAACTCCTACACACAAAAAAAAATTTTTTCCATGAACGGTTTTCATAGTATTTATGAACAACTTCATACAATTTATTAACTTTTTCATAATATTTATAAACTTTTTCATAGTATTTATCAATGTTGGGAATCGATACCTTTTCAATACCGTTATCCGTTTCAAAACCCTTTAAATTGAATACCGGTACCAATACCAATACCGAAACTAAGTTTTTGTATCGGATACCGGTATCCAAAAACTTTTTCCTTTGGTACCGGTACGTACCGGTATTGAAACGGTTTTTCCTAAAAAACCATGTTTTTTTAAAAAAAAAAAAAAATTAATAGAAAATTTTTAATTTTTTTAGTTTTTGTAAAGGAAAAATCGTACTCCAAATGCCTCCCCGAAGTCTCATAAAAATAAAAAAATCTTTGGTTTGCAGTACCAAACTTCTCGGGAGAACTTCCAATAAATATGTTGAGTTTCAGTCATCTCCGTGTAATATTTTGGTCGTGATCATCATTTCCACAGACAGACAGACGGATATCGCTAGAATGTCTTAAAATCGATCGGGGATCATGAATATATATACTTTATTAAAATTAATAGAAAATTTTTAATTTTTTTAGTTTTTGTAAAGGAAAAATCGTACTCCAAATGCCTCCCCGAAGTCTCATAAAAATAAAAAAATCTTTGGTCAACTACATCGTGGATTAAGTAAAAATATCAAAAAAAATAATACTTCAACCGCTATGCGGGAGTAGAAGAAAATTATTGATTTTCACGAAATTTTTTTGAAATCATTTAGACTCTCAATAGAAACTTTCTGAACCCCTTAGTATAGTCTAATTTTTTTGGAGATTTTTATTTAATCCACGATGTGGGTGTCCAAGGATTTTTTTTGATAATTAAAGGGCTTCGTGGTTCAAAAATTACTTATTAGCAAAACCACGAATTTCAAATTGGTTTCACCTTTAGTTCACGTGTTGAAAAACCAGTTAACCCAGCTTTAAAAACATTGAAGAGTCAGAAAAATATTTTGCAAAGTCTTTTTGTCACTCACAAATATTTTTACAATTAAGCAAAAAAAACTTACACTCGAAAAAAGTTTAACACTCAAAAAAAAAAATTATGTATTTTTATTTTTTTCAATTTACAAAAATGACTAAAAAAGTTTTTACTCAAAATAAAATATCTATAATCAAAATTGTTAATTTTTTCACGTTAGAAAACTAACTATCACTTTAAAAGGGCACTGTGGAAGGTAATCATGGATTCAGCTAACATTAAGTCGAATTTAACTCTTTTACTTTTTTTATATATTTTTTTTACTTTTCTTAAACAAATGAAACATTTTTATGTCGGAATAACTTCAAAGTCCTGCACTTTGATCAAGGGGATAAGAAAATTACAGTTTTCTCGGTCCGCCCCCTTTTGTAGGTGTGGTCCGGCAACGTTCCCCCTGACCCCCCCTCCCAAAAAAAACGCTATTTAAATTTTTTTTCACATTTTAAAGGGCATTTTAGCAAAAATGCTAAAAATAAATACAAAATACGTGTTTAGTATTAAAATTGAAAAAAAAAAAAAAAAATTTAGTTTTTATGCGTTTGTTTTATATTTTTTCGATAATACCGGTACGTACCGGTATCGACGTTTCGGTATCGGTAATACCGTAACCGATTCAACTCAAATACCGTAACCGATACCGATACCGAAATAAATAAAAAAACGATACCAATACCGATATCGATACCGTTATTCATTTCGATTGCCAACCTTGGTATTTATGAATAAATCATAATATGTGATATTTAAGAATTTTTAACATTTTTCATAAATACTATGAAAAAGTTTATAAATATAATGAAAAAGTTAATAAATTGTATGAATTTGTTCATAAATACTATGAAAATCGTTCATGGAAAAAAAAATTTTTGTGTGTAGTAATTTTACAAGATTTTTACCAATAATTTTGTAATTTTACAAGGTTTTTACCAATAAAATTGTAAATTTACAAATTTTTGGACACGATAAAATATACAAAGAAGTTTCGTAACTTTACTAGATTTTTTGCTACCTCCTATTTAACGAGATTTCCTAGTAATTTTAAAAGCTTTTTACCAATAATTTTGTAATTTTTCAAACTTTTTACCAATAAAATTGTAAATTTACAGTTTTTTTGGCGCAATAAAAATTACATACAAGGAATTCTCGTAAATTTACTATTTTTTTTTTGTACAATTTTCTTGGAAATTTGTAAAATTACAAAAAAAATTGTGAAATTACAAAAAAATATGTAAATTTCATTTAAAATTTGTTTATTAAAAAACAAGGAAAACTGTCAAATAGTGGTAAAATGGGGTTACAAGAATTTTCCTAGTAATTTGACAAGTTTTTTTTTTGTGTGTAGTTATTAATAGGGATGAGATTTTCGTGCACTAAAAATCGAAAATATGCGCTTAAAATATGCGTTAAAAATTTTAAAATATGCACTAAAAAGATCGAAAATATGCACATAAATCATGAAATATGTACAATAAAAATCTTGTTTTTATACGAAAATAATTTGTAAAACGCAAAAAATGAGGCCGGATTTTAATATTTAGATTTAAAACTTTATATAAATAGTTAAATGCATGATTTTCTATTAAAGAAAACAATCTATAAAAAAAAAATTAAAAAAAAAATTTCTCGTATTTTTAAAATAAATTTTTAAAATTAAACAACTAAAAAGTTGGAAATATGCATAAAATCTACATTTAAACCCAAAATATGCAAATTATGCATTTGTACCGAAATATGCAAAAATAAATCGTTGCCATTTTAACGCAAATTTCAAGACTCGGAAAGATAATTTTGGTCGATATCGTTTTTAAACTATCGACAAAAAAACATGGAATTAAAATTTATCAACATGAACCCACGATTTCCTTCGATGTCACCGAATTTGGGTATATGTTGGGATTTATAAGACCTAATTTAAGATCGTTAACTTCCGTGGTTCCAGAAATACACTCAAAATAATTCTGCAGTAAACATATTAGTAAGTGAATTAGTACCAAAATCTACTAATAAGTTACTAATTACCAGTAGTACGGTAGTTTTTTAGTATCTTCAAAGTACTAAAATTAGTAATTTTTACTGGTTTTGAATAATATTAGTAAAAAATTTTAGTATTGATTATCAACGCCTGCACTAGATCATTTTGGACTAAAAAATTAGTTCATTAGTAAAATTTTTAGTATTGAATACCCACGTTTTTTTTTGGGTGTATGACTGTCAAAAGTCACGAAAATTATTTAAAGGATGGGGAAGTAAAACTGCATTTAGAGTTTTTCATTTCGTGATTCCGTTTCCTTTTAAAAGGACTTCAAAATTTTAAAAGATAACATTTTGTAAAATATTTTTAAAATATGTGTACTTATCCTAGGATGCCACTGGTGATGGCAAATGAAAGAAGAGGATCTCCCCTAATTTTTTTATTTTTGTTATTTTGCCATATCGGGATAAAAGGATGTATATAACGTTCTTTGAAAACTTAATCAAAACGTTTTGTTGAACATTATTAATGATATTGAAGGATAAAGTTTTGAAAGGATGTAACTTACCGCCTTTTTCTTGATATGTAAAAATTATAAATGGAAAATTAGGGAAGATAATACTCTTTCATTTTCCATCACTAGAGGCAGCCTACGACAAATACAGATATTAAAAAAAATATTTAATAAAATATTTTGAGTAGGTTTTCTTCTAGCTCGAGGTCATTATTTCCTTTACTAATAAAAACTATGATATTCTCATAGAATAATTTTCAAGAAAATTATTTTTCTGTTTTAAATTTATTTATGTTGGTCTTTTTTCCAAGACTTTATCGACACGTGTTTCGAGATTTGTCAGATTCCATTGTCAAGATTATTTAGCAACAATTAGTACAGGAATAATGACCTCGAGCTAGACGAAAAACCTAATTAAAGTATAATATTTTAAAGGTCGAATAAAACAATTTTTATTTTTTAATAAAAATTAATCAAAATTATTTTATAAAATTTAATCCTCTAAGACTTTGAAATACTTTTAAAAGGAAACAGGATCACGAAATAAAAAAACTTTAAATGCAGTTTTACTACATTTAGTTTCTAGTTTCAAACGTATATTATGCAATTCGTGTTTAACGACTTTTTAAATTTTTGTCGGACGGTGTAATAATTAGGCTGACCATTTTTACCTGAACTGCGTACTGATGCATAAGTTTTTATGTTTTTTTCTAGAAATAACTCTCTGAAAAACTTTTTTCTTTTGTGGGAAAACAATGACAATTTTTGAGAAACATGATGATTTTTCAACAGTGAAAAAGTTTCGCTTAAACTACTAAACTTGGGGTCAATTAGTATTCAGTAAAAACAACTGTTAAAAACAACTATCATAAACTGTGTCGATATTGGTCGGAAAATTTTGTTGACTACAAACAACTTCATTTGAATGTTTTGATCGTTTCAGTGCAGAAAATATAACAAAAACCCACAGGTTTTGTGAATAAAAATATCAACAGATTCTGAGGACTTTTAATAACTCTTCCTTTTAGACAACTTCCCAAATAATAAGCAAGTCTTTTTTAAATAGACCTGATGTTCTGAGCGCTTTTTCCAATAAATTCGTGTGACATTACCTCATCGAGCATCTACACCCAAAAAAAATATTATTCAAAACCAGTAAAAATTACTAATATTAGTACTATGAAGATACTAAAATTAGTAACATATTAGTAGATTTTGGTACAAAATCACTTACTAAACCTTTTACTGTAGAATTATTTTGAATGTAAGAATCATTTTATTCATGCAATTACATTAGCATTCTAAAAAAATATAAAAATTTCATCATCCCGTGAACTTTTTGTTTTAGTTAACCTCAGAGATTCTGTGCGCCTTTTAATATAAATTTATGAAGATCAAAATAGCCTCACGCTCAGATACATTTTTGCGTTACCTCTTGATTTACGAATTCTAAGCTCTTTAGAATTCATTATAAATTATTTTATTGACAGAATTAAGTTATAAAAAACTACCTTGAATATTTTTTGTTTTTCTGTAAAGACAGTTGAGCTCAGGCTCTAATTATAATTATGTATTATAATTTTTTAATCATGTTATATATGGTTTGAATTGAGAAATTTAAGACATCCTAGTTCGTTTTTTACTAGTTTCATATAATCCAGTTATTATAATCATCAGAAAAACTTTTAATGTCAAATTTATTCAGTTAACAGTCAATTTTATTCTATATGTGAAAATTATTAACAGATCGCAGCCGCCAGGGATTGAACCCATGATCTGTAATGTTTTTGCTATTAACTGCCTCTTAGGTACGATCACTCTAGACCGATACGCTAAGTTGGCTGTTAAACAAGTATCAACTAAATCATGGTTTTTCAATTCCTGTGTGGTTGTTGCTGTTGTTTTTTCGTACAGAAGAAGGTGAAATTGCATTATGGTGAATAAATTCAATTTTTTAGTAATCATCATTCGTCCTCCTCTCCTTCATCAACTCTGATCTAAGTACTTATTATTCAACCTTGCCAGAACATGGTCTATATTTTGTAGACACAAATGTTAGGTGTTGCCATTTTCCAAAGATACTATATTGCCACTTAGGCCGACTTAAAGTCGTTATTTTCAAATTTTTTGTTTTTCTGTAAAGACGGTTGAGCTCAGGCTCTAATTATAATTATGTATTATAATTTTTTAATCATGTTATATATGGTTTGAATTGAGAAAGGTGTGAAAGAAAAATTTATTTTTCTAAAAATTTAAGACATCCTGGTTCGTTTTTTTACTAGTTTCATATAATCCAGTTATTATAATCATCAGAAAAACTTTTAATGTCAAATTTATTCAGTTAATATTCAATTTTATTCTATATGTGAAAATTATTAACAGATCGCAGCCGCCAGGGATTGATACTTATTTCATGGAAACTCAAGTTTTTGTATAGAATTTTCGAACAAAATTATGTTTTATGTTGAAATGTTCAAAAATCAGTACAATCAGTACATATTTCAAAAAATCAGTACAAATCCGTACAGCGTTTTTTGATCAGTACACGTGATCAAAAATCAGTACATGTACTGATCAAATCAGTACGAATGGTCAGCCTAGTAATAATTTAAAATTGAAAAATCGAAAAAAAAAAATTGGTTTGTATGGGAAACATTTTTTTTGGAGACAAAACTTGAACCCCAAAAGGCACGGGTTAATTTTGTCCGATTTGGCTAAAAATTTAAACAGAGTTTTTACAAATTTAAACAGAGTTTTTAGTCGACAAAATTCGAAAAATGGCATTATTCGTGCCACCCTAATAAAAATATCTCTAAAACTACTGTTTTATATTTTGAAATTATTTTAAAATCTATGATTTTATATAAAAAAAATAAAAAAAAATCTGAATATATTTTTTTTTTTTGTTTCAAAAGTTCTTTCGGTTTTTGCATAAACCAAAAAAATCTAAATACGAATTTCGTTCATTATAGCCTACCTTGCTTGTCTTAAAAATCTGTTTTACGATCTTATATGGGTTAAAGCAAACAAAGTGTTTGAAATTGATAAGTAGCCCTGGTTGGTGATGAATACTTAATACGTTGCTGCTGCTTTTTTTTGCAAATTATAAATTGCCTGACTGCCTTCTTCACAGCAGGCAAAAGTAGAATTCAGAATATGTATAAAAAACTAACTTTTTTTTTTTATATTCTGTAAATTATTTTATACTTTATACTCAAATTAATTTTAAATGGATAGCAGCACACAAATAAACACTTATTAATAAATTTTAATGGTGTCTAATTAATTTTAATACAAATAATATAAAAAAATGCTTATTTCTTTTATTACTTACACGTGTAAAACAGCTGTTGCTGCCGCCGCCTAAGCTACTGCTGATGTTGAAGTTGAAGCTGCTGCTGTAGCCGCATTTAACTTATTGTTAGTTTAATATTGCTACGTAGCTGCGGCAAAAGCTGCCGCTGCTGCTGCTACTGCCAGAATTCCTGTGGATGTAGTTGTTGTGGTTGATGTCGGTGTTGATGTTGCCGTTGCCGTTATCGAATCACCGCCTATACTACTACCAGATGGACTTATTTTGGACGGACTGGGGGATCTTCGACTTGACAATGGTAATGGTTGTTCTTCTGGTGTTAATGCAGGATGTGGTGGTATTATGGCAGCAGCAAAATTTGGATTTGCTAAATCTGTCCAGACCCGACTGAATTGTATGGATGGATAACCCCAATACATTGGTGGTAAATATCGTGGATAATTATAATAAGTAAGTTGATTTAAATGTTCCGTAGCTATGGGTTTTCAAACACACACACACACAAAATAATAAGAGAATAAAAACAATTTATTAGTTTTGTGGGTCATAAAAATTATAAATTTATTAATAAAATATTTTAATTTATTATATTTATTTAATACCGGCTTGTTAATTAAAATATAAAAGAAAACACTTGAAAAAAATTTGTAAACTTCTCTTTTCGGAGGTAAAATTTAAGAATATTGTTTAAAATTGTAAAAATTTTTCAATTGGAAATTTGGAAGTCTAAGATTTTTTTTCTGGACAAATAGTTTTTAGAATCTAATTCAATACTATATTAATTGACTAGCTCGAGGCCACAGCTGTTGTTTTTTAATAAATAAATGTTAATCGTTATTTTTATACAATACACCACACTGTGGTACAGGGTATAATGAGTATGTGCTGATGTTTGTAACTACCCGAAATATTGGTCCTAGACCCACTTTTAAGCATACCGATCGACTCAGAATCACTTTTTGAGTCGGTTTAGCGATGTCCTGTCTCTCTGTCCTATTGAAAAGCCTATTAAAATTGGAAAAAATCGGTCCATATTTAGACCTAGCCCCCATTCAAATTACTCTAATAACCGCATTATAATAGGTATCTTTTTGAAATTTAGCCGGTAATTATGTTTTATCTACACAAATCACCATTCCGAATTTTAAAGAAATCGAGCCGGTTCTTCTTGTAGCCTCCATACAAACCACCTTGCCGATTTTCACATTATTCTCTCAAATTTCATGAAAATAGAAAATATTTAATTAAAATTCTGTTTGTGTATTGTGTATCAAATCTGATTATCATCGGACCATTTTTGGACTTCGGCCCGCCCCATTTGAAAATTTTGCCCGATATTCAGTTAAAGCGGTTTATTGTCAACAGAATTTCACTCAAATTTGATTTGTGAGTGTTTTTAACACTTATTAAAGATTTGACAAAATATAGATCTAATCAGTCCATGTTTAAACTTGGGACCCATTTTCCAGGAAACTCTGGTGGTCGGTCTTGACCGACTATAATTTTCTTACTTTTTTTTTAATTTTATTTAATAGCAATACATTTTTAATAACTTTAACCTAAACGAGAACTGGTAACAATGACCGTCGTCTCGTTGTAGCGAAAAAACCAAGGGATCTGGTGGGAATCGAAGCCACGACCCTCAGTTTCAAAGGCTAGCACGCTACCAATTAGCCTACAGTGCCTTCTTTTGTTATTAATTTTTTTAATATATATTCATTCTTTGGATGGCATCTTCAGGAATAATAAAACAGGATACAATAACACAGGTCAATAAATTTTTAACCCATAGACCAGAGTATACTTTTTTAGGGGTTTGAGTTGCGCTGAATACGAATTGGGAAGTTTAAATTTTTTTTTTCTGAACAAATATATAAATTTAAGAATCTAATATTTTAAATCCTATATTAATTGACAAGCTCGAGGCCACAGCTGTATTTTTTGAAAAAACATTAACTTTTATTAATATCTTCAACATTTCTTCATTATTTGAATGGCATCTTCAGGAATAATAAAACGAGTTACAATAAAACAGGTCAATAAATTTTAAACCCATAGAACACAGTATTCTTTTCTAGATTCTGAGACATTTTTCGTATAGAAAAAGTCTCAGATTCCGAGACATTTTTCGTGTAGAAAAAGTCTCAGATTCTGAGACATTATTTGTATATTAAACGTCTCCAATTCTGAGACATTTTCTATATAAAAAGTCTAAGATTTTGGGACATTTTTCGTCTAGAAAAAGTCTCAGATTCTGAAATATTTTTCGTATTAAAAAAGTCTCAAATTCTAAGGCATGTTTCATATAGAAAAATTATTAGATTCTAAGACATGTTACGCATTGAAAAAGTCTCAAATGCTGGGACATTTTTCGTATAGAAAGTCTCAAATACTGTGACATTTTTAATATAAAAATTTTCTCAGATTTTGAGACATTTTTCGTAAAGAAAAAGTCGCAGATTCTAAGACATTTTTTATATAGAAAAAGTTTAAAATTCTTAGACATTTTTCGTATAAAAAATTTTTAGATTCTGAGATATTTTTCGAAGAGAAAAAGTTTTAGATTCTGAAACATTTTTCGTTGGGAAAAGTCTTGGATTCTAATATAGAAAAGGTCTCATAAAAGCCAAATTGTTCTTCACGAATATCATGATTTTAATAAGTAATGAAAAATTACCTCGAGCTAGAATATCCCTACTCGAAATATTTGTTTGTTTCTTTTTCTTAAAACAAACAATAATATGAATGTTTTTTTCTGTCATGGGTCTTTCTACTTTCCAGCGGTGCTAATAATTCTTATGTGCCTAGGGAATTTTTTTCCGAACATTCCTACCCCCTTTTGTAACTCATCGAAATATCGGTCTGAGACCACATAAAGTATATATATTCATGATCCCCGATCGATTTTAAGGCATTGTAGCGATGTCCGTCTGTCTGTCTGTGGAAATGGTGATCACGGCGAAAATATTACACGGAGATGACTGAAACTTAACATATTTATTGGAAGTTCTCCCGAGAAGTTTGGTATTGCATTTGAGCGATATCGGTTCAGCGGTTCAAAAGTTATGAACGAAAATGTAAGGACACCTAAAAAATTTTAGTACATTCAACATAACCTAAAAATACAAAATGCTTTAATTCGGCTGCTGGTTGACTTATGTGAACATAATTGAACACCAAATGGTATTTAAACAAGTACGAACATATTTTTTGACAAAAAAAAATCGCGGATATTTTTTTACCAAAACTTTTTTTCGCGGAAATTTTGTTTTCAAAAAAATTGTTTTTTTTCAAAAGTAATTTCCTTTTAAATAAAGTTTTTTGCAATAATCTTTTTGAAATTGTGGAGGGTATCACTAAATTCGGCAAGGCCGAATTTTACTTTTTTACTTGTTACCAATAATTTTGTAATTTTACAATGTTTTTACCAATAAAAATTGTAAATTTAAAAATTTTTTGACACAATTTACAACGAGGTTTCGAAATTTTACTAAATTTTTTGCTACCTCCTATTTCACGAGACTTCCTTGTAATTTTACAAGCTTTTTACCAATAATTTTGTAATTCTACAAGCTTTTAACCAATAAAATTGTAAACTTATAGTTTTTTGTCGCAATTAAAATTACAAGGAATTCTCGTGAATTTGCTAGATTTTTTTTTGTAAAATTATTTTTTAATTTGTAAAATTACAAAAAAAAATTGTAAAATTACAAAAAAAAAATGTAAATTTGGATTTGTTAAAAAACAAGGAAAACTGTCAAATATTGGTAAAATGGGATAACGAGACTTTTTGCAAGCATTATTGGTAAAAAACTTGTAAAATTACAAAAAAGTTCGTAATTTTTACTAGGAATTCTAGTAAAATAGGAGGTAGCAAAAAATCTTGTAAAGTCACGATAATTCCTAGTAAATTTTATTGCGTCAAAAAAGTTGTAAATTTACAATTTTATTGGTAAAAAAGTTGTAAAATTACAAAATTATTGCTGCGTGTAAAATTACTAGGAATTCTCGTCAAATAGGAGGTATCAAAAAAATAAAACTAACAAGATTTTCTTGTCATTATACAAGTTTTTTTTTATTTAATGTTTATTCCGTGTTTCTGAACTTTTTTTAATTTTTTCTCATTTTTTTACAAATACACTCAAAAAAAAAACCTTGTAAAGTTACCAAAAAATCTCGCGATTTTACGAGTCTATTCTCGTAAAAAAAGACGTAGGTAAAATTCTCGTAAAATTACTAGGATTTCCTCGTAATTTTGAATGCGCCAAAAATTAGTAAAATAACCAATTTTATTGGTAAAAATATTGTTTTGAAAATGGAAAAATAGAAAAAAAATGGTAAAATTACAAGAAAAAATGGTAAATATGTTTAAAAAAATGATAAATTTACAAACCAAAATGGTAAATTTACAAAAAAAAAAAATAGTTTTGTTAAACAATATAAATCCTCGTAATAAAATCATTTTTGTAAAATAACTTTTTTTTGTAAACTAACTAGAATCCTAGTAAAAATTTTTTTAAAATTTTGTCAACTTTTTTTTAAATTATTTTTCAATAAAAAAAAAAATTGTCTGGGAAAAAATAGAAAATATACAAAAAAAATGTTTTTTTTTGTTAAACAACATTAATGCTCGTATAACATAATTTTTGTAATATAACAGTTTTTTTTGTAAATCAACTAGAATCCCCGTAATAAAAACTTTGTTGTAAAATTACAGTTTTTTTTGTAAAATAACCTTTCAAAATGGTAGACTACAATTACGAAAATAAACTTGTAAAATTACCAATAAAACTGTAGTTCTCGTAAGAGCAAAGTACAAGATTTTCTGTTAAAAAACAAGGAAAATTGTTAAATATTGGTAGAACGGGATTACAAGGCATTTTACCAGGCGTTTTATCAGTTTATTTTTTTGAGTGTACAAAGGTAAAATTACCTTTAGAACGGTCAATTGCAAAATTAAATAAACAGCATTTCTTTAACGAAATCATGGTTTTTGGTTTAACAGTTGTAATCCTTTCGATAATAAAATTAGGAAATAAGCCAAAAATAAACAAAAGAACAAAAGTAAGAATGTACTCGTAGTTTGGAAAAAAGTCATAAAATAAAGTTTATTTTTACTACCGTTTGGTTTTTCTTTTGTTAGTTTTGTTTTTTTTTTTTGCGCGTCAAAATATTGTTAAAATAACAATAGTTATTTTAACGAGAAAAATCTGTTATAAAAAATTGTATTTAGACGTTTAAATTTGAAGTCTGGTGAAATCTAGTTAACACTTTATGACGACAATACGTTGGAAAGAAATTTAATGAATTATTCAATTTTGTATAATAAAAAGTGAAGGAATGTTTTTAAACACGAATATGGATTTGTATAACACAGAAAAAAGTGTTACTTTTTTTGTCACACAGATAAATCACATGTAATAATGATTTATTTTTAAACAAGGAAATAATTCTCATAAAAGGAATTTCGTTAGTAATAATTTATAAATTATTTTTTTAAGTTTTATCAAAATTATACAGGCTTTCACGAATAATTAAAGAAGTCAAGTTAAATTTCAATTTATAACACAGTGTAACACAAAATCGAAATGGGATGAAACCAAAACTCGAAAACTGTCGCGAGATGTCATGAAAACACAAATATTGTTTAGTGATATCCATCTGAGATATCTGTCTGTGCAAAGCAAGATGCAGACCAAACCAAAAATCTGTAAATTTGGCAAATGATCCAAATCGGATCCGTCAGCCTTTGGAAAATAAGATGAAGTCCAAACCGAAAATTTCTGTAAGTTAGGTAAATGATTAAAATCGAATCTAAAAAATTCTAGCGATGTTCCTCTCTCGATCCGTCTCACAATGGGTTAAAACACATGTAAACTAGGGATTAAAAGCCCTTTATTATTGATATTTGTATTTTTTAGACTAACTATATATTATTTTGTTAAAAAAATAATGTTTTCTTTAAAGTTCTGAAAAATATTTTTTATTAAAAAATAAGAGATAACCTCCCAGGCAGAATAATACGAACGGGAGAGTGCTGGCAAAGTACCTTTTATGGTCGCTTGTGTGCTGGGAAAGCATCACAGTTTAGTACTCTCCCAGCGTCCAAAATGATAACCACGGTAAACGGTATGCCGTTGCTATTTTAAAGCGCTTTGAAAGCGCTTTAAAAACAAAAAATATGGTACTATTATAGCACTTTTAGAACAAAAAAATGGGACGTATCTAAATTCTATACATAAGTCCATAAGACACAACTTTTTTTGGTATTTATTTGAATAAAGAAATTTATTAAATAAGGATAAAAAATTTATTGACTCATTTATTAGGATAAAAAAATTTTGAACAATTTTCTAAGTCCCGGAAAAAATTTGTTTGCAGTTTTCTTTGCGTTTTGGAATAAAAAATTTATTAAAAATGCTTTTAGGAAAAAATTTGGAAAAGTCCCGAAAAAAAGTGGTGTATTGAACCGAAACGGGTATGTATCCGGATTTTAAGGGTGATGTATCCGGAGTTTAAGACACTTCCTCTCGAAAGAAACTGGTGTTTTTATATAAAAGGTGTCAAGTTTGTAATATGTAGGTCCAGAGACTCTATGTAGGTCATTGTGTATAAGTGACATATCATGAGAGCTATCAAGGACCGGCCACTTATCCTGCAGGGAAATAAAAAATATTCCAATTGTTGTGAAAATGAATAAATTTTAATAAAAAATGTATACTTTAAACGGATTTAAATAGAAAAACATTGGCAAAGCGCTTGGAAAGCACTTTTTCGAATTCATACTACCTTCTACACAAAAAATAAAGTGCTTTGCCAAGACTTTTTCTTTGGAACGGTTGGCAGTTTCTGGCTGGGCTTTTATAAAAATTGGCTTCTGCTGCTCTAACTCCTCCAAGGGTGTCCCAAGAGTTGTCAAATGTGTGACTGACCCCAAATATTTTTTCAACCCCAACATTTTCTTAGAATATACAAACCCACTATTTTTAACCCTTAAGATAATTCCTATACAATTATTTTCACTTTTTATAAATTGGTTTTATGAAATCTGCTCCTACTGCTCCCATGGTACCTCTTAGGCTGAGTTTTTGACATATCGCTTTAACTTAGTTTAACTGGTAGTTTTATTAAACTTTATTTAATTAAAAGCAAGTTTAACCAAGCATTCTGTTTTTGAGTTCAAGTTTAGCAAATGTCGATTAACGCGGTATTGCCATAGCAAATATTGCATTTCCAATTAGAATAGTTGCCATCATCGCACATTTTTTTCAATAAAACACCACAACATGGCAACACTAACCAGTATATTTGAAAATCAGAGGTGTTTTTTTGACGCTTTTGTACCTTAGTTTAACTCTCCAACATTGGTGAGTTAAACTTAAAATAAACCACATCTCAAAAACAGAATTTGTAGTTTTAACTCAGTTTAAACCTAAACCAACTAAATTCGACAACTCAAAAACTCAGCCTTAGAGTGATAACAAGTAGAGATGGTCGCGTGAGTGAATTTTGACTCACGCACGCTCACGCTCACGAAATAAAAATATTACTCACGCACGATCACGCACGAAATTCTTTTTTTTTATTTTAAAATTTTTATTTTACTTCTTTCAATTTCTTGCATAAAAAGTATTAAATTTCCTTAAAACAATAATAAAAATCACAATTTTGGATTAATTTCTCTCTAAATTCAATATAATGACAATTTTTGAACTCGTTATCTGTTTCAAACAGCACAAAAAAATCACACAAACTCACGAAACAAAAATTACTCACGCACGAAACTATTTTTTATAATCACGCGCACTTACGACCACGTGAGTAAAAATAAATTTCACACACGATCACTCGTGAATCACGTGAATCACGAAAAATTCGTGTCACGCGCGCATCTCTAATAACAAGTAAGACCGCCCCCATTAATTTTAACCCGCCAACATTTTTTCAGAACATACTTATACCGTATCTAAACTCGATAATAGTGCTCCCATACAAAATGTAATTTTTATAAAATCTGCTCCTACCGCTCTTACTAACTAAGGGTGCCCCTAGAGATGTCAAATATGTGAATTACCCCCAATATGCCTAGAGATGTCAAATATGTGAATTACCCCCAATATTTTTTCAGACCCAACATTTTCTTAGAATATACCCATACATTTTTTTATTGTATATAAATTTGTTTTATGAAATCAGCTCCTACCGCTCCAATGGTGCCTCGTAGAGTGGTAACAAATAAAACCGACCCCCATTTATTTTACCCTCCAAAATTTATTCGGAACATACTTATACCGTATCTCTACACGATAATGGGGCTCCCATACAAAATGCAATTTTTATAAAATTTGCTCCTACAGTTCTAACTGCTCCAACGGTGCCCCTAGAGATGTCAAATGTGTTTATTATTTTGAGTGTAAGAAATTTCACATAAAGCCATGAGATATTGCATGGAAACACCCTTAGGAATTGAATGTAGGTTGTTGGTATGTTCAGAAAAAATGTTGAGGGGGTAAAGGTTAAGGGGGTCTTACTTTTTACCCCTCTAGGAGCGGATTTAGTAAAACAAAGTTATTAAAAAAAAACAAGTAAGAAAATTACAGTCGGTCAAGACCGACCATATAATACCCTACACCAGTGTTTCCCGGAAAATGGGACCCAAGTTCAAACATGGACCGATAGGATCTATCTTTTGTCAAATCTTTGATAAGTGTAAAAAACACTCGAAAACCTAATTTGAATTTGAATTTAACTGAATATCAGGCGAAATTTTTTTATGGGGCCTAAGTCCAAAAATGATTACATTATAAGCATTAGGTTATTAAAGTACAAGTTAAAAACATACAAACAAAATTTTAATAAAATATTTTCTATTTTCATGGAATTTGAGAGATTTGTGTGAATATCGGGATGGTGGTTTGTATGGGGGCTACCAGAAGAACTGGTCCGGTTCCTCTGAAATTCGGAATGGTAATTATTGAATACAAAACACGTTTACCTGCCAAATTTCGAAAGGATACCTATTATAATACGGTCATTAGAGCCAATTGAGCCAAATTAAAGCGGACCTTTGTATGGGGGCTAGGCCTAAACATGGACCGATTTATTCCAATTTCAATAGGCCAAATGAAGCTTAAGTTTAAAATTTCAACCAAATCGGTTGATAATTGCGACCTTTATCGTGTTTACAACGTTTACATGGACGGACGGACAGACAGACGGACAGACGGCCGGACGGACGGACATCGCTAGAATGACATGGACGGACGGACAGACAGACGGACAGACGGCCGGACGGACGGACATCGCTAGAATGACTTTAAAAGTTATTCTGAGTCGATCGGTATACTTAAGAGTGGGTCTAGGACCAATATTTCGGGTAGTTACAAACATCAGCACAGTCATTATACCCTGTACCACAGAGTGGTGTAGGGTATAAATATAAAAAATTGTATGGGGACCACTATCAAGTTATGAAAAAAAAATTTTTTTTTGATAATTTTTTATGAAAAACAAAGAATTTGATGAATGAGTTTGGAAATAAAATTATATGTTAACACTATGGGCCGCCATAGCAAAAATATGAAATTAAATACTTATTTTAGCAGCAACTAAAGAAAATCTATATTTAAGAATTTTTTAGTCAAATAGATTTAGTATTCAGCACAATTTGATCGAGCATTAATAAAATTAAGTTAATGTCTGTTAAAGGTAACCCCCCCTCTTCTAATATGCACTTCCAATTAATTTAACTAGCCACAGCCAACTGTTTTTATTTTTATTGTTCTCCGCAGTTCTGAGAAATTTTTATTTTTTTCAAAAAAAAAATCAAATCCTCAATAGAATTCAATATATGACCATTTTAATAGCCATACAGTATCATAAAAATTTAATTTTATATTGTAGATATTTTTATAACCAATTGGGTGTGTTTATTTCTCATATAAATTTTTTTTTTTTTTTACGAAAAACTTGATATGTGCAATTTTTTTTATTTGTTCTTCTATTTTTACAATATTTTATTTGTAGATGATATTTGAAGTTATAAAAACATTTTCTATGATAATAAAATTTTAAGTAAAAGAAACTGAAACTATAATGGAATAGATTTGAAATTGTATGGCTAGTGGAAGATTGCATGATGTGTCATTATTTTGTAATGCACTCAAGTGGAAAGTTGTAAAACAGCCTGCAGACGTTGTGATATTCTCGTTCCTATTTGTATGAGAATATCTTAAAGGATGGGGTCGAAAATGTGGAAAAATGGACTATTGTGTGGTATATTTTTTTTAGAGAAATATCATGAGAAAAATATCTCTCAGACTCTGAGAAATTTTTATTTCCAAGAAAAACTTTAAGATTTAAAGGTATTTTCCCCTAACACCACAGTGGAGAAATTCGTTTTTTTTTAAATATGCCTCCATATTGTACTTTGAATTGAAAAATATTTCATCAAAACAAACATTTTTATAGAAAAAATGCATTATAATTTTAAAACCATTTCCAATTTGATGAGAACAAATTTTCTATTTATTATATATTGTAGTTTTTGTATATAAATAAATTTGTTTGTTGATTGAATTTCCATATTAATCAAATGATATACATATATTTATGTAAATTTATTATGTTAATAATCTGTATGACATGACCGGTATACGTTGCAATATTTATAATATTGACTAAATTACACTAGTTTACAAATTATTAAAAAAAAAATTGCGATCCAATTTATTTTGCATTTATTTTCCATTGTATCTTATTTTTATATTTTTGATATTCCAAAATCGGAGACCAGTTTTGTGTGAGGTTGGAGTAAAAAAAATTTACAAAACTATGAGCTCGATCGGTTATCGGTTAAAAAAGTTTATTTGTGAGAACGAAATAGGGGCAAAATAAAAAAAAAAATAAAAAAAAACATGTAAGAAAACTGTAGTCGGTCAAGACCGACCATATAATACCCTACACTAGACTGACATTTTTTTGTATGACAAAAAAAGTTTTTCTTCCGATTCAAAATAACCGAGAACTGGTTACCATGACCGTCTCGTTGTAGCGAAACAGACCAAGGGTTATGGTGGGAATCGAACATACGGCCCCCACGTTCAAAGGTTAGCACGCTACCAGCTAACCTTCCGTATAAACTTAATTTGAGCCAAATCCGATCATTCTAACCAGTTGCGATCAAAGTTTTGCATTTTTGAAAATTTTGCAACAAAATTTTGGATTATTGAAAAACAAAAATTAAAAAAAATATTATCTTGGGACACATTATTTTTATCAATTTTGCCATGCTGAATATAAAAAATGCCTGCGAATTTTGTACTCTTGCCCAAAACATTAAATCATGATAATGTTTTGCGGAAGATTTGGGTGTACTTGCCAAAGCAAAGTTTTTTTTAGAAAAAATAATGTTATATTACTTTGCTATTCCATGCAAAATGAATTGAAATATCAGTCGAGGACTCCATTAAAAAACCTAAAGAGCTGTACATTTCGTAAGTGAGTGCTAAAATAAGTGCAAACAAGTGTTTTTACATTTTGGAGAGTATAAAAGATTCGGCACCAAAGAATATAACACTCTCACTTGTTTTATGTACATTTGATAAGCAAATGGAAAATTTTTATGCGAAAAGCTTAGAAAAAAAAAATATGTTGAAAAATAATTATATTACTTTTTATTCACCAGCTGGTGAAAAACGGTTTTATTCACCACGAGGTGAATTATTATCCAAGTTACAAACCCAAGTTATTAAAATTTTTGGTTTTAAGAAAATGAAAATAGTAATTCTTGTTTTCTTTTCGTTAATTATTAGCTTATATAGTCAAACTGAGGTGGCGTCCTGCAACTTTTTTAAAATTAGACACCAGCCTAAAAACATTATCATGTTAAAAAATTCTCAAATCGGTCGAGCGGTTCTTGAGATATGTCCATTTGAATTTTTTTTTTAAATTAGGTCTTGTAGATAAAAAAATAAAAAATAAAAGTTAAAGTAAAAATGTGAATCTAACTCTGCACCAGTGTTTTTCGGAGAATTGGTCCCAAGTCCAAACATGGACCGATTGGATTTATATTTGGTAAGGTATTTTATTAGTGTTGAAACCACGCAAACCAAATTTGTTTGAAATCGGGTGGTATTTGTGGCCTGTAGACCAATTTATCAGAATATCGGGCGAAATTTTTTATAGGGGACTAAGACCAGGAATGGTCTGATTATAATCAGATTTAAAAATTTATTGTACCAAAGTAAATATTTGCCAATGAACGAAATTTATAGTATTTATGAACAAATACATACAAATTATGAACTTTTTGATAATACTTATAAACTTTTTTCATCGTATTTATGTAAAATGTTAAATAGTTCTTAAATTTCACATATTATGATTTATTCATAAATACTATGAAAGTCGTTCATTGGAATTTTTTTTTTTGTGTGTGAACAAAAGTTTATAAATTGTATGAGCCTACTTAGGGAGTTGAGATAGGGCGTAGGTATATTTTGAAAAAATGTTGTAGGGTAAAAATAAATGGGGGTCGGTCTCACTAATGACCACTTTTGGACGCACCATTGGACCGGTAGAAGCTGATGAAGTAAAACAAATTTACAAAAAAATAAAAAAAAATTGTATGGGGACCGCCTTAACAGTTACAGATAGAGGGTAGGTGTGTTTAGAGAAAATGTTTGGACTAAAAAAATATTGTGGGTCGGTCATACATTTTGTTGCTCTAAGGGCACTATTAGGGCAGTTAGAGCGGTTGGAACAAATTTTAAAAAATGTCGTTTTGTGTGGGAGCCCCCTTAGAAATTGGAGATAGGGTATTAGTTTGTTCCAAAGAAATGTTAAGACGTAAAAATTAATGGGGGTCGGTCTTATAAAGGACCCCTCTATGACGCACCATTGGAGCAGTCGAAATGATTTTAAGATTGGAAAATTACAATAAAATTTTTTCAAAAAATTTTAAAAAATAGTAATAATCGTTATCCCACGATCCTCCTGGGCAAAAAATTTGTAGAATTGATAGAAGTTTTCAACCAAAAAATTTCAAAAAAATCGAAGAGTACAAACATTTTTAAAAATGAGATTTAAATTTTAAAACTTAAAAATCGCATACTAGAGCGCTTTTAAGAATTTTTTAGGATTTTTTTTTTTTTAAAGTACGTAAAAAAACAAAAATTTTGAAAAAAACAATTTGAAATTTGGACCATTATTGAAGAAGTTATGATTAAATGAAGTTTGAGTAAAGGAGCAAACTACCAATTTTTAAAAATTCGATATCTTTTGAACGGGTCATCAAAAAAATCTGAAAATTTACCACGAAGGAGTTTTCGAAGGGTACTAAAAACTGTTAAGATATTAGGAAAATCTAAAAAAAAAAATTTTTTAAAGTGTCCGATTTGACATGGAATGCCCCATATATACTTTATGGGGTCCCAGATCGATATTTCGGTGAGTTACAAACGGAATGACAAACTTATATATACCCTCTATCACTAAGTGGAGGGTATAAAAAAAATTTGAAATCGGTCAAATGTTTTTCGAGATACATATCGTTTAAATAAGCAAAAAATTGCGTTTTTTTCCTACGATCAAGAATATAAAAGAATCAGGAATTAAAACAGACAAACATAAAGGTGCGTTCTGCACGGTCGATCGAGCTCATATTTTTGTAATTTTTTTTTTTGGATTGGAATCAGGAGGTCCATTTTATGTAAAATTAAGTCCTTTTTTTGGAAGAAGCGTAAGAATATGTAACAGTGGACCCCCAAAAGTCTTAATTTTTTTTTTTTTTTTTTTTTTTTGAACAGCAAATTTTTCAAAAACGGTACGTGTTAGAAAAATTTAAATAGTGAATGACAAAAAGTAAATGACAAATATTGTGAAATCTCTGTAAACTAGTGTTATTAAAACGTATTCTTTTTTTGTTGAAATTTCAATTTCGTGCTTTAACAAAATTATAATTTGACATAAAACTTACCAAGTTGTCAAAAAATACATTTCATAAAATTATAACACACCGTTTGCAGTAATTCAATAAATTGTCATGTTAAACAACATTTCAATATAAAATACAACTCTTCAAACAATTTTGTCATAAATTTAAAATTAATGTTGATTTTAATTACAAAAATGTAAACATATGAAAAATCTTATTTCTAACAGATAAATATACAAAAAACAAGTGAGAGTGTTAAATTCGGCCGTGCCGAATCTTTTATACCCTCCAACACGTTAAAAAAAAAAAAAAGCAGGGGCGTTTTTTTTTTTTTTTGGGGGGGGGGTTTCGGTGGTGGGAGACAACCTTTCTGGATCCAACTACAGGACTTTGAACTTCTTCTGACATAAAAAATGTTTCGTTTGCAAAGCAAAAGTTCAAAAAATCTATAAAAAATGGCGTTTTTCTGAGGTTGGTTTAGTTCTTAAAGGGGGAACTTTTTCCCCCGTGGTACGATTTTGCCCATCTTCGAACTTAACCAGCCTATGACCATAAGACATATTCGTGCCAAACTTCAGGAGTCTAGCTCTTTTATTTTGGACTGTATCGTGTCCTCCACAGACGGACGGACGGACGGACAGACGGACGGACGGACGGACAGACGGACATCGCTAGAATGTCTTAGAATCGATCACTGATCAATAATATATATACATTATGGGGTCCCCGACCGATATTTCGATGCGTTACACACGGAATGACAAAGTGAGTATACCCCCATACTGTGGTTGGAGGGTATAAAAATACTCAAATTTTATGTTTAATTCACCTGTCATAAAGATGCAAATTGTTAATATCGATATAATTTTTATCAAACCAGCATGGCAGCAATTCCAACTGGGTTTTTAACAAATATTATTTCAATAAATATATTAATTTTTGCATATTATTATATTTATTTTTAAATTAAGTAAATACAAGTTATTCAGATTCATGTTAAATTATTAAATTATGAAAATATCATCAAAACATCATCAAAACATCTGTTTAATTTGAGACTTTGGTGCCCATAACAGCTCTATCATCTTTTAAATATTATGAACATTAGGGAGTATCTTATTTTTTTAAACGAAATCAAAATATTGCTCACGCACGATCACGTACGATTTTATTTCTGCTCACTTGAGTAACTAAAATTTTTCTAACTCTCACGAAATTAAAACAAACAAGTGAGAGTGTTAAATTCGGCTGTGGCCGAATCTTTTAAACCCTCCAAAATAAAAAAAAAAATATCAGGGGCGTTTTTTTGGTGGTGCGGGGGGGGGGGGGGGGGGGGGGGTGATGGATGATGTAAATATACCAAATGTTCACTCAACACATTTTGTTGGCAAAAACAAATGAAAAACACATTTAAAACCAGTGAATAAACAATTGAAAACCATCCCAGTAAGTATTCATTTGTTTTAACAAACATCAATATTTATTTTTTACTGTTGAAAAAATTTTCTAAAATAAATGACATTAAACATTAAAAAATTACTGTTTTTTTCATTCTTTTTTGCCAACAAATTCGAAAAAAATAACCTACGCAAACATTAAAAATTACACTGTAAATAGGTGAAAATGACACACCAAAACGCCGAGACACGTCAACCTAATTTTGGGTCGTAGAATCCAGTAGTGCACTACGTTTTGAAAAGTTAGCTCAAAATCCCGAGATATTTCGATTTTAAATTTGTAGTAGATTAAAGGCGATTTTTCATTTTAATTGACTGAAAAAACTTAAAAAACTTGTCAAATACTTATTATTTGTCAAAATTTATATCTAGAAATAATGGGCGTCCATTTTCAAGCGGACATGGAAAAATAATTGCTCTTATTTTGATGAATTTTATATTTTTTTTTTTTTGATTTATTAAATTTTTACTCTACATTTGCAAATTTAAAATCGAAATATCTCGTTATTTTGAGCTAACTTTTTAAAACGACGTATACCACTGGATTCTATGACCCAAAAATAAGTTGGGGTGTCACGGCGTTTTTGTGGTAATAACTAAAGATCTCATTAAAGATCTCATTAAAGATCTCATTAAAAAATACCAACAATTAAAAAAAAATATATTAAAAATTTAAAGAATAATCAGTAGTTTTTACTTACAGAACAAAAATAATTGACTTTAAAAATTAAATGTTAATGAAAGTTTTTATTTTTTAGTGTGTTATTTTTGAAACAAAGGACAGAAGTAGTCATAAATAAAAACTGAACAATCAAACAAATATTTTTTCTTTTAAAAACGACTAAACGTAAAACTACACTCAAAACAATACATTATTAGATTTACTATTTTTTTTTTGCTAATGCTAGTAAGCTAAGTCCGTACTGCTCTATGGCTCGGAGACCTGGAATTTAACGAGCCTTGATATACAAAAACTTCAGGTCTTCGTAAATAAATGCCTTCGCCGCATACTAAAAATATTCTGGCCCCAAACTATAACAAATTCAGAGCTATGGTTTAAAACGCAACTACCCCCAATTGATCATGAGATCAAAATACGTAAATACAGATGGTTGGGTCATACTCTGCGTAAGCCAGCCGATGACATCAATAAGAAATCCCTTGACTATAACCCACAGGGAGCAAGAAGAAGGGGTCGCCCTAAAAATACATGGAGGCGCCAAGTTCAAGCCGAACTTCAAACCGCTGGTATAACGTGGAATGAAGCCAAAAGTGCAGCACAAGATAGGAATCGATGGAGATCAATTATTGAGGCCCTATGTTCCTTATAGGAATTTCAAGGATTATATCTGTGGCCGTACGAAAAAACTAGTTAACTCCATTTTTTGAAAACAGGAGAAAAACACACTTGAAGTTTTTAACATATTTCACTAATTATTTATTATGAATTTATGTTATTATGCATGCGCAGTAGACAAAACATAGTTTTTTATAATATTAAAGATTTCTGATTCCATTGAACTCATTTTTGGACACTAAATCCGAAAATCGATGTCAGTTAACTTGTTTTTTCGAAAAATGGAGTTAACTAGTTTTTCCAAAAAAAAAACTTTTTTTTCAATTAATTCTTATATATTATGAAATTAAGGCAACATTAGTAATCATATGTGGAAAAATATTAACTTTTTGACTCAGCACGTTAATATAACCCATTTTTTACGAAAAAAATGGAGTTAACTAGTTTTTTCAAAAAAATTTTTTTTTTTCTTTTATTCTTATGTATCTCGAAAAAAAGCCAAGTTTTTGTATGTTTTTATACATAAACTTCCCAGCAAATCTTTTGTAATGAGTGTTAATTATGTAACACATTACCAGGTAATGTATATCCCTTATTTGTAGCATTATTTTAGTATGTCTTACCAAACATTTGTTCAACAACATATTATTTCAAGGTGAAAAATAATATTTTGCTAATAACTTGTTACGTAACGCATGATTATTGCAAAAATTGTATTTCATAATTATTATTTCTAAACATTAAATCATGGGTGACTTATATTTGGTTACATTATGTATTATTTCAAAATTTTAAATAATGCATTATAATAACATAATAACATAAAAAATAAATATTTTATACAAAAATGCATTAGTTTAAACTAGAGATGGGCTCACGACATGAATTTTCGAATCACGCACACTCGCGAGCATATTTGTTCTACTCACACACACTTGCAATCACGTGAGTAAATTTATTTAACGTTACTTGTTCACTGCTTGTAACACCTTACATATCATGTTCTCGTATGGTATATTATTTTTTTTCTCGTAGCCTTAAAAATATGATGTATTTGATACCTTTTGCTTCTAGTATCCTTTGTTATAAACTTGATAATTTACTTTATACCTTACTCAAAATTTGCATGCATTACTGGGGTGGTGCAAAGTAAGTTATCCTATATAAGTTATTAATAACTTAAAAACTATTACTTTAAGCTATTTTGGGTGTTTGGCAGTCGTATTCTATGAATTAAGATCTGCAAAAAGAAATTGTATGCATTTTTTATATGCAATCTATGAATTTTCGGGAGTTAAAATTTTTAGGTTCAAAATTTGGACTCAAAGGAGTCGAGACTCAAACTTGTTCTTTCAGCTTTTTCTCCCATAGTTTTCGAAAGAACATCGTTTTAAACTTTTAATTTTTATGTTTTTTAAGAAACTATGGAGTTATCTTGTTTTTTCGAAAAATGCATGGAGTTATCTAGTTTTTACATAAAAGTTGGTATTTTTCATTATTTTGTTTTCCAAATAACTGGTTAATGAGAACATATATCAAAATTTCGATCTGACAGAGTGATAGTAAATGGAATGCACTTTCTATTTTTGGTGTTATCTCAATTTTCGCAAAAAGTGGAGTTAACTAGTTTTTTCGTACGGCCACAGATATATATATATAGTAAGCTAACCTTCAGCAAATTTTTAGTTGAGATTAGTATGTTAGCAAAAATATCTTGTTAACTTTAAACAAAATTTGAACTAATTTTTTTTTGCTAAATTTTAAATTGAGTTGACCAAATTTTTACAAGCTTTTTTGCTAATATTAGCAAAAATAAATGGTAAATTTTTTTTTATTTTCAGAAAACTTAAAATGGTGCTATCTCGGAAACTAAGCCAGATAAAGCAAAATGGAGGACATTTTTGGTTCTCGGGCTCTCCATAGTATCGTCGGTCCTCTTCACAAGTATAGACCCTAATGGGTCCTAACTAAAAGTTAGCATTCCCGAAAATTTTAAGATGCTCATATCTCGGTTAATATTGCCAACACAACAAAAAGTACAAACAAAATTTTTGTAGCTCTCAACACTTAGAATAAGACCGCAAAATAACCAAAAGCTCTCCTAGTAATATTTTTAAAGTTATCGAGTTTTTTAATTCTCAAAACCCCAGTGGTTCCCTAAAATCACTTATCTCAAAAACTAAGCAAGGTAGAAGCGTTTTGAATCAAAAATTATGACGATTTTTAAGGAACCCAACTAGATCTAGACCCATCGGGGTCTGGACCAATCGGGACCCAATCCAATGGGGTCCTCAAATGTGTATGAACTAATGAGGGAGAAAAAATAAGAGTTACCTGTTTTTTAAGCTGCCCAATCTCAAATTTAAAAAAGGGTTGCCACCTTATGAAAAAATAAGGGCTTTCGGGAAAATCCGTATAAAAGCCGAACTATTAGGAATTTCGCCAAACGAAAAAATACGGGTCAGCTTAATTTTAATAGAGATTATTATATGTGATTTTGGCGGTCGTAAATATGAAGGGCTTATTGTAAAAACTCGATAAGCAACATTTCATTTTATGGTGGTTTTTGCCTTAAAACTTTTAAAATAATGTAGAAAATAGAACTTTTGCAGAACTTTTATTCTCAATATACTTGTACGAAGGTTTAAAGCAGTCATGCGCATTTTTGTAATTCCTTTTCCCGCGGGAATAGTCTAAAAAATGCTGCTTGTGCGCTGTCGACACACGTACACTATGAAATTCTGTTGCTTGAGCAAATTTGTTGACTTGCTACTACTTGCTACTATTCACACAACCATAAATGTTGTAGTATGTGTGTGCGCACCGCTGGTTTAAAGCAAGACTTCTGCCAAAAATCTGTCAATGGAACATCAGCAGAAGGCGAAAATCACTAAAAAATAAAATGTTGCTTATCAAGTTCTTGCAGTAAGCCCTTCATATATATATGGGGCATTCCAAGCCAAATCACTCACTTTTAGACCCGACCCCTTTCGATTTATTTTATTTTTGGATATGTTTTAGTATTTATTTAATGCAACTTGGACACCAATTTTCAGCTTTTTATTTCAATATGGTGTTGAGTAATCAATTTTTCAAAATGGCGATTTTCTCCAAAAAATAAAAAAATTGAAATTCTTAATTAATTTTGACCATTAAAAAATATAGATATTTAAAAAAAGTTGGACAACGTTTTGTTGGTACTTAAATGTAGTTTTAGAAAAAAAAATATGAAAAAATTATTCGAAGTAATTATCACTTATTTTTTGACGTTTAAAAACTATAATCGACTTTTTGAAAAAGTTCGAAACCTTCAATTTTTTTGTAAAAAACTATAAAAATTCTACTCTAAATTACGCAACTTTTATGCCATAATTCGAGATGTGATCACAATTCTTTCTATTTTTTTTAAATTTTTAAAATTGCACCTTTTATTTTTTGGCTCTGATTTATTTTATATGGTGATCCAAAAAAATGAATTGGTAGATATTGACTCTAACTTACCCTAGATATATTCATTTCGAGGTAAAAATACGTCTCACAAAAATTTAGAACGATCGGAAATGGGTAAGGCGTTTAGCATGGTCCTTGAAGTTTAAAAAACGGATTACAAGGAAAAATATGATTTTTTTCAGTTTTCTCAATTTTTTTTGTATTTTAATTTAAGATTTAATTCAAGTCATTACAGAATTATGATGTGGAGTAAAATGCCTTTCTAATAAGGTACTAAAAACTAAAATCGGTTGAAAATCAGCCAAGTTATTACAACTTCCCCAGGCATCTGGCGTGTGTCATACCACTTGATTAAAGAATACGAGTCCCTTTTTTTAAATTTATTGAAATTTTCTACTGTAATAATATTTTTTTATTATTCATGTTTCAGTGTAATATTGTTTTGGTTTTTCCAAATTTTAAAACAAAAACAAAATTTTTTTTTTTAAATAGAGATTTCAAAAGGGTGTTGAAAATGCAGGCATTTTAAGCATTAATTTAAAAAATGTTAGCAAAACACAATATGAAAAATACTTGTCATCTAATTACATTTGAACTTGAGGAATAAAAAAATGTTATTACAGTAGAAAATGTCAATGAATTTCATAAATCGGATTGTGTTGCTTAATCAAGTGGTCTGCCATACGTTAGATGCCTGGGGAAGTTGTAATAACTTGGCTGATTTTCAACCGATTTCAGTTTTTGGTACCTTATTAGAGAGGCATTTTAGTCCGTATAATAATTCTGTAACCACTTGAATTTAAACTTAACTTAAAATACGAAAAAAATTTAGAAAACAGAAAAAAATTCATTTTTTTGCTTGTAATCCGTTTTCTAAACTTCAAGGCCCATGCGGAACACCTTATCCATGTCCGATCGTTCTTAATTTTTGTGAGTCGTATTTTTACCTCAAAATGAATATATCTAGGGTAAGTTAGGGTTAGTATCTACCAATTTAATTTTTTTGGAGCACCATATAAAATAAATCAGAGTCAAAAAATAAAAGGTGCAATTTTCAAAATTTGAAAAAAAATAGAACAAATTGCGATCACATCTCGAGTTATGGCTTAAAAGTTGCGTAATTTAGAGTAGAATTTTTATAGTTTTTTACAAAAAAATCGAAGGTTTCGAACTTTTTCAAAAAGTCGATTTTAATTTTTAAACGTCAAAAAATAAGTGATAATTACTTCGAATAATTTTTTCACATTTTTTTTCTAAAACTACATTTAAATACCAACAAAACGTTGTCCAACTTTTTTTAAAATATCTATATTTTTTACTGGTCAAAATTGATTGAAAATTTAAATTTTTTCATTTTTTTGGAAAAAATCGCCATTTTGAAAAATTGATTACTCAACACCATCTTGGAGTAAAAGGCTGACAATTGGTGTCCGAGTTGCATTTAATAATTACTAAAACATATCCAAAAATAAAATTAATCGAAGGGGGTCGGGCCTAAAAGTGAGTGATTTGGCATGGAATGCCCCATATATATCCATGATCCTCGATAGATTTTAAGTCGTCTAGCGATGTCCGTCCGTCCGTCCGTCCATCCGTCCGTCTGTCTGTCTGTCCGTCCGTAGAAAACACGATCACTTTAGAAAGACTTTACAGAGGCTACTGAAGTTTGGCATATATGTTGGTCATTTACCTGGTCAGGTTGGTATTGCAATCCAGCCAAATCGGTCCAATGGTTCAAAAGTTATGAGCAAAAGAGTAAATTTCGGCAAGGGTGTTTCTCGAATTTACGAGATAAAAAACACGATAACTTTCGAAAGACACTAATGAGACTGCTGAAGCTTAACATTTATCTTTGCTGTTCCCTAGGTCTGTTTGGTATTAAATTTCAGCTCAATCGGTCCAGTGGTTCCAAAGTTATAAGCAAAACCCTGAATTTCACATTAGTTTCATCTTAAATGCCACGTGTTTAAACAAGTTTTAAAACCATTGGCGGTAACTTAACAATGCTTTTCAAACTTGTTTAGCATTGGTAAAAAATTTTACACTCAAAAAAAAATTTACGCTCAAAAAAATTTTTTTTTTTTTTTTTACAAAAATTTCAATATTTTGCGTACATAGTACGTGCATTCACTCAGAAATATTTTTTCAGTAAAAAAAAACATTACACTCGAAAACAATTTTACACTCAAAAAAAAAAAATTAGTAATTTTTTTTTTTTTTTTAAATGACAAAAAAAGAGTTTTTTGCTCATAATAAAATATTTCTAACCAAAATTGTTAATTTTTCACGTTAAAAAATGTACTATCCTTTAAAAAATGCATTGTGGCGGGTACACTCAAAATAATACATTAGTAGATTTACTAATTTTTTTTTTGCTAATGCTGGTTGGCTAACTTTTAGCAAATTTTTAGTTGAGATAAGCATGTTAGCAAAAATATCTTGTAAACTTCATTTAGCGCATTAGCAATTTTAAACAAAATTTGAACTAATTTTTTTTTGGTAAATTAAAAATTTTTACAACCTTTTTTGCTAATATTAGGAAAAATAAATGGTAAATTTTTTTTTATTTTCAGAAAACTTAAAATGGTGCTATCTCGAAAACTAAGCCAGATAGAGCAAAATGGAGGACATTTTTGGTTCTCGGGCTCTCCATAGTATCGTCGGTCCCCTTCACAAGTATAGACCCTAATGGGTCCTAACTAAAAGTTAGCATTCCCGAAAATTTTAAAATGCTCATATCTCGGTAAATATTGCCGACACAACAAAAAGTCCAAAAGCATTTTTGTATCTCTCAACACGTAGAACAAGACCGCAAAATAACCAAAAGCTCTCCTAGTAATATTTTTAAAGTTATTGAGTTTTTTAATTCTCAAAACCCCAGTGGTTCCCTAAAATCACGTATCTCAAAAACTAAGCAAGGTAGAAGCGTTTTGAATCAAAAATTATGACGATTTTTAAGGAACCCAACTAGATCTAGACCCATCGGGGTCTGGACCAATCGGGACCCAACCCAATGGGGTCCTCAAATGTGTATGAACTAACAAGGAAGGTCTTTCACAGGGCACCCACCGATTGTCCTGAAACTTGAATATGGGAACGACGGGGGAAAAATAAGAGTTACCTGTTTTTTTAAAAAATAAGGGCTTTCGGCAAAATCCGTATAAAAGCCGAACTATTAGGAATTTCGCCAAACGAAAAAATACGGTTCAGCTTAATTTTAATAGAGATTATTATGTGTGATTTTGGCGGTCGTACATATTTTTTATAGTAGATGCAATTTGTTAAAGACAAAGTTAACAATAATTAACGTTATTATTATGAAATGAGTATTATTTAAAAAAATGTCGTGTCGGTAATTTATTAAGCTTTAATTTAAGCTTAATGGCGTCTAGATTGAGTAAATAATAAAGGTGCTACGAGGGTCGATCTGGAAAATGAAAATATTTATAAACATTTTTTAAAAATATTTCCAAGTCGATTTTTTCTAAGTTCAAATATTAAAAATTTAACAAAAGGTCCAATAGATTTTATCCAGTGAACAAATTATTTTTCCAACAACCCAAACAGACAGTGAAATTTTTTAAGTACAGTTGAAAAAAATCCAAATTTTTTGACCTCCAATTCTTTTGACTACCAATTTTTTGTAAACAAAGAAAAATTTTAATTATTTCATTACTATACATTTAGGTGTACCAAAATTAATAAACAATAAAATCTTTTCTCTGTTTACAAAAAACTGGTGGTCAGAATTGGAGGTCAAAAAATGTGGATTTTTTCTACTGTACTTAAAAAATTTCACTGTTTGTTTTGGTTGTTCGAAAAATTACTTGATCACTGGATAAAATCTACTGGACATTTTTTAAATTTTTAATGTTTGAACTTGGAAAAATCGATTTGGAAATATTTTTAAAAAATGTTCTAAAAAATGTCTATAAATAATTGAATTTTCCAGATCGACCCTCGTAGCCCATTTATTATATACTCAATCTAGACGCCATTAAGCTAAAATTAGAGCTTAATAAATTACCTTCACAACATTTTTTAAAACAATACTCATTTGATAATAATAACGTTTAGTATTGTTAACTTTGTTTTTAACAAATTACATCGACTATAAAAAGTTTCCAATGTATTGTCGCCCACTGTATCTTCATATAAACTACCCCAACAATTACACATTTTTGACAAAAATTAACTTAACGGAGTCGAATTTGAACACGACCGATAGGCCATTGAATAGGCCTTCAAAAAACCTTTCGACCTGCATAAAATGTTCCTTAGTTTCTTTTGAAGAAATGGGGAAAATCTTCAAAAAACGAAAAAAATCCCGTTTCCCCCCTCCCCTTTGACCCGCTAAATATGAGATTGGGCAGCTATAAAAAACAAGTAACTCTTGTTTTGCTCCCCTCTTTCCTATATGCAAGTTTCAGGACAATCGGTGGGTGCCCTGTGAAAGACCTTCCTTGTAAGTTGAAATAAAAAAAATTCAGTTAACTAATTTTTGGCAAAACATTTTTGCTAACTTTACCAAAAAAATTGTGGATTCAAAATCACCAAATTTTCTTGTAGGTTTTCAAGCTTTTTTTTTGATAAAATTACATGTTTTTTTTGAGTGTTGATTCAAATGAAACAAAGTTGTGGGTATGTTTTTTTCAACCTTAAAAAATAAGCGGCCCCCTAATATGATTTTTGACTGATAAGTTATGACATAAAATGTGTTTTAGTTTTAATTGTATGTGTTTATATGACACTTTGAAAGATGATTTGCTTTGAAGAAAAAATGTGTGAAAAGTTAAAGTAGTAAAGGCGTGTCGTTGATGTTTTTTTTTTTTGACATGAGTTCTAAGCACCTGTTGATGTAGTTAAGAAACAGGATTGATGCTTGTGCTCATGTGTTATCCTAATTGTTGTCGAACATAATTATATGTTAGGGAAAATAAATAATTGATTGGTCATTCTTTTCTTAACGTAACTTTAAAGTCTTGTTGAAACTACACTAAAAAAAAGACATGACTAAAATTTAAGAAAAAATTTTCGAAAATTTATCAGGAATTTTCCTAAAATTTAGTTAAATTTAACTAAAATTTAGTTAAATTTAACTAAGAAATTTTCTAAACTATGAGGAAAAAAGTTTAGTTTATTTACTTAAAAATAGTTCATACACACCAAAAAAAACCCTTGTCAAATTACTAGGAAAAGTCTCGTAATCCCATTTAACCAATATTTGTAAGTTTTCCTTTTTTTAACAAATCGAAATTTACATTTTTTTTTTTGTAATTTTACAAATTTCCAAGATAATTTTACAGAAAAAAAATCTAGTAAATTCACGAGAATTCCTTGTAATTTTAATTGCGCCAAAAAACTGTAAATTTACAATTTTATTGGTAAAAAGCTTGTAAAATTAAAAAATTATTGGTAAAAAGCTTGTAAAATTACTAGGAATTCTCGTAAAATAATAGGTAGAAAAAAATCTAGTAAAATTACGAAACCTCTTTGAAAATTTTATCGTGTCAAAACATTTGTAAAAAATACAATTTTATTGATGAAAACCTTGTAAAATTACTAAAGTATTGGTAAAAATCTTGTAAAATTACTAGAGTTTTTTGTCAAATAGGAAGTAGCAAACAAAAATAATTTTACAAGTTTTTTTTTTTGAGTGCATGTATTAGGATATTCCATTTGAGGAACACTATTGACTATTTAACAGTACATGAACTAAAATTGTTTCCTAACAGTTAGGAAAATTTCCCAAATTTTAGTTAAATTTAACTAAATTGTGGAAAAATGTATAAACTTTTTTGAAGAAAATTTTTTCAAAGTTTAAGTTAAGTTTTTTTTTTAGTGTATAGAGTGAATGTTAGTCGATATGCCGGACAAAATAAATATTTTTTTTTTTTCAAATTCGTAAGTACTATTGTTTTGAAAATGTTCAGAAAAGTTATTTTTTTATGCTAACGCTTCATCTGTTCCGTAGCATACCATTAAAAAACATATCTGTGTTAAAAAACTTGCTCAAAATTATGTTATAAAAAGTTATGCTACATTTTTTTTTATTTTGTAAATTCCATGAAATTGAAATCGATCTTTAATAACTGGTATATTGATATGCTAATGTTAACTGCCCTAGTAAAAAAGTTTTGATATAATAATATATAATTTGATACAATCATATTAAAATATATATGAGTTTTTATATGTTCAGATCTAATTATATGAAAGATTTAATATGGCTCCATTTTCTTATCTGAGGTTATACATAAATATATATGACTTCATATAATTATATAAATCTACATTTATTTATATAAAATAAGATCAACTGGATTTATTTGGATGTGACCAAAATTCGGATCTAATTGTATCATTTTTATATTTGTGTATCTAAAATAATACAATTAGATAATTATTTGATACAACTTGATACAGCCAATTTTGAGATCAAATTAGATCGTAAAAAGTTTTTTTTTACTCGGGTGTAGATAAATAATTGAAAAACGATTGTAAAGCATCTTTATACTTCTGTTTAAAATAATTTCAAGTAATTTTTTTTTATGAAGTTTGAAATTTTTTATTTATCACATATGATGCTGTTTTTTGGTTGTTTGTGAAGCACGCGCCACAATTTATAAATGATTGCAAAAAGATGTTATTTATTATGTTTGAAAACCGCCAATTTATATGACAGGTTTCTTTTTATTTCGTTACTTTTTGAAATTTAGTGTTTTGAAGTTAACGCTGTCATGTTAAACGTGTTGAATTATTTTTTAAATTGTCATGCCCTTTCCCAAAATGGGATTGGTTTGTATTTTTTTTTGTAACTCATTGATATGTGAATCTAATAAGGAATAACTTCTCAAGGGTGCCCAGTGATATTCTTGAAAGTTTTCTAGGTCGCAGATGATAAATTCCGTATTAGTTTATAAGAGCAAAATTCCATGTTAATTGTATTTAATGGCGGTTTGAATTTACCACTTTGTTCTGAAAAACAGTTTTTAAAAATGAGATCTTTAAATCTTAAAGACTAAACGGATTAAACTAACATTACATGATACAAAAAATTGCGCAGTTAAAGATCAAATGTAAAATTTTAGAAGATTTTGATTTTTTTTTAACATTAACAGATTTTCTGAGCGTATATTAATTCAAATACTTGATGTTATTTTAATATGTCTAAAAAAAAATTATTTGTTATTAAAGTGCTGTTAGGGCCTATATTTTTTATACCCTCCACTCTAGTGATAGAGGGAATACGTTTTTCATTCCGTTTGGGGCATTCCATGTCAAATCGGAAACTTTGAATATTTTTTTTTTGATTTTCCCAATTTGATTACAGTTTTTAGTACCCTTCGAAAACTCCTTCGTGGTAAATTTTCAGATTTTTTTGATGACCCGATTAAAAGATATCGAATTTTTAAAAATTGGTAGTCTGTTCCTTTACTCAAACTTCTTTTACTCATAACTTCTTCAATAATGGCCCAAATTTTTATTTTTTTTCAAAATTTTTGTGTGCAAATTTTTTGTTTTTGTACGTACTTTTCAAAAAAAAAAAATCAAAAAAAAATCTTAAAAATGCTCTTGTATGCGATTTTTAAGTTTTAAAATTTAAATCTCATTTTTGAAAATGTACGTACTCTTTGATTTTTTTTGCAATTTTTTTGTGTAAAACTTCTATCGATTCTACAAATTTTTTGCCCAGTAGGATCGTGGGATAACGATTATTACTATTTTATAAAATTTTTTGAAAAAATGTTATTGTAATTTTCCAATCTTAAAATCATTTCTACTGCCCCAATGGTGCGTCATAGAGGGGTAATTTCCAACACCGACCCCCATTAATTTTTACGTCTTAACATTTCTTGGGAACAAATTAATACCCTATCTCCAATTTCTAAGGGGCTCCCACACAAAATGACATTTTTTAAAATTTGCTCCAACCGCTATAACTGCCCCAAGAGTGCCCTTAAAGCAGTCAAATGTATGACCGACCCACAATATTTTTTGTCCAAACATTTACTCTGAACACACCTACCCTCTTTCTTTAACTCTTAAGGCGTTCCCAAACGCTCCAACTGCCCCAAGAGTGCCCTTAGAGACTCACAATATATTTTTAGTTAAAACATTTTCTCTGAACCCACCTACCCTCTATCTGTAACTCTTAAGGTGGTCCCCATACAATTTATTTTTTATTTTTTATAAATATGTTTTATTTCATCAGCTTCTACCGGTCCAATGGTGCGTCCGAGAGGGGTCATTAGTGAGCCCGTCCCCATTTAGTTTTACCCTTCAACATTTTTTTAAAACATACCTACGCCCTATCTCCACTACCTAAGTGGGCTTCCATTCAAAATTAAATTTTTATTAAATTTGCTGCAACTGTAATTTGTATGGGAGCCTACTTAGGGAGTGGATATAGGGCGTAGGTATGTTTTAGAAAAATGTTAAAGGGTTAAAATAAATGGGGGTCGGTCTCACTAATGACCCCTCTTTGACGCACCATTGGACCGGTAAGATCCAAGGTAGATTTATACAAGGTAAGATCCAATAACCTCACTTTTCCTCCATAGTAAGTTTTTTAACAAATTTGAAAACAATAATATTTACGAATTTTCAAAACGAAATAAAAATATTTTGTTCGGCATAAATGACTTGAGTTTACACTTCACTTTTTATGCTTAAAATATTTTAATTTTTTTTTAATTTTTGTCGTGGGAAATTAACGAACTTCGTTTGAATTTCAATATTTTTTTATAATTTAGTTGTTTTCTAAAATTTTAAAGACTTAAAAATCGTTTAAATTGGTTGATGTGTGCACTGAACATCTAAGTCGTTTTTGCCGACAAAAATGATTTTGAAAGAAAATTGTTTTCATTTACGTCACTAAAATATTACCTTATATAAATCTACCTTGGTAAGATCTAATTAAATAAAACAAATTTACAAAAAATAAAAAAAAAATTATGGGGACCGCCTTAAGAGTTAAAGATAGTGGGTAGGTGTGTTCAGAGAAAATGTTTGGACTAAAAAAATATTGTGGGTCGGTCATACATTTGAGTGCTCTAAGGGCATTCTTAGGGCAGTTAGAGCGGTTTGAGCAAATTTTTAAAATGCCGTTTTGTGTGGGAGTCCCCTTAGAAATTGGAGATAGGGTATTAGTTTGTTCCGAAGAAATGTTAAGACGTAAAAATAAATGGGGTTCGGTTTTGAAAATGACCCCTATATAGGGTTGCCAGATACTAGAAGTCAAATAACTGGACAATGTAAAATTTTTAGCTGGATTTTTAAAAAGTAACTGGACACATACATATTTTTTTTTTCAATAATTTGAAAAAAAAAAATCAACCGATTTTCATATGTGAGATACATATTCTTTTTTGGACTAAATGGCCGTCTCTATTTACCACGGCAAAATGTGCCTTTTTTAAGTATTTCTAATACTTTTTCGAACATTTCGAAATGCTGATGTTTAGCTTGTTATTGGCCTGAGGATAGTTAGAGTATATTTTTCTTTTTAGATAACCCCACAAAAATAAGTTCAAAGTGCTCAAATCTGGAAATCAAGAAGGACAGTTAAAATTTCCCGGAAGTGCGAACTTATAAAGGGCGACAACAATTGACCATCATTTGCCGATTTGACCCATCCAGACATTTTTTTGTAGGGTTATTTTAAAAGCAAAAATGTACGCCAAGAATCCTTAAATCATCGACGAGCGAAATCAACTCTAGACTGGCCGAGATTCTCGAAAAAGTTGAAAACAAATTGGCGAAATGCAGAAAAAAGAGCGCATTTTCCGTATCCAAAGGAGGCATTTATGTTATATTTATGATTAGTGTTTTATTAAAAAAATAGTCCCAAAAAATTGTAAAAAATATCTAATAAAAAAAAATAATTGTGAAAATCCTTTTTCAACTGGAAAAATTATGTTTTAACTGGAAACTGGACCAGACCTCAAATAACTGGAAAATCCAGGCCACTCCAGGCCGTCTGGCAACCCCACCCCTCTATGACGCACCATAGAGGGGATACCACCAAAAATTATTTTCGCTGATTTTTTTTGCAAATAAACTTTTTTTACATTGTGAAGGATATCAATACATTCGGCAAGGTCGAATTTAACTTTCTTACTTGTTTTTATTATGCCATAAAGTATGCATAAATTCGGAAAAGCCGAACTTAACTGTTTTTCTTATTTTTGATTACAAATACATATATATTTTTTTTTAATTTTTTACCAAGGACAGGACCTGCAAAAAATATATCTCAATAATTTGCACTTAGCAGAATATGCAAAAATATGCATTTTTAGCTAAATATGTACAAACGTATCGATGCTCATTTAAAAAAAAAAAAATGATTTTCAAAGAAAGATATTTATTTAGTTTATGCTGTTCTAAGACTAAAATGAAAAAACATGCATTTGCATTAAAATAGTCTTATATTAATTTAAGAAAAATCTGTTTATTTGAGCTACGATTTGAAAATGTAACAATTCTCCTTTTAAGATTTTACACTCAAAATCATAACTATGTACAATACTCTGTAAAATGACTGTAATCTCAATTCAACAGATATTTGACAGAGTTCTCTGTCAAAATACAGATTAAAAGAAAATACTTTGTATTTTGTTGTGACAAAAAAACAAAGTTTCCTCTGTTATATTATTTTTTACTTTGTAATCTTAATTTTACAGATAATTAACAGAGTTTTCTGCTAAAATACAGATCTAAGCAAAATACTTCGTATTTTTTTATAACCAAAAAAGTTTTCTGTTTTGAGTAGTTTTTGTTATCAAACATCAAAATTTTATCTGAATATTGTTTTTTTGAGAAAAAGTTGAAAAAGTAGCAAAAAAAGTTATCAAATTTTTTTTTTCAGAAATCTTATAAAAATTTTACAAAATAACATGCATTTAACTAAACTCTGTAAATTTACAGAGCTTTTTCTCTATTTTTTTTTTTATCAAATCGTCGGTGCGCCGACCAGAACACCTATGTGTTTTTTATGAATTGTTCAGGAGAGCAAAAAAAACGTTTTATTTTGCCAATTCGCAACATTTTTTAAAGTAAATTTTTTTTATTTTTCCTAAACCCATTTAAAAATATTACGCGTTGAAAAACATACAAAATCTTTTTTTAATCTGAAGTGGTACAAGATTTTAACAAAAAACTACACATAGGTGATTTTGTTTCGGACTTTTTACATGTTTATAAAAAATATATAATACACATAGGTGTTCTTGTTCTTAAATTTATTTTAAATAAATTTTTATTTGTTGTTCAAATAAATAGCGAAATATTGATGGTATTCACGTTAGAATTTTTATCCTTGCAATGTGCGAAATGCAACATTTACTACAAAAAACACACGTAAAATTATTTTGGTGTTTTTTTTCATCCCATGTGTTTGTTGTAAAAAGTTTTTCATTTCGTACTTTGCAAGGCTGAAAACTTCTGATGTGAATTTTGTTATCACAAAGAGACGGAAAAACTTTACCAATGCAGAAAGTGATTATCAGGAAAACCAAAATAATAATAAGTAATAAGTCAAAAAAAGTATTAAATATAATTCTGATGCAAAAAATGGCAAAATGTATCTTCAGTGAAATGAAATGGCGAATCTTTTCGTAGAACATATTAACCCTCTATCTGCCATTTTAGGGGTCATTTTTGTCCTTTTTTTAAATATCCTCATACAACACCACCTACACCACAAAAACGTACATTAACGGGTTAAAATCTTCTACACTAAGAAAAAAAAATGTTAAAATCAAACAGAAACAACTTTAAATTAAATATAAAACAGTGACGAAATAGAACAAAGTTTGTTTTTATTTAATTTAAATATGTTTCTAGTTGTTTTTAACATGCCACGATTAGTAGAAAACTTTTTAAAATTAAGATGTAACAATATTGTTTTAAAATTGGCCATGCTAAATTTAAATATGCAACAAATTTTAATTTAAAGTTGAATAATATTAATTTAAATATGGGACTTTTTTCTTTTGCAGCTTTTTACTTACCTATAAACCATGAAATTTCAAATAAAACAAAGCATATCTTTCTTTTAGTTTTTTTTTTATTTTCAAATTATTTTTACAATATATAACACAGCAAAAATTGTACATCTAATTGTACATCTAAGGGTAGAATTACATCCAAGGCTTTGGCTTTAAATATTGCTTGTTGGCTTTGGTTTTCGCTATACATAAAAAAATCAAAGCCAAAGCCTTGGATGTACTTTTTCCCTAATTGTAGCACTACATCTAATTACAACAAATCTAATTAAATACCAAAAATAAAAAATAAACACATTTAGATTAATACTTATACACAATATATGAAAAACTAAAGTTAGAATTTGGTTTTAGCTTCATTTTCTGCCAATTACAATTACAGATACATTGACTCCTCGTTCTCAGCACTTCCCTTTTCATATTTTTCTGTCATTATATTTTTTTTACTTTGTTTTTTAGCTTTTTTTAGTTTTATTTTTGTTTTTATTGTTAATAATTTTCTTTTTCACTTTTTTTTACTTTTTTATTTATTTTATGTTAGTTAATTTAATGAATTTCACTTAAAACTCGTCACATCTAGAGAAGTGAAAAAATGCACGTCTTTTTTTAATGAAACAATATTTTAACATTTTTACTACTTAAAATAAAATTGCCCAACTTTATTATATTTCTTGAAAAAAAACTTCAAATGTCAAAAAATAAAATTGTTCAACTTTAAAATAACCATGAAAAATATTGTTTTTAATACAAATATTTGAACAAGATATTTTTAAAATTTTTAACGGCTTTTAATGACAGCATATTAAATTTAAAGGGATCAATTTTAAATCAAAATTGTATGCAATTTTAAAACAAGCATGTTATATTAAAATCAATCAAAAACAATATTAAAATTTAAATTTTTTCCAAAAATATGTAGCATACTTAAAATAAACATGAACATATTTGATTTAAATATGTTTTTTTCCCTCAGTGTACAAAGATTTTCTGCATCAAATTTTACTAGGAGTTGTCAAAGTCCAAAAGTTCCTGCAAAGTGCAAAATGGTTAAAAAAGTAAAATTGTAAATTATCAAGTACTGTTAAACTTTTTTTTTGCAAAAGTCGAGTGAAATAAGTCGAAAAAAAATATAAATCTGCTTTTGAGCTAAATAAAGTTAAGAGATAATTCAGTGAAAATTGATGGCGGTTCTTTTCTTAGAACATGTTAACCCTTTATCCTCATTTTGGTGCTTTTTTTAAATATCATCATAGTCCACTACTAAGGCATACGTATAAAGGGTTAAACAATTTTACAAACATTTTCTGCATCAAATTTTACTAGGGGTTGTCAAAGGCCAAAAGTTCGTGCGATGTAAGCAAAAGGTTTAAAAAAGGAAAATTTTAAATTATCATAATTTGTTAAATTGTGTCTTACCAAGATACTTTACAATTTTACTTTTTTAAGCACTTTTCGCACGAACTTTTGGCCTTTGAGAACCCCTAGTAAAATTTGCTGCAAAACTTTTTTGTAGAACATTTTAACCCTTTTAACGCACGTTTAAGTGAAGTTCTATGAGGGTATTTGGCAAAAGGACCAAGATTACTCCCAAAAATGGAAGATAATGTGTTCCGCCATCAAATTTCACTGAAGACATTATCATTTAGCTCAGACAAAGATTTATATTTTTTTTTACTTATTTTACACGACTTTGGTGAAAAACAATTTAACAGTTTGTGATAATTTACAATTAAATTTATTTAAGCATTTTGCACTTTTCGCACAAAATTTTGACCTGTGACAACCCCTTGTAAAATTTGATGTAAAACTATTTTTTTTGTAGTTCATTTTAATCCTTTAACCGCACGTTTTAATGGCGTTCAACGAGGATATTTAAAAAAAGTACCAAAACGACACGTAAAAATGGGACACACAGGGTTTATGTATGTAAATGTATGTTCTTAGAAACGAACCGCCTTAAAATTTCACTAAGGACATCTTTTGATATTATTTACCTCAGAATTATACTTTATATTTTTTTTAGCATGTTCAAAACGCATTTAAAAAAAAATTGGAAATTATTTTTTTTTAAATCGTGTTGCACAGTGTTATGCAATAAAGTTTCGGAATATTACAAAAAAAAATGTTCAGAAAACTTTTAAAATATCAATTTATAAAAAAACCAAAGGCAGACGCAATGTTTTTACGTTTAAATCAAAATCAGTTATGTGTACTAATAACACATAAGTGTTTTTGCCGGAGAATTTCTATTATAGGTAACACATAGGAGTTTAAGCTAACTTTGAAACCATTTGAGATAACGGGAAACGCTCTGGGGGATAAATGCATTACCTGATAGGCTTCCTAATGGGCCAATAAAAAAAAATAAAAAAATTACACATAGGTGTTCTGGTCGGCGCACCGACGAAATGTATTTTACAAAAATATATAGTTTTCTTTGCTAAATGGTGGTCTATTTAACCAATATTTTACTAGAAACTCTGTAAATTGACAGTTTTTTTGTCCAAATCATTTTACAGAGTTTTATAGTAAAATTACAGAGTTTTCTCTGTAAAAAAGCTTTCACATTTAACCAATATTTTACTATAAACTCTGTAAATTAACAGTTTTTTTTCTGTCAAAATCATTTTACAGAGTTTTTTAGTAAAATTACCAAGAAATGTTGTTAGCTGGAAAGGTATGGTGTACTCTGTTAAATTAGCAGAGTTTTTCTGTAATTTAACAGAGTTATTATTTTGAGTGTATGAATTTTAAAGTTCTTATATTCCGATAAGTTTTAAGACACTTAAATTGCAGCCATAAACAGTTCTTAAATATAAATATATTCTTTTTTTTTAATAAAGGATGCATTTTACAATGTATATTACCAATACATACAAATAATTCCCGGTTAAAAATATATTTTTTTTTTTGTAAAATCTAATTAGAAAAATTATTTTTCAAATGAAATTAAACATATTCATTCCTATTTAGCCATTATAATTAATTATTTTTAAATAAAAGTTTTCTAAATATTTATTTTAAAAGTTTTAAAACCCTAAAAGATTTTTTTTAATAATGGCTTAGTTTTATAAAAATCATTTTTACCCGTGTTACAGCATTTTTTGTTCGTTTCATTTTAGCGCATATTATTTTTTGTTAAGTGTTATTCCTTCCAGAAGGCCATAAACACTTGACGTTTTATGATCAGATGTTGTTGTTTGTGTTGGAATTGCTATTATTGTGCTAGGAAATGAATCTCTTGCTTAAGTTTTATAGCTCAAAAAAGCAAAAAAAGAAAAAATCGTAAAGGAGGTAAAATATTTAAGAGGATTATTCGTATTAAGTACGTGATGGCATGAAAAATGCATGATGTATGTGCTTGCATGTATTAAAGGATAGAGAGTGATTTTTGTTGGTGGCAATTGTGAAAATGATGTATTTTCTGATGCTGCTTACAATATAAAAAATAAAATATAATAAAAAATCTAGTATCAGAGTTAATTTGGCTTGCCAGAATCTATTAACACCCTTTACCGCACAATATACAGTTTTTTGGAGACTGAAATATTTGATTTTTTTTCCAAATTTTTCTGAAAAATTTAAAATATACAACTGTCCAACCAATTTTAAAAATTTATTCCTCGACGAAACGAAAAAATAACACCCTGAAATTTTAACAGCGTTAAAATTACATTCTTAACTTTAATACAAAATTTTGTTTTTGGGAATCCATGGTGTCCTTGGCCAGAAAAAAAAGACATTTACAATATTTTGTTTTAATTTTTTGGTGCAATTTAAAAAAAAAATATTTTTCTAAATTTTAAATTTAAAAACTTTCGTACGTCTTACACAGAAAAAAATTGAAACGAATTTCAATCAACAAAAACGCGGATTCAATAAATTTTTTAATTGAAATTCTTCAATTAAAATTTTTTTTTTTTTTTTAATAATGATAAATTTGTATTTCTTTAGTGCAAAAAGCATAAGAATTAATTTTTTAAACACTTATTCGAGAGGAAATGTGCCCCCCCAATTACCACTACCGACCCAAAAAATCAGTGATTCGTCAGTTAAATAGTAAATAAATTTTCCCACAATTTAATAAAATTTAAATAATACTTTTATTTTTCAGATTTTGAGACAATTTTTGTATAGAAAAATTGAGACGTCTTTTGTATAGAAAATGTCTCAGACTCTCATGTATAGAAAAGTTTCAGATTATAAGAAATTTTTCGTAAAGAAAATGTTTCAGATTCAAAATTTTTCGTATAGAAAAATTCTCAGATTCTGAGACATATTTCGTATATAAAAAGAGTCAGATTCTGAGACATTTTTTGTATAGAAAAATTCTCAGATTCTGAGACATCCGATTCTAAGACATTTTTTGTATACAAAAAGTCTCAGATTCTAAGACCTTATTCCCTTGGAAAAAGTATCAAATTGTGTAAAAGTTGTCAGATTCGGAGATATTTTTTTTATAGGAGAAGTCTCAAATTTGAGAAGTCTAAGATGCTAAAACTTTTTTCCATAAAAAATTTTTCAGTTCTCATTATAAATATAGAAACATCTCAAAAACATTTTGTTGTCTTTTCATGCGACTTCTAACTTAACGACCTTTAGACGGCCCTGAAAATAAATCACCAAGTGTTTTTGCGTAAGTTTACTAAGTTTTTCTTCTAAAAAAATTGGCTAAATTACAAAAATTTGGCTAATAAGCGTAAGTGTTTTTTGCGTGTGAACTCACTTTTTGACGTGTAACATACGGAATAACAAAGTTAGTATATACCAAATAATTTTTGGTGGAACGTATAAAAACATCCTTTATCGCAGTCACGTGAACGTTTACAAGAAAACTAAAATTACTATATGGTTGTCAATTTAGGTGAATACGTATGGTATGAATCGAATGCAAGGTTATTTTGTATGAATATGCGAGGTACAGTGGTAGGGACCGAGGGAAGGCGCATCTCTGTACAAATATACATATATGTATGTATAATGATGTATTTACGATGCAATTTACGATTTTAAAAGAAGAAGAAACATAGATAGCGCTGCCTTTAGAAAAATTTAAGTTTTTGTTGTTGTTTTATACGCAATTTGTGATATTCCATGTAATGAAGCAATACATGAAATAGTTTTGGAAAGACAAAAAAATCCATCCGCAAAATTTGAAGCATTGAATGTGCTTATTAGACAAAATTTTATACAATCAGTTTTATGAAAAAATCATGTAGTTTTAAAGAAAGAAATCAATGTTTGGAAATATTTATGAAATAATTTGGAAACGTAGAATATTACAGGAAGAAGTTTAATTACAAAAGTAAATTTTTATAGAAATAATTCTGATCCATGCCCTGGACTCGTACAACAATTACACCGTGACAGCTCCTAATGAAATTTTAAAAGGAAAATATTTGTACACTCAAAAAAAAAACCTTGTAAAGTTACCAAAAAATCTAGTGATTTTACGAGGCTATTCTCGTAAAATAGGAGGTAGATAAAATTCTCGTAAAATTACGAGGATTTCTTCGTAATTTTGAATGCGCCAAAAATTGGTAAAATAACCAATTTTATTGGTAAAAATTAGAGATGGGCGCGTGAGTTATTTTTGACTCACACTCACTCACGCTCACGACAGGAATTTTTGAATCACGCACACTCACTCACAAGCATATTTTTTTCTACTCACACTCACTTACAATCACGTGAGTAAATTTAATACAACTCACACTCACGTGCACTCACGCAAGCTTCACTCACACTCACGTTGACTCATACTCACGAAACACTTATTTATACAAAAACAAATTTCAAAAACTAAAATTTCAAAAATCATTCGAAATTTTTAGCAAAATTTAAAGTTCAGCGAAATTTTGCATTGTTTTTGCTTTTTTCGGGACGAAATATGAAATTAAGCCATATTTTACAATTTTTTGTTGCTTTTTTGGTACAAAAGGAAATATGAAGAGAAAATAAATCACTCAAATTCACGCAAAAAAATCGACTCACGCACACTCACTCACGAAAAAATCTTACTCACGCACACTCACTCACGCAATTTTTTTCTCCACTCACAATCACGTGAGTAAAATTGAAATAAGTCACACTCACGCGTGATCACGCGTGAATCACGTGAATCACGCTCTAATCTGCTCATGTGCCCATCTCTAGTAAAAATATTGTTTTTAAACCGGAAAAATAAAAAAAAAAATGGTAAATTTACAAGAAAAAATATTAACTATGTTTAAGAAAATGGTTAATTTACAAACCAAAACGGTAAATTTACAAAAAAAAATTTGTTAAATAACACAAATCCTCGTAATAAAATTATTTTTGTAAAATAACTGTTTTTGTTTTTGTAAATTAACTAGAATCCTCGTAATAAATTTTTCAAAATTTTGTCAACTTTTTATATATTAAAAAAAAATACAAAAAAAAAATAGTTTTTTTTTTGTTAAACAAGATAAGTGTTCGTATAACATAATTTTTGTAAAATAACAGTTTTTTTTTTTTGTAAATCAACTAGAATCCTCGTAATAAAAACTTTGTTGTAAAATTACATTTTTTTTTTGTAAAATAACCTTTAAAAATGGTAGAATACAATTACAAAAATAAATTTGTAAAATTACCAATAAAACTGTAGTTCTCGTTTGAGCAAAGTACAAGATTTTTTGTTAAAAAATAAGGAAACTTGTTAAATATCGGTAGAACGGGATTGCAATGCATTTTACCAGGCGTTTTACAAGTTTTTTTTTTTTAGTGTTCTAAAAAATATGACTGCTAAGAATTTATTAAAATTGTACTCATCACACAACCCTCGTGAAAAGCATTAAACTTCAAAAGCAATCTACAAAATTTTGCCCAAAAAAAAAAATCTTTAAATTTTTAATCACCTTTTAAGAGTTATGATGGTTACTTAAAAAAAATACACCTGCTTACAATTTCCGCATACATTCAGGGAGGCAGAATTTAAACAGCAAGCGACAAACGTTTATCTTTTTTTTTTGATAAATTTTTGATTATTTTGTCTCAAAACCATTATCGATAACGACTTCTTTAATGATTTTGTTCAATCCTTTTTGTGTTGTTTTTAAAAACCATCAATTTGTTAAGGTAAGGTTATAATTTTCATATTAAATTTGGTGGTAAGTACTAGTAAGTCGAAGAAAAGGTGTATATGATGTGGTAATTTAGATTTAAACAGTTTTATAAAATAAATAACAATATAATAAATTCAGTTATGACGATAATAAAGCATTTACTTAAAACAAATGTGAAATTTTAAATTAGAGTATTAAAATGTAAAAATAAAATAGTTAAAATTCTGATTAATTTTTATTAAAAAATAAAAATTGTTTTATTCGACCTTTCATCATCATCTGTTGGTGTTACAGCCCGGTGTGGGCCTTAACCTCGTTCACTTTTTGACGCCATTCTGATCTATTCTGCGCCGACAGTCTCCAGTTAATTATTCCATTTACCCTACAGTCATCTTCAATTGCATTTTGCCATCTCATTCTAGGTCTTCCTATTGCTCTTGTTGCATATGGAGCCGCGTCAAGTATTCGTCTCTGAGCTCGGTGTTCCGGCATTCTTGCGATATGACCAGCCCAATTCAGTCTTTGATTCGACCTTTACAATATTATATTTTGAGGATGTTTATTCTGGCTCGAGGTCATTATTTTCTTTACTAATTAAAACCATGATATTCTCATAACATAATTTTCAAGAAAATTATTGCTATATGGTTTTAATTCGTAAAGAAAATAATGACCTTGAGCCAGAATAAACATCCTCAAAATATAATATTTTAAAGGTCGAATAAAACAATTTTTATTTTTTAATAAAAATTAATCAGAATTTGAACATAATGGTTGGCACGCCATAGTGATGAATAACCCTAATATGGAGTATTAACTCACAACAACACAAATAACATATTGTTGTAGTAAAATCGTTGCCTTATTAGTTTGGTACAATTTCTTCGTCGTTCTAATTCTCATTATGAATAGAGGCGAATATGTATGTATTAATATTTTAGGTTGCGCACAAACGATTTGTCATTAGACTCGTTTGCTACTTTGTAGTATATCGTTTCTATTTTTTGCTAAATAATCTTGACAATGGAATTTGACAAATTCCGAAACACGTATCGATTAAGTCATGCAAAAATGACCAACATAAATAAATTTAAAATAAAAAAAAAAAAATTTTCTTGAAAATTATGCTATGAGAATATCATGGTTTTAATTAGTAAAGAAAATAATGACCTCGAGCCAGAATAAACATCCTCAAAATGTAAAATTGTTAAGTTAGACTTGGTCGAAACCATGTAAAAACCTCCACTGGAATTTTTTTGTATTTTTTTTCATGTGGGTGGGTATCAAAATTTCGGCACAGCCGAATTAGGCGCTCTTACTTGTTTATAATATTTTTTTTAAATTCTAAGAAATTTTTCGAATATGAGAAATTCTCAGATTGGGAGATATTTTTCGTATAGAGGAAATTTTCCTTTAGTAAAATTCTAAAATTTTTAAAAATTTTGTTTAAAAAAAATTTGTAGTGTAGGGTATAATGATATGATCGTTCATGTCCAACTATAGTTTTAGTTAAAGTGATAAACCTTCTGTGACTTACGGTATAATTAGTAGCAATTAAAATGTTTGTAATTGCTGTATTACGGAATGAAATATTATTTTTAACAAATATGATTAATTTAATAACACAACAAAAAATTTATTGTGGATCAAAGATCAAAATATTTGTAGAGATAAGGGTTTACGACTAAATACACTGTGCAACATGATTTTGTATTTATGAATGGGAGCAAAAAAATTAAAGTATACCATTACACTTAAAAAAAATACCTAACTACACTCAAAATAATACATTAGTAGATTAACTATTTTTTTTTTTTTTGCTAATGCTAGTAAGCTAATCTTTAGCAAATTTTTTGTTGAGATTAGCATGTTAGCAAAAATATTTTGTAAACTTCATTTAGCGCATTAGCAATTTTAAACAAAATTTTAACTATTTTTTTTTGCTAAATTTAAAATTGTGTTGACCAAATTTTTACAAGCTTTTTTGCTCATATTAGCAAAAATAAATTCTAATTTTTTTTTAAGAAAACTTAAAATGGCGCTATCTCGGAAACTAAGCCAGATGGAGCAAAATGGAGGCCATTTTTGGTTCTCGGGCTCGCCATATTATCGCCGGTCCTCTTCACATGTGTGGACCCTATTGGGTCCTAACTTTGGATCCAAAAAAGTTAGCATTCAAGAAAATTTTAAAATGCTCATATCTCGGTAAATATTGCCGATACCACAAAAAGTCCAAAAGCATTTTTGTAGCTCAGAACACGTAGAACAAAAAAAGAAAGCTCTCCGTGTAATATTTTTGAAGTTATCGAGTGTTATAATTCTCAAATCCGCAGTGGTCCCCTAAAATCAGGTATCGCAAAAACTAAGCAAGGTAGAGCGAAACGGACACAAATTTCGGATCAAAAACTATGACGATTTTTAAGGAACTCAACTAGGTCTAGGCCCATCGGGGTCTGGACCTATCAGGTCCGAACCCAATGGGGTCCTCAAATTCTATTGGGTTCAAAATTAGCAAATTTTATTGTAGGTTTACAAGCTTTTCTTGCTAACGTTACAAATTTTTTTAATTTTGTGCCACAACTTCCTTAAAAATAGTTCACAAATTTTTCCACAATTTAGTTAAAATTAACTAAAAGATTGGAAAGTTTCTTATTTGTTAGGAAAAAATGTTAGTTTATGTACTGCTAAATAGTGTATAATTTTCCTTAAATTGAATTTCCTTAGGAAGGAATTCTTACCACGTAATTTACTAATTAGTTCTTTATATTTATTTTCTTAGATTTGTGGACATTTTTTCAGTATTTTAGTAAACTTTTCAGTTCAAAAGTACAGAAGCATTTGTGTTGCTTATAACAAGTTAAACAGCTATCCGGGTAATAGTTAAAAAGTTATCGTGTTTTTAAAATTCTCAAGACCCCATTGGGTCCCTAAATTCACATATCTCAAAAACTAAGCAAGGTAGAGAGAGAGGACAACAATTTTGGACCAAAAACTTTGACTATCCTTAAGGGACCCACCTGGGTCTGGACCACCGATATAAATTTTCCCATTTCTAAGTTCAAATTAGCTTAATATCAAATAATTTTTTCTTTCCTTTTTTTAAGAAAAATATGAATTTAAAAGAAAGAAAACATGCACACAAAAAAACCCTTTTCAAATTACAAGAAAATGTCTCGTAATCCTATTTTACCAATATTTTACAGTTTTCCTTGATTTTTAACAAAGTTTTTTCTTTGTTTGTTTTTTCGAAATTTAATTTTTTTTGTAATTTTACAATTTTTTTTTTTGTAATTTTACAATTTTTTTTTTTTTAAATTTTACAAATTCCCAAGTTTTTTTTACAAAAAAATCTAGTAAATTCATGAAAATTCCTTGTAAATTTTGTTGGTCCAAAAAAGTTGTAAATTTAAATTTATTGTAAAATTACAAAAAAGCTCATAATTTTTACCAAGAATTTTGGAAAAATAGGAGGTAGCAAAAAATCTAGTAAAGTCACGAAACCTCTTTATAAATTTTATCGCCTCAAAAAAATTGTAAATTCACAATTTTATTGGTAAAACGCTTGTAAAAATACAATATTATTGGTAAAAATCTTGTAAAATTACTCGTCAAATAGAAGGTAGCAAAAAAAACAAGTAGAAAAGTTAAATTCGACTTTGCCGAATCTATGAATTTTCTAACGTGAAAAAATTAACAATTTTGGTTAGAAATATTTTGTTTTGAGTAAAACTATTTTTGTGTAATTTTTTAAAACAAAAAAAAAAAAAAAAAAAAACTAATTTTTTTTTTGAGTGTAAAATTTTTTTCGAGTGTAATGTTTTTTTTATTTTAAAAATATTTTATTTTAAAATTTTTTTTTTTTTGAATGTACAATTTTTTTTTGAGTGTAAAATTTTTTTCCAGTGTAATTTTTAAGTTACCAATGCTTTTAAAACTAAACAAGTTTAAAAGCTTTGCTTTAAAATTAAACAAGTTTGAAAAGCATTGTTAGGTTACAACCAATGCTTTTAAAACTTGTTTAAACACGTGGCATTTAAGATGAAACTAATCTGAAATTCAGGGTTTTGCTTATAACCACTGGACCGATTGAGCTGAAATTTAATACCAAACATGCCTAGGGAACGGCAAAGATACATGTTAAGCTTCTGCAGTCTCATTATTGTCTTTCAAAAGTTATCGTGTTTTTTATCTCGTAAATTCGCGAAACACCCTTGCCGAAAATTACTCTTTTGCTCATAACTTTTGAACCACTAGACCGATTTGGCTGGATTGCAATACCAACCTGACCAGGTAAATTCCGAACATATATGCCAAACTTCAGTAGCCTCTGTGAAGTCTTTCAAAAGTTAGCGTGTTTTCTACGGACGGACAGACAGACAGACGGACGGACGGACATCGCTAGATCGACTTCAAATCGATCGAGGATCATGAATATATATACTTTATGGGGTCCTAGACCAATATTTCGATGTGTTACAAACGGAATGACAAACTTATATATACCCTCTATCACTAGAGTGGAGGGTATAAAAATTACAAACTTTTCTTGTCGTTTTACAAGGTTTTTTTTTTAGGTATACTTTAATTTTTTTGGTCCCATTCAAGACACAAAATCGTGTTGCACAGTGTAATTAGTCTTAAATCCTTATCTCTACAGCTTATTTTAATCTTTGATCCACAATAAGTTTTTTGTTATGTTATTAAATTAATCAACTCCTGGTTAAATTCGATACAGAAGGTTTTTGTAGAATATTTTAACCCTTTAAACGTACGTTTTAGTGGTATTCTATGAGGATATTGAGGAAAAGAACTAAAATGACCCCTAAAACTGAAAGATAGAGGGTTAATATGTTCTAAGAAAAGAACCTCCATCAAATTTCACTGAAGACATTTATCAGCATCTTTAGGCTCAAAAGTGGGTTTAATACATTTTTTTTCACTTAATCCAGAGCGTTTAAAAAAATTTAAAAATTTCAGTGGGCCATAAAATATGAGCTCGAGCTAAACTTTAAAAACCTTGTGAAAGATTTAGTCTACCAATGTCATACTTTTTTTATGTAGTTTATGGTCCCATTTAAGATACACTCGGTAACCCCAAATTTGTTGCACAGTGTTATGACATTAATACAATTGTTAATGAAATTTTGATAATAATGTTTTGTTTTTTACTAAATTTGCTAAAGATTTGATAATCATAAATTTTATAAATAAAATCACAGTGTTTTCTTTAATTTTAACATTTAAATTTTATTGTTTATAATTTTAACTTAATAATTTTAATAAATTTTTAAGCATTCCAAAAAAGTTTTTTTTTTATACATTTTGCTTAACTACAATGATTAATAGCTGCTTAGGATTATACAAATTTATTTTGCTTAATTTTTTAATTTATTTTTTTTTTTATATTAATTTTAGTTTTATATAATTTGGGTAAAATATTAATTAATATTTTTAAAATTTAAGTTAATTTATATATCCTTTGTTCTATGTAGAAGTACATACATGTATACATGAAGTATTTTGAACAGGGATATAAATTATTAAATTAATTTTGTAAATTTTTTTTTAAATTAAAAAAAAGTATTTTTTTATTTTTTAAAAAATATATTTAAAAAAAAAAATATTTTTAAAAAAATTATTATAAAATTAAAAAAAAAAAAAATAAATTTAAATTTAAAAAAAAAATTTAAATATATAAATTTTATAATTTAATCATAAACATAAGAAAAATAACACAGTTTTTGGTATTTTTAACAATTAAAAAAAAAATAAATTCGAAATTTCATTTAATAAAAACAAATATATGAGTCGAAACAAATAATTTTAAAATTAATTTAAATTATTCGAAATATTTATAATTTGTAGTATTTTAAAAATATTGTTATTTCTTAGTATTTTGTTGTTTTTTTTTAAATTTTGTCATGTCATTTTTATAATTTACAATTAAAATTAAATATATTTTTATATATTGTATACATTCCCAGTCAGAAAAATACAATCGCAAAAGCGTTGTGAAAGCGCTGTACACGGTTGTACGAGCGTTCTGTATACCAACTTCAAAGCGCCTTCAGATGATCCGAATGATAACATCGATCTACGCTAGGTTTAAAGCGTTTTAAAAGCGATGTAAACAAGTGCTTTGAGAAGGTTTTTTTTAAAGTTATCAAAGCGCTTTAAAAACCCAAAGTAAAGAATTTCTGTTTTAGTTCGGTTATATTAATTTGCTTAATACAAAGTGAAATCCGAAAAAAAGTTTTTGTACTAAAAAAAAGAAGAAAATTTTTCAAAAAATTTTCGAAACTTAGAAAATTTAAAAAAAAATCTAAAAACATTTTTTATGATTTTTTTTACTTAAAAAACAAACAAAAAATGACAAAAAATTGTTATTCAAAAATAGTTTCGGAACTTAGAAATTTAAAAAAAAAATAAAATAAATATAAAGAACTCTTAAAACGCTTTTCGAATACGCTCGCAAAGCGTTCCAAAAAAACGTTTTGAGATTGCTTTTTTTTTGTTATAGAGCCTTCAGAACACTTTTCAAAAACGCTCACAAAGCGTTTGAAAATAGCGTTTTGAGAATGCTTTTTTTTTTGATACAGTGCTTTCAGAACGCTTTTTTTTAGAACCGTCGTCAATTTCTGCTTGGGTTATTACAGTGGAACCTTTTATTTAAATCTTTATTTTAATAAATTTATATAAAACCAAAAGTATTAATTTTTACTTATTTTATACTGATTAAAATATTTTTTTAAATTTATAAAGTTTCCACTGTTTATTGTTTTATGTTAAACTAAATAAATTATTTTAAAATAATAGACTCATTAATTAATATATTATCTTGCAAGTCACTGCAATAAATTAAAAATATGTGTAATTTTTGTATAAATATTCTTAGTTTTGAATTTTATTAAAAAAAATTTTTCAAACTATTTTGAAATGTGTGAAATATTTGACATAACGAAATATTTTACTTTTACACAAAAGGCTGACTCGTTTTGCAACTTTTCTCGCCCACAAGTTAAACTCGCACTCAAAATAACATTTTGACCGGAATATATTTTTGCTTTTGCCTCAGTATGTGATTTGAAAAGATATTTGGTAAAATTTAAAAATACTACGACGCGTCGTCTCGTTGTAGCGAAAATGACCAAGGGTTTTGGTGGGAATCGAACCCACGACCCTCTGTTTCATAGGCTAGCACGCTACCAACTAACCTACAGGGCCCCCCAAATAGGTTGTGTGGATAGTCCTATATGGAACTAACAATAAGAAAAGTTCGTTTTTGGTTTTTCAATTTTTCAAAATCTGGCTTAGAAGGCGTGGTCAAATATTGGAAAAATTGGAAAATTTGTGTCGAGTTGCCTTGTTTAAATATTTGTCAAATTAAAACGGAATGCAAAACAATCTGAAAAAAATAGATTCTTGTATAGTTTTGTATGGGCTATCGATTAAATTTTTTTTTTGTTTGAAAATTTTCAGAACCCGTTTTGAAATTTTCCATTTTTTAAAAAAGTCAATTTATCAAAAATTTGGCCCATTCTGAAATTTTTAATTTTTTAAAAAAGTAAATTTATCAAAAATCCGTTAGTAGAATAAAAATTTGCCGGGCACTTGGAAAAATTAAAAGTGTTAAAGTGTTGAAAAAAAATCCGTTCACAAATTTTCGTAAACCTAAAATTTTTAGTGTTGTTTTGTCCTATCTGAACCCATGGCGTCCGAATCTTTTAGGGGGTCTGGACTAGAGCCTATGGTCAGTACCGAAGTACGGATTATACCAATATTTGCTAATCTCGAATTGCTAGCAGTTTCCCGGTTCTTCAAAATGTTTCGGTACTCCCGCGAATACCGATATTCCCGGTTCTGACGGTATTACCGATATTTCCGAGACTACCGGTATGTACTTAATGTTGTATTCTATACAATTTATAATTATACCCTACACCACACTGTGGTACAGGGTATAATGAGTTTGTGCTGATGTTTGTAACTACACGAAATATTGGTCCTAGACCCACCTTTAAGTATACCGATCGATTCAGAATCAGTTTTTGAATCGATTTAGCGATGTCCGTCCGTCTGTCTGTCCATGTAAACGGTGTAAACACGATACAGATCGCAATTTTTATTCAATTGACTTAAAATTTGAAACTTAAGCCTCTCTTGGCCCAAGAACGAAGTCTATTGAAATTGAAAAAAATCGGTTTATATTTAGACCTAGCTCCCATACAAAGGTCCTCTTAAGTTTTGGTTTAAATGACTCTAATAACCGTATTATAATAGGTATCTTTTCGAAATTTATCTTAACAAATCACCATTCCAAATTTTAAAGAAATCGGACAAACCGCCTTCCCGATTTTCACGTAAATCTCTCAAATTTCATGAAAATAGAAAATATTTAATTAAAATTTTGTTTGTGTATGTTAAACGCGTACTTAAATAGCCTTATCAAATCTGATAATCAGCGAACCAGTTTTGGACTTACAAGGGAAGTATCTCAACCCTTATGAACCGATTTGCCTGAAACTTAAAATATATATAAACAAGACGATTTTAAGGTTGGGGTGTCTCGGCTTATCGGCCATATCAGTGTTTAAAAATTTCGTCGTCCCCTTATGAAACAATGTGGACCTTCGGGAAAATTTCGATAGCTCCGGAACTAACCGGAATATCGTCTAGAGTAAAAATACGTGTCGACTTAAATTTAATAAAGATTATTTTGTCTTCATATAAATACCCCCCAAAATTTACACATTTTCTTGAAAAAAGTATTTAACGAAGCCAAAATTCTACAAGGTTATATCACCGTTGGATAGGCATTAAAAAAATCTTTCTTCTCATATGTAAACATCATATAGTTCCTTAGAATGAAATGGCTGAAAAATCCAAAAAAAACGGGTTTTCCGCCATTTTTTGAACCCCTAAATCCCCGATATGGCCGATAAGCCGAGACACCCCAACCTTAGAATTGTCTATTTTATATCTATTTTACGTTTCATGCAAATCGGTTCATAAGGGTTGAGATTGTTTTTCTTTGTTCTTACTAAAAAATAAATTTAATAACTCAATATTAACATATTTTAAACCGGCACCGGGATCTGAACCGGGACCGGTATTCCGAGCAATAAATCAAAAATCGCGAAAAAGGAAGTAGGCACCGCATCATTTTACCTACAAAAAAATCAAGACAAAAATCGAATCCTTTGTTTTCTACACAGAAAGAATTTGAAACGAATTTCTATCAACAAAAACGCGGATTCAATTAATTTTTTGATTGAAATTTCTCCAATTAAAAAAATTGTTATAAAAATCATCAAATTGTAGACGAGTGATTGAAGATTTTTTCAATCACACATTTCTTTGATTTTGATCAAAAATTAGATAAATTTTTTATTTATAGTCAATCAAAATATTCATTGATTTAACAAATGAATTGTAAGCTTATGACCAGGTATAAGATTTTCATGCACTAAAAAATCGAAGATAAGCGCTTAAAATCTGCGCTAAAAATTCCAAATATGCACTAAAAAACCTTAAAATATGCCTTAAAAAATAAAATGTGCACAAAATAAATCTTGTTTTCATAAGAACAATTTCTTGAAAAGAAAAAAATAACGCCGGCTTTAAATAGTAACATTTAAAACCGCAAGACTTTTTTAGAAACTAAAGAAAATCTATAAAAAATAGTATTTTTTTTTTTATTTTCAAAATAAATTTTAAAAACTTAAAATAGTTTTTGAAAAAAATAAATTTCAATTTGTGTTTTTGCTAATTTATGTCAAAATATGCACTTAAAAGATACAAATATACACAAAATATGCATTTAAAATCAAAATATGCAAAAATATGCGTTTTTACCAAAATATGCAAAAATATGCAAAAACAAATCGATGCCATTTTTACGGTAATTTCTTGATTCGGAAAGATAATTGGTCGATACCGTTTAGGCTATCTACAAAAAACATGCATTTGCATGGAAATCTCATCGCTACTTATGACAAAATTATCAAAAATTCATCTATTTTGCTTTTCAATATATTGCCAACAATAAAAAAAAGTACACTGAAAAAAAAGACATAACTAAAATTAAGGAAAACAATTTATCATGAAAATTTATCATGAATTTTCCTAAAGTTTAGTTAAATTTAACTTAAAAATGAGAAATTTTTTTAACTATGAGGAAAAAGTTTTAGTTCATTTACTTGTAATTATATAGATAAATTTTTTGTAAAATAATTTTATTGTAAATAAAGAAAAACTACTACTACTACTACTTGTAATTAGTTCATAGATTTCTTAAAATGGATTTTTTTAATATTAGGAAAAAAAATTCTTACTGCCAAACAAATTTTCCACAAGTCTAAGAATCGTATCTTTATTTTTAAGACATATTTCTTAAAAAACAATTTAGTTCAAGTTTAGTTAAAATTAACTAAAAAAACATCATCGTATTTCTCTTTTTTGAATTGAGGAAGTGTACTTCTTAGAATTTAGTTAATGACTTCTGAGAATTTAGTAAATAACTTCTTAGAATTTAGTTAAAAATTCAAAATGGCGATATCTCGAAAACTAAGAGAGATAGAGCGAAACGGATGAATTTTTCAAAAGAAAGACTACAAACAAAAATATGGAATAGCCGTGCTCCGCATATCTGTCCGGGTCTCAAGAACCTAATTTTAGATCTAAAATTTGAAATTCCCGAGATTTTTTATATGTACATATCGCAGTAAATACTGCCAACACGAGAAAAGGTCTTGACTCGTAGAACACTTCCGCAAAATACTCGAAAGCCCTCCGATTAATAGTTTTCGAGTTATCCGATTTTTAAGATTCTCAAGACCCTATCAGGCCTCTTATTACCGTATCTCAAAAACTAAGCAAGTTAAAGCGAAACGGACACAAGTTTTGGTTCAAAATCTATGGGGACCCTTAAAGGGCCCAACGGGGCACAGTAGGTAATTTGAACCGAAATCTTGGCCAAAAATCATTTTTCGAACTAACAATAATAATGTTTTTGTTAATTACGTTCGATTTAGAAAATATTAAAGCAAATAACTGCATATTTGGTTTTTCCAAAAAACAAATATAAACTGATTGACGGGCAGTCGAATTCGGCATTTTCAAGCAACGTGCACAGTGCAATATAAAACGCCTAATTTTGATATAAATTCAAACGATTTTTTCAGCTATTAAACATAAAGAAGGATATCGTGTATAATATGGAGAAGAGAGGGGATATTAAGTAATAAAAAAATAGCAAAATATTTTGGTGGACGTTATTGCTTTTTTTAACAAAACGTGTAATTATAACTTAACCTTAAATAAATTACTTTTTCAATGAATATAAACTTCGCATAAGCTTTTAATAATGTTAGCCGTGGTGTGCCATGTTTTTGATTGATGAAAAATTTAAAGAAAATAATTCTGAATTCATTTTTTTTTATTTTCCGTTGCACTTTTTTTCACTTTTTGAGATATCAATTTTCTTTCAGACAGCCTCATCTTGTAGTGCACACATTGGCAATTTAAGCAACTTATTAGGCCAACATTAATTATAGCTTAAGTTTTGGACCGATATGGCTGGAATTTGGAATTTTAATGTTTTTCACGAGCACGCACATCTGTTTTTTTGATTTTTTGTAGGGAAATTTTAGGGTTGCCACCATATGAAAAAATTTGAAAATGTGAATATCTCGACGGATCACTATTTTAAATATCTGAAATTTGAAATGTAAGAGTTTACCATGAGCACGCACAGCTAAGATTTTTGGTTTTTTTATTGTGGTACTTTCTTAGGGTTGCCAAGTTTATATTACTTGAAAAAGTCATTTATTTGAGGTTAAGTTAGAATAACACGTTTTTTAAACAAAAACAATAACTTCCACCAATTAATTTTGATTTTTTTTTAATTACTTACTATTTACACTTTCCTCCATATTATTTGCGATATTCTTCTTTTTTTTTAATAACTGATAAAAATTTAATATCAAAACTACACTTTTATGCTGTGCTGAGCACGTTTTAAAACAATATTTCGTTTCGTTAAAGAAAAAAGTAAGATCTTTTTGGATAAATTTGCCGTTGAGGTAGCACAAGGCCCACGGAAAAATTTACGACTTTCCCAAGAAAAACCGGCTCATAAGCCATTTTGTTTGCCTCCTTGCCTATTTTTACAGTAGCAAGTTTCAAAAAAAAAAATGGTCTGTGCGATTTTGAGATATTTAGTCTTATTAATATTTTTTATATGGTGGCGACCCTAAAAAATTCCACCATTTAAAAAATCAAAAAACCCAGCCGTGCGGTCTTAAAAAGAACTCTTATATTCCAAATTTCAGCCATATCGGTCCAAAACTTTGGCCGTAACTAATTTTGGCCTAAAAAGTGGCTCAAATTACCCAGTGTGGGGTCTCGAGTTAAATGGGGTCCGAACCCATGGGTCCAGGCCCAATCTATTTTTAAAATGTGAAGTATAATTTTTCCCATTTTCTAGTTAAAATTGGTTTAAAATTAAATAACTTTGTTTTCCTTATTTTTGGGAAAATTATGAACTAAAACCAAGAAAAAAAATCTTTGGAGCCAAATCATTCCCTCTTTTTCTCAAAATTGAGTTAATTTTCCCAGATTTTAGTTTACTTTTTTTTTTGAGTGTAAAACCCGATTGTTTTGTATATTTTTGAATTATCTATTCAAATAAATGAAAGCGAACAAAAATCTGGTAGGTTGAAAATTTGTAATTCGACAGTTAATGAAAATAACAAAAATTTTAATCAAAACATTCACAGAAAGAATTGGAAACTGATTTCAATTACTAAAACTGCTGATTCAATTACTTTAGTATTTGAAATTCCTCCGAGCACGAAAATGCTTGGACCAATTACTAAATTAATAGCTGAGTATTTGAATTGTTTTCAAATACTCGTTTTTCCGTATTTGATTACTTTTAATTTTAGTTTCATATTTTTTTATTTAAAAAAAATTTACACAAAAATGTTGTGCGATTTGAACCAAGGACGCCGGAGTCTAAAGCACAAGACACAACCACCAGGCCACAGCCGTCTTAAATTAATAGCGAACTTTACTGATATTATACAAATGAATAAAATATACAAAAATAAGTTTCGTTTTAACATCTCTGTAAAAAAAAGAAACTATTTATAGAATCTGAAGCAACAAGTAGCGTTTTAACAACTCTGTAAATCTATTTATAGAATCAGACACACATATACATATAAAAAAAATGGTTTAGGTTTCATTAAAAAAAAAAAAAAAAAAAACAAGCAACTGCGGGGAATCGAACAGCGCTACAACGCATCGTAAGCACAACTCTCTACCACCAGGCTATCGCCGTACTTGAATGTTTTCGAACTTTTTTGTTATTTAAAAACAAATAAGCAAAAGAAAACCAAATAAAATAAAAACTTCACACCCTCTCACGATATTAGCATCTATTTATTGTATAGATGTTAGTGTCACACATATAGAAAACAAAATTGTGGGTATTTATTTTGTTGTTGTTTTTCTTTGAAAAATAAAATAAAATCAAAATTTGAGCATTTAAGTAATTGAAACCATTTCTATTTTTAATTACTATGTGTAATTGAATTTTTATAGCTGAAAATTTTTTCTGTGTTGATTGAATCATTTAAATTTTGTTGATTTTTGTGTACCCAAATTCCGATCAAAATTAATTTTGTGAGTCTAAAGTTTTAAACATGTGATGTGATTTTAAAAACTTAAGTTCGAGAAATATCAAATATTTACACGAGTATATCAACAGATTTTGTATTATTTAAATTATAAACTAAATTCGATAATTTTTTATTTAAATTATGTACATTCCAACAATTAACGCCAACGGGGAGAAATTGAGTTGATTGAAGAAAACTCCAGATATTTAAAAGAATGTTGATTGTTGAAACATCCATCCAAAACACTATAGTATGTTGATTGTTAAAAAAAATGGTAACCAAAAAAAGAGTAAGTTGATTGATGAATTTCCTTAGGAAAATTGGTAAGTTGATTGTTGAAAATTTTCAAAATGAAAAATTTTAAAGTTAATTGTTTAATTTGTTGATTGATGAGGTGAAGTAAGTCCAAACGGGTTTAAAAAAAAATAATTTTTTTTAAAAATTATTTTTTTTTTAATTTTTGAAGTTGTTGATAATTCAGCTAATATTGTTGATTCCCTGTTGAAAATTTGTCAAATTTCTGGGGTAAGCTAGTGAAATTTTCAGTGGTTTTCAGTTGAAATATCCCTTTTTCATTTTATATTTTTAGTATGTTGATTGTTGTTTTTTTTTGTATTTTCTGATATAAATATCCTTTTATTTTGGTATGTTGATTGTTGATTATTTAGTTTATTATAAATTTTTTTTACTCAAACTTTTAAACTTAAATTAATAATAATTTAATTGCTTTTGCTATAGTAATAATTGTCTTTAATATATATATATATTTATTTAAATAAACTTTATTATTAGCTTTTTTAAATATTGAAGAGTTGCCAGACTGTTTTAAGCTCGTTAAATATATATATTTTTTTTAATATGATATTAAAAGTTATTAAAACAAACTTTATTTAAAAGAAAATTTCAAGCACCGTTATTATAAACATTTTTATTTTAAAACAATTATTATATTTAACAGTTTATTTTAAGTATTTTTTGTTTTTATTTTCAATTAAAATATTAACTTTACACGTTTTTATGTTTTTAAAACAATTAAAAAATATTTGTAATTTTATTATGGGTGCAAATTTTCAACAAAAAAAAAATATTTTTTTTAAATTACTTTATCAACCACATTGTCTGGTGGCACAACGTAATTCACACCCATCATAAATATTTAAATTATGTTGACGTGAATATTCATTAACAACATGTTGTCCTAAAATAATAATTAAATGATGAAATATTATAAACAAAACTCATATCACAAATTTCCATTAACCTAACATTTTCAGTGTTTTCTTGTCCTATCATAATAATATAATAATATAATTTAAATAATTTAGTTTTTATAAAAAAAAAAAAATAATTAAAAAAATTAAAAATCATAAATATTTTCTTACCCTCTAGTCTTAATCGTTTGGTTGTTTCATCACATTCTGTTCTGGCATCATGACTTTCAAGTTTGCGTTTAATTAGTTTATTACGCCATTCAATACCCTCTTGCATATTCAAAATGTTATCGTATTGTTTTAAGACTTGTATGCCTATAACCAAAAATATTTATTTGTTTGCAGCTAATATAAGAGAATTGAGTTGCCAGATTTAAATTAAATTAAAATTTGCATATGTCAGAAAACACTGATATTGTTTTAGGGTTTTTTTTTAAGAATTTATTTTTTTTTTTTCTATTCAGAAATTTTCACTTACCCTCCTCAATACGTTTTGAAGCCTCATCAATATCTACACCAGCATCCTTAAGTATCACATACATAAGTGGCATCATTTCCCATGGATAACCAAATTTTTCTATTAATTTTTGGCAATAATCTAATATAACATCTGAAATGAAATGGGAAATGTTTTGAAAGATTAGTGAAAGATTTAGAAAATTTGAAGAAAAAAAATAAAATTTTTAACTTAAAATAAAAAAAATAATGTAGTTCTTTCAATTAAAAGCTACACTGATAGAAAAACGCTTTATATCACTAATGAATGAATTTCATTAACATTGTTTCATTACATCAATGAAATACTTCATATGGTGATTGAAATTTCATACATATTGTGCAAGATTTTCATTAATTTTGATTCATTAGATTTCGTAGTTTCATTAAAAAATTTCAATAAGTGTTGTTTATAAAATTTGCTATGTTTTGACACCTGTCGTGTCGCGTCTGTTTAGTCTGTTAGTTTTCGCGCAAAAAAAAAAACAGCTGATCAGAGATTTTATACGAAATACCCTACACCACTCTGTGGTACAGGGTAGAGATGGGCGCGTGAGTGATTTTAGACTCACACTCACTCACGCTCACGACAGGAATTTTTGAATTACGCACACTCACTCACGAACATATTTTTTCTACTCACACTCACTCACAATCACGTGAGTAAATTTAATACAACTCACACTCACGTGCACTCACGCAAGCTTCACTCACACTCACGTTGACTCACACTCACGAAACTCTTATTTATACAAAAAAAAAAATTCAAAAACTAAAATTTCAAAAATCTTTTAAACTTTTCAGCAAAATTTAAAGTTCAGCGAAATTTTACATTTTTTTTTGGGAAGAAAAGCAAAATTTTACAACTTCTTTGTTGCTTTTTTTGGTATGAAAGGAAATATGAAGAGAAAATAAATCACGCAAACTCACGCAAAAAAATTGACTCACGCACACTCACTCACGCAAAAATCTTACTCACTCACGCAATATTTTTCTCCACTCACACACAATCACGTGAGTAAAATTGAATTCAGTCACACTCACGCGTGATCACGCGTGAATCACGTGAATCACGCTCTAATCTGCTCATGTGCCCATCTCTAGTACAGGGTATAATGAGTTTGTGCTGATGTTTGTAACTACCCGAAATATTGGTCCTAGAACTACCTTTAAGTATACCGATGACTCAGAATTACATTTTGAGTCGATTTAGCGATGTCCGTCCGTCTGTCCATCTATCGGTTTAAGCACGATATAGGTCGCAATTTTCAATCAATTAAATTGAAATTTAAAACTTAAGCACCTTTTGGCCCAAGGACGAAGCCTTTTGAAATCGGTCCATTTTAAGACCTAGCCCCCTTTGGATTCGGCTTAAATGACTGTAATAACCGTATTATAATAGATATCACTTTGAAATTTAGCAGGTAATCAAATTTTGTACGCACAAAGCACCATTCCAAATTTCAAAGGAATCGGATCAGTCCTTCTGGAAGTCCCCATACAAACAACCTACCCGATATCACATAATTCCCTCAAAATTCATTAAAATTAAAATATTTGCTAAAAATTTTATTTTTAGGTGTTAAACGTGTACTTTAGTAACCTAATCAAATCGGAATATAACTGGACTATTTTTGGACTTACAATTAGTGTTTTATCATTATACCCTCCACTTAGTGATAGAGGGTATATATAAGTTTGTCATTCCGTTTGTAACTCATCGAAATATCGGTCTGGGACCCCATAGGCATTCCATGTCAAATCGGACACTTTGAAATTTTTTTTTTTTTAGATTTTCCTAATTTATTAACAGTTTTTAGTACCCTTCGAAAACTCCTTCGTGGTAAATTTTCAGATTTTTTTATGACCCGTTCAAAAGATATCGAATTTTTAAAAATTGGTAGTTTGTTCCTTTACTCAAACTTCTTTTAATCATAACTTCTTCAATAATGGTCCAAATTTCATTTTTTTTCCAAAATTTTTGTTTTTTTACGTACTTTATAAAAAAACAAGTAGAAAAGTTAAATTCGACTTTGCCGAATCTATGAATACCCTCCACAATGCATTTTTTTAAAGGGTAGTACATTTGTTAACGTGAAAAAATTAACAATTTTGATTAGAAATATTTTATTTTGAGTAAAAAACTCTTTTTTTTTGTCATTTAAAAAAAAAAATTCTAATTTTTTTTTGAGTGTAATGTTTTTTTACTGTAAAAATATTTTTGTAATTTTTAAGTTACCAATGCTTTTAAAACTAAACAAGTTTAAAAAGCATTGCTTTAAAATTAAAGTACCTTTTTTAAAAAGTACCTTTTATAAAAAGTACCTTTTATAAAATGTACCTTTTATAAAAAGTACTTTTTATAAAAAGGACCTTTTATAAAAAGTACCTTTTATAAAAAGTACTTTTTATAAAAATGACCTTTTATAAAAAGTACCTTTTATAAAAAGTACCTTTTATAAAAAGTACCTTTTATAAAAAGTACCTTTTATAAAAAGTACCTTTTATAAAAAGTACCTTTTATAAAAAGTACCTTTTATAAAAAGTACCTTTTATAAAAAGTACCTTTTATAAAAAGTACCTTTTATAAAAAGTACCTTTTATAAAAAGTACATTTTATAAAAAGTACCTTTTATAAAAAGTACCTTTTATAAAAAGTTCCTTTTATAAAAAGTACATTTTAAAAGTACCTTTTATAAAAAGTACCTTTTATAAAAAATACCTTTTATAAAAAGTACCTTTTATAAAAGTACCTTTTATAAAAAGTACCTTTTATAAAAAGTACCTTTTATAAAAAGTACCTTTTATAAAAAGTACCTTTTATAAAAAGTACCTTTTATAAAAAGTACCTTTTATAAAAAGTACCTTTTATAAAAAGTACCTTTTATAAAAAGTAACTTTTATAAAAAGTACCTTTTATAAAAAGTACCTTTTATAAAAAGTACCTTTTATAAAAAGTACCTTTTATAAAAAGTACATTTTATAAAAAGTACCTTTTATAAAAAGTACCTTTTATAAAAAGTCCTTTTATAAAAAGTACCTTTTATAAAAAGTACCTTTTATAAAAAGTACCTTTTATAAAAAGTACCTTTTATCAAAAGCACCTTTTATAAAAAGTACCTTCCATAAAAAGTACGTTTTGTTAAATATGCCGAAATTACACTTTTGGTACTTTTTTATATCCTGAAATATTAAACATAGAAACTTGAATTTGGAAAAGGTTCGCCTCTCGGAAAATAATGGGGTTAAAAGGAATAAAAAAGTGTACTTATTAATTTCCTGATATAATGGCCCCAGAAACTTAAAATTTGGAAGGTAAAATCCTTCGGTGAAAAAAGAGATTGGGAAAAGTTTTTTTTGGAAATTCCGTTTCTTAACGGGGATAAAAAGTACTTTAAATATTTGCTGAAACAATGATCCTAGATAATTGAAATATGGATTGTAGGATCCTTCGGTGAAGAAAAAACATTCTGAAAGAGGTACTTTTTTTAAATTCCGTTTCTAATGGGGGTAATGAAGTGTACTTTTGGTACTTTTTCTGTGCCTATAATAATGACCTTAGATGATGGAGATGGAATTGGAAATGAAATGGAGTAGAACGGGGAATAATATGGAATAGAGCAGGGAACAATATGGAATGATATTTTTAACTCAAATTTTTGGTGTTTAGCTTTTTTTACTCCCTATTTTTTTTTATTCCAATTTCTTTTTTCACTGAAATATTTATTCACTCAAAATCCAAAATCCCGACATAAGGGAACATGGTAACGTACCAGCAAAGTTATTAAAATTTTATTGTTTATATTATTCATTGAAATATTTTTTTATGGAAGTCTTAAACGTCGACAAGTAAATAAAACAAAGACTACGAAGGGGATTTTTTTGAAAATCGATAGAGTTATCCTGATCCTTCTATTATCCGGTATTCAATACAACCGGTATCGAAGTACCGGGATTGTAAGCTAGTTAGTTATAAATAGAAACTAATAAATATCTGAAAAAAATGTTGTTCTGTCTCAGCTGAGAATCGAACCCAGGCTAGCTGGCTAGTAGTCCAACGCGCTAACCACTAAGCCACAGCACCCGAAACACCCTTGCCGAAATTTACTCTTTTGCTCATAACTTTTGAACCACTGGACCGATTTGGCTGGATTGCAATACCAACCTGACCAGGTAAATTACAAACATATATGGCAAACTTCAGTAGCCTCTGTAAAGTCTTTCAAAAGTTAGCGTGTTTTCTACGGACGGACAGACAGACATACAGACAGACAGACAGACGGACGGACGGACGGACGGACGGACATCGCTAGATCGACTTAAAATCGATCGAGGATCATAAATATATATACTTTATGGGGTCCTAGACCAATATTTCGAGGTGTTACAAACGGAATGACAAACTTATATATACCCTCTATCACTAGAGTGGAGGGTATAAAAATCCCAAAAAATTCTTAAAAGCGCTCTAGTATGCGATTTTTAAGTTTTAAAATTTAAATCTCATTTTTGAAAATGTTTGTACTCTTCGATTTTTTTGAAATTATTTTGTGTAAAACTTCTATCAATTCTACAAATTTTTTGCCCAGGAGGATCGTGGGATAACGATTATTACTATTTTTTAAAATTTTTTTAAAAAATTTTATTGTAATTTTCCAATCTTAAAATCATTTCTGCTGCTCCAATGGTGCGTCATAGAGGGGTCCTTTATAAGACCGACCCCCATTAATTTTTACGTCTTAACATTTCTTTGGAACAAACTAATACATTATCTCCAATTTCTAAGGGGGCTCCCAGACAAAACGACATTTTTTAAAATCCAACCGCTCTAACTGCCCTAATAGTGCCCATTTTCAAAAATGAGATTTAAATTTAAAAACGTAAAAATCGCATACTAGAACGCTTTTAAGAAATTTTTGGGATTTTCTTTTAGAAATTACGCAAAAAAACAAAAATTAAAAAAAAAAAAATTGAAATTTGGACCATTATTGAAGAAGTTATGAGTAAAAGAAGTTTGAGTAAGAGTCCCCGCACAACAATGTCGGAGCGGTTGACGGTTTCGGTCATGAGAGAGTATAGGCGCAAAACAAAGGCGGCAGCGGGAAATTCAGTCAGGCGTTGATATTTACACTATTTTTCACTGTTTCTACACTTTTCTATTAATGTTTATGGTTTTTTTTTCATATAAATTTGATTTTCTTATATTCAATAGTTTTTTTTGTGTTTTTTTTAGAATTTTAAATATTTTTTTTTTTAGAGATCACATTTTTTTGTTTACTTTATCGAAAATAATCGAAATATTTATAAAAATGTGGTAACATTTTCATATTAAAAATTCAAAGAGAGAGAGAAACCGACACAAAAATAAAATTGATTTTATTCAAGCGGTTTTCGGTCGAGCGTTTTTTCTTGCCAAATTTGTATGAAAAAAACGTCACCGACATTGTTGTGCGGGGACTCTAAAGGAGCAAACTACCAATTTTTAAAAATTCGATATCTTTTGAACAAGTCATCAAAAAAATATGAAAATTTACCACGAAGGAGTTTTCGAAGGGTACTTAAAACTGTAAACAAATTGGGAAAATCTAAAAAAAAAAAAATTCAAAGTGTCCGATTTGACATGGAATGACAAAAAACTATAAACTAAATGAGAATTCAAAACACCAAGAGAATAAAAAAAATATTAAAAAATTATTTACCCATTTTTTTTAATTGCGTCAATTAAAATTACTCAATTAAAATTACTCAAATTACTCAATTTTTTTAAAAAAATTTTCTGTTATGTTTTTAACTTTTTTCTATTATATTTTTCTAGGATTCTAAGATTTTTTTTTTTATACAGAAGGGTCCCAAATTTTCTATTTAAAAAGTCTTAGATTCTGAGACATCTTTCAAATAAAAAAATCTCAGATTTCCTAAAGAAAAAAAATCCCAGATTCTGAAACATTTTTATAAAGAAAAATCTAAGTTTCCGACACATTTTTCTAAAGGAAAAATAACAGATATGTGTATCAGATTCTAATAAATTTTTTTATTGAAAAATTGTCAAATTTTCCCTAAAGAAATTTTTCTTATTTTCCCTACAGAAAAATTTTAGGATTCTAATACTTTTTTCTTATAAAAAAATTATAAGATTCAATAACATACTTCCAATAGAAAAAATTTGAGATTCTTGGAAATTTTTCCTAGGCAAAATTTTTTTGTTATTTCTTTTTTTCCTCTTTCTTTTTACTCATTTTCTTCTCCGATTTTTTTCGAAAGAACACTGTCGTTTTTTTCTTATAGAACACTCTCAGATTTTTCCTCTAGAAAAATTCTGAGATTTTTGTACAGGAAAAAATAGCAAATTTTTCCTGAAGAAAATTTTCCTATAGAAAAATTTAATGATTCCAAGACTTTTTTCTTATAAAAATTCTAAGATTCAAAAACAAAATTTCCTATAGCAAAATTTCGAAAATCGGTCGTGTAGTTTTCAAGATATCGACATTTGAAATTTGTTAAAGAATTTTCAAAACTTGTCGTTTAAAAAAAAAAAATCGTATTTTGTATTCAGCACATCAAAATGATGTGTCGCAAGACACACTTTTTTTAAAAAAATTCTCAAAACACCTAGAACTTAGTCGACGGACAAAACAAGTTAATTTAATCCGATTGGCCTTAATTTTTATAACATAACTTTCTAGTCTAGTAGAATAGAAAATTGCACGGATACTTTGAAAAATCAAAAGTTGAAGAACAAATGTCAATCTACAGGGCTTAGTGAGTTTCTGTTGATTTTTGTAACTATCCTGGGTATTACATGGTCTGTCAAGACCGACTATAGTTTTCTCACTTTGAAGTGTTTTTTTTTTTTTTTTAATATGTACTTTTCTTTTCAACGACATTCTCTAAACACTTGAAACACCCAAGTGTTGGCATTACAGATTTTTTTTTTTTTTTTAATTTACATGACATTTTTACATGCTTGAGGGACTAGAATTTTTGCATGATGTATAATTGAATAATATAAGATTTAAGGTGTTGAGTGTAAACATTTTAGTTTTCTATTTTCATTTTTGTATGATTTATTTGATAAATTATAAGGGCTTTGATTTCTGTTCACTCACTTCTATGCAATAAGCATGTGTTGAAAACATTGTTCTTAACAGTCTGCTGATTTTATTAACAATATGTTTTGAGGTTTAATTTACAAAATTATAATAAACGTTTTGTTGTTATGGCAAAATGTGTTAATGTCTAACAACAATCAAAATCAATTTGATTTCTATATATCAAGGTTACATTTTTGAGAACCTGTAATGCTGGCGAAAAATAAATAGCGCTTCTTACATACAAAAAAAACCTTGTCAAATTACTAGCAAAAGTCTCTTGTTTTTTAACAAAAAATTTTCAATCCAAATTTAAATTTTTTTTTGGTAGTTTTACAGTTTTTTTTTTTGTAATTTTACAAATTTCCAAGGTTTTTTACAACAGGGCAAATCCAGTTCAAACCACACAGCATTCGGATTTGTCACCTTCGATTTAAATAAAATTTGCCAAATATATTGCAAATGGATAGTGTTCCTAAAATCATTACCTTTTTGGCTCCAAAACCTTTCGGTTTTCGAAATATGGCGGCTTAAAAATTGGCAAAAACGTCAAATTTTCAATAAGGTGCACATACAAAGTCACCCATAACTTTAAAACTTTAAAACCCACAATTACCAAATAGGTACCATTTGAAAGCTGAAAGGATTACCTTAAAAGTGACATGTACAATTTTTCCTTGTAATGAAAGGTCAAAGGTCATATTTCAAGGTCTAATGTTCACAGACCTATATCTTAAAATCCGATATTTTTAAAATTCTCAAAAAAATATATGATAACCAGGGAAACCAAAAATATGCTCTAAAAAACACGTTTTATGCGCTTAAAAAATGCCCTTAAAAACGGAAAATATGCTCTAAAAACAGTAAAAATATGCTCTTAAAAAAAATTATGTCCCCTTTTTTGAGGTATTTTTTACAATTTGTTAGAGAATATACCCGCCAAAAACTCTACCAAGTTGCTGAATCTAAAGAAAACATAGTTTCATATACCTAGATTATGCAAGAACAGGCCAAATTGTGAACCCACAATTTTTTTGGTAAAGTTAGCAAAAACGTTTTGCTAAAAACTAGTTAGCTCAATCGTCACAATTCCGTAATTGTTCAAAAAAAACATCCTTGTTGGATAAAAAATTTAAAAATAAATGTTGTCATAAAAAAAATTGAAAATAATGCTCTAAAAATTAAAAAAAAAATGCTCTAAAAATGTAAAAATATGCTCTGAAAAGTGAAAAAATGCTCTAAAAATTAAAAATATGCTCTTATGCTAAAATATGCTCTTAAACCTAAAATATGCAAAAATATGCTCTTAAGGCTAAAATATGCAAAAATATGCTCTAACAAATCGATGCCAGATTTCTTAAAAACTTCTGAAACGGATAAATACCTTGCCCATTTATAAATAAAATATACAGGAAAAAACATGATACTGCATATTTTTGGTTTCCCTGATGATAACAATCAAGTCTTTCCCTACATTTGTATCAAAATTTCAGGGTGGACACTCATATGGTTCCAAAGTTACAGAGGAAAACGTGCTCGAAGTCAAGATTTTCTCTACGAGTTCATATGCAAAACCTTACACACACGAAGCAGCATAGCAGTAAACAAACAATGGGACGGACCTAAAAACTGAACCCGTTATTTATTAATATTTCGACCTCCTGAATTTGATTTCACTATCAAAACTGAATTTTATCGTAGGGTTTTCTTGTTTTCTTACAAGGTAAATCTTCAAAGTGAACATACGTAATTTCTTTGAAATTTATGCCCATGAAAGACAACAAATATCTAACATCGACCTGTCTGAGCTTATTGGTCTTAATTTAGTTTTAAAGGGTTAAACGGGAGTCAAAAATGACCGATTTTTAGTAATTTTAACTTTTAGGTACATTGATACCACATATATCAGATCCGTTTCATTTGAAAAAAAAAATTTGGCGTCTGATTGAGACATTTTATTTGTTGCATAATTGTTTTTGTTAAAAATCCCAGCAAAACTTTGGTAATGGGTAGTGATTATATAACACATTACCAGGTAATGTATATACCTTATTTGTAGCATTATTTTAGAATGTCTTACCAAACATTTGTTCCACAACGTATTATTTTAAAGTGAAAAATAATGCATTACTAATAATTTGCTACGTAATGCATGATTATTGGAAAAAATGTATTTCATATTTATTATTTCTAAACATTAAATCATGGATGACTTATATTTGGTTACATTATGTATTATTTGAAAGTTTGAAATAATGCATTATTTATAATTGGATGCATAATGCATTACAATAACATAAAAAATAATTATTTTATAAAAAAATGCATAAGTTTAAACTAGAGATGGGCTCACGACAGGAAATTTCTAACGACACACAGTCACGAGCATATTTTATCTACATACACTCACTTACAATCACGTAAGTAAATTTAATACAAAATTACTTTTTCACTACTCGTAACACCTTATATATTACGTTCTGGTAATATCATATATTTTACACCTTACTCGTATTCTTCGTTATAAATTTATGACTTATTTTATACCTTACTGGTATTCTTTGTGATAATGTGGATGCATTACTTTGAGTCTCATCGCCTGTTAAAATCATCAATGCTGCAATGTATAAAATAAGAGATCCTATACCTTATTTTATACCTTATTTGGTAATCTAAGTTTTGCTGGGATGTATAGTTTTTGTTAAATTATATAGTTTTTGTAAAACAAATTCATTGTTGGTACTATTTTCTATTTAAATTTAACAATCACATGAATTTTTTATTGGCAGTTTTTCTTACAGGTCGGGTTTCATCCGAATTAAAAAAAAAATATATCTTTATTATTAGTGTGTCCAAAATAAAATAAGGAAAAAATTCAAAGAAGTTCGAAACATTAGTGTTTTCATTTCTAAACCATTTTTATGCTTGATTATATTCTTCTTTATGAGCTTTATTCCGCTTTGAACATACGGTTCCCTCACCCTATTCCTATTTCCCTACTATAGAAGAATATAGGTTTCGAATGAAACCGATCTGTGATACATATGTGGCATCAATATAAAGTACCTAAACTTTAAAATAACTGAAAATGGGTAAATTTTAACCCCGTTTAACCTAAATTTAGGCCGACAAGCTCAGACTGGTTGATTTTAGATTTAGTTTTTCTAGATTGTGTATAAATTGCAAAGAAATCAGGTATGTTCACTTTCGAGGACTTTCCTTGTAAAAGAACAGGAAAACCCCTACAATATAACTCAAAATACATAAAAAGTATTAAGCCTTGTTCTAGACCCGCACCTTTGTTTACGACTATGTATATTGTTTTGTTTGTGCAATATTTTTCATATGAACTCGTAGAAAAAACCTTGCCTTCGAGCACGTTTTCCTCTGTAACTTTGGAACCATATGAGTGTCCACACTGAAATTTTGATACAAATGTAGGGAAAGACTTGATTGTTATCATATATTTTTTTGAGAATTTTAAAAATATCGGATTTTGAGATCTAGGTCTTTGAACATTAGACATTGAAATATGACCTTTGACCTTTCATTACAATAAAAAATTGTGCATGTCACTTTTAAGGTAATCCTTTCAGCTTTGAAATGGTACCTATTTAGTAATTGTGGGTTTTATATTTTTAAAGTTATGGGTGACTTTGTATATGCACCTTATTGAAAATTTGACGTTTTTGCCAATTTTCAAGACGCCATATTTCGAGAACTAAAAATTTTTGGAGCCTGTAAGGCAATGGTTCCCAACCTTTGATTCTCGCCCCACTGGGGGGCAATATGAATGCTTCAGGGGGGCAACGAGCAAATTTTTTAGATTGTTTTTTTGTTAAATAAACTAAAAAAATATTATTTTTTTAAAAATTATTCAGTTTATTGTTGAAAACTTTTTCTAAAAACGTTGTTTTAACGATGATTTTAACAAAAATTTTGCTTAACCACAAGTATTTTTAGAATTTTAAAACAAATTTAAATAATTTACAATTTTTTCTTAAGTGTAGGGGGGACATTATAGTTTTTTAAACTCAAAAGTGGGGCATGACTCAAAAAAGGTTGGGAACCATTGCTGTAAGGTAATCATTTTATGAAAACAACGCATGTGAAATATTTTTTGCGAATTTCATTAAAAACGGAGGTGACAAATCCGAAAATGACGGTTTTCTGTGCGGTTTGACCTGGAATCACCCAACAGAAAAATCTAGTAAAATCACGAGGTTTCCTTGTAAGTTTAATTGCGCCAAAAAAGTTGTAAATTTACAATTTTATTGGTAAAAATCTTGTAAAATTATGAAAAAGCTTTTAATTTTTACTAATAATTCCTACACTCAATAAATTATGTCGTTAACTGTTTGTAGTTTATTTAAAAAGTTTTCCGTTTAGTCGTTTTTAAAAGAAAAAACATTTGTTTGATGTTCAGTTTTTATTAATGACTACTTCAGTTCTTTGTTTCAAAAATAACACACTAAAAAATAAAGACTTTCATTAACATTTAATTTTTAAATTCATTTATTTTTGTTCTGTAAGTAAAAACTACTGATTATTCTTTTAATGATTTGTGTAAGTAATTTTTTTTTAAATTGTTGGTATTTTTTTAATGAGATATCATTAGTTTTTATCTAAAAAAGGAGGTTATTTTTTTGTAAAAAAAAATCAAAAAATTATTTATAAAAATATTTGTATCAAGTGACTTTGGCACGATGGGTAGAGTGTCTGGCCAGAATGTACTTGATTGCGGGATCGATTCCCCAAAAATTTTATTAAAAATTTTTAAAAAACATTTCAATAAAAAATTGTAAAAAATTACCTACGAAATCATTAATTTTTATTGTTTTCGTAGGTTATTTTTTTTTTAAATTTGTTGGTAAAAATAATAGAACTATCATTAATTTTTAATGTTTTCGTAGGTTAAGATTGAAAAAAACGTATTTTTTTAATGTTTAATGTTATTTATCTTAAAAAATTTTGTCAACAGTAAAAAATAAATGTTGATGTTTGTTAAAACAAATGAATAATTACTGGGATGTTTTTGAATTGTTTATTCACTGGTTTTAAATGTGTTTTTCATTTCTTTTTGCCTACAAAATATTTTGAGTGTAGAATTAAAAACGAATTTCAATCAACAAAAACGCGGATTCAATCAATTTTTGATTGAAATTCCTCCAATCAAGAAAATTGTTATAACAATCATCAAATTGTAGGTGATTAATTGAATATTTTTTCAATCGAACACTTTTTCGATTTTGATACAAATTTGATAAATTTTTTATTTATAGCACCATCCGACAAAAATGAAAAAAGTCGTTGAACACGAAGTGGATAATCTACGTTTGAAACTAGAGACTAAATGTGCATTTACTGTTTTTAATTTCGTGATTGTGTTTCCTTTTAAAAGGACTTCAAAGTTTTAGAGTATTAAATTTTATAAAATATTTTTTTAATATTGATAGCAAATGAAAGAGGAGGATCTCCCCTAATTTTTCTGTTTTATTATTTTTACATATCAGGAAAAAGGAGGTCCATTCAAAAATGTGTCCATCAATATCATTCAAAATTTTCAACAAAATATTTTGATAAAGTTTTCAAATAACTTTATTAACATCCTTTTATCCTGATATGGCAAAATATAAAAATGGAAAAATTAGGGGAGATCCTCCTCTTTCATCTGCCGTCACCAGTGTCATCCTAGGACGATTTTTTCCAAAATGTATACTTTAAAACTTTAAAGTCCTTTTAACAGGAAACAGGATCACGAAATTAAAAACTGTAAATTCAGTTTTATTCCACTTGATCTCTACTTTCAGACGTATATCATCCGTTATTGGCTGTTGGACGGTGTAGTTAATCAAAATAATGATTGATTTAACGAATGAAGTGTAACCTTGTGACAAAATTATGAAAAAATTCATATTTTTTGCTTTAAAATATGTTGCTAACAAAACAAAAAATTAAAACCTGATCATTTTGTATATTTTTGAATTAATGTATTCAAATAAATTAAAGTGAAAAAAAATCTGGTATGTTGAAAATTTGTAATTCGACAGTTAAAGAAAATAACAAAAATTTTAATCAAAACATTGATTGACTTATTTAAGTTTTGTTGGTCAATAGATTTTCAATTTTTAGCCAATAATGTTTTGTTTTAGTCCTTATATCTGACAACATTTTTCATTTAAGTATAAACAATTTTTTCCTGTTTATAAAATTCACAAATAATGTCAAAACTTAATGATTTTGTTAACAGATTTGTCAAAAAAAATCCATTGAAAATCTATTTAAATTTTTCCGGCACTAATCAAATATTTAAAATTATATTTTTCATTTTGATTACACTAGTTTACAGAGATTTTGATCCACAACATTTTGCATTTATTTTCTAATTCAAAAATAAAGTCCAATGTTTCAAAAGTAAAACAGTTTTCGAGATATTGCTAACTTTCCAAATTTTCAACTAATTAAAATAGAATCTATGAACCAAAATCGGTGGATTTCATTATTTTTTTGTTTTTATTAAAGGATATTAAATGTCTTACCAATTCTACATACAACATTTTTCAATCTGTTCCCTTAGAAGAAATTAATCGATATATCACCAATTTTGCTTTAATTTTACCGAAATTTTGAGAAAAAAATAAATTCTATTGTAAATTTCAGAAAGAAAAACAAACAATTTTTCTCTCCGCAGTTCAAGTGTGATCTATTACAAAGAATATAAGATAGCTTTTAAGAAAATCCTTTGAAAATTGTAAAATTTACCTCCATTTGAGTAAAAATGCAGAAATTCAGTTTTTAAGATACATACTGCCAAATGCCACATTTAAAAAAGTAATTTGACACAAATAAAAATATCTCTGGAAAAAATCAGAAGATTTGAATTTTTTACTTTTACTCAAAAAAAAAAAAAAAAACTTGTCAAATTACCAGAAAAAAATCTTGTAATCCCATTTTAGCAATATTTTACAGTTTTCCTTGTTTTTTAACAAACAAATTTCGATAGAAATTAAAATTTTTTTCGTAATTTTACAAAATTTTTTGTAATTTTACAACATTTTTTGTTATTTTACAAATTTCCAAGATAATTTTACAAAAAAAAATCTAGTAAATTCACGAGAATTCCTTGTAAGTTTTATTTTAAAAAAAAAAAAATTAAATTTACAATTTTTTTGGTAAAAAAACTTGTAAAATTGCAAAAAAGCTCATATTTTAGGAATTCTCGTATAAAAGGAGGTAGCAAAAAATTTAGTAAAGTCACGAGAGTAAAGTCACGTCAAAAAAGTTGTAAATTTACAATTTTATTGGTAAAATTACAAAATTATTGGTAAACAGCTTGTAAAATTACCAAGAATTCTAGTCAAGTATGAGTTAGCAAAAAAAAAAAAAATACAAACTTTTCTTGTCATTTTACAAGGTTTTTTTTGAGTTTTTAAATTATTTTAAATTTTTAATTGAATTTACTTTTTTTCGAATTTTGGTAAAATTGAAGCAAAATTGTCGATATATTGATTAATATCTTCTAAACAGTTCTACACTCAAAAAAAAAAGTTTGTGAAATTACATAAAATCCCCGTGATTTTACGGGGCAGGTTTTGTAAAATATGTACTAGCAAGAATCCCCGTAATGTTACGGGGATAATTTGTAAATTGATTTAACAAAAGAAAATGTAAATTTACAATTTTTTTTGTATAATATTAACTTCGAGGTGAACATTTTTTTTGTAAATTTACAAAAAATTTGGTAAATTTACAAAACAAAATTGTAAACTTACAGAAAAAGATTGTTATTTTACAAAGAAAAAATAGAAAATGAAAAATTGAAAATGAAAAATTGTAGATTAACAAATTATTTGGTTAAACTACTGTTTTTACCTCAAAAAATATTGAAAAACACGTATATTTGCAATAAAAATTGTAAATTTGCAAAAAAAAAAAAATTAAAATTTACAAAACAAATTGTAAACTTACAAAAAAAGTTGTAAATTTACAAAATAAAGTAGAAAATCAAAAACCAAAATTGAAGATTTACAAATTGTTTGGTTAAACTACTGTTTTTTATGGCAAAAAACTTGTATATTTACAATAAAAAGTGGTAAATTAGCAATTTTTATTGTATATATCAAGAAATCTTTTTTAAATTTCAACTCAGTGAAACTGAAATAAATGTTATAAAAAACCGGCAGTTTTTGGAATTAAGAAAAACTGTAAATGCAGTTGTGTAAACAAGACCTTGAACCATCACTGAGCAATGTTTAAGGATTACCCCACATTATCCGTAAAAGTTACAGAGGGTTAAAGTTGAAAAATCGATAAAAATGGCTTGAAATAATCCATAGTTTTTACATTATTTCGCTTTTTTTTTTAAGTTCTCCTTATATTTCAATCTTTTCCGGCATAACACAAAGTCAGTACATATAAGAGATTATTTTAATGTTGGTTTGATAGATGCTTCATCGCTTGGTAAGAAGTTATAAGACGGTTAAATTTTGAAACCAAAAATTAAGAGTTTTTAAATTTTCGAGGTTTTTTGATCAGGGATTTCGGCCCCCTCTATAAAATGAAAAAAGTTGAACTAGAGTTGGTAGCTGTTGTAATTCTTAACATTTTGGAATTAATCCTGTTAATGTGCCACGAATAGTTAAGGAGTTTCAGCAGATCAAAGTTCGCAAGAAAAAACGTAATTTTTTTAAAATACCAGTTTTTCGCGAGGCACATTCGCGGTTTCATTCGAAATTTGGTGGACTCTTGCGTAAACCGAGTTTTTTGTGAGTTTACATAAAAAAATCACTGGCGGGTTTATAAAAAATAAATTGCAAAAATTTTATGGCATTTTTGAAAATTGTGCGAAATTTGCAAATCTGTTTCCTATTTTTTTTAGTAGCAATTAATGCATCATGTTCATTTTAATACACCAAAAGACGTGCCTTAACGAGTAGAACTGATTTGCTTTTTGACTTTTTACTTTAAGCCATTCTGAGCGGAAAGCGCGATGATTTTATCTAAACCTGTTTTGATCTGGCACATCCAAGGCTTTACACGAAATCGGATAAATTTTTTTTTTAAATGAAAGCCCACTTGATGTGTCATCATAAAATCACAGGCGGGTTAAAAAATTTTGATGATTATAGATTTTTTGGACCATATTAAATTTTCTTGTTATAAAAAAGCATCACCGATTTTTTTTAACTACTGGTACAATGATACGATTTTCCGTGATTTTCTTCAGTAATACCAACGCGTATTGCCTAAATATGTAATAAAAAATTGTGAAACTTTTCTTTTACCGCTAATTAATCGCGATTTTAGGTACTTAGATATTTTTTTTTTAAATCGTTTGGTCATTAAAGGGTTAAATTTATATCATATATTTTAGAAGAAATGATATATCCTGGCATGTTTTAATAACGCATGCAACAAATGTGTAGAAAATAAAATCTTTAAAATATTTTTAAGATTTTTAAAACCGCTAAATCTTAAAACCGCCATAACTTTTGACCCCCTTGCGCGATTTAATTGACGCGAACGAATTTCTTATTCTTAAATAGCATCTAATATTTATGCCAACTTTCATCGATGTGTCATCAAAACAAAAATCACATCTTTTTTAACTCAAAATTTAAGTCTAAAATGGAACTCCTCATATACCATTTTTATACCCTCCAACTACAGTATGGGGGTATACTCACTTTGTCATTCCGTGTGTAACGCATCAAAATATCGGTCTAGGACCCCATAAAGTATATATATTATTGATCAGTGATCGATTCTAAGACATTCTAGCGATGTCCGTCTGTCTGTCCGTCCGTCCGTCCGTCCGTCTGTCCGTCCGTCCGTCTGTGGAAGACACGATACAGTCCAAAATAGAAGTGCTTAACTCCTGAAGTTTGGTAGAAATATGTCTGATGTTCATAGGCTGGTTAAGTTCGGAGATGGATAAAATCGGACCAGGGGGAAAAAAGTTCCCCCTTGAGGAACTAAACCAGCCTCTAAAAAACACCATATTTTTACATGATTTTTTGTGTTTTTGTTTAACAAATGCAACATTTTTATGCTTCAAGAAGCTCAAAGTTTTGCATTAGGACCCGGGGGATTAGAAAATATGTTTTTTTTTGCCCTCCCCCCTTTTGTGGGCGTGGATTAAAAAAAATTGTAAAATAATGATAAAATTGTATTCCTTTAGTGCGAAAAGCGTAAGAATGAATTTTTAAACATATATTTCGAAGGGAAATTTGTCCCCCCAATGACCACTGCCGACCTCCCCCCCCCCGAAAAAAAAAGAAAACGACCCTGGATTTTTTTGCATGTTAGAGGGTATAAAAGATTCGGCACAGCCGAATTTAACACTCTTACTTGTTTTTTAAAAAACAGTAGTTTAACCATAAAATTTTTAAATTTACAATAATGTGTTTGTATTTTCTACTTCATTTTTGTAAAATTACAACTTTTTTCGTAAGTATACAATTTTGTTTTTTAAATTTTCATATTTGTTTTGTAAACTTACACAAAAAATTGTAAATTTAAAGGTTTTTTTCCATTGGTGCATCTTATTTTTCCTTCTTCAGCAGCTGGAGTAGCACTTCAACAAACTGAAATGATATTTTTTTTTTCACTTGAACACATTTTACAAACTTTTTGAAGTATACTTTTTTATTTTTTTCGGCATTTCGTTTTTCTTAAGTAGAACATATGAGAATTGCGAAGGAGGCTACACAAGAAATTTCTTATATTTTCAGGAAAAAATAGTCAAAAATAAATTTTTTTTTTGCATTTTTAATTATTTTCACAAGTATTTTTAAAAAATCGGAAAAAAAATTTTGGATATTGTAGATTGGATGTTTAAGTACCTGTTAAAATAAGAAAAACCAAATTTTTCATAATTAGCAGCTTTTTATTGACATTTTACGTGCCAAATTTAAAAAAAAAACTACCAAAAAAATATGGTAAAATTACAAAAAAAAAATGGTAAAAATACAAAAACAAAAATAGAAAAATTATATCGTAGAAACTACACTCAAAATATTTTGTAGGCAAAAACAAAAGAAAAACACACTTAAAACAAGTGAATAAACAATTGAAAACCATCCCAGTAATTATTCATTTATTTTAACAAACAGCAACATTTATTTTTTACTGTTTATAAAATTTTCTAAAATAAATAACATTAAACATTAAAAAATTACGGTTTTTCACTCTTTTTTACTAACATATTCAAAAAAAATAACCTACGAAAACATTAAAAATTAATGATAGTTCTGTTATTTTTACCAACAAATTCCAAAAAAATAAACTACGAAAACATTAAAAATTAATGATTTCGTAGGTTATTTTATACAATTTTCTATTGAAATATTTTTTTAAAAATTTTTAATAAAATTTTGGGGAATCGATCCTGCAACCAACTACATTCTGGCCAGACACTCTACCCATCGTGCCAAAGTCACTTGATACAAACATGTTTTTATATTTCTATAAATAATTTTTTGATTTTTTTTTCTACAAAAAATTTACTGACTTGTGTAGGTAAAAACTAATGATATTTCATTAAAAAATACCAACAATTTAAAAAAAAAAATGACTTACACAAATCATTAAAAGTTTAAAGAATAATCAGTAGTTTTTACTTACAGAACAAAAATAAATGACTTTAAAGATTAAATGTTAATGAAAGTCTTTATTTTTTAGTGTGTTATTTTTGAAACAAACGACAGAAGAAGTCATTAATAAAAACTGAACATCAAACAAATGTTTTTGCTTTTAAAAACGACTAAACGGGAAACTTTTTAAATAAACTACAAACAGTTAATGACATAATTTTTTGAGTGTAATAAAAATTGTGGTATTTTACTTAACGCAAATTACCAAAAAATGGTGTAAAAATTATATTTTATGCTAAAGCTTACAAATAGTTGAAAAATGTTTGTGTCCGGCACTTAAAAAATTTCCAAATTTTTTTTTCATGAAATTTTTTGTTTATAAAAAAATATTTTTAACTAAATTTTTTACTCCAAAACGGAAAAAAATCTGAACTTAGAAATTTTTTTGTTTACTTACATTTTTTAGTGTAAAAAACTGAAAACCTTTTAAGCGATCTTAAAAAAGAAATGTTTGTTGTAAAACATTTTTTTGGTAGAAAGACTAAATAATATCAAGTAGAATTTTGTTGTACAATTAGAGTTTTCTTGTGTAAAAAAACTAAACACTTTGTAATATTTTTTCAATTTGTAAAATAATTCACTTCTTTGTAAATGTACCCAAAAAATTTGTAAAATAAATTTACCAACATATAACAGTAAAATTACAAAGCAAACTGTAGTTTTCGTTTTATTAAATATACAACAATTTTTGTAAAAAGACAAAAATATTAGTAAAATAGAATTACAAGACCTTTTACTTGTAATTTTACAAACTTTTTTTTTTGAGTGTACTTTAATTTTTTTAACGTCATTTTCAGATTCAGCGTAAAATTTTCATGGAAAATCAATGCAAAATGTTGTGTCTCGCATTTTTTATTTGTAAACTAGTGTTATCAGCCAAATGCTATTGGACTGTCAAAAATCGTAGTTAATACACTCAAAAAAAAAAGTTTGTAAAATGACATAAAATCCCCGTGATTTTACGGGGCAACTTTTGTAAAATATGTACTAGCAAGAATCCCCGTAAAGTTACGGGGATAATTTGTAAATTGATTTAACAAAAGAAAATGTAAATTTACAATTTTTTTTGTAAAATATCATCTTCAAGGTGAACATTTTTTTTTGTAAATTTGCAAAAAATTTGGTAAATTTACAAAACAAAATTGTAAACTTACAGAAAAAGGTTGTTATTTTACAAGGAAAAATCGAAAATGAAAAAAATAAATTGTAGATTAACAAAATATTTTGTTAAACTACTGTTTTTTATGCAAAAAACTTGTATATTTACAATAAAAAGTGGTAAATTTACAATTTTTATTCTATATGTACCATTTTTCCTTATTTTTTTGCCATAAAAACAGTAGTTTAACCATAAAATTTGTAAATTTACAACATTGTTTTTGTATTTTCTATTTCATTTTTGTAAAATTACAACTTTTTTCGTAAGTATACAATTTTGTTTTTTAAATTTTCATATTTGTTTTGTAAATTTACAAAAAAATTGGTTTATTTACATATTGGTTTTGTAAATTTAAAGGTTTTTTCCATTGGTGCATCTTATTTTTCCTTCTTCGACAGCTGGAGTAGCACTTCAACAACCTGAAAAGATTTTTTTTCACTTGAGCACTTTTAACAAACTTTTTAATGTATAACACTGCACTTTTTTATTTTTTTTTTGACATTTCGTTTTTCTTAAGTAGAACATATGAGAATTGCGAAGGAGGCTACACAAGAAATTTCTTATATTTTCAGAAAAAATTAGTCAAAAAATAACAATTTTTTTTTGAATTTTTAATTATTTTCACAAGTATTTTTAAAAAATCGGAAAAAAATTTTGGATATTGTAGATTGGATGTTTAAGTACCAGTTAAAATAAGAAAAATTTGATTTTTCATAATTGGCAGCTTTCTATTGACATTTTAGGTACCAAATTTAAAAAAAAAAATACCAAAAAAATATGGTAAAATCACCAAAAAAAATGGTAAAAATACAAAAAAAAAAACTAGAACAATTATATAGTAGAAACACATAAAAATTGTGGTATTTTACTTAACGCAAATTACCAAAAAAATGGTGTAAAAATTATTTATAAAAAATTATTTTTAACTAAATTTTTTACTCCAAAACGCATCTGAACTTAGAAAATTTTTGCGTGTCCTATTGTTGAATAATTAATTTTTTTTTGTAAAACAACATTAATTCTAGTAATAAAATAAGTTTTGTAAAATTATATTGGAATTTTGTACTTTTCAATACATACATTTCAAACTGAAAACCTTGTAAACGATCTAAAAAAAATGTTTGTAATAAAACATTTTTTGGTAAATAGACTAAATAACATCATAAAATTATGTTGTACAATTACAGTTTTCTTGTGTAAAAAAACTAAACACCTTGTAATATTTTTTTAATTTGTAAAATAATTCACTTTTTTGTAAATTTACCTAAAAAATTTGTAAAATAAATTTACCAACATATAATAGTAAAATTACAAAGCAAACTGTAGTTTTCGTTTTATTAAATATACAACAATTTTTGTAAAAAGACAAAAATATTAGTAAAATAGAATTACAAGACCTTTTACTTGTAAATTTACAAACTTTTTTTTTTGAGTGTAGATAATAAATTTAAATAAATTTTAGCAGGCGCATGTGTAATATTGTTAAATACATATAAATCAATCAAGAAAACTTTATTGGTATTATTTTTATTGAAATATAATCTACTTAAATAGAAAAAAAAACTTGAAGTTAATACAAAAACAAGTAGAAAAGTTAAGTTCGACTTGACCGAATCTATAAATACCCTCCACAATGCCCGTTGTAAGTGATGGTAAATTTTCTAATGTAAAAAAATAATAATTTTGATAAGAAATATTTTATTTTGTGTAAAACAACTTTTTTTAGTCATTTTTGAAAAAAAAAAAAAAAAAATTTATTAATTTTTTTTTGAGTGTAAAATTTTTTCCGAGTGTAATTTTTATTTTTTTGTTTTAGTGTAAAAATATTTTTGAGTGTCAAAAATACGTTGTAAAATATTTTTTTGACTTCCCAATGTTTTTAAAACTTGTTTAACGGTTTACCATGTGAATTAAAGGTAAAACCAATCTGAAATTCACGGTTTTGCTAATATCTTTTGAACCATTTGACCGATTTTGCTAAAATTTAATACACTCAAAATATTTTGTAGGCAAAAACAAATGAAAAACATATTTAAAACAAGTGATAAAACATTTGAAAACCATCCCAGTAATTATTCATTTGTTTTAACAAACATCAACATTTATATTTTACTGTTGACAAAATTTTCTAAAATAAATAACATTAAAGATTAAAAAATTACGTTTTTTTTCATTCTTTTTTACCAACAAATTCGAAAGAACTAACCTACGAAAACATTAAAAATTAATGATCATTCTGTTATTTTTACCAACAAATTCTAAAAAAATAACCTACGAAAACATTAAAAATTGATGATTTCGTAAGTTATTTTTTACAATTTTCTTTTGAAATATTTTTTAAAAATTTTAAATAAAATTTTGGGGAATCGATCCCACAATCAGCTACATTGTGGCCAGACATTCTACCCATAGTGCCAAAGTCACTTGATGCAAACATGTTTTTATATTTCCATATATAATTTTTTGAATTTTTTTTTACAAAAAAATTACCAACTTGTGTGGGTAAAAACTATTGATATCTCATTAAAAAATACCAACAATTTAAATAAAAATTACTTACACAAATCATTAAAAGTTTAAAGAATAATCAGTAGTTTTTACTTACAGAACAAAAATAAATGACTTTAAAAATTAAATGCTAATGAGAGTCTTTGTTTTTTAGTGTGTTATTTTTGAAGCAAAGGACAGAAGTTGTCATTAATAAAAACTGAACATCAAACAAATGTTTTTTCTTTTAAAAACGACTAAACGTAAAACTTTTTAAATAAACTACAAACAGTTAATGACATAATTTTTTGAGTGTACCAATCAGACCAGGGGAACGACAAATATATATGCCAAGCTTCAGCAGCCTCAGAATTGTCTTTTGAAACTAAGCGTGATTTTTTATCTCGTAAATTCGCTAAAAGCCGAAATTCACTATTTTCCTTATAACTTTTTAACCACTGCACTATGGCCGAAATCACTGATCTAGCGGCGTTTTAGTCAAAATTAAAAAATTAAAACTGATAAATGTTTTGCACTGTATCGATTACCTATACTTTACAGAGAAAATTAACGTTTTCACTTTTGTTTTTCTCTTAATATTCGCACAGCTGTAAGCTATCAAATATACATTTTCTGCAGCAAGTGTATTAAAGGAATTTGGGGCCTAATTACTCAGTGAGTTTTTCTTGACACTTTTAAGTCAATTGTTTACACATTTTGAGTCAAAAAGTTTAAATTGAAAGTAAAAGGTATGTTTTAACTAAAAAATAAATGTTTGTGGCCTGTGTGTATCTAGTTTATTATTAGTTCATTATAGGAGTTTACATTTGTGATATTAACTATAGTTTCATGGACTGCAACTTTTGAAATTCGATCGTATTCGGTCCAATTCATGTTTTGTTTATTATTTTGGGATATTTTTGTTGTGACGTTTCAGTATGGCGTGCTAGTTCGCGCAAGTTGGTCGGTTTTTTAGGGTCCATCTGCTCTCCAAATAAACAGTATAAACGCGATACAGACCACAATTTTCAATCGATTTGGCTGAAATTTGAAATTTAAGTTTCTTTTATCGCAAGAACAAAACCTATTTAGTTTTGACAAAATCAATCCATGTAAACCCATAGCTCCCATGTAAATGTCCCCTTCAAGTTTTACTTAAATACCCCTAACAATAGTATTTAAGATATCCTCTTGAAATTCGACCAATAAATGTTTTTTATATTCATAAACAATCGCTCTAAATTTTAATGGAATCGGACCATTTTAATTTCTAGGCCTCATACAAACCACTCTCCCAATATTCACATAAATTTCCCAAAATACATAAAAATAAATAAATATTGTTTAAAAATTAATTTTTTTTAAATTTTATAATCGCAAATAAGCATTAGTCTTTATTATTTTACATTTCCGAATTAAGCGCCGCTAGATTGGCCATTTCGGCCACTGTGCACTGAACCGATTTTGCTGAATTGCAATACCAACCTGACCAGGTAAATGGCAAACATGTATGCCAAACTTTAGCAGCGTCAGAAAAGTCTTTCAAAAGTTAGCGTGATTTCAACAGACAGATATACGGACGGACATCGCTAGATCTCTTAAAATCGATCGAGGATCATAAATATATTTACTTTATGGGGTCCTAGTTTAATATTTCGAGATGTTACAAACGGAATGACAAACTAATATATACCTACCCTCTCTCACTAAAGTGGAGGGTATAAAAAATATATAAAACTGTCAGTTTAAAGATAAAAATCTGAATTATAGAAAAAAAAACAACAAAAAAATCATATATTGAATTTTTATGAATTTTAACTAGAAATTAAAAGTTTGTTTAAAAATTAAAAAAAAAAAAAAATCTATAAAAAACTTAAATTAAATTTAAGTATCGCCAATGTGCATAAAAATTGTTAACAATGATTTCCCGTAGCTTAACATGGTTTTTTGTTGCCCTGTTGTTGTTGTTGTTTTGTGCGGCAACATAAAAGGTGGAGAGCAGAAATATAAAATAAAAAAAACAAATTCAACCAATGAGACTTTGTACATTGGCTCCGCCTTTTTTGGGTAAAAACAAAACAAAGCCATACATACTACATTTGTACTTATGTTTGGATGTATGTATGTATGAATGGACGTATGTTTGTGCGAATACAAGAACAAAACAAAAAGATGCCACACAATATGAAGCAATAACGAGCGATACGAATATAAAACATAAGCAATAAACGAGCGAAGTAAATTACACACAAACACACATTCATACGAAATACATATTTATAGTAGTAGTAATAAAACAAAAACTAACATAAAACAACACTAAACTTACTTTAACAATGGATACGCACCAGATTTGATGAAGTTTTTATAAGAAAGTACTTTTTTTTTTGGTACTTTTTATACATATCAAATGTACCACAATTAATTTTAATTTTCCGATAAAATAATAGGCTTGTTTTTTTGGGCACCCTAAAAAATGGCCCCAACGCACAGTGGGGAAAAATGGACTTTTTTTGTCCAATTTTGCCTACAGGTCGCAACTCTTAACCGATTTTGGTTTTTATTTTTTTGTATTTTAGCTCATAAAATTCCGGATCGATCTGTCACGGTGGATTTTTAAAAGAAAATTTCGGATTACTTTTTATATTTTCCTAAAGTTCAGAAAATTTTCATTTTTTCAGTATTTTTGCATTAAAAAATGTATTAGGCGTGGGACGAATATGGGTTATAGACTAAATTAAAGGTATTGGAACCCCTTATCAACGACATGATTAGTATTTGAAAATATATTATTATTTTGGTTTTTATAACCAGACAAAAATTCAAGAATTTTCACTTTTAAAAGCCTATATCTTTAAAAATAATGTACCAAATTCAATGAAATCATTTTCGATAAAAGCTTATGTTTTACTTAGTCATAATTGGTACACAAAATTTAAAAAAAAAAAAATATTTTATTTTTTGCTTAAATTTTACCTTATGATTTTTGGAATTTTTAAATTATTTTTTAGGCAAAAACAAATGAAAAACACACTTAAAACCAGTGAATAAACAATTGAAAACCATCCCAGTAATTATTCATTTGTTTTAACAAACATCAACATTTATTTTTTACTGTTGGCAAAATTTTCTAAAATAAATAACATTAAACATTAAAAAATTGCGTTTTTCACTCTTTTTTACCAACAAATTCGAAAAAAATAACCAACGAAAACATTAAAAATTAATTATAGTTCTGTTATTTTTACCAACAAATTTCAAAAAAATAACCTACAAAAACAATAAAAATTAATGATTTCGTAGGTAATTTTTTACAATTTTTTATTGAAATATTTTTTTTTAAATTTTTAATAAAATTTTTGGGGAATCGATCCCGCAATCAACTACATTCTGGCCAGACACTCTACCCATCGTGCCAAAGTCACTTGATACAAACATGTTTTTATATTTCTATAAATAATTTTTTGATTTTTTTTTCTACAAAAAAATAACTGACTTGTGTAGGTAAAAACTAATGATATTTCATTAAAAAATACCAACAATTTAAAAAAAATTACTGACATAAATCATTAAAAATCAAAAGAATAATAAGTTGTTTTTACTTACAGAACAAAAATAAATGACTTTAAAAATTAAATGTAAGTGACAGTCTTTATTTTTTAGTGTCTTATTTTTGAAACAAAGGACTGAAGTAGTCATTAATAAAAACTGAACATCAAACAAATGTTTTTTCTTTTAAAAACGACTAAACGGAAAACTTTTTAAATAACCTACAAACAGTTAATGACATAATTTTTTGAGTGTATACTTAATCTTTGAATTGCCTTTAAATAACAATCAGAATAATTATAAATAATTTTTTTAATAATTCGGTTGTATAGCCCCATTAATATGCACAATAAAATTGAAACATAAGGAATCTTCTATTTTTTTACTTTTATAATCAAAGAAATTTAATCCCTAAAAATCCCGGAATCCCAAAAATCCCGGGATCCCGAAAAATCCCGTGATCCCGAAAAATCCCGGGATCCCGGGATTTCGATTTTTAAATCCCGAATCCCGGGATTTTAAAAAACCGATCCAGTTTGACAGCCCTAGTAGAAATATAACTAGTAAAGTTACGAAACCTACTTGCAAATTTTATAGTGTCAAAAAATTTGTAAATTTACAATTTTATTGGTGAAAACCTTGTAAAATTACAAAGCTTGTAAGATTACTAGGAATTATTGTCAAATAGGAGGTTGCGAAAAAAAGAACAAACTTTTCTTGTAATTTTAAAAAGTTTTTTTTTTTGAGTGTACTATCACTTCAAAAGGTGGAGGGCATTAAAACACTAAAAAAAAACTTATAAGATTACAAGAAAAACGTGTAACTTGACTAAAATTCCTAGTAATGTTACAAAATTTTTACCAATCATTTTGTAATTTTACAAGGTTTTTACCAATAAAATTGTAAATTTACAAATTTTTTGACATGTTAAAATTTACAAAGGGGTTTCGTAATTTTACAAGATTTTTTGCTACCCCCTACTTTACGAGAATTCCTAGTAATTTTACAAGCTTTTTACATATAATTTTGTAATTTAACAAGCTTTTTACCAATAAAATTGTAAATTTACAGTTTTTTGGGAAGCTGTCAAATATTGGTAAAAAGGGGGTTAGGAGACTTTTCCTAGTAATTTGACAAAGTTTTTTTTTTTTGGTGTGCAGATCCGGCCAAGTCGAATTTAACTTTTCTACTTGTCGTTAAAATTTAATATTTTTTTTCGTTTATAACAGTTTTTAAAAATTAGTGTCAGATTTTTTTAAGCCCTTTTTACCTAAAAATACATTTAAGATGTTTAGATTTTTCATCAGAAGTCAGCTGATTTTTCTGCTAAAATCAGCAGGTTATTCTCTTGAAATGAGCAGATTTTTCAGCTGAAATGTGGTTTGATTTAGATTATCTGGACAGAAATTTCGCAATAAAACGATAAATCGTAGGTTGCTTTGAGCACAAATACAATTCAAATTTGTATAAAAAAAGTTCAATTTAATGAAAGCTTTGGCATGAACTGCGTCATCGTTAAAGTGCAATTCGTTAAAGGGCAAATATTTACATCAAGATGATAAGGGGGAAGGACATGGGTTAAGGGAGTGTTTGGGGTCCGGGAATTCCCGGGAAAACACTGACGGGAATTCCCTGGAATTTTTTTAATTTTTCCCGCGAAATCCGGCAATTTTGTAAAATAAACCTTTTTACATAAAAACATTTATTTTACTTTAATTTTTAACATTTTTTTTACATACAGGTATAATGAAATTGATATTTTTGTATTTTTTCTATTTGGAAGAACAGTGCAAATATACCTATATTCATAGGAAAACTGACCAAGTGTAAAAAGTATGTTAATATCATGAAAAAACTTAAAAGTCAAAAAATATACGTCGGTTAATGATAATTTTGCTAAGACTGTCAAAAAAATATAAAAATTTTGAACCTAGAATTAACATTTCCAGAATAAATATTAAAAGTGCTGCCAACTATATTAGTTTTTTCTCGAATAACGCAGTTTTAATTTTTTTTTGCGATTTTTAGCTATTTTTTTTGCGATTTTTTGTGAAGGAAAAAGTTGCAATATTTTTTTGGTTTGTTTTATTGTATTTCAGGATTTTTAACTTTGATTTTTTATGTTTTAATTAATTGTTTATCTCTAATAAAACTGTTTTTAATAAAAAGATAATCAAATTTTAATGTTTTTTATGATTTACATTAATAATGAAAATTTCCCGGGATTCCCGGGAAATAAATTATTTTTTCCCGTTTCCCGGGAAATTGAAAAGCCCGGGAATTCCCAAACACTAGTTAAGGGTCCAATTTTTTGTTTCATAAATACTAAAAGCCAACATCGTTTCGGCAGAAAATGCATGGTCGTCAAACGATTAAATATCCAAAAAGTACTTTTTTTATCAAATCAATTACTAATCATCCCTGTTTAATCTTCTGTTGTGTGCGTGTGCGTTTGTGTAAGTAAAGCGCGTCTTAAAATCATATAAAATTTGGATGATTGCAAAAAAATTAAAATAAGTCTTTGAACACAGAAAAACAACAGAAAAAATGTAAAAAAATAACAAAAATGTAAAAGAAGAAATTGAAAATAGAATGCAAAAGAATGCAGCAACAAACAATGGCTTAACAACCAACAAAACTTGAAATACAAGATTCCATTTCTCGAAAATGAAATAAAATAAAACCACAAAAAACAACAACAACACAACCGAACGAAAAGACCATTCATTATACGGGCAACCATAATAAAATAAAATAACATCACTCACTCACTCATACAAACAAATAGACAGACATTTGTAAAATTGTTTTGTTGTTGTTGTTATGTTTTTGTTTTTGTTTTTGTTTTTATTTTTTTATTATATTTTATTTAATTTTGTGTTCAACCTAAAACTACAGCCATTCACAACAATCATCAATGTACAAACATACAAATAAACCAACAACTGAAAAAGAAATAAAAACAACAACTCTGATCGTTATGTCAAATCAGTAATGCCTAATGTGACCAACTAATATCGGCCAAAACATAGGCTTTAAATCAGTTGCGGATCCACGGGGGTGGGGGGAAGGGTAATCTTCCGCCCTCCCAAACCGAATTCGAAAAGAAGGAAAAAAAAGAAAAGGAAAAGAGAGCAAAAAAAAGAAAATGAAATAATATAACACTTTTTTTAATGAAAAATGTCAAAATTCTTAAAATTTTTTAAAAGGAAAAATGTCTCGGAATGTAAGAATTTTTCTTTATGAAAAATTTAAGAACTTTTCTATAAACTCAAAAAAAAAAAAAAAAAAAACTTGTACAATGACAAGAAAATTTTGTAAATTTTTTTGCTACCACCTACACAGAAAAAACAGTCTCTTTTTTGTTGTTTTGTTCAATAAAAAAATATTTTACAACATAAAAGAAAAAAAGTTGGGTTAATATGAAAGGTGATTAAGTGAAAAACGAACTAGTTTCAATTTTTTTTCATTTTGGTTCAAAATTACGCCCTCTATTGGAAAAAAATTAAAAAAAAAAAATTAAAAAAAATCAATTACTAAATACACTGATTCAATTACTTTAGTATTTGAATTTCCTCCGAGCACGAAAATTGTATTATAGATTACTCAAGTAATTGGGCCAATTACTAAAATAATTGAACCAATTACAAAAGTAATTGGACCAATTACTTGAGTAATCAATACTACAATTTTCGTGCTCGGAGGAATTTCAAATACTATAGTAATTGAATCGGTGCAATTCGTAATTGATTTTTTTATTTTTTTTTAATTTTTTTCCAATAGAGGGCATAATTTTGAATCAAAATTAAAAAAATTTAAAGTAGTTCGTTTCTTACATAATCACCTTTCATATTGACCAATTTTTTTTTCTTTTATGTTGTAAAATATTTTTTTATGGGACAAAACAACAAAAAACGGGCTGTTTTTTCTGTGTATTTGAAAAGAATTCTTTGTATTTTAACAAGTTTTTTACCAATAAAATTAATTGTAAATTCAAAATTTTTTTGAAGCGATAAAACTTACAAGTACACTAAAAAAAAAAAAACTGGTAAAACGCCTGGTAAAATGCCTTGTAATCCCGTTCTACCAATATTTAACAATTTTCCTTGTTTTTTAACAAAAAATCTTGTACTTTGCTCAAACGAGAACTACAGTTTTATTGGTAATTTTACAAATTTATTTTCGTAATTGTATTCTACCATTTTGAAAGGTTATTTTACAAAAAAAACTGTAATTTTACAACAAAGTTTTTATTACAAGGATTCTAGTTGATTTACAAAAAAAACTGTTATTTTACAAAAATTATGTTATATGAGGATATATGTTGTTTAACAAAAAAAAAACATTGTTTTTTGTAAATTTTCTATTTTTATACCCTCCACTTAGTGATAGAGGGTATATATAAGTTTGTCATTCCGTTTGTAACTCATCGAAATATCGGTCTGGGACCCCATAAAGTACATATATTCATGATCCCCGATCGATTTTAAGACATTCTAGCGATGTCCGTCGGTCCGTCTGTCCGTCTGTCTGTGGAAATGGTGATCACGACCAAAATACTACACGGATATGACTGAAACTAAACACATTTATTGGAAGTTCTCCTGAGAAGTTTGGTATTGCATTTGAGCGATATCGGTTCAGCGGTTCAAAAGTTATGAACGAAAATGTAAGGACACCTCAAAAATTTTAGTACATTCAACATAACCTAAAAATACAAAATGCTTTAATTCGGCTGCTGGTTGACATATGTGAAAATAATTGAACACCAAATGGTATTTAAACATGTACGAACATATTTTTTGACAAAAAAAGAAAAAAATCGCGGATTTTTTTTTTACCAAAATTTTTTTTTCGCGGAAATTTTTTTTCAATTTTTTTTTTTTTTGAGTAATTTTCTTTTAAAAAAAAGTTTTTTGCAATAATCTTTTTGAAATTGTGGACGGTATCACTACATTCGGCAAAGCCGAATTTAACTTTTTTACTTGTTTTTTTTTTTAATTTTGCAAGTCCCGGACATATTTTTTTTTTTTTTTTATTGCAAAATATTTAAAAAAAAAGTTGACAAAATTTTGAAAAATTTATTACGAGGATTCTAGTTAATTTCCAAAAAAAAAAGTTATATTACAAAAATGATTTTATTACGAGGATTTATGTTATTTAACAAAATTTTTTTTTTTTTGTAAATTTAACATTTCGGTTTGTAAATTTACCATTTTTTTAAACATATTTACCATTTTTTCTTGTAAGTTTACTATTTTTTTTTTATTTTTCCGGTTTTAAAATAATATTTTTCCCAATAAAATTGGTTATTTTACCAATTTTTGGCGCACTTAAAATTACGAAGAAATCCTGGTAATTTAACGAGAATTTTACCTACCTCCTATTTTACGAGAATGGCTTCGTAAAATCACGAGATTTTTTGGTAACTTTACAATGGTTTTTTTTTGGGTGTAGGTACTTTGCTAGATTTTTTGCTACCTCTTATTTTACAAGAATTTCTAGTAAAAATTACAAGCTGTTTTGTAGTTTTACAAGCTTTTTACCAATAAAATTGTTAATTTACAACTTTTTTTGGCGCAATAAACTTACAACGAATTCTCGTGAATTTACTAGATTTTTTTTTTTACACACAAAAATAACCTTGTAAAGTTACTAAAAAAGCTCGTGATTTTACGAGGCTATTATCGTAATATAGGAGGTAAGTAAAATTCTCGTAAAATTACGAGGATTTCCTCGTGATTTTGAATGCGCCAAAAATTGGTAAAATAACCAATTTTATTGGTAAAAAATATTTTTTTAAAACCGGAAAATAAAAAAAAAATGGTAAATATGTAAAAAATGGTAAATTTACAAACCAAAATAGTTAATTTACAAAAAAATTAGTAAATTCAAAAAAATTGTAAATTAAAAAAAAATTGTTAATTTACCAAAAAAATTGTTTAAAATTTAACAATTTTCGGTAGTGATAATTTTTAAGCCACAAAAATTATAAAAAAAATTGGTAAAATTGGTTACAAGAAAAGTGGTAAATATATTAAAAAAAGGGTAAATTTACAAACAAAAATTGTAAATTTACAAAAAAAAAATTGTTTAAAATTTAACAAGTTTTGGTAGTGATAGTTTCTTATCCACAAAAACTACTGGCAAACTTACAAAAATAAGTGGTAAACCTCGAAAAAAAAGTTGTCAAGTAACAAAATGATATTATTAATTTGCATTTATTTTGTAAAATTTCGAAAAAAAAAAATAAAAAATAAATGAAAAATTACAAATGTTTGAGTAAATATAACAAAAAAATTGTCTGGGACTTAGAAATTTTTTTTAAAAAAATAGAAAATTTACACAAAAAAAATTATTTTTTTTGTTAAACAACATAAATCTTCCTATAACATAATTTTTGTAAAATAACAGTTTTTCTTTTGTGTAAATCAACTAGAATCCTCGTAATAAAAACTTTGTTGTAAAATTACAGTTTTTTTATGTAAAATAACCTTTCAAAATGGTAGAATACAATTACGAAAATAAATTTTGTAAAATTACCAATAAAACTGTAGTTCTCGTTTGAGCAAAGTACAAGATTTTTTGTTAAAAAACAAGGAAAATAGTTAAATATTGTTAGAACGGGATTACAAGGCACTTTACCAGGCGTTTTACCAGTTTTTTTTTTTGAGTGTAAAAAAACCTTGAAAATTTGTAAAATTACAAAAGAAAATTGTAAAATTACAAAAAAAAATTTAAATTTCAATCAAATTCTTTTTGTTAAAAAACAAGGAAAACTGTCAAATATTGGTACAATGGGATTTCGAGACTTTTTATAGTAATTTGACAAGGATTTTTTTTTGTGTGTAGGAAAAATTTTATAACCTTTTTTGGAAAAAAACTGGAAAATTTTCTAAAGGAGGAAAAAATATCCAATTTTTTTATACACGCAGAGAAAAAACATGTTTGGAACATGATCACGGAAACCATTCTATGGCTTCTACAACAATACAATGTTATAGCAATCATGTTATATTCTTTTTAATGTTTGTCTAACAATATAATGCTTGCAGAGATCATGATAAAATGATTACCACTCTAAAATTAAAAACATGTTTGGATGGAACCACAGTATTGTTACGAAAAATCTAACCAGAAACATGGTGGCCTGACATTATGCTCATAGCAATCATTATATGATCAGAAATAATAATTTGAAGTATACAATCATAGTATTGTCAGTTATTCATAGCATTTATTGTTTGTGGTTTATGATTTGTCAGTCGTTTGTGATCTGTCAACGAGGTTGGTTGTTCAAATTGTTTGTACTAACAGAAGTGATATATAAAAAAAGAAAAACAAAAACAAAAAAAACTAAAAAAAAATCTGTGAAAACAAAATATAATTTTTAATTCATAACAAAAGTGTGAGAGCAATTTGTGAACGTCTATTTATGTGTAGTATATGTTTGCAAAATATGAATTAAACAAACTTTTATTAAACATACTATGTTCATTATAAATGACGCCTGTTGCAGAGACCAGATTATGTTTAGATTATGTTTTGCTACAACCATACAGTGTGATTGGTCACAAACATAATATGTTTAAAAAAGGTGTTTGCACTATGTTTGTTATTATCATACAGTATGATTGCTAAAACCATAATCCCAAACATACTATTTTGCCCCTCCATTATGATCACCACAAACATGTTTTTTTTTTGCGTGTATGAACAGCCCTAAAATTTTCTAAAGAAAAAAAAACTGAGAATTTTTCTGTACACTCAAAAAAAAAAAATAACTGTAATGTTAGCAATAAAAGCTTGTAAACCTACAAGAAAAGTTGCTGATTTTGAACCCACAATTTTTTTGGTAAAGTTAGCAAAAACGTTTTGCCAAAAATTAGTTAACTGATTTTTTTTTTATTTCAACTTAGTTCATACACATTTGAGGACCCCATTGGGTTCGGGCCCGATAGGTCCAGACCCCGATGGGCCTAGACCTAGTTGGGTTCCTTAAAAATCGTCATAGTTTTTGATCCAAAATTTGTGTCCGTTTCGCTCTACCTTGCTTAGTTTTTCAGATACGTGATTTTAGGGGACCACCGGGGTTTTGAGAATTACAAAACTCGATAACTTCAAAAATATTACTCGGAGAGCTTTTAATTATTTTGCGGTCTTATTCTACCTGTTGAGAGCTACAAAAATGCATGGGAAGAGGACCAGCGATACCGGCGGACCGGTCCGAGAACCAAAAATGGCCTCCATTTTGCTCTATCTGGCTTAGTTTCCGAGATAGCGCCATTTTAAGTTTTCTGAAAATAAAAAAAATTTACCATTTATTTTTGCTAATATTAGTAAAAAAGCTTGTAAAAATTTGGTCAACTCAATTTTAAATTTAGCAAAAAAAATTAGTTCAAATTTTGTTTAAAATTGCTAATGCGCTAAATGAAGTTTACAAGATATTTTTGCTAACATGCTAATCTCAACTAAAAATTTGCTAAAAGTTAGCTTACCAACATTAGCAAAAAAAAAAATAGTAAATCTACTAATGTATTATTTTGAGTGTTGGAGAACATTTTTTATACACTCAAAAAAAAACCTTGTCAAATTACTAGAAACAGTCCGTAATCACATTTTACCAATATTTGACAGTTTTCCTTGTTTTTAACAAAAAATTTTCGATCGAAATTTAAAATTTTCCTTGTAGTTTTAAATTTTTTTTCGTGAATGTACAAATTTTTAAGGTAATTTTACAAAAAAAAAAAAAAAAAATAGTTAAGTCATGAGAATCTCTTGTAAGTAATATCGCATCAAAAAAGTTGCAAATTTACAATTTTATTGGTAAAAAACTTGTAAAATTACAAAAAAGCTCGTAATTTTTAAAAAATTCTTGTAAAATAGAAGGTAGCACACTTTCTACACAGAAGTAAATAAAAAAAAATTAGTAAATTTTTAATGGACACAATTAAATATTTTTCGTTTTCTTTAAGTAACTTTTTAATTGTGTCAAGTAAAAATTTATCAATTTATTTTTTTTAAAAGTTAAAAAAAGTTTCACAGTTTTTTTTTCAAAAAAATGTCTTAAAGACAGGAAAATTTCATAAAGATGATTTTAAAATTTCATATAAAAACTATAAACTAAATGAGAATTCAAAACACGAAGAGAATAAAAAAAAAAATAAAAAAAAATTATTAAATTTTGTATCAAATTATTTACTCAAATTTTTTTTTAATTTTTGAGTAAATTTTTAATTGCGTCAATTAAAAAATTACTCAAATCTTATTTAAAAATTTAAGCAAGTGATTACTCAAATTGTTTTTCTCAATATTTTTTTCTGTGTAAATTTTTTGTGCCCTTCGATCAATATTTAAAGTCTTTGGTTAAAATTTCTAAAAAAAAAAAAATTGATTGAAGGCACCAATGCTTAAAATTATTTGATTTGGCTCAAATTATTTTTAAATGAAAGTTTGTTTTAAGCTCTATGAAAGGGTCAAGGAAAAAATATAGTTTTTTTAAACAGGTTTTTTTTAAACACGAATTATAAATTCTTGAAATCGGTTAAACGGTTTTTAAGATATTGCCATATAAAATTTGCTAAAAGAGCCTCGGAAACTAAAAAAGGTTTTGCGAGGGTCTTGAAATTAAAAAAAAATATTCTGCCATATTTGAAGGAACTTTACGAATCGTTTTTTATTTATTTTTTAATTTAGCGTTTTTTTTCCCAAATATCTTTTGGCACCACTGTTTTAATATATAAAACAAGTTTGTTAAGCATTTTGAAAATAATAATAAAATAGGTGCAGAAAAAATATGGTAATTTTATTTATTATATATTTTTAATTAAAACTTTTTAAAATGTTGACTCGAATGTAGTATTTTATTATGTCATTAAAATACATTTTTATACAAATACATTTTTTTTAAGGGTTAAATATAAAACAATTTACAAAAAGTTCTTTAGTTCTTTTCTATGTTGTTATCTACGTTAATTACTATTTAATTTACAAAAAAGAACAATTAAAAAAAATATGTCAGAAACTAAAACAATTTAAAACAAAATATCATTATATAAAAAATAAATGGGAACAATAAACATTATAATATTATATTTAATGCATTTAAATATGATGCGTGTTGTTTAATAAGAAATTCAGTCACTGGGAAATTCATTCTTTAAACTAAATAAATAAAAAAACAATTAAATTAATTCAGAAGAGAATTTATTAAATACATTAGGAATTTATTAAATTCTTATAAATACATATTAAAATTTAAAATATCATTTGAATTTAATTACACTGTGCTGGTCGCAAGAATTAACAAGCTGGGAGGGTACCTTCCTAATTCCAGTACGCTGAATTCAATGGCGTTAGCCGCTTTTCGAAATTAGCGCTCGTTTTCGCAAAAAAAAAAAAAAATTGTGTACCGTAAAAAAATATATTGTAATACACAATTTTTATAAATTTTGGCATGCTTAATATAAATAGACCAAAAAATTTCTGAAATCGTTCGAGAGCTTTTTAAGATATCGCCATTTGTTATTTGTCAAAAAATTCTTAAAATTGGCGGTTTTTTCTACGTTCAAGATATTAAAAAAAAAATCAACATTATTTTCCGCTGACTATTTCACAGTTTAAACTTTTATTTAAACTTAATTTGAGCCAATATAAATATAACCCATGCCGCCATTCGATCAAATTTTAGAGTTTTTAGTGAAAATTTTTTAAAAACCAAAACTTTTATCGAAGGGCGCCACAGGTTAAAATGTTCGGATTTGGCTCAAATAAATTTAATTATTAGTGAAAATTTGTCTCAAGCTGTATGAGAGGGTCAAGGGAAAGAAATTTTGAGATTTCTTTTTAAAATATTTCGTGAACGTACACTAAGAAAAAAAAATTCTCAAATCAAGCAAAAACAATCTCATATTGAAAATAAAACAGTGACGAAAGTCAACAAACTTTGTTTTTTCTCAATTTGAAAATATTCATGGACGCTTTTAATATGACGTAAGTAACAAAAAACATTTTAAAAATGAAGTGAAAGAGCCTTGATATGAATATGTTTTTTTTTTTAAATCAACGGTGCCCATAATCAAATTAAAATGACAGTCATGTTCAATTTAAGATTGTCAATTATAATTATATAATTTTCTTTATACTTATGTCCTGAAATTTTCTATTGAAATAACACAATTAAAATTTTTTGTTTGTATAATTTTTTATTTTACTACAGAATAATTAAAAAGGCACATTTGTACTAAATAAATAGTATATCGTCGCTGGTCTGAAGAAAACACTTATGTAATTTTCAAAAAAAAAAATTAAGATGGCCCACAAATTTGCTTAATTTTGTCCCTTTGCAGTGATTTAAAGTAATACATATTAATACATTTTTTTAATAATATTACAGCATTCTATTTCTATTAAGGACACATAAAAATCACCCAAAAGTTCACAATTTAGCTTATCTTTAAGGCTTTAAAAAAAAAAATACACACAGGTATTTGCGTAAGAGCAGCGACGGTATATAAAAAGAATTCACTTAATGTAAAGGACATATTCCAGGAGGTCATTTAAAGTTGTTGATCCCTTCCTGGACTCTGGTACTTCATACAAATTTCCACTTTTTAAATTTTATTTTATTTCACTTTTCACTGTTTTTAAACTTTTCACTTTTTTTAAACTTTTCTTTTCACTGTTTTTAAACTTTGTTTTTAATTTAACACAAATTTCGTTAGTGTTTTTATTTAAATTACTTATTTTTTTTTATTTATGTTACATCTTGATACTTTTTTAATATAATTGACATTTTTTGAAGCGTCATTTTTAAAATTGTTTAAAACTCATTTTTAAAATGTTTATAATCAAAATGATGATTTTCAACATGGCGGCACCATAAAATGAAAAGGAGTTCTTGAATACTTAATTTAAAAAAGGAACATTTTAAAATTGAGAACAAAACATATTAAATTTTAAAAAATTCAACCTCATAATTAATATTTTTTTAAAAAAAATTTTGGTTTTAAAAATGAGTATGAAAATTTTTGATTTGACTACGATTTTTTCCCTCAGTGTAGGAAAAAACCGCCATTTTTTGCAAATTTCAAATAGTGATATCTCGAAAATGTTTCGTTCGAATTTATTTTTTTATATTCGTGTTCAGCGCATCAAAATTAATAAACATGATATGTCGCAAAATTAACAAGTAGAAAAGTTAAATTCGACTTGGCGGAATCTATGAATACCCTCCACAATGCCCTTTTTAAGTGATAGCAAATTTTCTAACGTGAAAAAAATAACATTTTCGGTTAGAAATATTTTATTTTGTGTAAAAAAACGTTTTTTTTAGAAACTTTTGAAAAAAAAAAAAAAATAATTTACTAATTTTTTTTTTGAGTGTAAAATTTTTTTGGAGTGTAAATTTTTTTTAGTGTATTTTTTTTTTTGTTTTTGTGTAAAAATATTTTTGAGTGACAAAAATACCTTGTAAAATATTTTTGTGACTTACTAATGTTTTTTAAACACGGGTTTTAAACACGTGAATTTAAGGTGAAACTAATCTGAAATTCACGGCTTTGCTAATAACTTTTGAACGACTGGGCCGATTTGGCTGAAATTTAAAACGAATTGGACCAGAGGAACGGCAAATATATGTGTTGCACTTCAGCACCCTGAGAATTGTCGTTCGAAAGTTACCGTGTGTTTTAACTCGTAAATTCCAGAAAAACCCTTGCCGAAATTCACTCATTTGCTTATAACTTTTGAACCACTGGACCGATTTCGCTGGAAATCGGTCAAGTGGTAAATGCCCAACATATATGTATGCCAAACTTCAGGAGCCTCCGTGAAGTCTTTCAAAAGTTAGCGTGTTTTCAACAGACAGACAGACAGACGGACAGACGGACGGACGGGCGGACACTTTATGGTGTCCTAGACCAATATTTCGAGGTGTTACAGACGGAATGACAAACTATCACTAGAGTGGAGGGTATAAAAAAAAAAATCGAAATTATTCAAAAATATTTACTTTTGAATGCCGAGTGGCGGCATTTGAATTTCAATATGGCGGATCCAATATGGTGCCCAATTTTTTAAAATCATTACAGATTCGCTTAAAACTCTTTATACACGGGGTTTTGGGGTCGCTTAAGAAGAATCTGAAGTTGGAATTTTAAAATGGCGGATTCAACACTGCGATCAATATTTTTAAAAAATAAACCGATTTGCGTGAAACTTTTTATACTACGAATTTTTGGGGTCGCTAAATAAGAATCTGTTGTTATACTCTAATTAAAATGATTTCAGTTTCCTACTATAAATTAGGTAAATTGGAATTGGAATTCTACTTAAAAATATTGGAAATTTACTATCCTTATAGTAGTATATTTTTTGAATTTGTTGAAATTTACCCAATTTATAGTCGGAAACTGGACTCATTTTTTTAGGGTGTAGATTTTCGAATGGCAGATTCTAATTTAGCAACCCAACAAACCTGTGCGTAAAGAGTTTTGAGTGAATCTGTTATTAAAAAGAAAAATCGCCATTTTGGATTCGCCATTTTGAATTTTTAAAATCCAATTGCAGATTCTTCTAAAGCGACCCCAAGAACCTGTGTATGAAGAGTTTTAAGCGAATCTGTAATATTTTAAAAAAATTGGGCGCCATATTGAAATTCAAAAACCGCCACTCGGCAATCAAAAGCAAATATTTTTAGTAATTTCGAAATTTTTTAAAAATTTTTTAAACCCATACCAATTTTGGAGAGAGGGGTGGCCGGTTGGAGAAGAAACCCTTTATATATTCATGATCCTCTATCAATTTAAAGACAATTTAGCGATGCCCGTCCGTCTGTCTGTTGAAAACACGCTAACTTTTGAAAGACTTTACGGAGGCTCCTGAAGTTTGGCATATATGTTGGTAAGTTACCTGGTCAGATAGGTATTGCAATTCAGCGAAATCGGTTCAGTTGTTCAAAAGTTATAATATTTTGCATCGTATTTTTGTCACTCAAAAATACTTTTACAATAAAAAAATAAATTACACTCGAAAAAAATTTTACACTCAAAAAAATTTTACAATCAAAAAAAAATTTAGCAATTTTTTTTCATAAAAATTACTGAAAAAAGTTTTTTACTTAAAACAAAGTATTTCTAATCAAAATTGTTAATTTTTGTTCACGTTAAAAATTTACTTAAAAGGGGCATTGGGAGGGTATTTATACACTAAAAAAAAAGTTAACTAAGAAATAGGAAAAGTAACTACCCAGTCAGAAAAATACAATCGCAACAGCGTTGTGGACGGTTGTACGAGCGTTCTGTATACCAACTTCAAAGCGCCTTCAGATGATCCGAATGATAACATCGATCTACGCTAGGTTTAAAGCGTTTTAAAAGCGATGTTAAAAAGTGCTTTGAGAACGTTTTTTTAAAGTCATCAAAGCGCTTCAAAAACCCAAAGTAAAGAATTTAATTTTTAGTTCGGTTATAATAATTTGTTTGATACAAAGTGAAATCCGAAAAAAAAAGTTTTTGTACTCCAAGAAACTTAGAAAATGTTTAAAAAAAAATTTCGAAACTTAGAAAATTTAAAAAAAAAAATCTAAAAACATTTAAGATGATTTTTTTTACTTACAAAACAAAAACTAAAAATGACAAAAAATTATTATTCAAAAATAGTTTCGGAACTTAGAAATTTTTTTTCAAAAAAAAAAAAAAGTCTAAAGAACTCTTAAAACGCTTTTCGAGTACGCTCACAAAGTTATGTTAACTAATTTATTTATTATACTTTTTGCACTTTAGTAATACCATTTTCTCAATATTTTAATGATTTTTTTAAATCCACGCCCACAAAAGGGTGCGGCAGAAAAAAACTAAATTTTCCACCCCCTGGGTCTAAGTTAAAGAGTTTAAACTCCTCACAAAAAGTTTTCATTTGTTTAACAAAAATGGCAAAAGGAAGATGTAAAAATGGCGTTTTTTAAGAGGTTTTTTTAGTATCTTAAGGGGGAACTTTTTTCCCCCTGGTCCGATTTTGCCCATTTCCGAACTTAACAGGCCTATGAAAATTAAACATATTCTTGCCAATTTTCAGAAGTCTAGCTCTTTTACTTTGGACTGAATCGTGTTGTATACAGACGGACGGACGGACATTCATAGAACGACTTAGAATAGATCATAGATCAATAATATATATACTTTATGGGGTCCCCGACCGATATTTTAATGCGTTACAAACGAAACGACAAAGTAAGTATACCCCCATACTGTAGTTGGAGGGTATAAAAATGGGAATGATTGGGCTCCAAAGATTTTTTATTCGGTTTAGTTCATATATTTCCAAGAAATACGGAAAAAAATAATTTAATTTTATGCCAATTTTAACTAGAAATTGGGTTTGGACCCCATGAGACGACCTAGATTACCACAGAAACAGAAACTTAGCAAACCACTTCTGCTATTTCAGCAGATTTCTCACCTGTTTCAAAACATTTATATATTCAGCAGATTTGTTTGCTGATTGAACAGTGTTTTTATTTTAAGTGTATTGAATATATTTTGCATCTTAATATTCCACTTTCCTGCTTGCAGTATATTTTCATTCACCATTATAATTTTATTTCTTTAACCAATCCCTGGAAGAGATGCCTTCTACGAATTGTAATCCCGTTCGTAAATGAGTATTTTTTTTTTAATTGACTTAAATTTAAAATTTTACACAATGGTTGAATGATTTTTACAACAAAAATTTTTCCGACCATAAGATAATTGTTAATTTAAAATTAAATTATTACGCACGTTTCAAGGGAACAACACTTCATTTTAGGTTTGTCATTTGATATGACAAAATTTTCTGCGTACACCTTTTAAATTCTGCATAAATCTTAATACTGGGAATTAAAAGTATGTTAATTGAATTAACCAATTGTGCAGAGTTACATACTTATTTTCTTCCAAATTTATGGTACATATTTTTGTTATATAATATAGTAGAACATCTTTCATAAACAGGATGTTATAATGAAAATTTTCATAACAAGAACATTAAAAACAACAGAAATTAGGTTACCATATTGGCTGACACCTACCTTTTTTGGGATAAAGCAAAAAAAAAAATCGAACAAAAAAACAGGACATGCACAAAATAATGTCAAACAAGTGAGAGTGTTAAATTCGGATATGCCGAATCTTTTTTACCCTACAACATGCAAAAAAATTTTAATAAATAATAAAAGAAATTTATATTTTAATCAAAATTACAAAAAAAAATTTAAAAACGCCGTTTTTGGAGGTTGGTTTAGTTCTTTAAGGGAAAACTTTTTCCTCTGATCCGATTTGGCCCATTTACGAACTTATCCTGCCTAGGAACATAATAAAAATTCGTGTCAAACTTCAGGAGGATAGATTTTTGGGCTGTATCGTGTATACACCCACAGACATACGGACGGACAGACATTCATTAAACGTCTTAGAATTAATCACTGATAAGTTATACAATTTTATTATTATTTATCAACTTTTTTTATATCCACGGCCTAGAAAGGGGGCGGGCCAAAAAAAACAACATTTTTGAAAACCCCCGGGACTCTGCACTATTTCTTGCATAAAATTTTTTTGTTTGTTTAACAAACATGCAAATAAATACGTAAAAAATTGTGTTTTTCAGAGATTGGTTTAGTTCCTCAAGGGGTAACTTTTTCCCTTTTTTCCGATTTTGTACGTTTTCGAACTTAACCAGCCTGTGAACGTACATAAGACATAGTCGTGCCAAATTTCAGGAGGCTATCTCTTTTTTATTTTGTACTGCATCATGTTAACTATAGACGGACGAACGGACGAACGGACATCGCTAGAATGTATTAGAATCGATCACTGATCATAAATATGAGGGGCATTCCATGTCAAATCGGACACTTTGAATTTTTTTTTTAGATTTTCCCAATTTGTTTACAGTTTTTAGTACCTGTCGAAAACTCCTTCGTGGTAAATTTTCAGATTTTTTTGATGACCCGTTCAAAAGATATCGAATTTTTAAAAATTGGTAGTTTGTTCCTTTACTTAAATTTCTTCCAAATTTCAAATTTTTTTTCTTCAAAATTTTTGTTTTTTACGTACTTTTTAAAAAAAAAATCCCAAAAAATTCTTAAAAGCGCTCTAGTATGCGATTTTTAAGTTTTGAAATTTAAATCTCATTTTTGAAATTGTTTGTACTCTTCGACTTTTTTTTTTATTTTTTTTTGTGTAAAACTTCTATCGATTCTACAAATTTTTTACCCAGGAGGATCGTGGGATAACGATTATTACTACTTTTTAAAATTTTTTGAAAAAAATTTATTGTAATTTTCCTATCTTAAAATTATTTCTACTGCTCCAATGGTGCGTCTTAGAGGGGCATTTATAAGACCGACCCCCTTAATTTTTACGTCTTAACATTTCTTTGGAACAAACTAATACCCTATCTCCAATTTCTAAGGAGGCTCCTCCACAAGACGACATTTTTTAAAATTTGCTCCAACCGCTCTAACTGCCCAAATAGTGCCCTTAGAGCAACAAAATGTATGACCGACCCACAATATTTTATTAGTACAAACATTTTTTCTGAACGCACCTACCCTCTGTCTCTAACTGTTATGGCGGTTCCCATACAATTTTTTTATTTTTTGTAAATTTGTTTTATTTAATCAGCTTCTACCGGTCCAATGGTGCGTTTGAGAGGGGTCATTTGTGAGAACGACCCCCATTTATTTTTACCCTACAACATTTTTTTAAAACATACCTACCGCCCTATCTCCACTCCCTAACTCCTTTTGAACTGCTGAACCGATATCGCTCAAATGCAATACCAAACTTCTTGGGAGAACTTCCAATAAATATGTTCACTAAGAAAATTATGTCATTAACTGTTTGTAGGTTATTTTAAAAAGTAATCAGTAAAGTAAAACGGTTTTTCGCGATTTTCTTCATGATGGTCCATATAACATAGATGTTTTTTGTCCACTATTCGTAGTGTCATGGACGCCTTTATGATCCACAAAATGCAAGTTTTTTATCAGAGACCAATTTAGCGGTTAATTTCGCGAAAACTTAAAAAAATGAAGAAATCCGCGAATTAAAGGGGTTAAGATGAAAAGCTTTAAACCAAATTTATATTACACAGAAAAAATTTAAAACGAATTTCAATCAACAAAAACGCGGATTCAATAAATTTTTTGATTGAAACTCCTCCAATTAAAAAATTTGTTATACAAATCATCAAATTGTAGGTGATTGATTGAAAATTATTTCAATCAAACATTTTTTCGATTTTGATCAAAAATTTGATCAATTTTTTGTCTAAAGTCAATCAAAATAATGATTGATTTAACAAATGAATTGTAAGCTTATGACAAAATTATCAAAAAATTCATCTTTTTTGCTTTCCAATATGTTGCCAACAATAAAAAAAGTAATACCCGATTATTTTGTATATTTTTGAATTAATCTATTCAAATAAATTAAAGCGAAAAAAAAATCTGGTATGTTGAAAATTTGTAACAAAAAATAGCAAAAATTGTAATCAAAGCATTGATTGATCCCTTTAAATTTTGTTGATCAATACATTTAATTGAAAATTTTTAGCCAATAATTTTTTGTGTGTAGAAATATTGCTACAAGTTATATCTTTGTTTTCCATGCCATAAAATTTAAAAATCATTAACTTTGGAATTTTTTTTGTTAAAAAAGCAGCCAATCTTTAATGACATTTTTCAAGAAAAGTGTACCATACATCGAAAAACGGAGTACGCCATTCGATTCAGCATGTCCGAAATATATTGAAATGATGGTCGGACCTCTTGTTTTCTAAAATAGTGGTTAGTTTTGTCACGCAGTGTTGTTATTCGGAATTGTTATTCGGAAAGGACCAATTGTACAACAATTGTTTTTCGGAGATTTCAATTGTAATTCTAAAGATATCTACTTAATTTCCATTGATATTTTTCGAATTGCAATCGCAGTCCTTGAATTAGAGTTAATATTTTTCGAATTACAATTAATCTTTTTCGAATTATAATTGATCTATATGGAATTACACGTGATCTATTTTGAATTACAAATGTTCTTTTTCGTATTTCAATTGATCTTTTTGGAATTTTAATTGGTCTTTTTCGAATTTCAATTCGAAATTTCGAATTACAAATGGAACTTTCGACAAGTATAATCTTCGAAATACAAATGGAATCTTCGAATTACAAGTTGAATTTTCGAATTACAATTAATCTTCTTATAATTTTCATTGCGCCAAAAAAAATACAATTTTATTGGTAAAAACCTTGTAAAATTACAAAGTTATTTTTAAAAAGCTTGTAAAACTACTAGGAATTCTCGTAAAATAGGAGGTAGCAAAAAATCTAGTAAAATTGCGAAACCTCTTTGCAAGTTTTAGCGTGTCAAAAAATTTTTAAATTTACAATTTTATTGGTAAAAACCTTGTAAAATTACAAAATTATTGGTAAAAATCTTGTAAAATTACTAGGAATTTTTGTCAAATAGGAGGTAGCAAACAAAAAAAAAAGTTACAAGTTTTTCTTGTAATTTTACAAGTTTTTTTTTGAGTGTAGTTAAGAAAATTTCCCATTTTTTAGTTTAATTTAACTAAATTTTAAGAAAATATATGATAAATTTTCAAAGACATTTTTTCCTTAATTTTAGTTATGTCTTTTTTTCAGTGTACAAGAAAATCTATACTGGAATTTAGTTAAATTGAGCTAAATTTTAAGAAAATTCATGATAAATTTTCAAAGACATTTTTTCCTTAATTTTAATTATGTCTTTTTTTCAGTGTACAAGAAAATCTATATTGGAATCTGGTAAGTGCTTTGGTAGTGTTTGTTGTGTATTACATCAGGATTTTGAGTAATTCGTAATTAAGTTGACAAAAAGCGGCTCTTTTGAACCTTTTTTATGAACTAGTTCATTCCTGTGCCAGGCTGGTATTTATCATTCGAAAATTAATTGTTTTTTCAATAATTAAAATATTGCGTTTTTTTAAGAATTTCTATTAAAATAAATACGCACAAAGCGTATCAAATATATTTTTTATTTATGAAGAAACAGGAGGAATAAATTTCAAATAAATAATTCATTAAGTCTTTATTTCACAAAGACAGTTAAATAATGTGTTAAATTAATGTTTAAAATTCATTACAAAAAACTAGAAGATAAATTACTGCTGAAAAAGAATCGTAATTTAATTGCAACACATAATAATTGTTTAACTAATGTAATATTCATGTTTGAATAACGTGATTACAAAAATAAGTTAAAAATCTATATAATTATTTTAAAAATGTTAACAATTTTTACTTTTTTTGTGTGTTTTTACTCTACACAAAAAATAGGAATAAATTCACTTTGTTCATTCGTACGTAACGTATTAAAATACACAGTGCAACAATCAAAATCGGAATGGGATGAAACCAAAATCGGAATAGGGTGAAACCATAACAAAACACTCAAGGCTTTAATTTAGTTCAGTGCTAGATTTTTTTTTAAAGAATTTGAAGTTGGTGAACATTTATTATAATTATAATAATAACTAGTCGAATAGCCTGTCCCTGCCAGGCAGAACACCAAATCACTTTTCTTAATAATTCTAATTTTTTACTAAACTTTATAAAAAATTATGTTTTGTGCTTCAAAAATTTAATATTGCTACATTGAGTTATATCAATATATTTCTTAAAATGGAAAAAAATTTAATGAGTATAAAAGGTTTTATTGATAAAATTTTAGAACTTAATTTAGCACGCCCATTTCGTCTCGCCGTTCTTAAACCGGATATCAAAAATCCATCGTGTGGATATGTCCCATCGTCACTCCTATATACATGGAAATTTGTATATTTCTTAGTCATGAAGGGTTTTAAAATTAGCTAAAATGTTTAAAAAACACAATTTTTTCACATACATTTTTCCTTATAATTCTCCGTACACAGTTTAAATATTAAATCTGAATTCATAAGGATATGATACTATTGTCAATACTTTATGCTTTACAATTTTCAGCATCCTTAGTCATTAGGGGTTTCAGAAATAGTTTGAGGCTGTTATTCATAACACTTATAGTAGACTTATTGTAGGTTTATTTGACAAATATGCCTGCAATATCTGTCAAATAAACCTACTTTAGTTATATTTTAGATTTTATGAATAACCACCTAAATGTTTAAAAACTAAATTTCGCCGTCTTCCGCCACTCCCCCTGTCGAAAATCCGGCTACGTTACAGATTATATATATAAACTGAACAAAATCCACAACGGATTTTTTTTGGTATCTCTGCCCTTTCACTGGATATCCAGGTCAGTGTTGATCTTTGCCATAGTCCGTACCATATGCATCCCAATTTTCATCTTTCAAGGTCATAAGGTGTCTTCAAAATTAGGTAAGATGTGGAAACATAATTTTTCCACGCCCATTTCTTATCTTAATTCTCCGTCCATATTTCAAAATTTTTAAATCTGACTACTTTAGGATAAGCTCCCTCTTAATTCTCCGTTCACAGTCCAAAAATTTTAAATCTGACTACTTTAGGATATGGTCCAGTGTCAGGACAATATGCTTTAAAGTTAGTTAAATTAAAAAAAATAAAACACAATATTGCCTTGTCCCTTTTTCCCCTCAACTCTCCGTCTACATTCCAAAAATGTTAAATCGGACTTCTTTAGAATATGCTTCATAGTTAGGACTACATGTTAGGGACTTCAGCTTCCTAATTCATAGGGGCGGAGCTTAAAAATACTCTAAAATGTAACAAAAAAAATATTTTGCCAAGTCCCCGTTTTCTCGTAATTCGCCGCCCACAGGCAAAAAATCCGGCTTCGTAAGAATCTGTTCCTGATGTTTTACTATGTACATGCCAATTTTAAGCTTATAAGTCCATTAATGAAATTCAAAAAGCGCTGGATACACAAAAAATAAGAAAAACACAAAAAAAAAATTATATGTACAGAAAATAGATGGAAATAAATTTACCACGCCCCTTTGCCTTTCTTATTCTCCACCCATACACTGGATATCAAAAATCCAGGTTCGTGTTGATCTTCCCAATGAAACCTACTATATACATGCCAATTTTCATCTTTCTAAGTCATCCGGGGTCTTTAAATTAGTTAAAATATTAAAAAACCCAATTTTTTCACGCTCTTTCATCTTTTAATTCTCTGTATACAGTGGAGAAATTTTAAATCCGATTACTTCAGGATATACAACATCGTTAGCACTATACGCTATCCATTTTCCGCTTCCTTTGGGGGCTTCAAAATAAGCTAAAATGTTAATAATCCCAATTTTGTCCATTCCCCATTTTCCTTTCAATTCTCCGCCCACAGTCCAAAAATTTAAAATTCGACTACTTCAGGATATGCTTCATCGATAGGACTATATGCTAGGAAATTTTCAGCTTCCTAAGTCATAAGAGGACTTTACAATAAGCTAAAATGTAAATTTTCATCTTCATAGGTCATTGGGGTCTTCAAATTAGTTAAAATATTAAAAAACACAATTTTGCCACGCCCCATTTTTCTCTTAATTCTCCTTCCACAGTCTAAAAAATGTAAGTCCGATTACTTCAGGATATGCTTCATTGTTAGAACTAAATGATATGCAATTTTCCGCTTCCTAAGTCATTTAGGGGCTTCAAAAGGAGTAAAAATGTTAAAAAATCACAATTTTGCCACGCCACTTTTCCCCCCAATTCTCCGCCCACATTGCGAACATTTTAAATCCGATTACTTGGGGATATGCGGCATCGTTAGGACTATATTCTAGGAAATTTTCAGCTTCCTAAGTCATTAGGGGGCTTTAAATTAAGCAAAAATTTTAAAAAATTGAATTTTGCCACGCCCACTTTTTCGCTTATTTCTCCGCCCACAGGCAAAAAATCCGGCTACGTTAGGATCTGCCCCAGGTGTTTTACTATATACATGCCAATTTTCAGCTTTGTAGCTCATCAGTGGGCATCAAAAAGCTCTGGATAGACAAAAAAGAGGAACACACAAATAGGGAAATTATATATATAGATAGATTTTAAAGAAATGTTCTTTTTTAAAAGCATCAATACAGGATTATTAATTTTAATGTTTTAACCCAATTTGAGTTTTTACTTTAACGGCGTGTGCTTGTTTATGTAATAAAGTGATGTATTAAAATAATTAATTGTTGTTTTTGCTTTAGGATTTTCTTATGCGATTTAGATCTAACCATGGTGCGTTCAAAATTTGTGGAAATGTAAAAAATACCACGCCTTTTTTCCTCTTTATTCGCCATTCATAGTCCACACATTTTAATTCTGGTAACTTAAGGATATGCCTAATTGTCAGTACTATATGCTTGCCAATTTTTAGCTTCATTGGTTTTTAGGGGGTCTTCAAAGTTAGCTAAAATGTAAAAAACACCATTGTTCCACGCCCCTTTTCCTCTTAAATCTACGCCTACAGTCAAAAAATCATAGATCCTAATACTTTGTACATAGATCCTAATACTTTATGTTGTGTTCCATTGTTAGGACTAACTGCTAGCCAATTTATAGCTTCCGTAGTCATTAGGGGCATTGTGGGTCTTCAAAAATAGTTAAAATGTAAAAAAAAAATTTTTTGCCACCCCCCTTTTCCTCTTAATTCCATGTGCATATTCCAAAAATGTTAACTTTGACTATTTTGGGATATACCTCAGCGTTAGTAATATATGCTGTAAAATTTTTAGCTTCATAGGTCATAAGGCTGCTTCAAAATTAACTGAAATTGAAAAAAACACACATTTTTGCCACGCCCCTTTTCCCCTCAATTCTCCGCCCACGTTGCGAAAATTTTAAATCCGACTATTTGGGGATATGCTCCATCGTTAGGACTATATTCTAGGAAGTTTTCAGCTTCCTAAGTCATTAGGTGGCTTTAAATTAAGCAAAAATGTCGAAAAATTGAGTTTTGCCACGCCCACTTTTCTGCTTATTTCTCCGCCCACAGGCCAAAAATCGAAAATCCGGCTACGTTAGGATCTGCCCTAGGTGTTTTATAATATGCATGCCAACTTTCAGCTTTGTAGCTCATCAGTTGGCTTCAAAAAGCTCTGGATAGACAAAAAAAGAGGAACACACAAATAGGGAAATTATATATATAGATTACACTGTGCTACAGTAAAAAAAAGATACTTCTGATGTGACATAGTACACTCAAAAAAAACCTTGTAAAATAACAAGAAAACAAGAAAAACATTTTTTTTTTTCTTTTTTTTTGTTACCTCCTATTTGCCAAAAATTCCTAGTAATTTTACAAGCTTTTTACCAATAATTTTGTAATTTTACAAGGTTTTAACCAAAAAAATTGTAAATTTACAAATTTTTTGACACGATAAATTTTACAAGGAGGTTTCGTAATTTTACTATATTTTTTGCTACCTCCTATTTTACGAGAATTCCTAGTAATTTTACAAGCTTTTTACCATTAATTTTGTAATTTTACAAGCTTTTTACCAATAAAATTGTAAATTTACAGGTTTTTGTAATTTTGAAATTACAAGGATTTCTCGTGAATTTACTAAATTTTTTTTGTAAAATTATCTTGGAAATTTGTAAAAAAAAATGCAAAATTACAAAATTAAAAAAAAATGCAAAATTACAAAAACAAATGTGAACTTCGATTTGTTAAAAGCAAGGAAAACTGTCAGATTTTGATTGTTAGTTTTGTTGAGTAGATCACAAAAATCACAAATGAGTAGATCACAAAAAAGTTAACTTGCCAGACACCCCCAAATTTTAGAGTTAATGTCAAAAACATTTTTTTTTGGCGACTTTTCCACTAATCCTCGTGTAATTCAGAAACTTTTCAACCGATTTTAAATTTGTTAACTGTTTTGGATAGAAGAAAGATAGGGATTTCCATGTGTGTGAAGTGGTCTACACAAATAAGAAAGATATCTATTGATTTTTTCTATAATATATAATTTTTTTGTTAATTTTTTGAAAAATTTTCGAGTTTCTCGATTTTTTTCTGCTAAAGTTCATTTAACAACCTTAATATTTATAAACGTATTCTTAAAGAAAATTCAATTCTGAATACGACAAGATTAATCCTGAACAGTTTGGATAACAACTGACATACGAATCTGGCCTTAAAATTTCTCTATCGCGTCAGGTTTTTGAGATATTTAACATAAATTGATATATCAAAAACTTAATGAGATAGAGCGGTTTCAAGGTAAAATTCGAATTCAGGGGGCCAAAAACCTTTAAAATAAAGATAAATAATTTTTCATTTTTTTCCTGGATTGTCCAAACTTAATTTTCTTTTTTAGAAAAATTATCACAACTCTGTCAATAAATAACCGATTTTTTCGGAATAAAGCTCGTCTTATTCAGAATTAAATTTTCTTAAAGAATACGTGTATAAATATAAAGGTTGTTGAACGAACTATAGCAGAAAAAATCGATAAACTCAAAAAATTTTCAAAAAATAACAAAAAAAAAATTAGATATTGTTGAAGAAATCAATTCATATCTTTCTTCATATACATAAAAAGACCTATTTTTCTTCTATCCAAAACAGTTAAAAAATTGAAAATCGGTTGAAAAGTTTTAAAGTTACAAGTGGTTTAATAAGAAAGGTCCCTAACAAACGTTTTTGGTAATAACTTTAAAATTTGAGGGTGTCTGGCAAGTTTTATGGGCATTTTTGTGATCTTTTCAACGAACCTACAAATTTCACTAGCACATTTGAAAATAATATTCGATTTTGTTTGTTTTGTAGCACTGTGTTCTAATAATAATTATGTGAAAACTGTAAATGGCGTATACTTAATATTAATGTAGTTGCCTTTAAAAAACAATCATACGCAATGGTGTACAGTGGTTTAGTTTTAATTATTTGGCTATTCAGTAAGTAGGTACTGGACCGATTACAGCGAAATTTATAACGGTTAAAGCTAACGTAATTTAGAACTTAAACTTAGACGCTGGACCCCACATGTCCAATAAGGGCACCAGTAGGGGCCCTCAAGTAGGACATATTTAGTAACCAGGTTATAATTTATAAGATTCCTTATGTAGTATATTAGTCCCAACCAGACAAACCAGACGATTGGCTAAAAATCGGCTTTTGGAGGCGAACTTTTTTCAAATTTCATGCCGCCACCAATTTTGTCAGCTCCCATCGGCTCAAACCAAGCCGCCGAATCAGTCGACTCCGATCGACTTTTCGAATTAAAAAAAAAAAATAATAATTAGGGATGAGATTTCCATGCAAATGCATGTTTTTTGTCGATAGTCTAAAAACGATACCGATCAATTATCTTTCCGAATCAAGAAATTTGCATTAAAATGGCATCGATTTGTTTTTGCATATTTTTGCATATTTTGGTGAAAATGCATATTTTTGCATATTTTGGTTTTAAATACATATTTTGTGCATATTTCAAAGTTTTAAGTGCATATTTTGGCATAAATTAGCAAAAACAGAAATTATTTGTTTCAAAAACTATTTTAAATTTTAAAAATTTATTTTGAAAATAATAAAAATTATTTTTTTTCTTTTTAATTTTTTTTATAGATATTCTTAATTTCTAAAAAAATCTTGGTTATATAAAGTTTTAAATGTTACTATTTAACACGGCGTTTTTTTTTTGCTTTTTAATAAGTTTTTTTCTATGAAAACAAGATTTTTATTGCACACATTTTATTTTTTAGTGCATATTTTTTGGTTTTTTAGTGCATATTTTGGATTTTTTAGCGCATATTTTAAGCGCATATTTTCGATTTTTTAGTGCATGAAAATCTCATCCCTAATAATAATTTTCTTGAATATCATAGTCTTAATAAATAAAGGCAAAAATGACCTCGAGCTAGAATAAACCTACTCAAACTCATAGATGGGAATTTTTCATTACCATTGAAATTTCATTACCATTGGTTGACATCAATGATAATGAAAAAAATTTCATTACCATTTAATGGTAATTACATTTTTTTAATTGAAAAAAATAATTACTAATGGTAATGAAATGCACCAATTGTTGAAAAACACCAATTATAATTGGTTTCAAAACCATTGGTTAAAGACAAAAATCAAAACGCAAATAAAAAATTTCAAATATTGTGTTATACAAAGCAAGCTCTTCGTCTCCCGCTCTTAATATTTTGGAACTTTTTAACAGAAGGTACGAAAACTGTTAGACGAGGAAAATACGATAATGTTAAATTAACATTGTTGGTTTGACAAATAATGCTAACTTTTTATATCGAAAAAGCGCTTAATAAATTTAAAAAAAATGCATCAATTTATAATTTTTATGTTAATATTATTTAGGAAATACCTTTAAAAGTGTTTAAAACAAATTGTCAGCAAATAAAAAGTCATTGGATTTCCCGATAATCCACAAAAAAAAAATTTTTACAGCTAGATGAAAAAAAAACGCTAGCTTTAGTCTGAAAATCGCCAAACTGCAACACTTTTTTTTTGTTTATATCGAACGTAATGGATTTTTTTTGGTTTGATCAAACGTCCAGTTCGATGGCGGACTTAGCAAAGGGAATTTAAGAGCGGCTTTAACAGAAGAAGAGCGAGTTCAGATCTCTTTAGTATTGATACTCCTTGTACAAAGGCAATCAACGTATATTTGGTTTATAAAATGTGAAAAATTAAAATACCAAATAACATAAAACAACAGATATTTTGAAATATTAACGATTTTGACGATATTGTGACGTCTTTTACTAATGGTAATTATTTTTTTTAATTGATGCCACACCAATGGTAATTATTTTTTTTTTAATTTTCATTAGTAATTAAATTGATTGGTAATTAAATTGACACAATTGATACAACCAATTGCAATTAAAAAAATTTCATTACAATTGACACCAATTAAATGGTAATTAAACCATCAATTAATTGGTCTTATTAATTAATTAGTCCCATCTATGCTCAAAATATAGTTTTTTAAATAATCTTTTTAACATTGTGAAGGGTGTACCAACATATTCGGTAAGACCGAATTTATTATTTTTTTTAAATCATGATGGAGTGCTAACCAAAATTCGGCACAGCAGTATATAATATCTATTTGCTTAAAATTCATATTCATAAATCAACACTTGTGCTATCAAATCAAATATATTCATAACGGTTGTAACGAACTATTCCACACAATATTTAATATTTATAACATTGCGTGCATTCTCAAATAATAGCAAACAAAAAAACAAAAAAGTTTGTTGTAAAATGATACACACTTTAGGTAAAACAACTAAAATTTTACATGTTTTAGCTGTTAAATATAATTAAATATTATTAATTGATGTAAAATACACTTGCAGTGTTAGCAGATAAGAGGATTTGTCAAAAAAAAAAAAAAAAAAACAATAGGGAGTTCAACTACATAATATTATACAGAAACGAATCTGTTCACATATTTATACCCTCCAACCACAGTATGAGGGTATACTCATTTTGTCATTCCATTTGTAACGCACCGAAATATTGATCGGGGACCCCATAAAGATATTATTGATTCATGAGCGATTCTAAGAGAATCTATGAATGTCCATCTGTCCGTTCGCCTATCGGTAGATGGAACGAAGCAGTCCAAAATAAAAGAGGTAGCCTCCTGAATTTCGCACGAACATATCTTATGGTCCTAGGCAGGTTAAGTTCGTAAATGTCCAAAATCGGTTCAGGGGAACTAAACCAACCTCTGAAAAACACGAAAACAACCCCTCAAAAAGTTAACATTTTGAAGGGTATTAAAGAGACGGCACAGCCGAATTTAACACTCTTTCTTGTTGAGGAAGGGTTTGCCACTTTCGGGGTAAGTTTGGCGTGATACGTTTGAGGTGACACCTTCTCCTTTGCGGTAGGTGTTGACAAATTGACTTATTATGGTTCTTGCACTTAACTCATATACACGGTGAGCCTCAGCGATGTTCAGGTTCAACTTTAGTGTCGACAAAAAGTGTAAGCGCAGTTCGATTTCTGCAAAACTGTTAACAGCGAAATCGTACACTCAAAATAATAACTCTGTAAAATACTCTGTAAAATACTCTGTAAAATGACAGTAACCTCAATTCAACAGATATTTGACAGAGTTTTCTGTCAAAATACAGATTTAAAGAAAATACTTTGTATTTTGTTGTGACAAAAAAAAACCAAGTTTCCTCTGTTATATTACTTTTTACTTTGTTATCTTAATTTTACAGATAATTAACAGAGTTTTCTGCCAAACCAAAAACCAAAAAAACCAAAAAAATTTTCTGTTTTGAGTTGTTTTTGTTTTTGTTACCAAACATCAAAATTTTATCTGTATATTTTTTTTTTTTGAGAAAAAGTTGAAAAAGTAGCAAAAAAAGTTATCAAAAATTTTTTTTCAGAAATCTTATAAAAATTTTACAAAATAACATGCATTTAACTAAACTCTGTAAATTAGCATAGTTTTTTCTGTTAATTTTTTTTTCATCAAATGTATTTTACAAATATATGTAAATTTACATAGTTTTCTTTGCTAAATGGTGGTTTATTTAACCAATATTTTACTAGAAACTCTGTAAATTAACCGTTTTCTTCTGTCCAAATCATTTTACCGAGTTTTATAGTAAAACAAGTAAAAATGTTAAATTCGGCCTTGCCGAATGTAGTGATACCCTTCACAATTTCAAAATGATTTTTGCAAAAAACTTTATTTAAAAGGAAATTACTTTTAAAAAAAATTTTTTTTTGAAAAAAAAATTTCCGCGAAAAATTAATTTTGGTAAAAAAAATCCGCGATTTTTTTCTTTTTTTGTCAAAAACTATGTTCGTACTTGTTTTAATACCATTTGGTGTTCAAATTTGTTGACATATGTCAAGCAGAAGCCGAATTAAAGCATTTTGTATTTTTAGGTTATGTTGAATGTAGTGAAATTTTTGAGGTGTGCTTACATTTTCGTTCATAACTTTTGAACCGCTGAACCGATATCGCTCAAATGCAATACAATACTTCTCGGGAGAACTTCCAATAAATATGTTAAGTTTCAGTCATCTCTGTGCAATATTTTGTCCGTGACAGAATTTTTCACAGACAAACAGACGGACAGACGGACAGACGTACATCGCTAGAATGTCTTAAAATCGATCGGGCATCATGAATATATATACTTTATGGGGTCCTAGATCGATATTTCGATAAGTTACAAACGGAATGACAAACTTATATATACCCTCTATCACTAAGTGGAGGGTATAATTACAGAGTTTTCTGTAAAAAAGCTTTCATATTTAACCAATATTTTACTATATACTCTGTAAATTAACAGTTTTTTTTTCTGTCAAAATCATTTTACAAAGTTTTTTAGTAAAATTACCAAGAAATGTTGTTAGCTGGAAAAGTATGGTGTACTCTGTTAAATTAGCAGAGTTTTTCTGTAATTTAACAGAGTTATTATTGTGACTGTAGCTGTTCGCATTCGCGAGATATCGCGAGATATCGCGAAAAACAATAAATTTAAATCGAATATGAAATTCGAAAAATATCAATTAAAAGTTCGAGAAAGATCATTTTATATTCGTAAACGATCAATTTAAGGTCATAAATTAAATTGAAATTCGAAGATTTTAAATGGACTTCGAAAAAGATAAAAAAAAATAAATTTGAAGATTTTCGAAATATATCTATTAAAATTCACATAAGATCAATATAAATTAATTGTAAAATATCCATTGAAAGTCGTAAGAGTTCAATTGAAATTCGTCAAAGATCCATTGAAAGTCGTAAAAGATCTCTTAAAATTCGAAAAAGATCAGTTGAAATTCAAAATAAAAATCTTCAAACTTCAATTGTAATTTTAGAATTTCTATAAGCATTTTTGAATTTTGATCTTGAATTGTGAATTTAGAAAATATTTTTTACCGACCGCCCACTTTAGTGGGCGTGGATATAAAAAAATAATAATTAATTTTGAAAATGGGTAAATCGGATGAGTTGGAAAAAGTTGCTCCTCGAAGAGCTAAACCAACATCTGGAAATCACCATGTTTTTTTACATGTTTTTTATACTTTTGTTAAGCAAATGACATAATTTTATATCAGAAGAAGTTCAATGTCCTGCAGTTGGACTACGGGAACTAGAAAATAACATTTGTTTTGGAGCACCTCCTATTGTGGGCGTGGATATAAAAAAAATAATTTTAATAATAATAAAATTGTATTGTTTAAATGTAAAAATTATAATATATGAATTTGGAAACGCGGGAGGAAAGTAAGTCCCTATCAAATTTTTATTAACACTTTGGAGGTTAAAAAAAATTGTCACAGCCGAATTTTACACTCTCACTTCTCTTTTTAATTTTTTAGGTTTTAATTTTTTGATTTTTAAAAAGTGCAACTTTTATTTCGCAAAGTTTGCCAAATGTGATATAAATCAAACATTATTAAATTTCCAAACAAAATAAAACAACGAGTGTGAAAATTTGTTAATAAATATTTTTAAAACAGATTATCATGTTTACTCACTGACATTGATAAACAATTTATAAAACATGCACTTGCATGCTCACGCAAGTAGTATTGTTTAAAATTTTAAAAATGCTGTTTTAATAATTAAAAATTATATGCAGTATTTAACAAAAATGTCACAGGTCAAACTATTGTTTGAGTATGTACATTAGAGTGTCCCTTATTTTGGAAATGTTGGAAATCTTGAGACGGTACCCGCTCATTTTTTTCCTTTTGACTTAAAAATAACTCAGGAAAAATTTTACGCCCCTAGGACCACGCCTTCCCTACGCGACGGGGCCTTAAAGAGCGGGGCCTAAAAAATCATTTTTCCATACAAACCAAAAAAATTTTTTTTTTATTTTTAATTTTTTTGTTATTAATTATTATATTACTTGGTTTGCTTATTCACGACAAAAAATTTGATTTTGGAGGGATAAGTCTTTCAGCGCTAAAAAATTTTTCGCAAAAAAAAAATTTGGGCGGCCGGGGTCCTACAGTAAAAAATTTTTAAAAAATATTTTTTTTTAGTTTTGACCAGCAACGGTTTTAGTTGCTATGTTGCTTTAAATGATATATATTCCAAAAAAAAAATTATTCATATCTGTGACATCTTTATCTTTTTCGAAAAAAAAAATTTTGAGCCGTAGGAATCCTACGGTAAAAAATTTTTAAAAAATATTTTTTTTTAGTTTTGAAAAGCAATGGTTTTAGTTTTTATGTTGTTTTTAATGATATATATTCCAAAAAAAATATTATTCATATTTGTGACATTTTTATCGTGTATCGAAAAAAATCATCAATGCATTTTTTACCCTTTTTTAAAACACGATTAAGATGTCACAGATACAAAAAATATTTTTTTATGAATATATATCATTTAAAGCAACATAGCAGCTAAAACCGTTGCTGGTCAAAACTAAAAAAAAATATTTTTTAAAAATTTTTTACTGTAGGACCCCGGCGGCTCAAAATTTTTTTTTGCGAAAAATTTTTTAGCGCTGAAAGACTTATCCCACCAAAATCAAATTTTTTGTTGTGAATAAGCAAACCAAGTAATATAATAAATAATAACAAAAAAATTAAAAATCAAAAAAAAAATTTTTTGGTTTGTATGGAAAAATGATTTTTTAGGCCCCGCTCTTTAAGGGCCCGTCGCGTAGGGAAGGCGTGGTCCTAGGGGCGTAAAATTTTTCCTGAGTTATTTTTAAGTCAAAAGGAAAAAAATGAGCGGGTACCGTCTCAAGATTTCCAACATTTCCAAAATAAGGGACACTCTAATGTACATAGTTTATTAAATATATACAATATTTTTTTAAGCAATTTAAAGTTTTAACAATTTTGTTGAAAATACTATTAAAATTATATTTTGTATACCTATTAAAATACTAAACTCCTCCTCCTAATACATATTTTTTTATGTTTATTTTACATAGAATACATAAACATAACAAACAGCAAATAAAAATTCAATATTTCTATTATATATTTTTGCTTTCTTTTGTATATACACAACAACTTCTTGTCGTTGTATGTATGTACAAGAACAAATAGAAAGTAATACAAATACATAGAAACAAAATTTCATATCCGGCTGTTTCCGTTGTGCGCGCGTCAGATATATTTTACTATTCATACAGTGATCGAAAAGGCTTTATGATAATAAAGGAAAAAAATATATTACATAAGTACTTAAGAAAAATATATAAAAAATACTTGAAATATAATTTCTGGGTTTTTCAGTATTTTTTTTTTTTTAATTTTTCTCAACCTATTAATGCCCACTGTTATATATATGTAACGGAAAAATAAGCAATGTCATAGAGTATATTTTAGCTCTTTTAATAAATGAATAATTTTTTTAATTTTTTCTTTATGGGTAATTCCAAAAATTTTCGCCCCACTGTTCGGAAACATGCCTTTGGACGCCACTGAGAATTTGGCTCATAGATATCCACGTTTATATGAGACTAGCAGGCCCGCCCGGAACTTCGCCACCGGTAATATTAAATACCGGATTAAAGAAGGATCAGGATAAGAATCTCCATTTCTAAAATTCTCCCCTACAGAACTTTTATTTTATTTAATTGTTATCGTTGAAGTCTTTCATAAAAACTATTTAGAATAAACAATAAAATTAAAACAGCCCCGTTTAGCTTGGAATCGTGTTCGTTTCGGTAAATAATGTTCTTGAAAATTTTCGAGCCCTTATATCGTAATTATTGAAACCATTTCATTCCCCGTTCAACTCCATTTCGTTCCCCGTTCTATTCCATTTCGTTTCCTTTTCTATTAATTTGTTTCCCTTTTAATTCTATTTTGTTCTCTATTCCAATTCATTTCGTTCCATGTAGGATGCATTCCTAAAAGAAAAAAAAGTACCACAATGCAATAATTTACCCTTATAACCCCATTAAGATCGAAATTTCCAGAAGGTACTTTTTCAGAATGATTTTTTGGGCTGGAGGATCCCACATTTCAAGTTACTATGACCAACTTTTAAGGAGATAGAAAAACTTACAAAGTTCACTATTTTGCACGTATTTGCCCCAGTAAAATAGGAATTTCCAAAAAGGTATTTTTTCAGAATGTTTCAAATTAGATAAGTAGTTTCGGAGATTTTAAAGTTTTATGTCTTTTGACCCAAATTGATCTTTAAAATGGGCGTGGTCAATGAAACCAACCCTTACTCACCCTGAAGGAAAATTCTAAATATGAGTGAAAACATTTTTGAAATTCCATAATAAGTTTCGTATATTTACAAATTTTACTTAGATGAACCGTAGCCTATGTCGAAACTGGAGAAAACATTTTTTCAATGAGTAGTTTCGGATATTTCGAAATTTTATGTTTTTGGCCAAAAGTGGGCGTAAAGGTGGGTGTGGTCGAAGAGAGCTAACCCATGTCCACCCTGAAGGACCATTCTTAATATATATTTGTAATAACATTTATTAAATCGGATACGTAGTTTGATCATATTTAAATTTTACGTTTTTCTTGCCGTAGAAATAGGTGTGGTCAATTAAACCTAGAATATTCCACTCTGAAGGACCCAGTATTGGTGAAAAAAAATTGGAAATCAGATGAAAAATTTTGGAGATTTGAAAATTCTAGTTTTTTTTTGTCAAAAAGTGGGCTTATAAGTGGGCGTGGTTGATGAACCCTAGCATATGTCCACCATGAAAGATCATTTCAAGTATGTATTGGTGAAAAAGTTTTTGAAATCGGTTCAGTAGTTTTGACGATTTTTCAAGTTTACGTTTTTTGGCCAAAAGTGGGCGTAGAAGTGGGCGTAGAAGGGGGCGTAGAAGTGGGCGTGGTCGATAAAACCTAGCCTATGTCAACCCTGGAGGAGCACTCTAAATATTGCTGAAAATTTTTTTGAAATCGGATGAGTAGTTTCATAGATATTTTAAGTTTTTTACCAAAAGTGGGCGTAGATGTGGGCGTGGTCGATGAAACCCAGCATATGTCCACCATCAAGGACCATGTATTGGATTTTGAAATTTTATGTTTTTTGGCTAAAAGTGGGGGTAGAAGTGGGCGTGGTCGATGAAACCTAACCTATGTCGACCCTGGAGGAACTCTCTAAATATTACTGAAAACTTTTTTGAAATCGGATGAGTAGTTTCACAGATATTTAAACTTTAAGTTTTTACCAAAAGTGGGCGTAGATGTGGGCGTGGTCGATGAAAACCAGCATATGTCCACCATGAAGGATCATTTCAAGTATGTATTGGTGAACAAATTTTTGAAATCGGTTCAGAAGTTTGGAGATTTTTCAAGTTTACGTTTTTTGGCCAAAAGTGGGCGTAAAAGTGGGCGTGGTCTATAAAACCTATCCTATGTCAACCCTGGAGGAACACTCTAAATATTGCTGAAAACTTTTTTGAAATCGGATGAGTAGTTTCATAGATATTTAAATTTAAATTTTTTTACCAAAAGTGGGCGTAGATGTGGCGAGGTCGATGAAACCCAGCATATGTCCACCATGAAGGACCATTCCAAGTATATATTGGTGAAAAATATTTTGAAATTGGTGCAGACCACGCCCACAGTGGGCGTAGAAGTGGGCGTGGTCGATGAAACCTAGCCTATGTCCGTCCTGGAGGAACACTTTAAATATTGCTGAAAACATTTTTGAAATCGGATAAGTAGTTCCGGAGATTACCCTCTACAAACAAACAAACAAACAAACAAACAAAAAAACAAACATACAAACATTACCTCTTTATAATATTAGTATAGATATGTTGCATTTTTGGATTTTCAAAATTTGCTGTAGTTTTCAAATTATTGCAGGTCAAAGTTCGACTTTTTTAGCAAAAGTAAGAAAAATACATGACGTTTAACGTGCTCTAACTTTTTAACTAGTAATCCGATTATCACAAGTAATGGCTCATATGAGAGCTTAATTCTTCTTCTTTTAGGAAATATTTTCAAAAGCATACGGTTTTTTTTCAGAAGTGTTGCAAAAATTCAAAAACATTTTTTTTTGCGAATATTTAAAAAAACACATCTTCGATTTTTTTAAAAAAAAGTTTGGTGATAAACAATACTGTTTTGTACAACATATCCAAAATTCAGAGTGGGATCCCAATGGGATCAAAAAATATTCTGGTTTTAGTACGAAGTTCTTAAATTTTACCTTAGAAAATTAAAATTTTATGTTTCTTCAATATAAAAATTTAAATTTTCAAAGAAAATTATACTATTAAAATTTTGAAAAACATTCAAAACATTAGAAATTTAAATTTTCTAAGGGAAAAATATGAGAACCTCGTACTTAAAACAGAATAGTTTTTGATCCCATGGAGATCCCACTCTGAATTTTGAATATGTTATACAAAACATTGTTATTTTTCACCAGAATTTTTTTAAAAAAAATCGAAGATGTGTTTTTTTAAATATTCGAAAAGAAAAAATGTTTTTGCATTTTTGCATCATTTCTGTAAAAAAACCTGTGTTATTTTAAAAATATTTTCTAAAAGAAGAACCCCAGCTTTCACATGAGCCTAAATTTGTGAAAATCGGGTCATTGGTTAAGGAGTTACAGCTCTTTAAACGTGATGTATTTTTCTTACTTTTGCTTAAAAAGTCAATCTTTGACCCGCCATAATTCGTTAAATACACCAAATGTAAAAAAACGATATATGGTACATATATCATATTTATGAGGGCTATCTATGTGTCAAGGCTCAAATTAATCTGAGGCACCATTTCCAAAAATGACTAAAATTTGAGCTAAATTTTCTGGAATGGCCCTTATGTAACAATAGTTAAAGACACTGATATAAAAATGCTTCATATCACAAATGAATGGAATTCATTAACGTTGTTTCATTACAACAATGAAATATTTCATATGCTGAATCAAATTTCATATATATTGTACAAGATTTTCATTAATTTTGATCCATTAGATTTCGTAGATTCATTAAAAAATTTCATTAAGTTTTGTTTATAAAATTTAGTTTAGTCTGTTAGTTTACGCGCGCAAAAAACAGCTAATCAGAGCAGCACGAAATATTTAGTGATTTTTTTTAGAATTTTTATACGAAATTTAAAATGAAATGTTATTGATTATTTAAAAGAATTTATTAAGCTCGCGTTGTTTTATATTATTTGGTGGATTTACTTATGTATTAAAAGTAAATGTTATAGTAAAATTTTGTGTGAGAAAACTGAGTGAAATCTATAGATAAAATAAAAAATATGTGAAAGTGTTTTTTTTTAACTTGGTTATTTTGTGATTTTTTCAGGCTTTTGTATGAAATTTTAAATAAAAAGTAAATTATTAATTTTATATTTACTAAATTCGCGCTGTTTGATATTACTTCGTGATTTTAATAATCTATTACAATTTAAAGTTGGAGTAAAATTTTGTGCGAGAAAACTAAGTGAAAACCCATTTCTTGTTAATTTTAATTATATAAAAAGTTCTTAACAATTTCATACAAATATATTTATTTTAAAAATAAAAGTAGCATTTATTCAAATAAAATAAAAAGTAGGATTTATTCAATGAAATTATTTCATAACAATTAAATGCTTTTTTCATTAAAGTAATGAAAAAATTTCATAAAAACAATTTATATTTTGTATGAACAATTTTCATTAAATTTCATTAGTTCAATGAAACCCTACATAGGTTCCTTTTTAACGTCATTTTTCATAAAATTATTGTAGATTTTCATTATCGTCATGTACAAATTTCTATCAGTGGACTAACAAAAGTTCAAGGGCCAAAAATCGCTGAGAAAAGCCCACTGTTACAAATATGTAAGGCTTCAAAAAAGGTCTTAAACAAATTTGGAGTGTTTTATTTAATCTGGTTTAAATAGCTAAGAAAACCAAGCTCTCAAAATTTCAAGCTTCGACTAAATATAGTAAAACTGCATTTACAGTTTTTCATTTCGGGATCCTGTTTACTTTTGAAAGGACTTCAAAGTTTTAGAGGAATAAACTTTTTAAAAATATTTTTGAAATATTTGTACTTGTCCTAGGATGCCACTAGAGATGGGAAATGAAAGAGGAGAATCTCCGCTAATTTTCTGATTTTATTATTTTGACATATCAGGAAAAAGGAGGTAAGCAATGTCCTTTCAAAACTTTATCCTTCAATATCATTTAAATTTTTAACAATATATATTTGTATAAAGGTTTGAAAATACATTATTCTTATCCGTATTTTGACATGCCAAAATAAAAAAAGCTGAAAAAATTAGCGAAGTTTCTCACCTTTTATTTGGCATCAATAGTGACATTATAAGAAAAGTAAAAATATTTAAAAAATGTTTTACAAAATGTAATTCTTAAAAATTTTGAAATTGAAAACTTTATCATAACATGATTGTAGTGATCATTTTATGATCTTCGCTGATCATAGTATGATAAAACATTGTCATCTTATTTTTTTCTGAATTTACTTAAATTTATATAATTTTGTCAAAATTTTTCTTGAGTTTTTTTTTGCGTTTTTATAATTTTATGAAATTTTTTGATAAATTTATTGAAATTTGAAACTTTCCGAATTGGAATAGAATGAAACAAAAAGCAAATGAAAGTTGACATTTTACATAACAAATCTCTCAAGGTTCTTTTTAGTTCAGTGCTAGATTTTTTCACGTATTGAAGTTGATGTTTTTAAAGTTTTTTTTTATACTAAATTGTCCTTCTTTACGGGCCCCTGGCTGTGTCTTACACACAAAAAACTTTGTAAAATTACTAGGAAAACTCTCGTAATCCCATTTTACCAATATTTGATAGTTTTCCTTGTTTTTTTAACAAACAAATTTGGATCGATTTACATTTTTTTGTAATTTTACTAATTTCCAATATAATTTTACAAAAAAATCTAGTAAATTTACGAGAATTCCTTGTAATTTTAATTGCGTCAAGAAACTGTAAATTTACAATTTCATTAGTAAAAAGCTTGTAAAATTACAAAATTATTGGTAAAAAGCTTGTAAAATTACTAGGACTTCTCGTAAAATAGGAAGTGGCAAAAAATCTAGTAAAATTACGAAACCTCTTTGTAAATTTTATCGTGTCAAAAAATTTGTAAATTTACAATTTTATTGGTAAAAACCTTGTAAAATTAAAAATTTTTTGGTAAAAATCTTGTAAAATTACTAGGAATTTTTTTCAACTAGGGGTAGCAAACAAAAAAGTTACACGTTTTTCTTGTAATTTTACAAGGTTTTTTTTTTTAGTGTACACTCTAATCAAAATTTGTTGAAATTTACCCAATTTATAGTAGGAAACTGGACTCCTACTATAAATTGGGTAATTTTACTCTGAATGTGTAAATTGAATAAATTGACCACATGTGGTCAATTTAAATAAAAAAGAGGTGAATAAAATATTAAAAAAAATAAAACATACGGCGACAGCCAGCATCGAACTCGCCACCTTCTGATTTGAAAGTACACTTCTTAACCACTACGCTACGGAAGCTTAAACTTTTATCTGTCGTTTTAGTTATTTAGCGTGTGTGTATGTATGTTGATCGACAATTTTATTTAAGCATTTGTGTGTAAAATATTTGAATTAACGGATAATATTTTTAATTTGCTGTGTTTAATGGGTTTGAATTTATTATACGCATTTAGTGTTTATATTAACACATAATGCGTGCTATTCAACAAAAATTTACTCAATTTATAATAGTAAGTTTACATGCGTTTTTTAGAGTGTAGGTTTTTATAATTACAATAAAATTTTACTACACTCTAAAAAACGCATGTAAACTTACTATTATAAATTGGGTAAATTTTTGTTGAATAGCACGCATTATGTGTTAATATAAACACCAAATGCGTATAATAAATTCAAACCAATTAAACACAGCAAATTAAAAATATTATCCGTTAATTCAAATATTTTACACACAAATGCGTAAAAAAAATTGTTGAACAACATACACACACACATGCTAAATAACTAAAACGCCAGAGAAAAGTATAAGCTTCCGTTGCGTAGTGGTTAAGAAGTGTACTTTCAAATCAGAAGGTGGCGAGTTCGATGCTGGCTGGCGCCGTATGTTTTTTTTTTTTTGTTTTTTTTTTGTTATATTTTATTCACCTCTTTTTTATTTAAATTGACAACATGCGGTCAATTTATTCAATTTACACATTCAGAGTAAAATTACCCAATTTATAGTAGGAGTCCAGTTTCCTACTATAAATTGGGTAAATTTCAACAAATTTTGATTAGAGTGTACCTACAAATTAAAAAAAAAACTTCCATTTGCTTTGTGTTTCATCCCATTTCGATTTTAGTTGTTGCACTCTGTTATTGTAATTCAAATTATGTGCTTTTTTAAAGATTTTCTTTTCAGTGTACAATATTTTCCTTGTTTTTATATATTTTTAAAATTTTTTATGTACTTTTTTTATATACTTTTTGTTTATATACTGTAAATATATAATAAATACACATTTTTGTTGTTATATACCACACCCATTAAAGTTCAAGTAAACGATGCCATTAGCGAATATATGTAAATGTCTCAACTTGTGTATGGTTTCTATATGAAAATTTTCTGAGGGTGGTATATAATAGGGTGAAGCAAATTTAGATTTTTTCGAATTTCAAAATCGTCGGGGTCAGTAAAGTTGCCGTTTAGGGTCAATACACTTAAAATATTTTGTAGGCAAAAACCAATGAAAAACATATTTAAAACAAGTGATTAAACATTTGAAAACCATTCCAGTAGTTATTCATTTGTTTTAACAAATATCAACATTTATTTTTTACTGTTAGTAAAATTTTCTAAAATAAATAACATTGAACATTAAAAAATAAACATAACAATAAACAACAAATTCGAAAAAATAACCTACGAAAACATTAAAAATTAATGATTGTTGTGTTTTTTTACCAACAAATTAAAAAAAAAAATACCTAAGAAGACATTAAAAATTAATGATTTCGTAGGTTTTTTTTCCAAATTTTCTATTGAATTTTATTTTAAAAAATTTTCAATAAAATTTTTGGGAAATCGATTCCGCAATCAACTACATTCTGGCCAGACACTCTACCCATCGTGCCAAAGTTACTTGATATAAACATGTTTTTATATTTCTATAAATAATTTTTTGAATTTTTTTTTCTACAAAAAAATAACCAACACAAGCAGGTAAACACTAATGACTTCTCTTTAAAAAATACTAACAATTAAAAAAAAATAGCGTACACAAATCATTAAAAATTTAAAGAACAATCAGTAGTTTTTACCTACAGAACAAAAATAAATGACTTTAAAAATTAAATTTTAATAAAAGTCTTTAATTTTTAGTGTGTTATTTTTGAAACAAAGAGCAGAAGTACCCGAGTAAAAATTTTTGTATGGAGCAATATATGTTCTTATATTATTCCAGATCTGTTGATAGATCCGAGATTTGAAAGATCAGCACTGATCCGAAAAATGGATCGCTAAGATTAGATCAGTTTTAACCGGACGGATTAGATCAGTTTTAATCGGTGGGATACAATTTCATCCGAAAAATGGTTGGATCTTATTGGACCAAGACAAAAAAAAAAAAAGATTTTTTTAGCTGGATAAAAAAAGATAAAATTACATACGAAAGAAAAAAAAAATATTACAAAAAACTTTAGATAAAATTTTATCCGAAAAAAAAAATCTATTTTTAGAACTATATATAATTTAATCCGAACAATAAAATCTATTTTTAGAACTGATAAAGTTTTATCCAAACAATTTTTTTCAATATTAAGATATAAATATATATAAGGGGGTTTTCGTGTCAACTGACACAACTTTTGAAACCGATGCCTTCCGATCGGGATGAAATTTGCACCAAGGTTAGTCCTATTGGATAGTAGTTCAGACACAATTTTTCAGCGAGATCGGTCAAGGACTCTCTGAGTTAGAGGGGGTCGAAATTTGACATTTTGGCCAAAGAGGTGTTTATTCTCATCCATGTAACTTCTTACCTATTGTTTTTAGCAAAATATGTCCCAAAGAGTTTAGATAGGAATTTCTTCAGTCTTTCGAAAAAAAATTATAAAAAAAATAAAAAAAAAATTTTTGATTTTTTTTCTTAAAAATCTAAAACTTTTTTGACTTTTTCCTCAAATTGGGCCCTTTTTTTTTTTTTTTTTTTTGATTCAAAAGAAAGCTTAGGTCTTTTCCTTTAAGAGCTATGGGGTCGCTTAGTGGGATGCGAGTGGGATATCTATGAAAAAATTATTTTTTTAACTTTGGAACACAAAAAACGGTTCTTCAATTTGCACTATTAGGCGTGGGATAGCTAACCAGTTTTCGATTTCGATCCGCGATACCCTCTAATTTTTATAGGTTCGAAAAAGAAAGCACGAGCCAAAAAATAAGGGCGGTGGGGTGGGGCCATATGGCCCCTCATCGGGGTCAAAGTTGGGCGTAAAGAGGTAAAATCCTCAAAAAGCCCCAAAACTGCCCTAGAAACGCCCCTGGAGGGGTGCAATGTGAGACGAACCTCCAATAATTTTCTGCCCCCAACATTTTTCTTAAACATACCTTACCCCTATTTCCACTTCCTATGGGGGCTCCCATACAAAACATTTTTAAAAAAATTGATCCTACCATTCTAACTTACCCTAAAGTGCCCCAAGTGGAGCCAAATGTATGACCGACCCCCATTATTTTATTAATTCCAACATTTTTTGCGAACACACCTACAATGTATCTTTAACCCTTAAGGTGGTCCCCATACATTTCTTTTATTTTTTATAAATTTGTTTTATTAAACCAGCCCCTACCGCCCCTACCGTGCCTCCTAGAGAGGCAAAAATTATGACCAACCCCTATTATTTTTTAGTTACCAACATTTTGTCCGAACATAATAACACCCTATCTCCACTCCTTAAGGGGCTCCCATACGTTATAAAAACATTTATTTTCAAAAACTAATAAAAAAATAAAAAAAAATGTATGGGGACCCCCTTAAGAGTTGAAAATAAAGGGTAGGTATATTCTGAGAAAATGTTGGAGATGAAAAAATATTGGGGGTCGGTCATATATTTTACTTCTCTAGGGGCACCCTATGGACAGTTAGAGCGGTAGGAGAAATTTTATAAAAATGTCATTTTGTATGGGAGCCCCCTTAGGAAGTGGAAATAGAGGTTAGGTATATTCAAGAAAAATGTTGGGGGCAGAAAATTAATAGAGGTCGGTCTCACATTGCACCCCTCCGTGGGCAGTTCTAGGGCAGTTGTGGGGCTTTTTGAGGATTGTAACCTCTTTACGCCCAATTTTGACCCCGATGAGGAGCCATATGGCCCAACCCCACCGCCCTCATTTTTTGGCTCGTGCTTTCTTTTTCGAACCTATAAAAATTAGAGGGTATCGCGGATCGAAATCGAAAACTGGTTAGCTATCCCACGCCTAATAGTGCAAATTGAAGAACCGTTTTTTGTGTTCCAAAGTTAAAAAAATAATTTTTTTATAGATATCCCACTCGCATCCCACTAAGCGACCCCATAGCTCTTAAAGGAAAAGACCTAAGCTTTCTTTTGAATCAAAAAAAAAAAAAAAAAAAAGGGCCCAATTTGAGGAAAAAGTCAAAAAAGTTTTAGATTTTTAAGAACAAAAATCAAAAAATTTTTTTTTATTTTTTTTTTAATTTTTTTTCGAAAGACTAAAGAAATAGCTATCTAAACTCTTTGGGACACATTTTGCTAAAAACAATAGGTAAGAAGTTACATGGATCAGAATAAACACCTCTTTGGCCAAAATGTCAAATTTCGACCCCCTCTAACTCAGAGAGTCCTTGACCGATCTCACTGAAAAATTGTGTCTGAACTACTATCCAATAGGACTAACCTTGGTGCAAATTTCATTCCGATCGGAAGACATCGGTTTCAAAAGTTGTGTCAGTTGACACGAAAACCCCCATAATTAAAATTTATTTAAAAAAAAAAAAAAACTTCGAGCGGCGGGGGAATCGAACAGCTACCAACTGTTTTGTAATCGCAATCTCTACCCTCTGACCCAGCGGACGTTGTTAATAAATGACAACTTTAAAAGACTATGTTTTAAAAAAACTTAGAAAATAGTTTATCATATATAATTATATCAAGTTTAACTTATATATAAATAAATCCAGTTTATCTTATCGTGTATATGATTGCATCAAATTATATTCGACTTGAATTTGAACAAAATTTTAAAAAAGACTTAGAAAATTTTTGCTAAAATTTGTGATTTTTTTTTTTTTTAGTTTATTTGCTGAGCTAATAGGGGGTTTAATACTGAGTTTAACAACATGATTTTCATCTTCCAATGCTCTTAATTTTCCAAGTTATAAAGCTTTAAAGTAAAAACGGTTTTTGGCTTATGAGCTTCACATTTTTCATCGGATCCAAATTTTCTTTCTGCTGTTGTATATTTAATAAAAATACCTTTAAGATGGTATAAAACATGTATAAACTTTTTTACTCACCAACGGCCAAATAATGAGTTTTAAGTTTTTTTCGGAAGTTTTTTCAGACAAAAATAATTTTATCTGAAAATATTGCTAACATAAGTTCAAACCAAATACACTTTTAATTATTGGCAACAAATAAAGCTTTGATTTGAGCTTGATCTGAGGACTTTAGCTCTCTTAAAACCAGAGATATTGATGGTTAAACATTAAAGTTTTAAAATATTTTTTTCTTCGGATTAAATAATATATAATTATATCAAAGTATAATTATTTTTGAAATATTTTTGTTAAAATTCAGGGATTTTATTTTTTTTTAAATTTGAAAAACGAAAACGCATTAAAAAATCATTTAGATTAAAAAAAAAATTAAAAAAAAATTATTTTTTTCTTGACTTACAAGGGAAGTCTCCCTAGTGTCACCCGCGGATCTTTTTGGAATTGGTTTTATTTTGTAGAGCAGAAAAAATAAAGGGACACGTATTTTTTTTTAGCGGCCCAAATTCATATTTAGGGGGTAAAAAGGAGGGGGGAAGACAAGGCAATTTTTCAGTTTTTTTCGTTTATCTCCTATATTATGCAAGGAAACCTAGTCATGTTACATACCAAATGAAAGGTCTTTGAAAAACCTATCTACTTGTGCTAAGAACGTGTTCAAACATGCACAACTTTTCGTCATATTGAGTAAAATACCAAAATTTTAGAACATTTTTGTGAATAAGTCGAAAAATATTAACTTCTTTGGCCCGTTGTTAGCACCACGAGATAGGTATTTTTAATACCTTTAATCTGATACCACACATGCCTATATCAATTTTGTTTAAATAGGCGTAAATTGTAAAAAACTGAAAAAGGTCAATTTCCCCCCATACAAATCGACCCTCCCTAAAAATGAGTTTGGGCCGCTAAAAAAAAATACGTGTCTAATTAATTTTCGTTCTTAACAACATATCCAAATTTCATGAAGATCGGAGGGTGACACCAGGGAGACTTCCCTTGTTAGTCGGGAATCGAACTCAGGGTCCTCAAGAATTATATATTATCATATATGATGCAATATAGAAAGTTATATTACTATATATAAATAATATTTATATCTAAATATTATCATAAAAAATAAATTAATCAATATTTTTAAGTTTAGTAAAAAATTAAAGCTTCTAAAACATATTTTCTTTAAAAAAAAAATAAAAAAAAAAAAACTTTTTTTCTTAGCTCAGCCGGGGATCGAACCCAGGGTCCCTAGGAACCATATATTAACTTATATGATGTAATATATAAAATTATATAACTATAAATAAATAATATTTATTTTTAGATTTTATCATAAAAATTTAATTATTCAATATTTTTAAGTTTAGAAAAAACAAAAAGCTTTAAAAACATATTTTCTTTTTTAAAAAATTAAAAAAAATAGTTTTTATCTGGGTTGAGCCGGGAATCGAACTCGGGGTCCCCAAGCATCATATATTATCTTATATGATCTTATATAAAGTTACACACAACTATTTAAGTAATATGCATTTTTTAAAAATTTAACTTTTAAAATCCAATATGCATTTTTTTAAGTTTTAAAATACAATGGATTAAACAGATTTTTTTCTATTTAAAAATTTATAGAATTTATATATATTTTTTTTTGGCTGATTTTAGGTGCTTTGAGAATCATATATAATTATACAAGCTCTCTTGTATACTTAAATAAAAATATATATGATGCAACATTAAAAAAAAAATATTGAAATACTGTCATATAAAAGTATGCATAATTATATATAAAATATTGTGAAAGAAAAAAATATTTTTTACCTTATACAATTGTATAACATTTTATATGGCGTTACATGTGCCACCATTTAAAATTATATATAGAGTTTAAAAAAAAATTGTATTTATATGGTACCTTACAAAACTATATACGGTATCTCATAAGCCATTTATAATTATATCTTTGATAATATTAAAAAAATAAATGTGTGATGCCATGTATTATTTTATATAACTGTATATAGAGTTATATGTGCGACCATATATAATTATATTTGAAAATTTTTTTTTTCGTTTTTTAAGATGGAACCATATATAGTTTTAAATGGTTTCTTGTAAGTCATATATAATTTTAAATGGTTTCTTGTAAGTCATATATAATTATATATATAATGATATTGGATTTTTTTTAAATATGCTCGTATACGTTATTTGATATTAAGTCACATATAAATATGTATGCAATCAGATTAAGTTATATGTGTCACATATGATTATGTCTCCCACATGTATTTATATATTAATATGGTTATCATTAGATGTAATTTTATATAACTCCATTTAAAAAATTTGGAAAAACTCAATGCGAGATATAATTATGTACTTTGTTTGATATGAAAACATATTATTTCATATGGCTATATATACATACATCAAATAATGTAAAATTATATGTATTCATTTTTACTCGGGTAGTCATTAATAAAAACTGAACATCAAACAAATGATTTTTTCTTTTAAAAACGACTAAATGTAGAATTTTTAAAATAAACTACAAACACACAGAAAAAACAAGTAAGAAAATTATAGTCGGTCAAGACCGACCATATAATACCCTACACCAGAGTTTCCCGGAAAATGGGTCCTAAGTTTAAAAATGGACCGATTAGATCTATATTTTGTCAACTCTTAATAAGTGTAAAAAACACGCACACATCAATTTTGAGTGAAATAGGCTTATTTTTGTTGACAATAAACCGATTTAACTGAATATCGGGCGAAACTTGATTTGATTTGATAAGGTTATTTAAGTAAGCGTTTAACATAAACAGAATTTTAATTAAATATTTATGTGAAAATCGGGGAGGTGGTTTGTATGGGGGCTACAAGAACAACTAGTCCGATTTATTTAAAATTTGGAATGGTGATTTGTGTGGATAAAACATGATTACCTGCCAAATTTCGAAATGATACCTATTACAATGCGGTTATTAAAGTCATTTGAGTCAAAACTAAAGAGGACCTTTGTATGGGGGCTAGGTCTAAATATGGACCGATTTTTTCCAATTTCAATAGGCTTCGTCCTTGGGCCAAGAGAGGCTTAAGTTTCAAATTTTGAGTCAATTGATTAAAAATTGCGACCTATATCGTTTACATGGTCAGACAGACAGACGGACAGACGGACGGACATTGCTAAATCGAGTTAAAAAGTGATTTTGAGTCGATCGGTATACTTAGAATTGGGTCTAGGACCAATATTTCGGGTAGTTACAAACATCAGCACAAACTCATTATACCCTGTACCACACTCAGAAAAAAAAAACTAACTGAAAAATGGGAAAATTAACTAAATCCAAGGAAAATTAATAATGATTTAGCTCCATTGCCATGTACTCCTACTTTTTAGACCATATTTTTCTTTAAAAGAGGGACAAATTTGAACTAGAAAATGGGAAAAATTTTCCATTTTTTAGTTAAAAAAACATTTCTGAAAACGAAATTTTTCCTAAAAATTATTTAATTGAATATTTTTTTAATGGTTGATTTATAGAATAGCATGTGAATATACATATAATTCTCATTGGGTACATATTTTATTTTAAATATAAAGAAACGTTTGTTTCTTATAGTCAAGTAATAAATTTCATTAGTTTTTTTTAGTTAAATTACAACAAAAACTTTGTATTTAACGTTTGTTCCCAGACTATGGGAAAACACGCCAAAGCCAAGGTCTTTGTTGTGATTAAAATATTATTTTTTTTCTAACACATAGTACATGCGTAGAAAAAAAAAATGTTAATATTAAATTTATTACTTGTTATACAAGATCAAACTTTCTGTATTCATGTACTACAAATAATAAACAAAATGTGAACTACAAGCAAGCATGAAAAAATACATAAATCAAAAAAACAATTTCAAGTTATAAAAAATTTACTAAACTTGTGGGAAAAAACTTCCTCGAATTAAAGAAGATAAATATGATGAACTAATTGGGAGAAATTACGTCCTAAAACTGAATTTTTTGAACTAAATTTTGTTTTTAGAAATATGTCTTAAAAATCAAGATTATTTTTCAATTATTTAGGGAAAATTTATTTGACGGTAAGAATTTCTTCAATGTATTAGGGAATTCCATTTAAGGAAAATTATGGCCTATTTGAAAGTCCATCAACTAAAATTTTTTCCTAAAAGTTGGGAAAATTTCCCAAATGTTAGTTAAATTTAACTAAATTGTGGGAAAATTTATAAACTATTTTGAAGAAAATTTTTCCAAAGTTTAAGTTTCTTCTTTTTTTTGAGTGCAGAGTGTGGTGTAGGGTATAAAAACCTTGTCAAATTACTAGAAAAAGTCTCATAATCCCATTTTATCAATTTGAAAGTTTTTCTTGTTTTTTTAACAAAAAATTTTTGATCGAAATTTAAATTTTTTTTGTAATTTTACAATTTTTTTTGTAATTTTACAATTTTTTTTTGTAATTTTACAAATTTTTTATTTTTTTTTTGCAAAAAAAAGTTAAAAACTTTTCTTGTCATTTTACATGGTTTTTTTTTGAATGTAAAAGGCACTATTTCGACCTTTACGATTTAAAAAAAATTTTTTTTTGGAAATTTGCTCCACCCTAGTACATACCATATAAAAGTTGTAGGTATTCTCTATGCTTTTCATGCAATTGTTTGTTGTTTATTACACTCAAACAAAAAAGCATTGTCAAATTACTAGAAAAAGTCTCGTCCCATTTTATCAATATATGACGGTTTTCCTTGTTTTTTTAACAAAAAAATTTCTATCGAAATTTATATTTTTGTTTTGTACACTCAAAAAAAAAACCTTGTCAAATTACTAGAAAAAGACTCCTAATCCCATTTTACTAATATTTGACAGTTCTCCTTGTTCTTTAACAAATAATTTTCAATCGAAATTTGCATTTTTTTTTGGAAATTTTACAATTTTTCCTGTAATTTTACAAATTTCCAAGATTTTTTACAAAAAAAATCTAGCAAATTTACGAGAATTTCTTGTAAGTTTTATTTTGCCAAAAAAAGATGTAAATTTACAATTTTATTGGTAAAAAGATCGTAATGATAGATGTTTTAGTGATTGGTCCCGGATCGAAGGACACACTTTTCCTGCAGGGTATTTAGTTTTGAATTACTTGTGTGAAGTTTTTTTTTTATTATTCAAAACTCTCGCTAGAAAAACACAATTTTTTATCAAACGATCAATTGCAATTATTCCTTCATACATTATTGAAAGTAACATTGATTTTTATTACTTGTTTTGCAAAAAATTTTACAGTTCATTAAAAGAAACCACACACATTTTTAAGCAATTGCTGCATATCGTCTGACACCTTATGTATCAAATGCTTTCCGTAACAAAATAAGAAAAAATTTAAAAATTTACAAATAAATATGAATGAAATTTAAGTACAAATATTGTATATTTTAAATAAAAACCAAAGCAATTCCAACAATATAAACATATGTGTCATAATAAAGTAAAACCGAAAGTCATAAATTGTATGAAAATGCATACATAGATGACGAATAGATATGAACTGTAATAAAACAAAAAAAAATTATAAGGAAAATCCATAAAAAAATACTACTGTTTATCGTTTTTGGCTGTCCTGTAAAGTTTTAGTAGAAAAGATATACGAGGGCAGTTTTTAAATTTAAAAAAAATAAATTTTTAACGTGATTTTCGAATTAATTTAAGCATAATTTCCCTGCAGACAAGATTATAGGGCCATAATAGGTCACGTAACCTATCACCCGGACTAGGGTTTCTATTCGCGAAAAATTTCCCGGGAATTCCCGGGAAATATTTTTCTTAAAATCCCGGGATTTTTTCTTCGGGAAATTTCGGGAATTCGTCGCTAATTTTTTATTGAAAATGTATTTAATTTACAAATTTTTAACACAATTTTCAAATATTTATTAAAAATGACATCAAAACTTTGAAAAAAATTGGTTGCAAATTGGCAAAAGTTTTCGGAATCTATAATTCCAATGCTTTCTTCTTTCGAAATTTAGTATTTCATATTCAGAACAACAATCTTTATAGTACTTAAACATAAAATATAAATTTTTTAAAGAATATAAAACAAACCAGGTTTTCAGCTTAAAATTTCATATATAAAGTAAAATCCTGATATCTATCGGTGGTGAAAAATAAATATTTTGAAACGAACCCTGGCCGCCGCGAGTTCTATCCCAGCAACCAATGAAAATATGTCGTTACAATGGCTATTTAGTACATTGTTGTCTCATTTTGGCACGGATGCCGTACACCGATTAATTTTAATAATTCGAAAGTTTAATTAAATATATCTTCAAAATATAATTTTCTTACGGTTGGCTTATTGTTAGTCAAAATTGAAAAATTTTCCAAAAAGTTATAACAAACACATTTGTTGCAATTCGGATAAGTTATACACATTTTCCGAATAGTGAAAAATTTTGTATGGAGTGGAAATACGTCAATGCAAATACTAAAAATATGATAAGGTCCAATATTTCTACAAAATAGAATTTATGAACTTTCTACGTATATTTGGAGGTTAATAAAACTATTTTACAAAAGAAGACATCTAAAATATGTTTAAATTAGAAAATACGACCATAATTTGTAATATAATAATTTTTATATGATAAAGTTCAAAATTTGTTTTAATTAAAAATTCCCGGGAATTCCCGGGAATTCGATTTTTTTAAAACGCTTTCCCGGGAATTGAAAAAGTCCGGGAATTTAGAAACCCTAACCCGGACCCAAAACACCTATTACAAAGTTGACTCCTTTCATATAAAAATACCTATCACTTTTGTTAGGGAATGACTCAGCCCCGGATATGTCACTGGACGTGTCCCTTAGGAAGCGTTTTTAATGAGTTTTTTACTCCAAAAGGCAAACAAATGTCAAATTTTTTTGTGAACGGGACTTAGAAAATTTTCGAAGCTACAAAAATGTTTAAAAATGTTTTACTTTTTTAAAATACTTGCTATCCTAAAAATCAAAAAAAATGTCCAAAAATATTTTTGTCCGGAATTTTTTAAAAAAAATTTCGAGATTGCAAATTTTTTTCCTAAAATCATTTTTGATGAAAATTTTAACTACAAAACAAAAAAAAATGTGCCTGGGACTTGGAAAATTTTTAAATTTTTTTTGAAACTTGGTTAAAATTGGAAAATTTGGTTTTGGCCTATTAGCTCCGGTTACAGATAATTTTTTTTGAGACAGTTTAGTGATAAATCCAATTACACTACTGAACATTAAAAAAAAAAAAACTTGATGCGACTGGGACGCAACCTTACATGGTTAATTGCAATTAATCTAGTGATCACACATCTGGTCTCCAAACTTTTCCATCACATCATGTTTTTGAGAAAATTGAGGTCATAGTTCAAATAAATCGACGTTTTGGGTATTTTTGACAACTCATAGCGGATGAATACGATGTGAAGACGAGGGTGAAGCTAACACATTTCTCGTAAGAATGCTGAACTCATTTGGTCTTATCCGTTAGGGCACAAATTGTCTTCAATGATGTCTTATTCCCCAAAAGGGCACCAATTGTCTCTCTTATTCCCAAAAAACGATTTATTCCGCTACAAAATATGTGAAAAAAACACTTTATACGAACGAAGCGCCACCTTATACACATGATTTCAATTATACTCATGGTCACAAATCCGGTCTCCAAAAATATCCAGTACATCAATTTTTTGAGAAACTTGAAATACTCCCATTTTCAGACATATTATACAACTCATAGCGGATGAACCCGATGTGCTGACGACTTAAAAATAAGTTAAGGGTAAAGCTCAAGCATTGCTCTCTAAGATGTACAACTCATTTGATTAGTCGCTTTAACCGTTGAAGCACTAATTCTCTTTTAATAAGGTCTTCTCTCTCAAAAACTTTTTTTTGATACTTGGAAATAAGACATTATTTAAAGTCAATTGGTGCCCAAAGGGTTAAGGCGATTGACCAAATGAGTTATGCATCCTAAAGAGTAATATTTAAGCTTTACCCTTTACTTATTTTGAAGTCGACATTGGGGTTCATCCGCTATGAGTTTTCACAAAGCTCAAAACGGCTATTTTTTTTTGAACTTTGACCTCAATTTTCTCAAAAACTTGATATGATGGAAAATTTTGGAGACCGGATTTTGGACCAGCAGAACTATTGTAATCAAATGTTTAAGGTCGCGTGCCAGTCGTATTTTCGATGTTTAGTAGTGTTATCTTTCAAATTAAAATAACAGTACACTCAAAATAATCACTCTGTTAAATTACAGAGATACTCTGCTGAGACAGCAGAAAATACCATAGATTTTCAACCAGCAAGATTTTTTTTTATTTTACGAAGAAAACTCTGTAAAATGATTTCGATAAAAAAAAAACTGTATTTTATTGATACAACCGAAAAGAATTTTACCAAAAAAACTCTGTAAATTTACAAAGTTTTAGTTAAATGCATTTTATGAGTTCATAATTTTACAAAAAAACTCTGCAAATTTACAAAATTTTTCTTAAACACTTTTCTCAATTCAAAACCATATACAAAGTTTTAGTTAAATCCATTTTATGAGTAAAACTTCTCTGCATTAAAAACATTAATTAAAATTAAAAAAATTAAGGGCTGGTAACTTACCAAAAGCTCATCAATAATTAATACAAATCATTGTTTATTTTCATATAAATTTGACATTTGCAAACGCTGATTAGCCTTAATCATTCATTATATTGTGATGAGTTCCCAGCCCTAAATTGATTAAAATTTTGTTAAATACTAGCAGGCCCGCCCGGAACTTCGCCACCGGTAATATTAAATACCGGATTAAAGAAGGATCAGGATAAGAATCTCCATTTCTAAAATTCTCCCCTACAGAACTTTTATTTTATTTAATTGTTATCGTTGAAGTCTTTCATAAAAACTATTTAGAATAAACAATAAAATTAAAACAGCCCCGTTTAGCTTGGAATCGTGTTCGTTTCGGTAAATAATGTTCTTGAAAATTTTCGAGCCCTTATATCGTAATTATTGAAACCATTTCATTCCCCGTTCAACTCCATTTCGTTCCCCGTTCTATTCCATTTCGTTTCCTTTTCTATTAATTTGTTTCCCTTTTAATTCTATTTTGTTCTCTATTCCAATTCATTTCGTTCCATGTAGGATGCATTCCTAAAAGAAAAAAAAGTACCACAATGCAATAATTTACCCTTATAACCCCATTAAGATCGAAATTTCCAGAAGGTACTTTTTCAGAATGATTTTTTGGGCTGGAGGATCCCACATTTCAAGTTACTATGACCAACTTTTAAGGAGATAGAAAAACTTACAAAGTTCACTATTTTGCACGTATTTGCCCCAGTAAAATAGGAATTTCCAAAAAGGTATTTTTTCAGAATGTTTCAAATTAGATAAGTAGTTTCGGAGATTTTAAAGTTTTATGTCTTTTGACCCAAATTGATCTTTAAAATGGGCGTGGTCAATGAAACCAACCCTTACTCACCCTGAAGGAAAATTCTAAATATGAGTGAAAACATTTTTGAAATTCCATAATAAGTTTCGTATATTTACAAATTTTACTTAGATGAACCGTAGCCTATGTCGAAACTGGAGAAAACATTTTTTCAATGAGTAGTTTCGGATATTTCGAAATTTTATGTTTTTGGCCAAAAGTGGGCGTAAAGGTGGGTGTGGTCGAAGAGAGCTAACCCATGTCCACCCTGAAGGACCATTCTTAATATATATTTGTAATAACATTTATTAAATCGGATACGTAGTTTGATCATATTTAAATTTTACGTTTTTCTTGCCGTAGAAATAGGTGTGGTCAATTAAACCTAGAATATTCCACTCTGAAGGACCCAGTATTGGTGAAAAAAAATTGGAAATCAGATGAAAAATTTTGGAGATTTGAAAATTCTAGTTTTTTTTTGTCAAAAAGTGGGCTTATAAGTGGGCGTGGTTGATGAACCCTAGCATATGTCCACCATGAAAGATCATTTCAAGTATGTATTGGTGAAAAAGTTTTTGAAATCGGTTCAGTAGTTTTGACGATTTTTCAAGTTTACGTTTTTTGGCCAAAAGTGGGCGTAGAAGTGGGCGTAGAAGGGGGCGTAGAAGTGGGCGTGGTCGATAAAACCTAGCCTATGTCAACCCTGGAGGAGCACTCTAAATATTGCTGAAAATTTTTTTGAAATCGGATGAGTAGTTTCATAGATATTTTAAGTTTTTTACCAAAAGTGGGCGTAGATGTGGGCGTGGTCGATGAAACCCAGCATATGTCCACCATCAAGGACCATGTATTGGATTTTGAAATTTTATGTTTTTTGGCTAAAAGTGGGGGTAGAAGTGGGCGTGGTCGATGAAACCTAACCTATGTCGACCCTGGAGGAACTCTCTAAATATTACTGAAAACTTTTTTGAAATCGGATGAGTAGTTTCACAGATATTTAAACTTTAAGTTTTTACCAAAAGTGGGCGTAGATGTGGGCGTGGTCGATGAAAACCAGCATATGTCCACCATGAAGGATCATTTCAAGTATGTATTGGTGAACAAATTTTTGAAATCGGTTCAGAAGTTTGGAGATTTTTCAAGTTTACGTTTTTTGGCCAAAAGTGGGCGTAAAAGTGGGCGTGGTCTATAAAACCTATCCTATGTCAACCCTGGAGGAACACTCTAAATATTGCTGAAAACTTTTTTGAAATCGGATGAGTAGTTTCATAGATATTTAAATTTAAATTTTTTTACCAAAAGTGGGCGTAGATGTGGCGAGGTCGATGAAACCCAGCATATGTCCACCATGAAGGACCATTCCAAGTATATATTGGTGAAAAATATTTTGAAATTGGTGCAGACCACGCCCACAGTGGGCGTAGAAGTGGGCTTGGTCGATGAAACCTAGCCTATGTCCGTCCTGGAGGAACACTTTAAATATTGCTGAAAACATTTTTGAAATCGGATAAGTAGTTCCGGAGATTACCCTCTACAAACAAACAAACAAACAAACAAACAAAAAAACAAACATACAAACATTACCTCTTTATAATATTAGTATAGATTTCCGCTTTAATGCTCCCAAATTGTAAATTTACATTTTTGTGAATAATTTAAGACACTTTTTAAAGAGGTTTATCGGTCATATTTGGAAGTTTTTTAAAATGATTTTTATTTTTACAGAGCAATAAGTAAAATTACAAATTAAATTTAGTATTTTGGTTACGAAACAAAAAAAACAAAGTATTTTTCTAAATTCCGTATTTTAACAAAAAAAAAACTCTGTTTATTACTTATCTGTAAAATAGAGATTACAAAGTAAAAAAATTATGTATTTCGACAGATAACTTTGTCAAATATCTGTCGAATTAAGATTACAGTCATTTTACAGAGTATTTAACAGAGTAATTATTTTGAGTGTTCTAAACGTCGAATATGCGACTGGCACCCGACCTTATTTACACAAAAAATTATTGCCTAAAAATTTTCAATTAATTACAAATTTTCAACATTCCAGATTTTTTTTCGCTTTAATTTATTTGAATAAATTAATTCAAAAATATACAAAATAATCGGGTTTTACTTTTTTTTATTGTTGGCAACATATTGGAAAGCAAAAAGGATGAATTTTTTGATAATTTTGTCATAAGCTTACAATTAATTTGTTAAATCAATTAGTATAAATAAAAAATTTATAAAATTTTTGATCAAAATCGAAAAAATTTTGATTTTAAAAATCAATCAATTAATTATTGGTATAACAATTTTTTTTTAATTGGGGGAATTTAAATCAAAATCTTTATTGAATCCGCGTTTTTGTTGATTGAAAATCGTTTCAAATTTTTTCTGTGTACACTTGATTACAATAGCTCTGTTGGTCACAAAACCGGTATCCAAAATTTTCCATCACATCAGGTTTTAAGAAAATTGAGGTTAAAGTTCAAAAAAATCGCCATTTTAGGCATCTATCAAATAAAAATTACAAAGTTAATGTAATATAACAGATATAACTTTGTTTTTTGTCATAAACAATACAAAGTATTTTCTTTAAATTTGTATTTTGACAGAAAACATTGTTGAATTTAGAAAACAGTAATTTTACAGAGTTAATATTTTGAGTGTAGAAACGAAGTTAATGTTTTTTCTTTCTTTCGAAAGAATACACCATCTTTGGCCGTAGCCGAATATTCGGCCAAATTTTCACTATTCGGCCGAAACCGAAGCCAAATAATCAAAAAAAAATTATTTATGCAGTAAAAACAAGAAAAAACTGAAACTTGACTTGGCGGAATACACAAATGTATAAATAAATATGTTGTTAAAAACAATTTATTTTGAGCAACAAACTTTTTTTAGGCATTTTTGTAAATAAAAAATTTCTTGAGTGTAATTTTTTTACGATTGAAAATTTTTTTTGAGTGTAAAATCTTGTTTTAGCTGCAAAAACACTTAGTAAAATGTTTTTGTGGCTTACTAATTTAATTCAAAGTGTGTTTAATGCGTTTTTCAACACGTGAGTACAAATTTTATACAATTATACGATATTCGGCCAAAAATGTGGCCGAATAGTGCTTTTTGGCCGAAGCCGAATATTCGGTCGGACACTTAAAATAGTTGACATATCGAATAAAAGCTTCTAAGACAATGATTGGATTGAAAAATGTTTAAAAAAATTTAGAACCGAAAAAATAATTTAATCCACTGATGTGTTCCGGCGATATTATCCTTTTGACTCATTGCTACCCCCCAGCCATAGCTATATATTTCCTAACGTCTAGCACCTCTGAGTTCCACTACGAATAGAAAACTTTTTAAACTACTGACGTTTTATGTAAAATATATACAAAATATGAATTGGTATATATTTTTATGACTTGTCGCCAACATATGCAAATAAACGGAAATTGAATATAAAAACATATCGGAGGCTTATATTCAAAACACTCTATCTCAAAAACACGATTTATCAGAATAGCAAAACTTTGTGCATTTTGCTTAGGTCAAATGTATTTGAAATTCTATATTCTACAATATTTATTTCGAGCGACTTTACTTAACGAAAAGTTTCTTAAAATTGATGATTACATTGATTACATTGATATGGAGAACTGTTACATAATTTGTTGTCCAATGTAACTTATCATCAACATGATGATGCAATAACATTGATGATATGATTCATCATATTGATGATGTGTTTCATAACTTTTTCATAAATTTTAATAAAATATTATCAGGAATAAGACAAAATGTGTCATAAAAAGATCGGTACTTGGTCCATATAAGCTCTCGATATATTTATAAAATGTAGAAAATATAAAACAAATAAAATACGGAAATTTTTTTACCAATATTAAGTAAACATCAACAACTATTTAAATTTTTACAACTGCAGTTAACAGAAAATTTAAAAAAAATGCAAATTACTATGCACCATTTGAAATTTTAATATAAAAACAAAAATATTTTTTTTCAAACAACTTTTAAATTTATATATAAATTTTACATTTAAACTCAAAATTTGTATAGATGTGTTGGACACTTTGAAATTGTTGCAATTTCAATTAACTACTAATTACTTCGTAATAAATTTTCAAATACACTTGTCACTTATAGCTGACACAGACAGAAGTGCAAAATTTTTTTTTATAAACAATTTTACACAAAACAAGAAAAAAAATTAATTACTCTCATGTGTGTTAAAAATAAAAATTTAAGAAGAACAAAATAATACCCAAACACAGCAAAACAATCACCCCCTCCCAATATTTCTACTAAATTGTACTTATATGTTTGCATATAAATATATGCAAATTTATAAATCTTGTCAAGACAAAGTCCTAAAGCAAAAAATATTTATCAAATAATATTTATGAGGGGGAGCCAAAATGTCTGTTTAATTTGTCTAAAGAACTTGTGCATACACGTTAATGTAAATAATGTTGCAAGCAGAAATGTACTAAGAAAGGCACCCACTCGTAGCGATTAATTGGGGAAATTTTAATCGAGGCGTCGCGAAAAACGCTTTAAATAATAATAAAAACTTCTAGCTCGAGGTCATTATTTCCTTTACTAATTAAGACTATGAGTATCTTATAGAATAACATGAATTTACGATCGTGTTATATTTGACGATCGTGTTCTTACTCAGAGATTGTACAATGTTCTTGTAATTCTCAATAAGGGTTGAGTCGAGTATGTATTAATATTTTTGTTTGATCGTTAGCGATTTGTCATTAAAATACCCTTTACCCTAAATAGTCTTGACAATGGAATCTGACTAGATCCGAAACCCGTGTCCACTAACAAGTGAAGTCTCCCTGGGGTCACCCACCGATCTTCATGAAATTTGGATGTGTTAGGTTAGGTTAGGGTGGCGGTGTCCGGTGCAAGTTAAACACGTTCAAAGTCATTGCTAATCTTTTCAATATCCTAAGATCCATTTGCGTTATATCCTCCAAAGTACTGAAACTTATTTGACCGGTAATGGATCGGCGACTCCTTGCCACAGCTGAGCAGTGACAAAGTATGTGTTCCATCGTTTCATCTACTCCTGGTGAAGCGCATCTTTTACAACTAGCGTCTGAAGTAAGTCCAATATTCTTGGAATGGATGCCGATAAGACAATGACCAGTTATTATCCCAGTCAGAGCTCGGCATTCCCTTCTCGTAAGTGATAGTAGATATTTAGTTTTCCCTTGATCATAAGTTGGCCACAAAGTTCTGCTGATTTTGCATTTTGTCAGTTCGCTCCACCTCCTGTTTGCCTTTGCAATATTGATGGCATTCCGTTTAAGTTTATAGTGTTGAAGTGGTGGTAAAACTGGCACCATGGTACCTAAACCATCAGCTACAAGTTTTGCGAGTTCATGTGCCTTTTCATTTCCCTGTATTCCGTTGTGTACTGGTACCCATAATAAATGAACCTGGTTGTGTAGACTAGAGATGGGCGCTGGTCACGTAATTTGCGTGATTCACGTGAATCACGCGTAAATCACGCGTGAGTGTTAGTGATTTTCATTTCAATCACGTGATTGTGAGTGAGTGTGAGTTGAAAAATATCTGAGTGAGTGATTAGTGAGTGAGTCATTTTTTTTTTGCGTGAGTTTGCGTGATTAGAATTTTTTGATTTGCCCAATTTTTTTTTTAATTTTTTGTAAAAAATTTTTTTTAGAGTTTTTTCTTTATTTGGTAAGAAAATTTTATTGCGTGAGTAGATTTTGCGTGACTCACGCGTGAGCGTGATTGAATCTTGCTTGAGTCACGCGTGAGTTACTTTTTTATTACTCACGTGAATAGTGAGTAAGCGTGAGTAAAAAAAAAAATTGAGTAAGTGATTAGTGAGTGATTCGATTATTTTTTGCGTGAGCGTGAGTGAGTGTGAGTCAAAATCCACTCACGCGCCCATCTCTAGTGTAGACACAGCATCTGCAAGTTCTCGTAACTAATGTGTTGTTAAGAACGAAAATAAATTCGAGCCGTATTTTTTTTTAGCGGCCCAAACTCATTTTTAGGGGTGTCGATTTGTATGGGGGGAAATTGACTTTTTTCAGTTTTTTTGAATTTACGCATATTTAAACAAAATTAATATAGGAGGCATTCCACACCAAATGTCCAGCGAAAAAAAAAACACGTGTACCGTAAACTTCTGAATAGGTTGTATGGATAGCCCTATATGAAACTTAGAAAATTGCGTTTTTGGTTTTTAAATTTTTTAAAAACTGGGCTTAGGAGGCGTGGTCAAATATTGGAAAAATGGTCAAATTTGTGGCGAGTTGCCATGATTAAATATTTATCACATTAAAACGGAATGCACCACAATCTCAAAAATTTAGTTTTATATAGTTTTATATGGGCTATCGATTACATTTTTTTTTTTTGGAAAATTTTCAGAACCCGTTCTGAAATTTTCCATTTTTTTAAAATGTTAATTTATTTAAAAACGTGACACTTTTTTTTCTTTTTTAATTTTTTTTTTTTAAGTTTAAATGTTTGTCCATCCACACAAAAAAAATCAGAAACACGTTCTTTGTTTTTTTCGAGAAATCGCATTTGAACATTAAATTTCATAACAATTTTGTAATTTGCATAAATATTACTCATTCGCAACGTTAAAACAAATAAATAAATTTTTTAATAAATCTACGAATTTTTTAATAATTTTTTTTTCTGTGTGGGATGCTTGAAAAATATTTTGATGCGTTACACGCAGAATGACAAAGTGAGTATGCCCCCCATACTATGGTTTCGCCCACTATATTGGACATGGGGGCTTTTAATGATTGACAAATTAATCTCTGTTAAGATTCAAAATTTTCATGTTAAACAAGGTAAATTTATTATACCCTACACCACACTGTGGTACAGGGTATAATGAGTTTGTGCTGATGTTTGTAACTACCCAAAATATTGGTCCTAGACCCACCTTTAAGCATACCGATCGACTCAGAATCACTTTTTGAGTCGATTTAGCGATGTCCGTCCGTCCGTCCGTCTGTCCGTCCGTCCGTCCGTCCGTCCCACAGTGGGAAAAAACAGCAATCTGGCAGGAAAAAAATCATATCTTCTAAACTATTGGTCTGATCCGATAACAATACTTGGAGATTTTATAGCTAAGGATATGAGCTTTTTGTATAATGAATAATAAGAAACTGTTTTTCAATACAGGGTGCCCCAAAAGGTGTTATATACGACTACCTCAGGAGTATTTTTTTTTTGTACCTATTAGCTGTGGAAAATTATGTTTAAAATAAGAATTTTATACTTTTTGAAAAGTAAATGGGGTTATCAAATATTGTAAGTGAAATCTGATAACATTTGGACATATACCCTACATCCAGCATATAACTAAAATAGGAGTCTTAGCACCTGATTGCATAAGCATATACGAATTTTAAGTTGACCTTTTGTCAATGTATAGTGCCATTGCCATTGCTTCAGAGGGGTAAAATACGGCTTTTTTCATCTTTGTAGCCCTTTTTGGTGTTTTTTTAATTTCATCTAATAATTGGGCTGCACCTCTCTTTCCAGATTTGTACAGACTTACTTTCGTAGCGACCAATAATTATTCCTTGATGTTATTTTGTACAAGATCCGAAACACGACTCCTCTTGGATTTTTTTGTCGTTTCTTCAAAGGAGGCCCTCGAGGTTGTGACGGTACTGGTTCTTCGTCTTCTACTAGAAAATCTATATTTTCATTCAACCATATATTGTAATGATTTTCAAAACTATATAAATTGCGAGAAACACTGGGCCATCTACATTTGAATTTACTACATAAATCTCTCACACTAACAGTTAGTTTTTTATAGCTATCATTCTCGTTGCAGATGTTATTTCCAAGTTTGGACAAGATATAATTGACTGTTGAGTTCCGATCAGAAGCACTGTCGCATTTACGCCAAACTTCAAATATCTCTCTCCGTTGAAATGACATGTCAAACAAATTTAAAAAAACCAAAGAGTTTAATAACCAATTCAAATGATAGTATTAAATTTATAATTATTTATAACAATATTTTTATTAAGAATTTTTTCACCAACTGAATGCGACTTAAATCGGTTATTTAAAAATCATAAAATCAAAAATACTTTTAATTCAGCACGAACTTTTTTCAAGATTTCGACGCTCTACTATGTTAAAAACAAATTACTAACAATTCTTCGCGATTCTCAACATATACGTGAGTCGCGTTCATCGCTGCCTAGGTTTAGAATTATAATTTTTGAAAGACCAAAATTACAAAAATAATTTTAAAAAATCGCTACGCAGGCCTACGCAGCTAATTTTTTGAATAGTAATACTTCATTATATGTAGAAAAATCTATAATTAAAGATTAAGCAGCATCTGGCAGCGTTTTTTTTGTAGCTCCATAAGAATTTAAACAAGTTAAAAAAAAACGTTGTTTATGTAATTCGTTACGGGGGAGCCTTCGCAAAACAGATAACGTATGGAAATTTATACATAATATACCTAATAGCACCCTTTAAAAGAAATCAAACACTTGGTAGGTAACGGCTTACCCCTTCCGATACACGGCGATGACAAGTTTACTATTATAAACAACTAACTGTGAGAGCCCAATAAATTGTCAACATTTGACAGTGTGTAATTCCCTAATGGGTTAACTAAACTTTAAGTTCTTAACGGATAAAAACGCAGTCACTATCCCACTTTAAAATCGCATTATAACTTTGTTAAAATCTGTTAGTTATATTTTGAATTATTTCCCGCTAGATTGGCAATTTTTCCCACTGTGCGTCCGTCTGTCTGTCTGTCCATGTAAACGGTGTAAACACGATACAGGTCGCAATTTTTAATCAATTGACTTGAAATTTGAAACTTAAGTCTCTCTTGGCCCAAGGACGAAGCCTATTGAAATTGGAAAAAATCGGTCCATATTTAGACCTAGCCCCCATACAAAGGTCCTCTTTAGTTTTGGCTCAAATGACTCTAATAACCGTATTATAGAAGGTATCGCTTTGAAATTTGGATGGTAAACATGTTTTGTCTTCACATATCACCATTCCGAATTTCAAAGAAATCGGACCAGTTCTTCTTGTAGCCCCCATACAAACCACCTTCCCGATTTTCACATAAATGTCTCAAATTTCATGAAAATAGAAAATATTTAATTAAAATTTTGTTTGTGTATGTTAAACGCGTACTTAAATAACCTTATCAAACCTGATAATCATCGGACCAGTTTTGGACTCAGGCCCCTTGTGAAAATTTCGCCCGATATTCAGTTAAAGCGGTTTATTGTCAACAAATAGAACCCTATTTCACTCAAGTTTGATTTGTGAGTGTTTTCTTCACTTATTAAAGGTTTTACAACATATAGATCTAATCGATCCATGGGACCCATTTTCCGGTAAACCTTGGTGTAGGGTATTATATGGTCGGTCTTGACCGACTATAATTTTCTTACTTGTTTTTTTCCTATTTTTAGTTTGTTCATATTGCATGATCAGACGACACCATTTCTAACTGTATTAGTAAAAATTAATATTTTTTCCTGGTACGTGTTACTAAAACTCAGGAATCGCTGGACCGATTGTCACCAAACTTGGGCAATATATTAGTTTAGTATGGAGCCAGATTTCTATTAAGTTAATCCCGATTGGTGGTGCTGTTGTCGTAATATTTCGTTTCCTGATAAAATTTGGAGATTATAGGTGGCGCTGTCGTCGTCATAATCCCTTTTTTATTTATGGTACGATTTTTCTCAAATTCACAATATTTATTTATTTAATAAAAACAAGTTTCCTAATAAAATTTGGACCTAGTAGATGGCGCTGGGGTGAAATTATTAACAAAATTCTGCATTTCATTGATAAAAACGTAAAAACGCCACTTCATAATGTATGTATTAGAGCTTCCCTTCAAATCTAAACTTTCGAATTTCATGTCGTAATACCTGCACAGAAAAAAATATGAAGGAAACAAATTTGAGTAATCACTTGTTTAAATTTAAAAACAAAAATTGAGTAATTTTTTAATTGACGCAATTAAAAATTTACTCAAAAATTTTAAAAACAATTTAAGTAAATAATTTAATAAAAATTTAATAGCTTTTTTATTTTTTTTAAACTCTCATAGTTTTTTGAATTCTCGTTTAGTTTATAGTTTTTTGTGTATCTATATGAAAGTTTGTAGTCGTCTTTATAAAATTGTCCTATGTTTTTGAGACATAAATATATTTGGTAAAGTTTGAAAAAACAAGTTTTTTGTTTTTTTTTGTAAAAAAATTTAAAACTTTTTTAAACTTAAAAAAAAATAAATATATAAATTTTGAGTAAATTTTTAATTGTGTCAATTAAAAATTTACTCAAATTTTTTTTTAAACATTTAATAAATTTTTATTAAAAATTTACTTACTTACGCTTAAATAAAATCGTTTACTGGTGCAAAATTGAGTAATTTTTTACTCAATAGTATTAAAAATTTACTCAAATATTTTTTTTATTTTTTTCTGTGTGCTGAAGGATGGCCACGGATCAGCTGATTGTAGAAAAATTAAAAAAAAAAAAATTGCAAGGACATTTTCAGTCGGCAATCAGCTGTCAATATATGAAAAAAAAGCATTTTTCGAACCAAATTCATGCCCGAAAATTTATTACCAAATTTGGCTCAAAAATTAGAAAAATGTGCGTACTTATGGGAAAAAATATTTAAAACAAGTAAGAGTATTAAATTCGGCTGTGCCGAATCTTCTATACCCTCCAACTCGTTTAAAATTAAAAAAAAAAATCGCAGGAGCGTCTTTTTTTTGGTGGGGGGGGGGTCGGTGGAGTTGGTGGGGGACACCTGCGCCCCCACTTTATATGTTTACAAATAATTTGTTTATAATATTTACGCTTAAATAATAAATTTTTATGGTTATTTTTAATTAATATCTATAACCACGCCCCCAAATGGGGCGGCCTGAAAAAAATCGAATTTCCTAAGCCCCTTGGTCCAAGCGCAGGTCTATGAACATAATATGGCATACAAATGTTACATTTGTTGAACAAAACTTTAAAAAAACTAATAAAAATATCGTATTTTTCGGGGGTCGTTTTAGTTCTTCAAGGGGAAACTTTTTTCCCCCTGGTCCGATTTTGCCCATCTTCGAACTTAACCTTACCAGTAACATAAGATATATTCTTGCCCAATTTCAGGGGTCTAGCTCTTTTGTTTTGGACTGCATCGTTATTTCTACAGACGGACGGACGGACATCGCTAGAATGTCTTAGATTCTATCATGGATCAATATTATATACACTTTGTGGGGTCCCCGACCGATATTTCGATATGTTACACACGGAATGACAAAGTGAGTATACCCCCATACTGTGGTTGGAGGGTATAAAAATTCCATAAAAGCGATTTTGGTCCAACAGATGCTAATTTTAAACATACAAATTATTTTTATCCAAACTGTTCCCAAAAGTCGGAAAAAGTTAATTATATAATCAAAAAAATATGCTGATGAGCGATTTTGGTCCACAGATGCTGATCCGCATTTTTGGACACAAAATTGCGTTTTTTATTCTTTTTTTTAAATATTTTTCACACAGCATTTTCCAACTTTTAAACCAATTAAAAAATTTTAAAAATAATTTATATGTTTAAAAATCAATATCTGTAGACCAAAATCGCTATTTGGGGATTTTTTTTAAATTTTTTTCCGTAAAGTATACATTAATTTTAGTCGACCGCTGTTTGACCGCTGGTTGCCGACTGAAGATGCCCTTCCAAATTTGTAGTGTTAGGTTAGCAGTCTTTTTATACCCTCCAACCACAGTATGGGGTATACTCACTTTGTCATTCCGTGTGTAACGCATCGAAATATCGGTCTAGGACCCCATAAAGTATATATTTTATTGATCAGTGATCGATTCTAACAATAAGACATTCTAGCGATGTCCGTCCGTCCGTCTGGCCACCTAGACGGACACGTCTGTCCGTCTGTAGAGGACACGATACAGTCGAAAATAAAAGAGCTATACTTCCGAAGTTTGACACGAATATGTCTTATATTCCTAGGCAGGTTAAGTTCGGAAATGGGCAAAATCGGCCCAGGGGGAAAAAATTTCCCCCTTGGAGAACTAGACCAACCCAAGAAAAACCGCATTTTTTGCAGAGTTTTTTGTACTTTTGGTAAGCAAATGCAACATTCTGATCTCAGAAGAAGTTCAAAATCGCAAGGGGAAGGTGCCTCCCAACATCTCCCACCGACCCCCCCCCCAAAAAAAAAAGACGCCCCTGGATTTTTTTTTTTACATTTTGGAGGGTATAAAAGATTCGGCACAGTCAAATGTAACACTCTCACTTGTTTAAACAAAACCTCACCTCAGATAATTTTCATCACAGAGTTGTATTTTCGCTTTGTTGTCAATTCTATTCAATTTCAAATTTTTAAAATTTTAAAATTTTTATTACAGAGTTGTATTTTCTCTTTTTTGTCAGTTCTCTTCAATTTCCTTATGATTTTTCCGTTACAACAATAATAATTTCATTTAAATTTTTCTTGATGTAGAAATGCATATTTAATATGCAATATATCTTTAACGTTTCCTTGTATTTTTTACATCATTTATTTTTGACGATTAAAATATTTATATTATTCAACAATAAAATTTAGTTTAATAAACATTTATTTCAACAACATTTTTTATGTCTTAATTTTAATTGGCATGTAACGCATACACATGTATTTAGTTACAACAAAATATATAAAAAGTTATAAATACGTTCAGAACTATTTGGAAAAACGCATTTTATTTTCAAGCCCATTTAAAACATTTAAAACAGTTCCTATGATTAAAAGTTTTTTTGTTAGAAACACGTTTTTCAGAATTTTCCAGATTTTCTTACACATACTTGCATAATAAAAATCATAATAGAGGTATTCAGAGTTTTACTGCACGCCCTGGAAGAAAACAAAATGTATTGAAGGCTCATTTTTAATTAAGTCGTTGTTGTATTAACAAAAAATTTTATTGTTTTGACAAATTGTGTTGTTGAATAAAATAGCAATTTTTTTTTTTTGTAAATACAATTAAATTTTTTGTTAATACAACAACGATTTAATTGAAAATTATCCTACCATACAAATTTTTTTGTCTATGCTGGTAATGTAGCAAAAGAGTACGGGCAAATTAATCTGGTTTGGCAAATTTGGCATTTGTCACACTTAAATGCCAGTAATAGTGAAAGCCTTTTATGTTTTTTGAAAGTTAAAAGTGCTTGCCTAAGCTGGCAAGTAATACTATGAATACCTCTAATGTTTTTACTCCAAATTTTTTTTCCAAAGAAATTTAAAAAAAAACAAAACATGTAATGGGATGGATGGATGTGAGGGAGTCAAAAAACATTTTATATTTTAATATTCTATGTATTATTAGTACATTTATTACATTCTTATGTTATTTGCGTGTTTAAAAGTTATTTTTTCAGTTAAACACATTAAATTAAAGTAAATTTGTTGATTTTGTAGACTTTTGTTTGGAATTAGCGTTGTGAAATTCTAACAATTTTTTTAGTTGTATGAAACATTTTTTAGACAAGTGAAGCGGTTTAAACAGCAGCGCTATAATGTTGAAAAAAAATAGATTTTTTTAGGTTTTAATCAATAACACTGCGGAACACTAAAAAAATAAACAAGAGTTACGACCATCATTTATATATATTTCGGACATGCTGATTCGAATGGCGTACTCCGTTTTTCGATGTATGGTAGAGTTTTCTTGCAAAATGTCGTTAAAGATTTGCTGATTTCGAGCCAGTTTTTTAACAAAAAAATTTGCAAAGTAAATGGTTTATAAATTTTATGACATGGAAAACAAAGATATGACTTGTAGCAACATTTCTTATTCAAATTTGGTTTAAAGCTTTTCAATTTAAACCCTTAAATTCGCGAATTTCTTAATTTTTTAAGGTTTTCGCGAAATTAACAGCCAAATTGGTCTTTGATAAAAAACTAGCTTTTAATGAATCAAAAATGCATCCCTAACAATACGAAAAGTGGACAAAAAACAGCTATGTTATATGGACCATCATGATGAAAATCGCGAAAAACCGTTTTTTTGTATATGCCAGCATCACTTTACGAGATGATTTAAGGTTCCATCTTTTAGTATATAATGTGGGAACCTTAAACAACTAACTGACCAAAAATTCGGCCAAAAAAGTTTTCATTTGCAAAAGTTATCTTAACAAAAACTATTATTTCAGTGTTTGCGATACAATAATTATAGTTTTTGTTAAGATAAATTTGGAAATAAAAACTTTTTTGGACAAATTTTGGGTCACTTCATTGTTTAAGGTTTCCACATTATATACTAAAAGATGAAGCCTCAAATCATCTCCTAAAGTGATGCTGCCATATACAAAAAAACGGTTTTTCGCGATTTTCATCATGATGGTCCATATAACATAGATGTCTTTTGTCCACTATTCGTAGTGTCATGGACGCCTTTATGATCCACAAAGTTTTTTATCAGAGACCGCTAAATTAGCGGTTAATATCGCGAAAACTTAAAAAAATTAAGAAATCCGCGAATTTAAGGGCTTAAGATGAAAAGCTTTAAATCAAATTTATATTAGAAATATTGCTACAAGTTATATCTTTGTTTTCCATGCCATAAAATTTAAAAATCATTAGCTTTGGATTTTTTTTTTGTTAAAAAATCAGCTAATCTTTAATGACATTTTACAAGAAAACTGTAACATACATCGAAAAACGGAGTACGCCATTCGATTCAGAATGTCCGAAATATATTGAAATGATGGCCGTACCTCTTGTTTTCTAAAATGGTGGTTAGTTTTGTCACGCAGTGTAATATATATACTTTATATGGTGTCTGTCTGTCCGTCCGTCTGTCCTTGGAAGCGTCACAATCACAACTATCAATATATTTGGCTTAAATTTTGAAACTTAAGCTTCATTTGGACCACGGAAGTTAAACTCGACTTGGTCAAATCTATGAATACCCCCCACAATGCCCTTTTTTTGCTACCTCCTATTTTACGAGAATTCCTAGTAATTTTACAAGTTTTTACCAATAATTTTACCAATAAAATTGTAAATTTATAGTTTTTTTTGGCGCAATAAAAATAACAAGGAATTCTCGTGAATTTACTATTTTTTTTTTGTAAAATTATCTTAGAAATTCGTAAAATTACAAAAAAAAAATTGTAAAATTACAAAAAAAAAAAATGTAAATTTCGATCGAAATTTGTTTGTTAAAAAACAAGGAAACTATCAAATATTGCTAAAATGGGATTACGAGACTTTTCCTAGTAATTTGACAGTTTTTTTGTGCGTAGTAAATTGTCAACGCGAAAAAATAAAAATAATTTTGATTAGAAATATTTTATTTTGTGTAAAAAACCTGTTTTTTGTTAAAATCTATTTTTTTTGTGAGTGTAAAATTTTTTTGAGTTTAAAATTTTTTTGATTGGAATATTTTTTTCGAGTATAATTTTGTTTTTTAATGTAAAAATATTTTTGAGTGACAAAAATAAGTTGTCAAAAATTTTTCTGACCGATATTTTTAAATTTGTTTAACGGTTTTTCAACACATTAATTTAGGGTGAAACTAATCTGAAATTCACGGTTTTGCTAATTACTTTTGACCACTATACTCAAAAAAAAACCTTGTAAAATTACAAAAAAGGTTTGTAACAATTTTTTTTTTTTGCTACCTCCTATTTGACAAGAATTCCTTGTTATCTTATCCAATAATTTTGTAATTTGACAAGCTTTTTACAAAAAAATGTAACAAGGAGGTTTCGTGATTTTACTAGATTTTTTGATACCTCCTATTTGACGAGAATTCCTAGTAAAAGTTACGAACTTTTTTTGTAATTTTACAAGATTTTTACCAATAAAATTGTAAATTTGCAATTTTTTGGCGAAATAATACCAATAGAAAAATTATATCTAGAAAAAGTCTCGTAAACCCATTTTACCAATATTTTACAGTTTTCCTTGTTTTTTAACAAATAATCTTTTACCGAAATTTACATTTTTTTCTGTAATTTTACAGTTTTTCTTGTAATTTTACAAATTTCTAAGATTTTTTACAACAAAATTCTGTAAATTTATTAGATTTTTTTCTAAGTTTTATTTCGCAAAAAAAGTTGTAAATTAACAATTTTATTGGTAAAAATCTTGTAAAATTACAAAAAAGCTTTGAATTTTTACTAGGAATTCTCGTAAAATAGGAGGAAGCAAAAAGCTAGTAAAACCACGAAACCTAGTTGTAAGTTTTATTGCGTCAAACAAATTGTAAATTTACAATTTTTTTGGTAAAAAGCTTGTAAAATTACGAAATTATTGGTAAAAAGCTTGTAAAATAATAAGGAATTCTTGTCAAATAGGAGGTAGCTAAAAAAAGGTAAAAACTTTTCTTGTAATTTTACAAGGTTTTTTCTTTGAGTGTTTACTTTATTGGGTCCTACACTAAAAAAAAACCTTTTAAGATTACAAGAGAAATTTGTAACTTTTTTTTTGCTACCTCCTATTTGACAAGAAGCTTTTAGCCAATAATTTTGTAATTTTACAAGCTTTTTACCAAAGAAATTGTAAATTTTAAAATTTTTTTTACGCAATATAACTTACATAGAGATTTTGTGATTTTACTAGATTTTTAGCTAACTCTTATTTTACGAGAATTCCTAGTAAAAGTTACAAACTTTTTTGTAATTTTACAAAATTTTTAGCAATAAAATTGTAAATTTACAACTTTTTTGGCGAAATAAAACTTACAAGAAATTCTGGCAAATTTTCTAGATTTTTTTGTAAAAAATCTTGGAAATTTGTAAAATTACAAGAAAAACTGTAAAATTACAAAAAAAAAAAAAATGTAAATTTCGATCGAAAATTATTAGTTAAAAAGCAAGGAAAACTGTCAACTATTGGTAAAATGGGATTACGAGACTTTTTCTAGTAATTTGACAAAGTTTTTTTTTTGAGAGTAGAACAACTTTTTAAAAAATAAAAAACTTTTAATTTTGACAAAAATCTTCAATCATTTAGCAACTATTCGGTCACCCCTTAATACTTCAACATAAAATCAAATTTGAATTTTATCTTATGTTTTAAGTCTTATGTTAACTACTATTTAGTAGCAGTATTTTTTTTAAATACTCAGAACATATTATTTGCTCTAGACTGTAGCATCGTAAAATTCCATTTTTTTTCTCGTAATATTCATAGCTTTTTTATGATCGCCCTAAAAACGCAAGGGTATTTTAACTGCAACTTCTCGTATAAAGAACATTCAAATTGTGCAACAACTACTTCCCCAATACTCTGGCAAGTATATTGTGTTGTTAGTTTGAAATGATAATTTAAGTTTGACAAAGTTAAGACCAGCAAAACATTTTGAGAATAAGTAAGAAATTGTGTTCGTAAGAACTTTTGTTAGATACTAAAGAATACATTTGTAACCCATCAAAATCTGAGTTCCTCCTTTGAATCGAAATTTCAAAAATTTAGCGGTAGTTGAGATATTTTCCAAGAGGTTAACTATATGTTGGCAGAGAAGAGATATGATTGAGACAACCATAATTTAAGAAGTATGATTGAAAATTTCATTATACTTTGTTTGCAGCAACCATTGCAATCAGGTAAGGATACCAAATATTCGTAAAATTTTAACATAGAACCATATAATGATTGCTATAAAAATTTTATGATTGCATTAAACATATGATAAAATTTTCGATCATAATATGACGCTTTTAAATTATGATTTCTTTGTGTGTACATTCCAAATTTAAAGTCTCGAGCTTCAGAACTGTGCGATGATTTATAAGCCCGTCAACTCTTTCATAAAAGTACATATCAAATATTTTGGTGGGTTGTTAAAGTATGTATGCGAATTTTGAAGCATAATCTTCATTTACAGTTTTTAGTGGTTCATACTTATGTAAAGTTATTTACAGTGACGACAGACACACTGACTTACGTAGTACGTATACGTAACTACTTTTGTATAACTTATCAACTCCTAGATTATAATCATCCTCATTGTTATCAACATTCTAAAGTTCTAAAAGTTTTGAAGAAATGTTGGTGTTGGTCATAAACATTTGGTTGATTGTGCCGTTAGCTATAATTTCCATACACGCATGCATGCAGAGATGTATTTGTATTGGGTTACTTTTATGTGTATGGGTTTGAGAAATGGCTGGCTTAAATGTAGTAAAATCTTAATTATACCTTACAGTACACAATGGAAGAAATTGCAAATTTTTTGGAAATAGTTACGCCATTTAGTAAGTACTGGACCTGTGGCCATGAAATTTAAATTGGTCATAGCTAACGTTTTTTCAGGTTTACAATTAGATTTGGAATTTGAAGCACAATGGTCGCAAGGGGAGTAGGTAGCAGAGCCCCCTCAAGTAGGGCACCTTTATACGAACACTTTAAACGCTTGGCATTTTTATACCCTCCACTCTAGTGATACAATATTGTACTAGGACCTTATGATCCTCGATCGATTTTAAGACGATCTAGCAATGTCCGTCCGTCTATCTGTTGAAACCACGATAACTTTTGGAAGACTTTACGAAGGCTCCTGAAGTTTAACATGTATGTTGGTAATTTTCCTGGTCAGGTTGGTATTGCAATTCAGCGAAATCGGTTCAGTGGTTCAAAAGTTATAAGCAAAAGAGTGAATTTCGGCAAGGTTTTTTTTCGCAAATTTACGATATAAAAAACACGCTAACTTTCGAAAGACAATTCTGATGATACTGAAGCTTGCGACATATATTTATCGTTCCCCTGATCTGGTTGGTATTAAATTTCAGCAAAATCGGTCCAGTGGCTCAAAAGTTATTAGCAAAACCGTGAATTTCACATTGGTTTCGCCTTAAAATCACGTGCTGAAAAAACCGAGCTTTAAAAACACTGGTAAGCCACAAAATAACTTTACAAAGTATTTTTGTCCCTCAAAAATATTTTTACACTTAAAAAAATACACTCGAAAAACATTTTACACTCAAAAAAAATTAGTAATTTTTCTTTTACAAAAATGACTAAAAAATTTTTTTACTCAAAATAAAATATTTCTAATCAAAATTGTTAATTTTTTCACGTTAGAAAATTTACTATCCTTTAAAAAGGGCATTGTGAAGGGTATTCGTGGATTCGGCCAAGTCGGTTTTAACTTTTCTATTTGTTTTGTTTGTTATTAGATTTCTAACAAATTTACATGTACACTCAAAAAAAAAAGCTTGTTAAGTTACCAAAAAATCTCGTGATGTTACGAGGCAATTCCCGTAAAATAGGAGGTAGGTAAAATTCTCGTAAAATTACGAGGATTTCCTCGTAATTTTGAATGCGCCAAAAATTGGTAAAATAAAATGCGCCAAAAATTGGTAAAAATATTGTTTTAAAACCGGAAAAATAGAAAAAAATAAAAATAATAAATCAACTAGAGTCCTTGTAATAAAAACTTTGTTGTAAAATTACTGTTTTTTTTTTGTAAAATATCCTTTCAAAATGGTAAAATACAATTACGAAAATAAATTTGTAAAATTACCAATAAAACTGTAGTTTTCGCTTGAGCAAAGTATACGATTTTTTGTTAAATAACAAGGAAAGTTGTTAAATATTGGTAGAACGGGATTATAAGGCATTTTACAAGGCGGTTTACCAGTTTTTTTTTTTTAGTGTAGACAATGTGCTACTATACACACAAAAAAATATTTGGCAAATTACTAGGAAAAGTCTCGTAATCCCATTTTACCAATATTTGACAGTTTTCCTTGTATTTTAAAAAGTGGAAATTTACTTTTTTTGTAATTTTACAATTTTTTTGTAATTTTACAAATTTTCAAGATAATTTTACAAAAAAATCTAGTAAATTCACGAGAATTCCTTGTAACTTTAATTGTGCAAAGAAACTGTAAATTTACAATTTTATTGGTAAAAAGCTTGTAAAATTACAAAATTATTGGTAAAAGCCTGTGAAATTACTAGGAATTCTCGTAAAATAGGAGGTAGTAAAAAATCTATTAAAATTACAAAACCTCTTTGTAAATTTTATTGTGTCAAAAAAATTTGGATATTTACAATTTTATTGCTAAATTCCTTGTAAAATTACAAAATTATTGGAAAAAATCTTGTAAAATTACTAGGAATTTTTTGTCAAATTGGTGGTAGCAAACAAAAAAAAGTTACAAGTTTTTCTTGTAATTTTACAAGGGTTTTTTTTTGAGTGTAGGCCTAAAAAACGTGCTTAGTGGATGTGGTCAGAAAAAGGCTCAGATCTGAGACAGTTTTTCTATAAGAAAAAGTCTCAGATTCTAAGATAGTTTTTCTATAAGAAAAAGTCTCAGATTCTGAGACAGTTTTTCTTTAAGAAAAAGTCTCAGATTCTGAGACGGTTTTTCTATAAGAAAAAGTCTCAGATTCTGAGACAGTTTTTCTATAGAAAAAGTCTCAGATTCTGAGACAGTTTTTCTTCTGAAAAAGTCTCAACTTCTGAGACAGTTTTTCTATAGAAAAAGTCTCAGATTCTGAGACAGTTTTTCTTTAAGAAAAAGTCTCAGATTCTGAGACAGTTTTTCTTTAAGAAAAAGTCTCAGATTCTGAGACAGTTTTTCTATAAGAAAAAGTCTCAGATTCTGAGACAGTTTTTCTATAAGAAAAAGTCTCAGATTCTGAGACAGTTTTTGTATAAGAAAAAGTCTCAGATTCTGAGACAGTTTTTCTATAAGAAAAAGTCTCAGATTCTGAGACAGTTTTTCTATAAGAAAAAGTCTCAGATTCTGAGACAGTTTTTCTATAGAAAAAGTCTCAGATTCTGAGACAGTTTTTCTATAGAAAAAGTCTCAGATTCTGAGACAGTTTTTCTATAGAAAAAGTCTCAGATTCTGAGACAGTTTTACTATAGAAAAAGTCTCAGATTCTGAGACAGTTTTTCTATAAGAAAAAGTCTCAGATTCTGAGATAGCTTTTCTATAGAAAAAGTCTCAGATTCTGAGACAGTTTTTCTATAGAAAAAGTATCAGATTCTGAGACAGTTTTTCTAAAACTGTAGTTTTCGCTTGAGCAAAGTATACGATTTTTTGTTAAATAACAAGGAAAGTTGTTAAATATTGGTAGAACGGGATTATAAGGCATTTTACAAGGCGGTTTACCAGTTTTTTTTTTTTAGTGTAGACAATGTGCTACTATACACACAAAAAAATATTTGGCAAATTACTAGGAAAAGTCTCGTAATCCCATTTTACCAATATTTGACAGTTTTCCTTGTATTTTAAAAAGTGGAAATTTACTTTTTTTGTAATTTTACAATTTTTTTGTAATTTTACAAATTTTCAAGATAATTTTACAAAAAAATCTAGTAAATTCACGAGAATTCCTTGTAACTTTAATTGTGCAAAGAAACTGTAAATTTACAATTTTATTGGTAAAAAGCTTGTAAAATTACAAAATTATTGGTAAAAGCCTGTGAAATTACTAGGAATTCTCGTAAAATAGGAGGTAGTAAAAAATCTATTAAAATTACAAAACCTCTTTGTAAATTTTATTGTGTCAAAAAAATTTGGATATTTACAATTTTATTGCTAAATTCCTTGTAAAATTACAAAATTATTGGAAAAAATCTTGTAAAATTACTAGGAATTTTTTGTCAAATTGGTGGTAGCAAACAAAAAAAAGTTACAAGTTTTTCTTGTAATTTTACAAGGGTTTTTTTTTGAGTGTAGGCCTAAAAAACGTGCTTAGTGGATGTGGTCAGAAAAAGGCTCAGATCTGAGACAGTTTTTCTATAAGAAAAAGTCTCAGATTCTAAGATAGTTTTTCTATAAGAAAAAGTCTCAGATTCTGAGACAGTTTTTCTTTAAGAAAAAGTCTCAGATTCTGAGACGGTTTTTCTATAAGAAAAAGTCTCAGATTCTGAGACAGTTTTTCTATAGAAAAAGTCTCAGATTCTGAGACAGTTTTTCTTCTGAAAAAGTCTCAACTTCTGAGACAGTTTTTCTATAGAAAAAGTCTCAGATTCTGAGACAGTTTTTCTTTAAGAAAAAGTCTCAGATTCTGAGACAGTTTTTCTTTAAGAAAAAGTCTCAGATTCTGAGACAGTTTTTCTATAAGAAAAAGTCTCAGATTCTGAGACAGTTTTTCTATAAGAAAAAGTCTCAGATTCTGAGACAGTTTTTGTATAAGAAAAAGTCTCAGATTCTGAGACAGTTTTTCTATAAGAAAAAGTCTCAGATTCTGAGACAGTTTTTCTATAAGAAAAAGTCTCAGATTCTGAGACAGTTTTTCTATAGAAAAAGTCTCAGATTCTGAGACAGTTTTTCTATAGAAAAAGTCTCAGATTCTGAGACAGTTTTTCTATAGAAAAAGTCTCAGATTCTGAGACAGTTTTACTATAGAAAAAGTCTCAGATTCTGAGACAGTTTTTCTATAAGAAAAAGTCTCAGATTCTGAGATAGCTTTTCTATAGAAAAAGTCTCAGATTCTGAGACAGTTTTTCTATAGAAAAAGTATCAGATTCTGAGACAGTTTTTCTATAGAAAAAGTCTCAGATTCTGAGACAGTTTTTCTATAGAAAAAGTCTCAGATTCTGAGACAGTTTTTCTATAGAAAAAGTTTCAGATTCTGGCATCACTGGTAGCCATTGAGGCTAATTTTTTCTTGTTTCACAGTGTTATTAAAAACTTAAATTATTCTTAAATCGTTTGTTATTGTAAGTAAATATACAAAATCTCAGATTCTGAGACAGTTTTTCTATAGAAAAATCTCAGATTCTGAGACAGTTTTTCTATAGAAAAAGTCTATAGAAAAACTGTCTCAGAATCTGAGACTTTTTCTATAGAAAAACTGTCTCAGAATCTGAGACTTTTTTTATAGTTTTTCTATAGAAAAAGTCTCAGATTCTGAGACAGTTTTTCTATAGAAAAAGTCTCAGATTCTGAGACAGTTTTTCTATAGAAAAAGTCTCAGATTCTGAGACAGTTTTTCTATAGAAAAAGTCTCAGATTCTGAGACAGTTTTTCTATAGAAAAAGTCTCAGATTCTGAGACAGTTTTTCTATAGAAAAAGTCTCAGATTCTGAGACAGTTTTTCTATAGAAAAAGTCTCAGATTCTGAGACAGTTTTTCTATAGAAAAAGTCTCAGATTCTGAGACAGTTTTTCTATAGAAAAAGTCTCAGATTATGAGACAGTTTTTCGATAGAAAAAGTCTCAGATTCTGAGACAGTTTTTCTATAGAAAAGTCTCAGATTCTGAGACAGTTTTTCTATAAAAAAGTCTCAGATTCTGAGACAGTTTTTCTATAGAAAAATTCTCAGATTCTGAGACAGTTTTTCTATAGAAAAAGTCTCAGATTCTGAGACAGTTTTTTTTATAGAAAAAGTCTCAGATTCTTAGGTTTTTCTGTAGAAAAAGTCTCCGATTCTGATACAGTTTTTCTATAGAAAAAGTCTCAGATTGCGGCATGTGGTAGCCATTGAGGCTAATTTTTCTTGTTGCACAGTGTTATTAAAAACTTAAATTATTCTTAAATCGTTTGTTATTGTAAGTAAATATACAAAATTTTCACACTATCATGTATCAATATTAAATCTATAAATCTTTTTATGTAAACACAGTGATAAATTAATAAAAAAAAAGTTCGCTTTGAAGTGCGATGCATGGAAGGAATGGGCAAAAGGAATCTATTTCCATATTTTTTTGTGTGTGTGCTTTCACAGGAGTATTATACCCACAGAAAGTGTTAAATAGCTAATGCAAATATTTGCAAATTGTCCAGAAACAAGCTAAAACAAACAACAATCAAACAAGAACATGAGAGCATTCAATAGAAGAGGCAACTCACTCACTCATTCGCATGCATGCAAAAACCATAAAAAAAAATCTGAAATATGCAAATATTTAAACATAGACAGAATATATGCATATTAATGCATGTTTGATTGCGCTAATATTGGGGTGGCAAATATGCATGTGCATTTTTTTACGGATATCCATTTTGGAGAACTGTGCTAGTGTTTTGAAAAAACATCGTTTGTAAAATGTGCGTTTTTATACTCTCAAACAACTGTATGGGGGTATACTAGTGACTTACTTTGCCATTACGTGTGTTAGGCATCGAAATATCGGTGGAGTATCCATCGACCGATATTTCGATTTCCATGATCGATTCTAAGACTCTCTATGAATTTCCGCCCGTCCGTCTGTCTGTATATAACTAAGTCCAAAATAAAAAGCCTAGACTCCTGAAGTTTTATTTAAGGTCCTAGGCAGCTTATGTTTGTAAATGGTCAAAATCGGACTAGGGGGAAAAAAATTTATCCTTTAAGAACTAAACCAACCTCTGAAAAATGTAATTTGTAAATATTTATCTCGTTGGGGAGAGGTGTAGTTGAAAACACTCAAAACACATCCCAAATAAATACCTCCCTAAAGCACATATTTGCGATAAAGAAAAAATGCACAAAAAAATCCAAAGCTATTAACACCGAACCCACAAAGCCCAGAAAGTGAAATGTCCCAGCAAAAAAAAAATTGATAATAATAGCATTGTGCGCTTATACACACGATTTCACTAACTGGAATCAAATAAATGAAGAAAATAACATTGGGTATTGTGTTCTTTCATTTTACAAAATCCAAGGAAGCTCATATGAAAGCTTCCTTGAAGTATAATTAATTAAAAACTACGATAGTTAAGTACATACCAAAAATCAAAAGAAAAGCATAAAGCTTGAAAAAAAAAATAATTAAGTTTAAGCTCTATAAAAAATCCAAACCCCAGGGGACGATCGTGTTCCAATACGTGCCGTTCTTTAAAATAATAGACCTATGAAATACCGAAATTCATATCAAAATTTTTGCTAGTTTATTAAGAACACCAGCTATTTATGTATATGCAAAATATTTGTATATTTTTTTTCTTATGTGTAGACAAATACTGTATGCATGTTTTACAAAGTTTTGATGGAAAAAAATTTATTAAGCATATCCGTTGGTTTGGTTAATAGCTTTAGACAATATAAATACATAATAGAAAAAGAGGGATTAATAATTTAAAAAAAATATCAAATTGCTAGTTCAAAATTTTCTATACCCTAATTTTTAATACCATAATGTTAAGAATTTTTAATACCCTAATGTTAAGTTGCAGGTTGCAAGTTTAAATCTTGGCGAGAGGGATGGGTTTTCATTAGGGACCTAAACATTTACGCTAGTTCTCTCTCTCTCTTTTTTACAAAAAAATTGCGTACAAATTTCGATTAGAAAAATTTTTGTAGTAAAAAACTTTTTTTTTTGAAAATTTTGATTAATTTTTAATAAAAAATAAAAATTATTTTATTCGACCTTTAAAATAATATATTTTGAGTAGGTTTGTTCTAGCTCGAGGTCATTATTTCTTTAACTAATAAAAACTATGATATTCTCATAGAGAAATTTTCAAGAAAATTTCTCAAAACTCCAATTTAACATATATATGTGGCAAGGATGGGTACCAATTCGATAAAAGTATTGGTATTGGTATTGGTTTTTAAAATTATATTAGTATTGGTATAGGTATTGGTTTTCATTTTTTGTTGAATTGGTATAGGTATCGGTATTGGTTTTGAATTATTTAGGTATTGGGTATTGGTATTGGTTTTAGCCTCGAATCGGTATCGGTTTTTAATAAGTATTGGTATTTATTTTAAATCGGTTTTGGTATTTGTATGCAAAAGGTTTTGTCGTTAATATTAATTAATTTAACGTAAGTCGTCCTTCTGTCCGCCCCACAGTGCGGGCGAGATGGTAGGTTTTTTGGCCAAAATTCTCTACAGGTCGTAAATGTTAACCGATTTTTTTGAAATTCAGAATATAAGATAATAAATAAGTGTCTTGAAAGTTTTTGGAATCGGACCTACAAGGAAACTATTTTAGGGTGGACACTTTTTAATAAAATTTACAGGTGCTATAGATGAAACAAATGAAGAGAAACTTGTCTTTTGTTTATGTATTTGAATTAGAGATGGTCTGTGGTCCCGTAATTTGCGTGACTCAAAAAACCACGTGATTCAGGCGTCAGCGATTTTTATTTAAATCACGTGATTATAGAGTGATTTTCATTTAAATATATTAGGGTAATAAATAAGTGACTTAAAACTTTTTGAAATCGGACCTACAAGGAAACTATTTCAGGGTGGACACTTCATTTTTAACAAAATTTACAGATGTTATAGATGAATCAAATGAAGAGACACTTGCCTTTTGTTTAAGTATTTGAATTGGAGATGGTCTCTGGTCCCGTGATTCACGCGTGAGCGTGAGTGATTTTCATTTAAATCATTTGGTTATAGAGTGATTTTCATTTAAGTCAAGTGACTATCCCAGCAGAAATTTTGCTGAACTAGCAACAGCTTTTGGAAAGGAAACTCGAGTCAAGGAGCGCATCCAAACCTGCTGAATTCATGTATGATTCTCTAAGGCGAAGTCACACTTTAGATCGCTAGTTGGATACACCGAAAAAGCACTCTTAAGATGCTCTGAATTCACATCTCTTTAGAGATGAATTCATGTATATTTGCAGTGAATTCATGTATATTTTAAGAGCTGATTTAAGCAGAATAAAGATGAAGCACATTTGACTATTTCTGAAATACAAATTAGAGATGGGCGCTGGTCACGTGATTTGCGTGATTCACGTGAATCACGCGTGAGTGTGAGTGATTTTCATTTCAATCACGTGATTGTGAGTGAGTGTGAGTTGAAAAAAAATCTGAGTGAGTGATTAGTGAGTGAGTCATTTATTTTTTGCGTGAGTTTGCGTGATTAGATTTTTGATTTGCCAAATTTTTTTTTTAATTTTTTTGTAAAAAAAATTTTTTTTCGATTTTTTTTTCTTTTTGGTAAGAAAATTTTATTGCGTGAGTTGATTTTGCGTGACTCACGCGTGAGCGTGATTGAATCTGGCGTGAGTCACGCGTGAGCGTGAGTAAGTTTTTTATTACTCACGTGAATGTGAGTGAGCGTGAGTAAACAAAAAAATTGTGTGAGTGATTAGTGAGTGATTAGATTATTTTTTGCGTGAGCGTGAGTTAGTGTGAGTCAAAATCCACTCACGCGCCCATCTCTAATACAAATTACAAAATATGAAATACAATTGACTATTTCTGAATACAATTGGAAAATTTTAAATACAATTGACTAATTCTGAAAATCAGTTGATTCCCTGCAAGCATTTGGATCCAATTACACTTAAAAAATTTCCAATTATTTTTCGAAAGTTTCAAATTATATTTCAGAAACTTCCATTTATATTTAAGATACCATTTATAACCAAAAAAATTTTAATTACAATATAATTGAAAATTTTTGAAATATAATTGGACATTTTTAAATAAAATTGGAGATTCTAAAATATGATTGGACATTTTTTGTAATATAATTTGTATTTTCTGAAACTAAAGTGGAAATGGTGTACTCCATTTTTTTCATTTAAAATGTGAGGTGTTATGATTGAAGCACTCTTTGCAGCGCTGATTAATGCGCAATAATGATGCAGTGACATCATGTGTCTTTATCAAAAACTCATGGTTTTTTATTCAAGAAGTGTTAAATATATTCAAAAGGAAAGCACATGAAATTTTATCAAAATATAATTTTATATTTTGAGTTCCCAGCAAAACTTTGGTAATAGGTAGTGATTATATAACACATTACCAGGTAATGTATATACCTTATTTGTAGCATTATTTTAGGATGTCTTACCAAACATTTGTTCCACAACGTATTATTTTCAAGTGAAAAATAATGCATTACTAATAATTTGCTACGTAATGCATGATTATTGGAAAAAATTTATTTCATATTTATTATTTCTAAACATTAAATCATGGATGACTTATATTTGGTTACATTATGTATTATTTGAAAGTTTGAAATAATGTATTATTTATAATTGGATGCATAATGCATTACAATAACATAAAAAATAATTATTTTATAAAAAAAATGCATAAGTTTAAACTAGAGATGGGCTCACGACAGGAAATTTCTAACGCCACACACTCACGAGCATATTTTATCTACTTACACTCACTTACAATCACGTGAGTAAATTTAATACAAAATTACTTTTTCAATACTCGTAACACCTTATATATTACGTTCTGGTATGCTATATTATATACCTTACTCGTATGCATTACTTTGAGTCTCATCGCCTGTTAAAATCATCAATGCTGCAATGTATAAAATAAGAGATCCTATACCTTATTTTATACCTTATTTGGTAATCTTAGTTTTGCTGGGTTTTATATAAAAAATCTTATCAAAAAATTTTAATTTTTTACCCTTACTTTTACTGCATCCTCAAGAGCGCTCTTTGGATGCGCTTCGGTATGCTATAAAAAGATGCTGTGTCGCCAAAATCTTGATTTATTTTTGCTGGGTATATTAAGGTAATAAATAAGTGCCTTGAAACTTTTTGGATTCAGACCTACAAGGAAACTTTTTCAAGGGTGGACACTTCATTTTAAATAAAATTTACAGATGTTATAGATTAAACAAATGAAAAGACACTTGTCTCTTGTTTATGTATTTGAATTGCAGATGGTCGCTGGTCCCGTGATTTGCGTGACTCAAAAAAGTGATTTTCATTTAAATCACGTGATTGTGAGTTGAAAAATTCTGAGTGAGTGTCTAGAGAGTGAGACGAATTTTTGCGTGAGGGATGTTTTTTTTTTGAAAAACCCCTTTAAAAAAAAATATTTTTTAGCAGTATTTGCATTCAGAATTAAGCCAAACTTTAAACTAAATAGTACATGCTTAACCCATTTTGGACAAAGATTAATTTTTTTTTTTTGGAAAAAGGTACCTATTTAGTAAAATTAACACCGGCTGATCTCAAAACTCTTGTAAAAAAAAATAATGTTCCGTTATTCCAGAAAAACCTGTATAAATTCCGGTGGTTAAGGGAAGATCCCAGCAAAACTTAGATTACCAAATAAGGTATAAAATAAGGTATAGGATCTCTTATTTTATACATTGCAGCATTGATGATTTTAACAGGCGATGAGACTCAAAGTAATGCATATACATTATCACAATACCAGTAAGGTATAAAATAAGTCATAAATTTATAACGAAGAATACGAGTAAGGTGTAAAATATATGATATTTTATAGGTTACGAGAAATGAAATAATATAGCATACCAGTAGATAATATATAAGGTGTTACGAGTAGTGAAAAAGTAATTTTATATTAAATTTACTCACGTGATTGTAAGTAAGTGTAAGTAGATAAAATATGCTCGTGAGTGTGTGTCGTTAGAAATTTCCTGTCGTGAGCCCATCTCTAGTTTAAACTTATGCATTTTTTTATGAAATAATTATTTTTTATGTTATTGTAATGCATTATGCATCCAATTATAAATAATACATTATTTCAAACTTTCAAATAATACATAATGTAACCAAATATACGTGATCCATGATTTAATGTTTAGAAATAACAAATATGAAATGCATTTTTCCAATAATCATGCATTACGTAGCAAATTATTAGTAATGCATTATTTTTCACTTGAAAATAATACGTTGTGGAACAAATGTTTGGTAAGACATCATAAAATAATGCTACAAATAAGTTATATACATTACCTGGTAATGTGTTATATAATCACCACCCATTACCAAAGTTTTGCTGGGATATTTTTTAATTGCAGAAAGGTGAGACTTAACATTTGTAACAAAATATATGTACCTGAACTTCATCCTTTTCATACATAAATATTTTTTTGAAAAAGGTGATCGAAATAGGTTATCATGCAGGGGGCCCCTTTTTCGATTTTAGATCTTTTGTCATTGCGATTACACGGGTCAATTTTTTTCTTATTATTCACACTTACGACCTTAAACAAGGTGTTTAACAAAACACCAGTAACAGAATAAAAACGTAATGGATACAGAAAAAAGAATTTTTTAAACACGTAGCCCTTAAACTCTCAAAAATAGCAAGTGTGAACTCCACATTATGCGTTCTTAAATTCTTATATGTATAATATGATTGTGCCTCTAATAAAACAATAAAATTTTTTTTCTGGATTCTGGTGCTGTGACATAAAATTTTGTAACGTCTGCTTGATTAAAATTTTGGAATTTCCAAAAAAAAAAAAAGGACATTAGTATTTTTTTACAACGCAAACAAGAGTGCAGTGACATTCAATGTACATATATCAAATGTTAACAATGTTTGCAAAAGAAAAAATTTCATCACAGAAAAGGTCTAAATTTTTTAAGATCTACTTTTATTAGGGGTCATAAAAACCGTGACAAAAAATATTTCTTTTATGTTTTTATGGCTTTTAAAATTCAAGTAGCTAACTCCTTTTTGTTATGTGACATTGCATGCAAACGATTACTGATCGATGTAACATCTTTTGCAATTCGTTAGACAGGTAAAACCTAATAATGTGATGGAAAGAAAATGTTTGACGTCTCAATTAAAACAAACGAAAATAAGAATACAAAAAACCGAAACAAAACCGATACGAAAGTAGAAAAAAATGAATTGGTATTGGTTTTTTATTGGTATTGGTTTTGAAGAATAAAAGTATTGGTTTTTAATTGGTATTGGTAGTGGGGAATCGGTATTGGTTTTTTATCGGTATTGGTATCGCACAAATAAAGGTATTGGTTTTTAATTGGTATTGGTTTTCAATTTGAATTGGTATTAACGGGTATTGGTATCGAAAAGGTATTGGTACCCATCATTGATATGTGGGGACCACATATATTGGGGTTCTGAAGGGTCCTAACATTGGGACTCCAAAGGATCCAAATAATCCGTAAGTCTAAGAAAATTTTTACTTATTTAAAAAAAAAACATTTTTCCTGTGGATAAAAACAATTAAATTTATGTTAAGCACAATTTCACTTACTTTGAAGAAACATTTTAGTAAATGCATTACCAAATGCATTACTATCCCAAACAAGAAATTTCTTTGGAGCTCTCGCAGGCCCGACTTTTCTTAAATTAAGGTCAACATGCTTTAAAATTGGTATATGTTTTTTCAGTAAGTACAGTATAAATTTTTATAGGGTACCAAAACCAGTTCTATAAGCTGATTAAAAGTGTTCGCATGTAAGTTAATTCATCTTCATTGTTAACGAATAAATATTGATAAATAAAAAAAAAATAGATAAATATTTATTTTTATATGTTGTAAGATAATCTGTGATTAAAAAAACACCAACACCCTCAAACTTTATGATAAAATAAAAAAATATTAAAATTTTAATGGATTTTTGTTGTTACTCTCTAGTTACCCAGCAGAAATAAATTGAGATTTTGGCGAGACAGCATCTATTTATAGCATACCGAAGCGCATTAAAAGAGCGCTCTTAAGGATGCAGTAAAAGTAAGGGGAAAAAAGTTTAAAATTTTGTTAAGATTTTTTATATAAAACTTACAATTTAAAAAAATTTTTTGATAAAATTTCACACCTGCTTTCCTTTTTAATATTTTTAACACTTTTTGAATGAAAAAGTTGGACGAAGACAGATGATTTCACTGCATCATTATTGCGCATTTATCAGCGCTGCAAAGAGTGCTTCAATCATAACATATTTAACACATTTTGAATGATGATAAATAGGCTAACCAAAAAAACAGCAAATGCTTTTTTGTTATTTCAAAGAATAAACCGATTTGGATTAAACACAGTCTGATAACGAAAAAACACAAATATTAAAATACATTTGTTTCATCTTTTTTTGCATATTTTTTCATTTATTGGTATGTTTTTTATCTCATTTTTACAATTTTTTCTCTTTCTTACAACTTTTTTCTTGTAATTTATCTAGATTATTTTTTTATTTTGTTTATCAAAAAAATGTTGGTAAAATTTTTACAAATACATATGTATTTCAAAAAAATGTTTGCAGATTTTAAAATATTTTTCAGTATTTTTAAAAACAATTTTTGACTACACAATTTCCACTTTAATTTCAAATAATACAAATTATATTACGAAAAACTTACAATCATATTTTAGAAACTTAAATTATATTTATAAAATTTCCAATTATATTTCAAAAATTTCCAATTATTTTTCAGAAATTTTCATTTATAACTCAAAAATTTACAATTATATTTCAAAAATTTTCCAATTAAATTTCCTAAATTTCTATTTCAGAAACTTCCACTTATATTTCAGAAATTTCCATTTATATTACAAAAATTTCCAATTGTATTTAAGAAATTTACATTTGTATTTCCAAAATTTTCTAAGCCCGACTAAAAAAGTTTAGATATGCTAACATATTATTTAATATATTTATATATGGCCATACACAGTACCCGAGTAAAAAAGTTTTGATATAATCATATAGTTTTTTATATAATTGTATATAAAAAGATCCATCATTTGATCCCAAAAATGGAGGATCTGAAAATATATGACTATATCTTGTTATATCAAATTTGATATAATTAGATATAATTAGATCCCAAAAATGGAACGGTAAATTTCATCTGATTTGATATTTAAGATCATATTAGATCTAATATGATATAATTATATATTATTAGATCTTATTATATCTAATTTTTTATAATATCAAATTAGATAATATTTACCGTTCCATTTTTGGGATCTAATTATATCTTATTATCTAAATTTTGATCTAATAAGATATAATCATACATTTTTGGATCCTCCATTTTTGGGATCAAATGTTATATGGGACTGTATTATTTTTTTTAGTCGGGTACTTTACATAATTATATGTAAATGTATCTTGTATTAAGTTTTACACCCAAAATTTAATATGGTGCCATATAAAAGGATATCGAATCATGTGTTGCTCCACATACAATATATAAAGCTTCATTAAATTAGATATTGCATATAATATTTTATATGACCCCATGAATGACCTCATACAAGATTAGATAAATAAGTATATGATATACAACTCCACGTCTGACCTCATACAAGATGAGATATACATATGAGGCATTCCACACCAAATGTTCAGCAAAAAAAAAGTGATGTCGTGTCAATATGAAATCAATTGCAAAGTACTCGCCCTTAGTTCACTATTAAATAACAAAAATAAAATTTAAGATTTTTCAAAAAGTGGGCCTTGGAGGCATGGTCAAAAATTGAAAATTTCAGAATTTTTTGCCTAAGTATCTTTATTTGAATATTTATGCCAATAAAATGAAACACAGTGATGTCTTTAAAATAAAAGTTTTTTATAGATTTTTGTATGGGCTATCAATTAAAAAAATAATAATTGGAAAATTTTCAGAAGAAGTTCTGAATTTTTTAAATTTAAACTTAAACTTTATTTATCAAAAAACATGCCACAATTTTATTTCTTTTTTAAATGTTGAAAAATTAGTTAAGGTGTATATCTATCTGTTCTGAAATTTTCAGAGATGCATTTTTCCTTGTTTTCGAGAAAAAAAATGTTGAACATTGCACTATGCTTATAATTTATAATAATAGGGTATATTACGTATGCGAATGAGTAATATTAACTATTAAAAAACATTTAAAATAGAGATGTTTTCGTGGGTGAGTTTTTTTTGACGATCACGCACGCTCACGAAGGAAAAGTTTTAATCACGCACGATTTTTAATTTTCCTCACGTTCACGTACGCTCACGTGAGTAGAAAAATGTTGTCACGGGCACGATACTCACGTGAGCGTGACTAAGCGTGAGCAAAATAAATGATCATGCGTGATTAAAATAATTTCCTTGGTGAGAGTGCGTGATGGTAAAAAAAAAACTTACCCACGATCACATCTCTATTTTAAATGTTTTTTAAGAGTTAATATTACTCATTCGCATATGTAATATACCCCATTATTGTAAATTATTAGCATAGTGCAATGTTCAACATTTTTTTTCTCGAAAACAAGGAAAAATGCATCTCTGAAAATTTCAGAACAGATAGATATACACCTTAACTAATTTTTCAACATTTAAAAAAGAAATAAAATTGTGGCATGTTTTTTGATAAATAAAGTTTAAGTTTAAATTTAAAAAATTCAGAACTTCTTCTGAAAATTTTCCAATTTTTATTTTTTTAATCGATAGCCCATACAAAAATCTATAAAAAACTTTAATTTTAAAGACATCACTGTGTTTCATTTTATTGGCATAAATATTCAAATAAAGATACTTAGGCAAAAAATTCTGAAATTTTCAATTTTTGACCATGCCTCCAAGGCCCACTTTTTGAAAAATCTTAAATTTTATTTTTGTTATTTAATAGTGACCTAAGGGCGAATACTTTGCAAATGATATCCTAATGAAACCACCATGGTTTTTCTGTAGTGGAACAGTTGGTGTGGAATGACTCATATATAAATGGTGCCGAATCGGGGCCAAAAAGTTTTCTAAGTCCTGAGAAAATTTTTTTAAAATTTCCAGACACAAATAACTTTTGCGTTTTGGAGTTAAGAATTTCATTAAAAATGATTTAAACAAAAAAAAAAAATTTAGCCAAATTTTTGAAAAATTTTACAAGTCCTGAAAAAGTTTTGCAGAATTTTCTAAGTCCTGGATAAAAAACATTTTTAGCGTTTTGAAGTAAAAATTTATTAACAAAGTTTTAAGAAATTTTTTTTAAAAATTCGATTTTTTTTTAAATTTCTAAGTCCCGGACACAAATTTTTTTTTTTGCATTTTTTTTTTTGTATTTCCTGAAAAAAATTTGGGATAAATTTGAAAATTATGAGGTAAAAAAATATTTTCTGCAAAATTCTACATATTTTATCTTATGATATAAAATTGTATACAATTATATCAAATTAGATAAACCCAATATTCGGATCAAAAACGATCATATTTAATCTAATATAACAAATTTTGAGCTATTTTGATCCACCAATTTCATCATCTTATTTTATCCAAATACGTGTTTGGTCATATTAAATTATATATGGCTCAATTTCAAATTATATATGGACCTGTATATTTATTTTTAGTCGGGAATACTTATCAGAAAATTCCATTTGTATTTTAAAAATTTCCATTTTGATTTCAAAATTTTCAAATTTTTTTTTTGCTATTAAGAAAATTCCATTTAAATTTTAAAAAAATTCCATGTGTTTTTTAGAAATTCTTCATCTTTATTCTGCTTAAATCAGCTCTGAAAAGATACATGAATTCACTGCATCTTTATAGCGCTTAATTAGCGCTACAAAAGTATGCTTTAATCAGCGCTCTAAAGACACGTGATTTCAGTGCATCTTAAGAGCGCTTTTTCTGTGTATCCAACTAGCGCTCTAAAGTGGGACATCGCCTTAGAGAATCATGCATGAATTCAGCAGGTTTGGATGCGCTCCTTGACTCGAGTTTCCTTTCCAAAAGCTGCTGCCAGTTCAGCAAAATTTCTGCTGGGTAGTTAATCGATATATAAAACTGGGTAATCTAATATTTTCTGGATGCCATTGTGATTTCAATATAATCAAACAGTTTTCTGGTAATAATATTATATGAATGTCAGTGTATCCGTCCGTCGGTCTGTGGAGGACTTAAATAGCTAGAAGTTTGAAGTTTGACACGAATATGTCAAAATCGGGACAGGGGGTAGTGTCTGGGGAAATTTTTATTCTACTAGACCGAAAAGTTATGTGTTCAAAATTTAAGGCATATCGGATTAAATTAGTCCATGGCGCCCAGCCATCAAAACCTTGGATTTTTGAAAATTAAAAAAATAATAATAATAATAAAAACATTTAGAGAAAGAGTAAAAAAAACGTCTTGCAACACGTGATATTTATTAATTTTTATGCGCTAAATATAAAAAAAAATTAAAACCGGCCAGACGGTTTTCGAGATATCGGCATTTTAAATTTGCAAAAAATTGTGATTTTTTCCTTCGTTTAAGTTTTTTTTTAAAAAATCTCAAAATTTCTTATCTTTGGTTCTTCTTGAGCTTAAACCTGATCAGTTTTACTTTGATCTTAATTTAATACAAATCTGATCATTTTAGCCCGTGCCCCGTTCTATAAAAATTTAACATTTTTGGAAAATTTCCACAAATTTATTGGATTTTTAAAAAATTAAAAAATAAAAAAACATCTTCCGATATATTGTGCTCGATTTTGGAATACGATTTCACCATTCACCAAATTTTTTAAAATTTGATATCCTTTCAAATTCCAAGATTTAAAATGTTGTTTCTTGTAACAATTAAAGATTTACGTCCAAATTCATAAAAAATAAAAGCGTTTAATAACAGGTTTGTTAATCAAAGTTCCATACAAAATTTGTTATATAAACCTCTTATTAGCCTCTTTTAATTTTTATGAATTTGAAGGCTAGTTAGTATGTTTAATAATTACAAGAACAAATTTAGAAATCTTTAAATTCGAAAGAATATCAATTTTTTAAAAATGAGGTAAATGGTGAAATCCTATTCCAGAATCGAGCACATTATTTTTAATATTTTAATATCAAAAAATTTCTTAAATCGATTGAGCGGTTTTCGAGATTCGCCATTTTAAATTGCTAAAAAAAAGTTCCAAAAATGACGGTTTTTCCTACGTTCAAGAAATTAAAAATATTAACAATTTTTTAAACTTAATTTGAGCTAAATCAGAATATTTTAACCCATATCGCCCTTCGATCAAAGTTTCGAGTTTTTGGTGAAAATTTTCTAAAAAACTAAATTTTGATCGAAGGATGCTACGGGTTAATATGATCGGAATTAGCTCAAATTACTTAGTTTTAAATAAAAACAATTTTCTCGCTTTATGAAAGGGAAAGAAATTTTGAGATTTTTTTTTTAATTCCTTGAAAGTAGGGAAAAACCGCCATTTTTATAAATTTCAATCTCAGATATCTCGGAAACCTTTCGACCGATTTATTTTTTTTATTCGTGTGTATATAGCCGAATTAAATTAAAATTAATATATATGACTTTAATGTCTCATAGTCATAGGCTGGCTAATTTATTAAATAGGCAAAATCGAAACATTAATAATCGATTCTAAGACGTTCAATGTATGTTCGTCCGTCTGTCTGTGGAAAGCGCCACTAACAATAAGTCCAAAGTAAAAGATCTATACTCCTGAAGTTTTATACGAATATATATTATCGTCATAGGCTGGTTAAGTTCGGAAATGGGCGAAATGGGATCAGAGGAAAAAAAGTTCCCCCTTGAACAGCTAAACAAAAATCAAAAAAAATTTAGTTTTTTACAAGGTTTTTTTAATTTTTGTTAAACAAATAAAACATTTTTATATCAGAATATGTTCAAAATCCTACACTTGGACCCATGGGACGAAAAATTTTATTTTTTTTGGCCCGCCCCCTTTTGTGGGCGTGGATATAAAAAAATTGTTATAATTATGATAAAATTGTATTACTTAAGTTCAAAAATCATTATAATTTAATATGCCGACATTTGTCGCTAGGGGAAAGTGTCTCTCAACGTCATCCGGTGGCACCCCCCCTATCACAAAAAAAACACATTTTTGTATACCCTCCAACCACAGTATAGGGATATACTCACTTCCGTGTGTAACGCATCGAAATATTGGTCTTATGGTCTTGTGCTGGTAAAGTTCGGAAATTTTAAAAATCGCAATTTTTCACAGGTTTTTTTGTACTAAGCAAATGAAAATCTTTTATTTCAGTAGATGTTCATAGTCCTGAAGATCCAGGGAACGAGAAAACGTCATTTCTTTTAGTCCGCCTCCTTTTGTGGGCGTGGATAAACAAAAATAAATAAAATAATTATAAAGTTGAATGACTATAGTAAAAAAAGTATAATAAATAAGCGACTACGCTAACCCCTCCCCAAAAAAAGATGCCCCTGCCATTTATTTATTTTTTAACTTGTTCGGCACAGCCGAATTTAACACTCTTACTTTTTTTATATAGAATAGCCGAATTTTTATATAGAATAGCCGAATTTTACTCTCACTGTTTTTTTTTTTGGTATATTTTTTCAATAAATTAATAAATTTTATGTCATATGAAGTTCATCGACCTGTACTTGGACCAAGGGGATCTAGAAAGTGTGTTTTTTGGGTCCGTCTCCTTGTGGAGCGCGGATAAAAAAAAAAATAAAAATAGTGATAAAATAAAATTAAGTGTAAAAACCATAACTAATATATTTGTCACAATTTATGGCGAGGTGTTCTTCTCCCATCACCTCCCAAAAACACCCTATACATTTATTTTAAAATTTTTGTCTGTCTCCTCCACTTTGCCATATTTTAGGCCATAACGTCAAGCCTAACTAACAATAAGTGTCCTTCTTAGAAAATGATAAGAGTGTACCAATTAGTGTCAATAGTTTTTGGGTGCCTTGCATAAATAAAATTTTTTGATATCAAATTTCAAAAAAGCAATCCGCAAGTGATTTTGTGTTAAGTTTATTAAAAATTAAAGGTGGATAGACCCACCTTTATCATAACTTCTTGTTTGAATACGAAAAAAAACCCCAACAATAAATCATTAAACTAAAATTGGGCCATAAACAAATGTATTCTGTATACAAACAATAATAAAACAAAAATCTAAAACCAAGAACACTTTAAAATAATTTTTTATGCAGCACTAGTCTAAACATCGCACAAGTTGTTGCAAATATTTAAAGTATAACTGAACCTCATAAAACGAGGCTAACAATTAATAAAAGTGGCAAATTCGGCAGTACCGAATCTTTGTGTCACCCAAATATAAAAAAACAAGTAAAAAAGTTAAATTCGGCTTTGCCGAATGTAGTGATACCCTTCACAATTTCAAAAAGATTATTGCAAAAAAACTTTTTTTTAAAAGGAAATTACTTAAAAAAAAAAATTTTAAAAAAATTTCCGCGAAAAAAAATTTTTGTTAAAAAAAAATCCTCGATTTTTTTTCTTTTTTTGTCAAAAAATATGTTCGTACATGTTTAAATACCATTTGGTGTTCAATTATGTTCACATATGTCAACCAGCAGCCGAATTAAAGCATTTTGTATTTTTAGGTTATGTTGAATGTACTAAAATTTTTGAGGTGTCCTTACATTTTCGTTCATAACTTTTAAACCGCTGAACCGATATCGCTCAAATGCAATACCAAACTTCTCAGAAGAACTTCCAATAAATGTGTTAAGTTTCAGTCATATCCGTGTTGTTGTGATCACCATTTCCACAGACAGACAGACAGACGGACCGACGGACAGACGGACATCGCTAGAATGTCTTAAAATCGATCGGGGATCATGAATATATATACTTTATGGGGTCACAGACCGATATTTCGATGAGTTACAAACGGAATGACAAACTGATATATACCCTCTATCACTAACAAGGGAAGTAGCTTAACCCTTATAAACCGATTTGCCTGAAACTTAAAATATATATTAAAGAGACGATTTTAAGGTTGGGGTGTCTCGGCTTATCGGCCATATTGGTGTTTAAAAATTTCGTTGTCCCCTTATGAAACCATGTGGACCTTCGGGAAAATTTTGATAACTTCCGAACTAACAGGAATATCATCTAGGGCAAAAATACGGGTCGACTTAAATTTAGTAAAGATTATTTCTTATCCATATGGATATCGTAGGTCTCAGGGGCGTATCCAGGATTTTATTTCGGTGGGGGCCCAACATTTTTTAAAATTTTTTTTTTACAAAAAATTTACATAACATCACATGTTTTAGAATTTTTCTCGATCTTTTCCCTGAACTGAATGTAAAACAATCAGATTTTTCACTTTTGTGTAAGTTTAAGACTGTTGGGGTAAAAAAATAAAAAAATTTTATATTTTAAAATTTTTTGAGAGACTTAAGCCTTTTTTTAAAGTGTGACTTGTATAAGATGCTGATACATTTTTACAAAGTAGATTATCAGAATCTGATTTTTTTTTCAAAGAAAAGTCTTACAATAAGATTCTATGACAATTTCCAGTTAAGACAGTTCTTGTTATAGAAAAAGTCAAAGACTCTGAATCATATTTTCAATTAAAAGCGTTTCTCGGGAAATAGTCACTTTAGAAAATGATTCTATAAACATATTTATAAAATACATTTCCAAAAGAAAAGACTGTGATTTTAAAACATTTTCCCAGAATCTGAGATATTTCTAGTCTAGCACATTTTCTCAGATTCTGTAACATTCTACACAAAATGTTTTAGATTTTGAGAAAACCTTCGCTTTTTCTATAAGAAAAATAATTCTGAGCCTTTAAAAAAAAAAAGAATAAAAAAAGTGTTAGATTCTAAAAAATTTTTTCTAAAGAAAAACTCTCAGATTCAAAGAAAATTTTCCTATAGAAAAAGTCTAAGATTCATAGACATTTTCCTATAGAAAAAGTCTTAGATTCATAGACATTTTTCCTATAGAAAAAGTTTTTAATTTTGAGACATTTTTCCTATAAAAAGTTTTAGATTCTTAAAGAAAATGTATCAGATTATTCGACATTTTTTCTATAGAAAAAGCCCTAGATTTTTCGACATTTTTCCGATAGATTTTCAGAAATTTTTTCTACAGAAAACTTCTTAGATTCTGAGACATTTTACCTATCGAAAAAGTCTCAGATGCTTAAACACTTTTCCTATAGAAAAAGTCTCAAATTCTTAGACATTTTCCTATAGAACAAGTCTCAGATTCTGAGGAAATTGTCAGATTCTAAAACCTTTTTCATATAGAAAAAGCCTCAGATTCTGAGACATTTTTCCTAAAGAAAAAGTCTCAGATTCTGAAATATTTTTCCCATAGAAAAATGCTCAGATTCTGAGACATTATTCTTATAAAAAAAGATATTTTTACAATAGAAAAAGTCTCAGATTTTGAGCATTTTTCTATACAAAAAGTATCAGCTTGCGTCTCTGAGACATTTTTCCTATACACAAAATCTTAGATTTTGAGATAATTTTCCTTAAGAAAAATTCGTTGATTCTGAGGCATTTTTCGTAAAATAGTATAAGATTCTGAGACATTTTCCTAAATTTAAAAAAAATTCTCAGATTCAGAGACATTATTCCTCAGATTCTCAGATTCTAAAACATTTTTCATATAGAAAAGCCTCAGATTCTAAGAATTTTTTTATACAAAAAATCTCAGATTTTGAGACTTTTTCAGATTCAGAGACATTATTCCTATAGAAAGTTCTCAGACTCTGAAACATTTTTCATATAGAAAAGCCTCGATTCTGAGAATTTTTTGTAGAAAAAGTCTCAGATTCTGAGACATTTTTCCTATAGAAAAAGTCTTAGATTCATTTCCGGGGGCCCGGGCCCCCCCCCCTGTATACGCCACTGGTAGGTCTATGTCTTCACATAAGTACCCCCCAAAATTTACATATTTTCCTGAAAAAAATAGTTAAAGAAGCCGAATTTTTACAAGGTTATGCCACCATTGGATAGGCATTAAAAAAACCTTTCTTCTCATATGAAAACATCATATAGTTTCTTAAAAAGAAATGGCTGAAAAATCCAAAAAACGATTTTTTCGCCATTTTTTGACCCATTTTTTGAACCCCTAAAACCCCGATATGGCCGATAAGCCGAGACACCCTAACCTTAGAATTGTCTTTTTTATATATATTTTACGTTTCAAGCAAATCGGTTGATAAGGGTTGAGATACTTCCCTTGTAAGTGGAGGGTATAAAAAAATTTTTTTGGCAAAGGCACTTTTTTGGGGGAGGGGGCGCGACCATGGGGGACGTCTTTTTCCTAGCGATAAATGTTTACATGCTCATTTATGTTTATATGCACACTCAAAATATTTTGTAGGCAAAAACAAAAGAAAAACACACTTAAAACCAGTGAATAAACAATTGAAAACCATCCCAGTAATTATTCATTTGTTTTAACAAACATCAACATTTATTTTTTACTGTTGACAAAATTTTCTAAAATAAATGACGTTAAACATTAAAAAATTACGTTTTTTACACTCTTTTTTACCAACAAATTCAAAAAAAGTAACCAACCAAAACATTAAAAATTAATGATAGTTCTGTTATTTTTACCAACAAATTTCAAAAAAATAACCTACGAAAACAATAAAAATTAATGATTTTGTAGGTAATTTTTTACAATTTTTTATTGAAATATTTTTTTAAAAATTTTTAATAAAATTTTTGGGAATCGATCCCGCAATCAACTACATTCTGGCCAGACACTCTACCCATCGTGCCAAAGTCACTCGATACAAACATGTTTTTATACACTCAAAATATTTTGTAGGCAAAAACAAAAGAAAAACACACTTAAAACCAGTGAATAAACAATTGAAAACCATCCCAGTAATTATTCATTTGTTTTAAAAACATCAACATTTATTTTTTACTGTTGGCAAAATTTTCTAAAATAACTAACACTAAACATTAAAAAATTACGGTTTTTTCATTCTTTTTTACCAACAAATTCGAAAAAAATAACCTACGAAAACATTAAAAATTAATGATAGTTCTGTTATTTTTACCAACAGATTCCAAAAAAATAACCTACCAAAACATTAAAAATTAATGATTTCGTAGGTTATTTTATACAATTTTCTATTGAAATATTTTTTTAAAATTTTTTAATAAAATTTTGGGGAATCGATCCCGCAATCAACTACATTCTGCCCAGACACTCTACCCATCGTGCCAAAGCCACTTGATACAAATATGTTTTTATATTTCTATAAATAATTTTTTGAATTTTTTTTCTACAAACAAATAACTGACTTGTGTAGGTAAAAACTAATGATATATCATTAAAAAATACCAACAATTTAAAAAAAAAATTACTTACACAAATCATTAAAAATTTAAAGAATAATCAGTAGAAAATACACAGAACAAAAATAAATGACTTTATAAATTAAATGTTAGTGAAACTCTTTATTTTTTTGTGTGTTATTTTTGAAACAAAGGACTGATGTAGTCATTAATAAAAACTGAACATCAAACAAATGTTTTTTCTTTTAAAAACGACTAAACGGAAAACTTTTTAAATAAACTACAAACAGTTAATGACATAATTTTTTGAGTGTATTTCTATAAATAATTTTTTGATTTTTTTTCTACAAAAAAATAACTGACTTGTGTAGGTAAAAACTAATGATATTTCATTAAAAAATACCAACAATTTAAAAAAAATTACTTACACAAATCATTAAAAATCAAAAGAATAATCAGTAGTTTTTACTTACAGAACAAAAATAAATGACTTCAAAAATTAAAAGTAAATGAAAGTCTTTATTTTTTAGTGTGTTATTTTTGAAACAAAGGACTGAAGTAGTCATTAATAAAAACTGAACATCAAACAAATGTTTTTTCTTTTAAAAACGACTAAACGGAAAACTTTTTAAATAAACTACAAACAGTTAATGACATAATTTTTTGAGTGCACCAAAGAAATACAATAGTACCATTACTTTTTTATAAACACGCCCACAAAAGTGGGCGGGCAGTAAAAAATTTAATTTTCTAATTGCCTGGGTCCAAGTACAGGACCTTAAATTTCTTCTAATATGAAAATGTTTCATTATCTTAACAAAAAACAAAAAAAAAAAAAAATACAATCAAAATTATATTTTGAGTAGGTATATTCTAGCTCGAGGTAATTTTTCCTTACTTATTTAAACTATGATATTCTCGGAGTATAATTTTCCAGAAAATTATTTTTCTGGTTTAAATTTACACTCAAAAAATTATGTAGGTAAATTCCAGTGAATATTCACTTAAAACAAATGAAATTTTATTTAAAAACCATTCCACTGTTTTTTCATTTAAAATAAAAACACATTACAGTCAATTTTAAATGTAAATTTAATGACTAACCAAAACATTAAAAAACTACTGAATATTCACTTATTTTGTATTGAAAAACAGTAAAACTATAGAAGAAATTTTTTACTGCCGAAAATGAATGTAACAGAAAATTCGTTTTTAAGACAGTAAATTATATTTTTTAAAGTACAGAAATAGTAAAAAAATTAAATCTTTTATAAAATAAATGATTTTTCTTTTAAAATAAATTTACTGATTACTTTTTAAAATAACCTACAAACAGTTAATGACATAATTTTCTTAGTGTATTTATGTTGGAAATTTTTGCAGGACTTTGCCGTAACGTGTTTCAGAATTTGTCAGATTCCATTGTCAAGACTATTTAGCAAATATAAAAACCCTATACTACAAGAAGCGTAAGGAATTTAAATGACAATTGCCAATTTTAAAACAAAACATTAATAAATAATCAACTCTACACGCCTTGAGTATTGGAAGAAGAAATTGTACATTCTCTTAGTTTGATCACAGTTATCAAACAACCAACAAAAAATTATCAAAACAGATTTACGTATAAGTACCCACTGAAAAATACTTGATGCTAGTTGTTGGTGCAATGCTCAAATATATGCATGCGCGGGTACAAGGTGTGGGGGAAAAAGGGGCAAAGTATTTTATTTTGGTTAATGAGACCAGTATTCTATTTTAAGTAAACCGCGCTCTTCAAGGATGATCTGTATTTTTTCATTTCATATGTTGCTTAAAAATTTTTCTTTTAATTGTGTGTTAATATTGGCAACAAATTGTGTTAGATATTTTGAAAATAAGACATAAACAAACAAAAAAAAACCCAAATAACCACAACTATTTATAAATTATGTTGTATAAATATGATTCCAGTTGGATTAACACAAATGTCAAAATTTAACTAATTTCTTGCAAAGATAAGACAGAAAACACCCAACTCAATTTTAATAATTTTTGAAATATTTGTTCAAGCATGTTAAGCTCTTATGTGTGAAATACATATATGGACAATAGGCTGGCATTGTTTTCTTTAGCTTTTTATTTTTCCAAGTGTCCAAGAAAATTTTTATTTTACTAGACCTAAAAATTATGTGCTTAAACTTTGAGGCCAACAAGATTTGGGTTTTTAAAAATTAAAAAATAAAAATTTATATTTCAATTCCTTATGCTACTTGTAGAAGAGGTTTAAATTTGCTAAATAGTTTTGACAATGAGACCTGATAAATTCCGAAACACGTGTTGGCTAATTCTAGCAAAAATGACCAACATAAATAATTTTAAAACAGAAAAATTATTATCTTGAAAATTATCCTATGAGAATATTATAGTTTTACTTAGTAGAGAAAAAATTACCTTGAGCTGGAATAATCCTACTCAAAAAATATTTTTTTTTAAATTACAAGGAAGATCTTTCAGGGGCACCCACACACAAAAAATTATTGACTAAACATTATAATAATTTTGTCATAAGCTTACAATTCATTTGTTAAATCAATCATTATTTAGATTGACTATAATATAAAAAATTTATCAAGTTTTTGATAAAAATCAAAAAAAATTTTTGATTGAACAAATTTTCAATCAATCACCTTCAATTTGATGATTGATATAACAATTTTTTTAATTGGAGGAATTTCAATAAAAAATTGATTGAATCCGCGTTTTTGTTGATTGAAATTAGTTTAAATTTTTTTCTGTGCACCGATGGTCCTGAAACATGAATATGGGAATGAGGGGAGAAAAAAAGGAGTTACCTATTTTTTTAGCTGCCCAATCTCAAATTTTAAATACGGTTGCCACCTTATGAAAAAATGTGGTCTTTCAGAAAATACCGAATAAAATTCGAACTAGCAGGAATTTCGCCAAATCCAAAAATGCGGGGCAGCTTAATTTTAATAGAGATTATAATATATGATTTTAGCTGTCGTACATATAAACCACTTCATATTAACTACCCCAAAGTTTTTAATTTTTTTAAAATAAGGACTTAATGAATTCGAATTTGGACACGACCGATACACCATTGGATAGGCCTTCAAAAAACCTTTTGATCTGCATAATATGTTTATGTAGTTTCTTTTGAAGAAATGTGAAAAATCCTCAAAAAATTAACAAAAAAACGTTTCCCCCTCCCCTTTGATCCATTTAATGTGTGATCAGGCAGGTAACTCTTATTTTTCTCCTCTCTTTCCCATATGCAAGTTAGCAATTTTGGGAATTTTTTTACAAATTTTGAATGACAATATCTCAAAAACCCCTCGAGCGATTTCAAAAATTTTGATATTCATATTCAGCATGCAAAACAAATAAAAATTAAAACTAATAAAAAATATCGTAAGAAATGTGAAAAATCCTCAAAAAATGATAAAAAAAAAGAGGTTTCCCCCTCCCCTTTGACCCACTTAATGTGTGATCGGGCAGGTAACACTTATTTTTCTCCTCTCTTTCCCATATGCAAGTTAGCCATTTTGGAAATTTTTTGACAATTTTTGAATGACGATATCTCAAAAACCCCTCGAGCGATTTCAAAAATTTTTATATTCATGGTTAGCATGCAAAACTAATAAAAGTTAAAACAAATAAAAAATATTGTAAGATAATTTTTATTTTTTTTTTTAGTTTTTCAAAAACTTGAAATTTTGGTGTAAGTTTTCAAAAAATCCCAAACTTTCATCGAAGTGCGCCATGGGTTAAAATAATCGGATTTGGCTCAAGTAAAGTTTAAATAAAATATTGTCTTAAGCTTTATAAAAGGGTCTTAAGATGTTTTCACAAAAAAATCTTGAACGTATAAAAAACAGGGATTTTTTGAAATTTTAAATAGCGATATCTCGAAAACAGTTTGACTGATTCTATTTTTTTTTGTGATATTTGTGATATTTTTTATATCAAAATTAATAAATAAAAAATCAAAAATCAAAAATTTTGACTGCAGACTATTTTTATTCCATTGGCCTCAAATTTGTACCACATAAGTTTTCGGCCTAGTAGAATACAAAATTTTCCGGACATTTAAAATCAGAAGAAAAACCTTTTTTGCTATACAATTCCTCTTGCGACACATCATTATATTAAGTTTTATGCGCTCATCTCGAATATAAAAAAAATTTAAAACTTGAGATTTTTGAGATCGGTATTTGAAATTTTCTAAAATTTTCCTACGTTAAAAATTTTTTTTAAAAAATTTTAAAATTTCTTTCCCTTGACTCCTTTATAGATCTTGAGATAGTCTTTCATTTAAAATTAATTTAAGCCAAATACCATCATTTTAACCCGTGGCGGGCTTCGGTTAAAGTTTGGATTTCTGAAATCTGTCGAGCGGTTTTTGAGATATCGCCATTTAAAATTTGCTAAAAATTTTCCAAAAAGACGGGTTTTTCCTACGATCAAGAATTTTTAAAAATTAAGTCACTCATTTTTATACCGTGCACTTTTTTGTGGTACAGGGTATTGGTCCTAGAGCCACCTTTAAGTATACCGATCGAATAAGAATCACTTTCTAAGACGATTGTTCATATAAACGTTGTGAGTATGATACAGGTCGCAAATAGCAATTTGTATGAAATTTAAAAATTAATCTTCCTTTGGCCTAAGGGTGAAGCCTATTGAAAATCGGTCCACGTTTAGGCCAAGCCCCCATAAAAACGTCCCTTTAAAATTTAGCTCAAATAACTCTAATAACCGTATTATAATAGGTATCCTTTCGAAACGTGGCAGGTAAACATATTTTGTATTCACCAATCATCATTCCAAATTTTAAAGGAATCGGACCAGTTCTTCTTGTAGTCTCGATATAAACCACCCTACCGATATTTACATAAATTTCTCAAAATTCATGAAAATTTGGAATATTTCATAAAAATTTTATTTGTAGGTGTTAAACATGTGATGTGGTGGCCTTATCAATTCTTAATATAATGGGACCATTTTTGGACTTACAAGGGAAGTCTCCCTAGTGTCACCCGCGGATCTTTATGGAATTGGTTTTATTTTGAAGATCAGAAAAAATTAGGGGACACGTATTTTTTTTAGCTGCCCAAATTCATATTTAGGGGGTAAAAAGGAGGGGGGAAGACAAGCCATTTTTCAGTTTTTTCCGTTTATCTCCTTTATTATGCAAAGAAACCTAGTCATGTTACATACCAAATGAAAGTTCTTTGGAAAACCTATCTACGTGTGCTAAGAACGTGTCCAAACATGCACAGCTTTTCGCCATATTGAGTAAAATACCAAAATTTTAGAACATTTTGGTTAATAAGCCAAAAAATATTAACTTCCTTGGCCCGTTGTTAGAACCACGAGATAGGTATTTTTAATACCTTTAATCTGATACCACACATGCCCATATTAATTTTGTTTAAATAGGCGTAAATCGTAAAAAACTGAAAAAGGTCAATTTCCCCCCATACAAATCGACCCCCCCTAAAAATGAGTTTGGGCCGCTAAAAAAAATACGTGTCGAATTAATTTTCGTTCTTAACAACATATCCAAATTTCATGAAGATTGGAGGGTGACATCAGGGAGAATTCCCTTGTTAGACCCATATAAAAATTTTGCACAATATTCACAAAAATCGGTCTATTGACAACAAAAATTAGCAAATTTCGCTCAAATTTTGTTTGGGTATGTTTTTTATACTAATTAAAGATCTAACGAAAGATAGATCTAATCGGTCCATGTTTGGGCTTAGGACCGATTTTCCGAAAAACATAGGAGTTGTTTATCATATGGCTTTCTTATTGTTTTTATTTTTTACTTGTTTTTTTTATTTTAACTAAACTTGAGTCAAATTAGACTATTTTAACCCATAGCGCCCTTCGATACAAATTTAGAGTTTTTTGTAAACATTTTCTAAAAAACCAAATCTTTGATCAAGACCAAAACAGGTCAAAATGATCGGATTTGGCTCAAGTTAATTTAAGCGCTCTAAAAGGGTCAAAGGCACAAAAATTAGAGTTTTTTTTTTTCTAATTTCTTGACTGTAAGAAATAACTACCATTTTTTGCAAATTTCAAATAGCGATATCTGGAAAACCGTTTCATCGATTTTGTAATTCGAAGATTCTACTTGCGATTCGAAAGTTTCCTCAGCTAATTTCAAAATTTTATTTGTATTATTGTAATTCAATTGCAAATCAAAAATTCGAAAAAGATCAGTTCAAAAAAGATCAATTGTAATTTAATAAAAGCAATTGTAGTTTAAAAAGATCAATTGTAATTCAAAAACGATCAATTGTAATTCGAAAAAGATCAATTGTAATTCAAAAAAGAGCAATTGAAATTCGAAGATTCCAATTGCAATTCGAAAAAGACCAATTATAATTCGAGAAGATCAATTGTAATTCGAAATACATAAATTGGTATTAAAAAAAAAACAAGTTTAGTCAAAAAAGATCAACTGCAATTCGAACTAGATCAATTGTAATTCGAAAAAGCTCAACTGCAATTCGAAAAAGTTCAACTGCAATTCGAAAATTCTAATTCGAAAAACATAAAATTGGAATCTCCAAATTACAATTGATCTTTTTCGAATTGCAGTTGATCTATTTCGAATTACAATTGATCTATTTATTTCGAATATTCGAAATATTTTTGATAAAATTTATCTTTTTCAAAATACAATTTATCTTCTTCGAACTACAATTGATTTTTCGAATTACAGTTGATTTTTTTTTTAATTACAATTGATCTTTTTCGAATTACAATTGATTTTTTTTTTTAATTATAATTCATATTTTTCGAATTACAATTGATCTATTTCGAATTACAATTGATCTTTTTCGAATTACAATTGGAATCTTCGAATTACAATTGATATTTTTCGAATTACAATAAATCTTTTCCGAATTACAATTGAAATTTCCGAATTACAATTAAAATTTCCGAATTAAAAATTAAATTTTCGAATTACAAGTAGAATCTTCGAAAAACAATTAAAATCTTGGAATTACAAATGAAGTCTTCGAACTTCAAATGGAATCTTCAAATTACATCCATTAATGGTATAGTTAAATAAAAATTTCCCCGGACTCTTTGGAAAATCCAAAGTTGCAGAAAAAATGTCACTCTAATGAACACGCATACATTCTCATACTTAAATAACAAGTTGCACATTGGGTTGAAAATGTCTTAAATGTGAAACTAATTGAACTGATTCAATGATTCAAAGAATTTATTGAATTTGTGTCAATAAAAGTCAAATTCAAAATTAATTTATTAAATGTTGTTGCTGCTTTATGAGATGAGACTATGATTGAGCCAGTCAGTACTGCCAAATTATAGTAAGTGTTACAAAATTTTTTATTTAAGGTAACACTTTGCGGTCACGAAAAATTTAAACAAACTGGGAGTGTTTAAAATCATTATCACCTAAAAATCAATTTTCATCAAAAAAAGAAAATTCCTTAATTTTGTCAATTAAAATATTTTGCCGGTAATGGCTCGAACTGAAAACAAGTAGCTTTCAAAATTTATTTTGTGGTCAAAGTTTTTTTGACATATTTAAGTAGCAAAAATCTAAATTGATTTTTAATGAGCGCAAAATTTTTGTTTCTATTCACCTTTAACAGAATAATTCTTAATTTTATTATTATGACAACATACGTTATTTGACTTTTTGTTTAAACGTCAGAAGGTTGTCATCAGTTACATGACATGGACAACATAATATGAATTTTTGTGAAATGTTTGCATGCATTCGGCAGGTGTTATACAAAAAATATTTTATTATTTTAATAATTTTGTATATTTTGTAAATAAAACAAAATTAACAAAAAGGTCGAAATAAAAATCTAAATATTATTTAATAATTTTGTATTTTTATTTTTTGAAATTTTTCATTTAAAAAAATATAATTAAGGAGGGTATAATAAGGTCAAGAGCAGGCGCGGATCCAGGGTGGGGAGAATGGGATTTCTCCCCCCCCCCCCCCAAAACGATTTCAAAAAAAAAAAAAAAAAAGAAAGGAAAAAGAAAGGGAAAGGCAAAAAGAAAGAAAATAACCAGGATGCTAATAAACAATGAGGAGAGTTATATGTGTGCTGATGATTTACGTCAGCACACAAAGCCTTTATCCTGAGAAATTTTTTACATCCTTAGGATAAAATGTTTTAGAATTTATAAAATTTCTTATGAGAAACTTAAATTTCAATAGAGTCGTGGACATTATTTAGTCGAATGATTTTCCTTATTTTTTTATCGAAAAATGTCTCAGAATTCAAGACTTTATCTTCAGAAAACATCTTGATACTTATGTATTTGACTCTGAATGTAAGAATTTATTTTAATAAAAATTTTTCTCAAATTTTAGGAAAAATGTCTAAAAACTTTTCTATATAAAAAATTTATCAGCAACTGAGAATTTTTCCTTAGAAAAAATGTTTCAGGATCTGACAAGAATTTTCCTACAAATAAATTTCTCAGAATCGGATAACATTTCTACAGGAAAAGCGTCTCAGAATCTTAGCTTTCTATGCGGAAATATATTTCCGAATCTTAGAATTTTTTTAATAGAAAAATTTTTACGAACATGAGAATCTCTTTGTTTTAAACATTTTTAAGAATCAGCGAATTTTGCTAAAGGAAAGGTTTATCAAAATCTGTGATTTTCTAATAGGAAAAATGTTTTAGAACTTTTCTATAGAAATCTATTTTGAATGAAAAATCTCTCGGAATCTAAAAAATTTTCTGTCGAAAGATTCTGAGAATTTTTCTATAGAAAATGTGTTTCTGAATATGGAAATTTTTCTTTTGAAATTGTGTTCAACAATAATAATTTTAATATTTTAAAAATTTTTGAGAACCTAAGAAATGTCATTGGAAATCATTAGATGGCAATAAAACCGTAAAATTTTTCTATAGAAAAATACTATAAAATTTCAGATTTTAAATTTGGGAAAGTGTATCAAAATTTCTTTATAAAATGTTCTAGAAACTGCTACTTTTTAAGTATCTGATAATTTTCTTTTACGAAATATGTTTCAGGATCTGAGAATTTTTGTATACAAAAAATATAAGAATTATTTCGGCGATTTTTTATAAGAAAAATTTTTATAAGAAAAGTATATTAGAATTCGGAGAAATTTTCTATAGAAAGAATGTCTCAGAATCTCAGATTATTTCTATGAAATAAAGTTTAAAACTCTCAGAGATTTTCTATGCGAAAAATGTTGAATCTAAGATATTTTCTACAGAAAATTCGATCTGAGAATAAAACAACTTTTTTTATTTGATTATCAACGGCCTTATTTATGAAGTAAATCTTAAAAAAAATTTTGAATATAAAAAAATTTCACCCAAATCCAAAAGCTGGATCCGCATTAAAAAAAACGTTTGTTTTGCTTTTCAATTCGTTACTTAATATTCTAAATGTAAACAAAAATTCACAAACAACCACCCCCCGCTTCCAACCAAACCTTTTGTATATTTTTGGTAAAAAAAAAGTGAAATTTTCACCGTAAAAAACAGAGTACTTAGCTTAAGTCTAAAAAAAATATAAATATCTGTAATAAAAGGCTTTTCTGAATTATTCCCTAGTTAACATAGGTTTCAACCCACTGTGCGGCAATAAGTTTTAAATTTTTACAAAGGTAAAAAAATATGCATTACGATACCTCAAATTTATTAATTTCGATGCGCTAAACAAAAAATTTTAAGAATCGCTTGAACGGTTTCGAGATATCGCTATTTGAAATAATTTGCAAAATATTACAGTTTTTTTCTACGGTCAAGAAATTAAAATTTGTTTTTTTCTCCTTGACGCTTTTATAAAGCTTGAGAAAAGCTTTAATATTTGTTAATTTCGATGCGCTGAGCATGAATATCAAAAAAAAAAAATAAAAATCGCTCGATCGGTTTTCGAGATGTCGCCATTTCAAAAAATGCCGGTTTTTTCCTACGTTCAAGAAATTTTTTAAAAAAAGTCTAAAAATTTCATTCCGCCGACCCTTTAGTAGAGCTTGAGACAATCTCTCATTTAAAACTAATTTGAGCCAAATTCGATCATTTTAACCCGTGGCGCCCTTCGATCAAAGTTTAGGCTTTTTAGAAACTTTTTACCAAAAACCCTAAACTTTGATCGAAAATGATCGGATTTGACTCAAATTAAGCTTAAATGAAAGATTGTATCAAGCTCTATGAAAGGGTTAAAATAAAGAAATTTTTAAAAAAAAAATCTTAAACGTATGAAAAAACCGCCCATTTTGCAATTTTTGACAAATTTTTAATGGCGATATCTCGACAACCGTTCGACCGATTTTATAAATTTTTTTATATTCGTATTTAGCATGCTAAAATAAAAAAAAAAATAATGTATCGCAAGATATTTTATTTTTTATTTTTTCATATTAAAAAATCCAAAATATTGGTGGAAATTTTCCAAAAGTCCACAACTTTGATTGAAGGGCGCCACGGGTTAAAATAATCGAATTTGGCTCAAATTAGTTTAAAATGAAAGATTGTCTCAAGTTCTACAAAAGGGTCGGCGGAATGAAATTTTTAGACTTTTTTTAAAAAATTTCTTTAACGTAGGAAAAAACCGCCATTTTTTGCAAATTTCAAATAGCGATATCTCGAAAGCTGTTCGACCGATTTTAATTTTTGTTTGATATTCGTGCTCAGCGCATCAAAATTAACAAATATGATATGTCGAAAGATATATTTATTTTTTATTTATTTTGTTTAATTTTTCAAAAATCCAAAACTTTGACCGCCGGGCGTCACGGGTTAATTTAATCCGATTGACCTCTAATTGGTACCACATAAGGTTTAGGCCTAGTAAAATAAAAAAATGCCCGGACTTTGAAAATCGGAGAAAAAAAATTTTACTATACAGAAAAATGCCAGTCTAATGCAACATATATATTAATTATTTTTTGCATCCAAAATGCAAAACAACAAGTTTTTTGAAGGCATATTTTGGACAAACAATTTTGTGTTCGGGACTTTTTTTTTGAAGACATATTTTAATGACATGATGGAAAGTGCCATTACTTGTTATATAAAGTTTGAAGCCCTGTTTCAACATATTTAAGAAAAACTTCTTTAATCATTAATCATATCATATCATGAAATTTGTCCTAAAAAAATTGATAAAAGCAAGTGATGAAACAGTTTCATCAATATCGAGAAGCATTTTGAGTCGATTGGACAAAGCAAGTGATGAAACCGTTTCATCAATATCATTTTGAGTGTATTTTGTAAAAGGTTTAAGATTTTTTTTTAAATCGGTAATTTTTTATCCTTTTTCCTTTAAAGGGTTAAATCATTAAGTGATAATTTTCATACTTGTTTTATATTTGAATTTTCTTAATTTGTTCCACATAAACAAATTACAAGCAAGAGAGAAATTTAATATATCCTTCTTTGTCAACGCTGGCAACAGACAAGCAAGATGGACTTCAAAAAGATTCCTAATTTGTTAAATACTTGATTGTATGTTGGTTTTCCTTCTATACATACTAAGTACATACATTCTTTTAGATTATTTTTTTTAAAACAAAAGCATACAAGTTAAGCACAAAATATTCTGCTGTTTAGCCAAAATTTATTGAAAATGAGTTAAATTTTAATCCTAACGTCCAGTTTTTCAGTGGTAGATAAACTTAAGATTTAGTCCTTGAAAACGGATATTATTTTCAAAAGAATATACAGTAAATAAAAAGATGGAATAGTCAAGTTCAATATATCTGGAGACCCCATTGGAACCTAATTTTGAATCTAAATTTGGCATCCCTGAGATTTTTAAAATTATTTGACCTTTTAATAGTGCAATCAAAAAGAGTTTATTCTAGTTCGAGGTCATTTATTTTTCCCATTATGAATTCACCATAGATTTCTTGTATTTATTTTTACCGTAGTTCGCACTTTATTAAAATAATTGAGAATTAGTATTTGAAGTTTGGACCACAAAAGTACACAGAAAAAAATAAAAAAAATATTTGAGTAAATTTTTAATACTATTGACAATGAGTAAAAAATTACTCAATTTTGCACCAGTAAACGATTTAATAGTATTGAGTAAATTTTTAATAATAATTTATTAAATGTTTGAAAAAAATTTTAAGTAACCATCAAATAAAAAACAAGTATGAAAGTTATAGTCGGTCAAGATATTCTCAAAATTTATAACTTTTCCTTTAGAAAAAAAAGTTAACATTTTTCTAGACAAAAATTTTGAGAACTTTTCAGAAAGTATTTGAAACGAATTTCAATCAACAAAAACGCGGATTCAATCAATTTTTTGATTGAAATTCCTCCAATTAAAAAAAATTGTTATACCACTCAACAAATTGTAGGTGATTGATTGAAAATTTTTTGAATCAAACATTTTTCGTCTTTGATCAAAAATTTGATTGATTTTGTATTTATAGCTAATCAAAATAATGATTGATTTAACGAATGAATTGTGAGTATCAAAAACGAATGAATTGTGTGTATCAAAATATTCATCTTTGTTGCTTTCCAATATGTTGCCAAGAATAAAAAAAAGTAAAACCCGATTATTTTGTATATTTTTGAATTAATCTATTCAAATAAATTAAAGCGAAAAAAAAATAATTTATATAGGGAAAATGTGATAATTCTTCTTTTAAAAAAATCTGAAAGAAAATTAGTAAAATGGAAAGAAATTATGTGAGAATTTTTTTCTAGAACAAATTTTCAAATTGTTCTAATCTTCGAATTTGTGAGTCTTCGAATTTATTTATAGGAAAAGTGTCTCTGAATCTATAATTTTTTCTATAACAAAACAAAGAAAAGTTTCTTTAGGGGAAATTTGAAAATGTTTCTATAAACAAGTGTATTTGAAACGAGACTTTTTCTATAGAAAAAATTACACAGAATCTGTGACTTTTTTCCCACAGGAAAAATGTATTGGAATCTGAGATTTTTCTATTTAAAAAAAGTCTTAGAATCTTAGCCTTTTTCTAAGATAATTTCTCAGAATCTGAGATTATTTCTATTTGCATTTATGTCTCAGAATCTAAGACTATTTATTAGGAAAATATGAGACCTTTTCTATAGAAAAAACCTTAGAATCTTAGAAAAAAAAAATCTAAAACTTTTTTGATACGAAAAATGTCTCAGAATTTGTGAGTTTTTATATAGAAAAAAAGTTCCTCAAAGTCTGAAAAAATAAGTTTCTCAAAATCTGAAAAAATGTCTAAGATTCTGAGATTTTTTTCTATTTGAAAGATGTCTCCGACTGTAAAACCTTTTCTATACACCGATAACATGCATGCCTTATATAAACGAAATGTTTCGTACATTGTACGAAAAGTTTCGTACTTTTTGCTTAATTAAAATTATTTCATAAAAATTTTAGTTTTTACGAAAAAGTTTACTACATTCTACGAAATGTTTTTTGTTTTTACGAAACAATTTTCTATATTATGCAAAATAAATTCGTAAATTACAAAAGAAAATTTGTACATCCCTATTAATATTATAAATCTGAGTGTTGGTTTGTCTCTCTGTCTGTCCGTCTGTCTGTTCCGCAATCAGTGGAGAACGGCTGAACCGATTTTCATGAAATTTTCAGCACATATAGTACTAACCGAGGCGGGAACTATAGGCTATCAAAACAAGCGAACGGACAAAGGGGCGTAAAATGCCACGACACTTTTTATTTTATGGAACGTTATTCTGCCTTTTCGGTAATAACGCATAAACGGCTGAAACGATTTTAATGAAATTTTTACTACAAATAGTTCTATCCGAGGCGGAAACTATGAGCTACAATAGAGCGCGATCGAAAAAGGGAAGTAAAATGCCACGCCCCTTTGAATTACATTTAAAGATATTTCTACCTTTTCCGCAATCACGCTTAACTTGCTGAACCGAATTTCATGAAATTTTCACCTCAGATAGTATTTATCGAGGCAAAAACTATGCGCCAAAATAAAGGGCGATCGAAAAAACGGGCGTAAAACACCACGGCCCTTTGTGATACATTGACAGTAGATTCTGCCTGTTCCGTAATCACGCATAAACGGCTGAACCGATTTTAATAAAATTTTTACTACAGATAATACTAAACAAGGCGGTAACAGTAGATTATAATAGAGCGCGTTTGGGCAAAGGGGCAGAAAATTCCACTCCGTCAAAAGGGCGTAAAATAGCACGACCCTTTTTCTTTTATTGAACGCTATTTCTGCCTATTCCGCAATCTATCATAAACGGCAGAACCGATTTAAATGAGACTTTTACCACAGATGGTACTAACCAAGACGGAAACTATAGATTAAGTAAAATAGAGTGCGTTTGGACAAAGTGGTATAAATTGATTGGGGCTTTTTTTACTATACTGAAAATTTTTTCTGTCTGTATCAACGGGCAATTGTACAAAGAGGTGTAAATTTCCACACCTTTTGCAATGTACTGAAAGTTTTTTCTGGCTGTTCCGTAATCAAATTGAAACGCGAACCCGATGTTATTAAAATTTTCACCAGTACTAAATTTTATTCGAAACAGAATTTCTTAATTACCTAATATTAAAATATATTTGTAGTAAAAAATTAAACATTTTCTCACTTTGTTCTTAGCTTCCCGATTTTCAAGTCAAAACAGGAACCCAAAAAAAGTTCCCCACAAGTTCAATATTTTGTTGTGTTAATATTGACCCTAAAAGGCAACTGTTCCAAACCCGGCTCTAAGCGAAATAAAAAATTCACCAGTGAAAAGTCAAGAAGCAGTAGATAAACTCGCTTATAAAAAAAACGAATTTCTTGTATAATATTTTTTTTAACCCGGGCAACGCCGGGCGCAAAACAGCTAGTATTAGATATATTTTTTAAGATATTTAGCTAAATATATATTTTTGTAAATTTACAAAAAAAAATATATTTCAGAATTCATTAAAAATGATTTTAGAAAAAAAAACTTATTTTTTACAAATCTTAATATCATTAAATTTTCGAAGTTTCGTAAAAACTTTGAAAGTCCTATTTATATGAAAGGTGTCAAAGTTTGGAATAGGGTATTTGGGATCGGCCACTTTTCGTGTAGGAAAATTAAACATTTTCATGATTCCGAAATATTTTCGTAGTTTTGTAAATTTACGAAAGTTTGGACTATTTTTTGCTCGTGCATTTTAAGAAACAAGTAAGTACGAAATTTTATTTCGTAAAATGTTGCATGGATTTTTTTCACGCAAACTCGCGAAACAAAAATTACTCACGAAACTATTTTTACTAATCACGCGCACTAACGATCACGTGAGTAAAAACAAATTTCACTCACGATCACGCATGATTCACGCGTAAATCACGTGAATCACGAAAAATTCGTGTCACGCGCGCATCTCTACTTGTCATGTTGAAAGAAAAATGTGAACTTAGTCGACAGAAAAATTTTATAACGCTAAGGCTGCGTTTTTGACATATCGCTTTAACTTAGTTTAAACGGGAGTTTTATTAATTTTTATTAAATGCAACATTTCCAATTAGAATACTTGCCATTATCGCACATTTTTTCCAATAAAATACCACAACATGGCAACACTAACCAGTATATTCGAAAATCAGAGGTGTGTTTTTGACGTTTTTGTACATTACACTCAAAAAAATACGTTAGTAGATTTACTAATTTTTTTTTGCTAATGCTAGTTAGCTAACTTTTAGCAAATTTTTAGTTAAGATTAGCATGTTGCCAAAAAATTCTTGTAAACTTCATTTTGCACATTAGCAATTTTAAACAAACTTTGAACTAATTTATTTTGCTAAATTTGAAATTCAGTTGACAACATTTTTACAAGATTTTTTGCTAATATTAGCAAAAATAAATGGTAAATTTTTTTTTATTTTCAGAAAACTTAAAATGGCGCTATCTCGGGCTATTCTCGGGCTCTCCATAGTATCGCCGGTCCTCTTCATATGTGTGGACCCTAATGGGCCCTAACTTTGGATCCAAAAAAGTTATCATTCCCGAAAATTTTAAAATGCTCATATCTCGGTAAATATTGCCGACACAAAAAAAAGTCCAAAAGCATTTTTGTAGCTCTCAACACGTAGAACAAGACCGCATAGTCAAAAGCTCTCCGAGTAATATTTTTGATGTTATCGAGTTTTTTAATTCTCAGGACCCCAGTGGTCCCCTATAATCACGTATCTCAAAAAATAAGCAAGGTAGAGCGAAACGGACACAAATTTTGGATCAAAACCTATGACGATTTTTAAGGAACCCAACTAGGTCTAGGCCCACCGGGGTCTGGACCTATCGGGTCCGAACCCAATAGGGTCCTCAGATGTTTACGAAATAAGTTAAAAAAAATAAAAATTCAGTTAACTAACTATTGGCAAAACGTTTTTGCTAACTTTAGCAAAAAAATTGTGGGTTCAAAATCAGTACATTTTCTAGTAGGTTTACAAGCTTTTTTTGCTAACATTACAGTTTTTTTTTTTGAGTGTAGTTTAACTCTCCAACATTGGTGAGTTAAACTGAAAATAAACCACATCTCAAAAACATAATTTTTGGTTTTAACTCAGTTTAAACCTAAAATCATTAAATTTTACAACTCAAAAACTCGCCCTAAGTCTTTATTTACTTTCTTCAAAAATAGTTCATTTTCTCACTATTTTAGTTCATATTTTTCAGCGTGTATTTTCAACACTGATTGAACTGTCTGCTCTAATCAACCTTAACTAATCGATTGTTTAAAACTAAATGCTTAATCCATTACTGAAAAACTTGCATTTATGTATACACTTTTTAAGTATATTTTAGTCTGTTGAAAAGCAAAACTTAATTTAAGACCTTTTATTTGCGTTATTGTCGTTCGTTCCTTGGGTCTTTTTTTTTTTATTCTGCTCATTGAGCTATTGGCACGCATACACAAATTTAAAACGTCTGGTAGTCATTTAGTGTATTTCATACAATTTAAATGGTCAAGTTGCAATGTCAGAGAGTATGACAAAAAAAAAAAAACGAAAAAATTTAGAGTGCCGCTTTAATAGAAGAACAAGAACATGTTGTCGTACAAGAGCTGGACGAAGTTGAATTGTAAGATGAATAACAAGAAGAAGATTTAGAAGAAGAACAACAAGAAGTACCAGTAGTAGTATGTAGAGTATAATGATGGCATCAATTCGCGTGTGCTCAGCAGGTAATTTAAATATTATTTACATACAAGCTTAACGCTCCAAATAAAAAAAACAGAGTTGCCACTTAATATACATATATTATAAATTTTCATAAGCTAATTCCGTACACATGAACAAGCCAAAAGTTAAATTAAAAATTCAGGTTAATGGCCGTTTGTATTAGTTTATAAATAAAATGAAGTGTTGGCAACACTACATATAAGACATTGTATGAAATTGGTAATATTAGATTTACAGGAAGTATACCATTGAGTTTTAGTACATGTTTTTATTTTTACATTTTAAACTACTAGAATTTCTATACGCATTTGTACACAGAAAAAAACTTAAATGAGTTTCAATGACAAAATTTGTGAAATCAATTACAAAAGTAATTGATTGCAGATCATGAGGTCAACCGGTAGCTCGAAATATGGGAATTATATGTAACATATTTTTAAAGCTGTTACGTGCCGCACTACTGGAAGTGCAGCTACATTTACTACTACATGGTCAACTGTTTAAAAGGCATTCGAAACTTTGTCCGATGTTTGACATGCCCATAGACAATATGACGCCAATATGATAAGGGAAGGCTGGGGCGATCCAGAGAAACTTTTCCGAAAATACTCTGATACTTTCTATAAGGACGGTTTCAGTTCCTCAGTTGATTCTAGATCTGATTGGTATTTGGATGACGAAACCAAATATTATCATGCCATAGGTAAAATGGCAACAGTTTTTCAAACTGAAGTGTTTGCTATTTTGGACGTAGCGAATTAGATAATGGAAAATAGATGGATCAGTCAGTCTGTAGTTAACCTGCGCTCAAGGCACTGGGTTCTACAGTCACAACATCTAAAATTTTCCAAGAGTGTAGGCGCAGATTCATTAAGGTCCCATGTGAGATCAGGTTCTATCTTTTGTCGGTTCCGGGTCATAGGGGAATACGAGTAAATGAGTTTGCCTATTATTCGACAAATATTGACTCCGACATAATTCCTCACAATCTGGAGCCTCACATGGTTAAAGGATAGACATGGATGATGCGTTGAATCAACTCTCACATGCCTTTCCTTCTCTGACTTTCTCAAGTTTGTGAAAGCAACTGAGAAGTATTGAGCAAGCACTTTTCACTCTCTTTAAACTTTCTCTCATCCTTTACCAATTTTCCTTTTCAGGGTATGGTAAAATGTACTATTTTATGTCTGAGCGCCATGGACTTGCGGAGCTTTCTTTTAGGCTTATAACCCACCTTAGCATCTGAACTCAAACCCCTACAGGAATGTCTGAGATTTTACAAGAATGACAAAAGTCCAGGCATCGATAACATATTCCCAGAGCTTCTTAAGTTAAAATCAATGAGAGCAAAACTTATTCTATCCATCATGGAAAATATTTAAATGTCAAAGGTAAAATATCAGATAATCAAGCAATTAAGATCCCAAAAAATACGACAGTCGAAAATGGTTAAACTGAAGATGCATCTCTCTTATATCTTCCGTCATAAAAAATTTTTAACAACGTAATAAAAAAGTTTGGAGACTGTATTTTTTACTAGCAGAACAATTATAATCAAGTGTATAAGGTGGCGTTCCAGCCGCATTTTCGATGTTTAGTAGTGTTATTGCAACCCTACACCCTCGTCCAAAACCGCGTTAAAAACAAGTATTCTACAGTGGTTCGATTGGAGTGAGGGCCTCGACATGCCTTGTGGTTTTAACTGCTACTTTCAAAATGGATGGTGATGTGGGAGTTTTTATCAGTCAACTGGATAAGACACTCTTATTTCGACTACCAGGCCAGGGTATTTTAGACCGAGATAATGGCCATATAACCTGCTGCAGATTGAATGGTGTGCCAAAGGATATCATTCAGATATATCTGAGCTTTTACCGACACTTAAGCGGCTATTAAATCCCTAGCGGTTGTGACTACCACATTTAGAATTGCCTAACAACGCCGGGCGTCTCTAAATGAGACGGCGAGGTGAGTGCCACATTCATCTGCCTGGTGACTGTGCATATGTGTACAAATGGTACTTGTGGTGTCGATGAATTGGCCAGGCAGGGGACGACTCGATATTATGGTGGGCCGTCGTTGACGAGATCGATCATACGCCTGCCATCCCGCTTAGTGTGAGTAAGCGAAACATCGCTATTACAGATAGCCAACGAAAGGTGGCGACGTAAACCACCGTGCTGTAACACGAGGATGGTGCGTTCCTCATATGATCGCTGGCATACGTGTAGAATCATTTGATTGCCTCAAAACTAGCTACGCAGTCTGGTTGTAGCTATACAGGACACAGTGCAGGCTCGTTTGAAACCGTGTTAAAAGCAAAGATTCTAGAGACCGATTCTAGGGACCGATTGGATGGAGGGTCTCGACATACCCTAGGAGACACATTTTTATGGACTGGACTATCTGGATCATACACCTGGCTTACCGCTCAATGCGAATAAGCGGCGGAGCGAGATTTCGCTATTACAGTTCACCAACGACAGGTGGCGACGTTAACCTATATGCTCTAACACGAGGATGGTGGGGCCGATAGCGTACGGCTGGGATTATTAAACTGCCTCGGAACCAGCTACAGAATCTGGTTGTAGCCTTTTTTGGAGCACAGTTCACGCTTCTGCGCATATGCCAGTTAAATGGGAATTCTCCAAAATAATCATTGATGAGAAAGATACGTCATCGCACTTTCTCTGTCAATGTCTTGCATAAGCCTATCGGACGGCAGAACATTTTGACAACCCGATACTGGTGGGCTTGGCATGTTTTTCTGGTACATCAGTGCAGATGGAAAATCGGATTTTAGAAATGGTACTTTTTTTAGAAAAGTACTTTTTTGCACTCGGCGGTACTAAAAATAACACTACTAAAACATCGAAGATGCGACTGAGGCGCTACCCTATACACTTGATAACAATAGTCCTGCTGTTCAATTTTTTTAAACATTTTAGATCAAAGTTAAAAATCGTCGTTTATGGCATTTTTGGGAACTCATAGCGGATGAACCCGATGTGATGGCGGCTTCAAAATAAGTCGAGGGTGAAGCTTTGACATTACTGTTTAAGATGCAGAACTCATTTGGTCAGTCGTCATTTGGGCACAAACTGTCTTTCAATGATGTCTTATTCCCCAGTATCGAAAAAAATTTTTTGGGGGAAAAGACCTTGTTGAAACACAAATGGTGCTCCAAAGGATAAAGCGACTGATCAAATGAGTTATACACCTTAGAGAGTAATGTTTGGGCTTTACCCTTGACTTATTTTAAAGTCGTTTGCACATCGGGTTATTCCGTTATGAGTTATCAAATATGTCTGAAAACGCGATTTTTTGTATTTCAAAATTCTCAAAAACCTGATGTAATTGAAAATTTTGGAGACCGGATTTGTGATCAGGAGAATAATTGTAATCATATGTATAAGGTGGTGTTTCATTCGCTTAAAGTTTTTTTGCCTATATGATTTGTAGCGGAAAAAATTTTTTTTTGGGACTAAGACATCATTGATAAACAATTGGTGCCCTAAGGGTTAAGGCTACAGACCAAATGAGTTCAGCATCCTGAAGACCAATGTTTAAGCTTTACCCTCGACTTATTTTTAAGTCGCTATCACAAAAGGTTCACCTGCTATGAGTTGTCAAAAATACCCAAAACGGCGATTTTTTTTAACTTTGACCTTAATTTTCTCAAAAAACTGATGTGATGGAAAAGTTTAGAGAACAGCTTTTTGATCACTAGAACACTTGCAATTAACTGTGCAAGGTCGATTCTTAAAAATGGTTCTGGGTGAACGGGTTGATGTACGAAATTGATAAGATATCAGAGAATAATAATGACTACGTACAGGATAACGCGAAACCTGTGACCAAATCTAAATAGGACAAAAAGTCTAACTTTTGGCAAATGGACGGTTAACCTATTAGTGGGAGTACTGACAGGACATCGTACAATCATCCAAATGGCCGTGCGAATGGAAATTTCGAAAAGGGACTAATGTGAAAGGTGTGGTGAAGTGGACGAGGTGGAGTCGTTGATGCATTTGTTGTGTAAATGTCCGGTTTATCAAACCGGATTAACTACATTAATTAAGTTAACACTAAGTTCCCAAACGTTGTCAATTATTCTCCTTCGGGAATCTTCCCCTAAAATTTAATAAGTTGTTCTAGTATTCCTCTTCTATTAACCTTTTTTTTTGTTCTTGGTATTTTCCAACACAGCACAGTACACATGTAAGTATGTCGGTTGTAAAAAGATATCGACATGTAGTAATATATTTTCAAAGGGAATAGCTTTTTTTTTGTTGCATTGGCAAAACTTATTCCGGGATAATGAAACGCAGACAAATTGTATGAATTGTGGACTGTGAACTTACTTGTTGTTTTGTACATGATAAGATAGAAGAAAGAACATGAAAAAAAAGTGAACAAGTATGTACGTTTTGGAACGATGACTGGCGTACCAAAGAGACAACATATTTATTTTAGACATTTGAATGCAATGATTTTAGCATGTAACATACAAGTACTGACAAAGACACAACTTGCGATTAGCCGTATATTTTTTGTTATTTGAATATTTTTCCAGTTTAAAATAGATACAACATGTCTTCTAGCAAATGAAGATGGGTAAGTATATTGAGCTAGGTTTGTTACTACTACTACAGTGGGTTCCACATGTCTAAATACATGTGTGATGGCATGACTCTTATAAGGTTTGTTAGCTTGAAAACTTCATTGACAATGTGTCATTTTAAATTGGTACATTATAACTGGAATAAGTAGTTGGTAGTTTTGTGATACGAACATTTGTTGGATGTAGTTTATTTTAAGTGAAATGAAGTCATTTTGATGAAGAGGCGGTAGTTTTAACAGTTAGTTTGTTAATTAGTGGACAAAAAAATACTTAATAAATCGCTTATGTTTTAATGGCTTATAATTTGGAAACATCTTAAAAAGAAGATAACTCAACGAGTTCTCCTACAAGGAAAGTGATTTTTTTTTTTTAAATTTGTAGATGCGTCTTGGAGTGAAGATTTCATACATGTTTGCTAACACAGTCTAATAGGGGAAACAAGAAACAAGCGACAAATCACAAAAAGAGAGAGCGAGTGACTTTCGAAAGAAGGTGGGGTCTAAAACCGGATATCATCCACTGGTGCGATAATAAGACCGATACAAACCTATGTTGCCCTCGTATGTTAAAGATCAAAGGATAAGAAATGATACATCTGGAACCTACAGAAGGTACAAAGACTGGTAAGCGGGACAGAACTGGAACAGAAAACTGACTATATCTCACCGCAGACGAAATTTGACAGAACTTTTGAAGTCGAAGTACCAACTAGGGAAGACTGGGCGAAATACTCTGTTATGACTGAGAATGCGATCTCAATTTTTACGGACGGATCAAATATGGATAAGGGTACGGGTTATGGAGTATATTCTGAACGCCTCCAAATCCGGACCTCATTGAGACTTCCGGACAAGTGTAGGGTTTTCAGGATGAGGTGCTAGCAATTTATAAGCAGCGAGATTAAATATGACAACGAAACTACGTCCCACATTGGTTGATGTTCATAGAACGAGCGGCTAAAAATAGAAGAAGTTGTCGAAGGACAATGAAACTTGGCACATAGGCATTTTTTGTTTGAATCAAGAAAAAAATGCAAAAATCAAAATGATCCGCCCACTTTTACGCCCACCTCCCATACAAAGTGAAAATTAAATTTTGACCTACGGCATTGGTTTTTGTCACATATCATTTCTAAATACTCAGAGTCATTTATGTGAAATTTGAAAAATATCCGCCCACTTTTACGCCCACTTCCCATACAACTTGTATTGAAAAAGTGGCATAACTCCCTTGATTTTTAATGCATCAACTCAATTTTCACAAAAAATAAATATTATAATTGTAGAATGGGCTCCTGAAAATATATACCTGATCCGCCCACTTTTACGCCCACCTCCCATAGAAAAAAACCCAGAAAAACAAGTAAGAGTGTTAAATTCGGATGTGCCGAATCTTTTATACCCTCCAACACGTTCAAAATTAAAAAAATAAATCGCAGGGGCGTCCTTTTTTTTGGTGGGGGGTCGGCGGAGTTGGTGGGGCACACCTGTATCCCCGCTATATATGTATACAAATTATTTGTTTATGATATTTACGCTTAAATAATAAATTTTTATCGTTATTTTTAATTAATTTCTATAACAAACGCCCCCAAAAGGGGGCGGCCTGAAAAAAATCGAATTTTCTAACCCCCTTGGTCCAAGCGCAGGTCTATGAACATAATATGGCATACAAATGTTCCATTTGTTGAGCAAAAATTTAAAAAAACTCGTAAAAACATCGTATTTTTCAAGGGTCGTTTTAGTTCTTCAAGGGGGAACTTTTTTCCCCCTGTTCCGATTTTGCTCATCTTCGAACTTAGCCTTACCAGTAACATAAGAGATATTCTTGCGCAATTTCAGGGGTCTAGCTCTTTTTGTTTGGACTGCATCGTTATTTCTACAGACGGACGGACGGACGGACGAACGGACATCGCTAGAATGTCTTAGATTCTATCATGCATCATTATTATATATACTTTGTGTGGTCCCCGACCGATATTTCGATGTGTTACACACGGAATGACAAAGTGAGTATACCCCCATACTGTGGTTGGAGGGTATAAAAATCAGAGTTTCTGAAGCATGAACGAAAATTCATGTTTTGTTACTTTATTATTTTATAGTTTTTACTGTTTTTTTTTGAAAGGAGCAGTTAGGAGCAGCTGATTTTTTTTTAACTTTTTGCTGAGACTTCAAGCTGTAATTTGACATCTTTCGTTAAACAGCGCTCCACAGCGCTAAAAAGATGCAGTCCACTGAAGTTGATGAACATTGAAATTTTGATGTTGTTTATATTTTGTTCTACGAAATTTTTTATATGGCACTTTTTACAACTTTTTTTAATGCAAATCTCATCCATGACAATTGTCATTTACGAAAATGTACAACAAAGTCAAATGATAATTGATTTGTTTAGAAAATTCTAAATCGGGCTTATTAAGGTCATGTATTCTATGCAAATAAAAGATTATTTCATAATTTTTCCGACGTTTCGTTGGAGATTCCCAACATCATCAGGGATATTTTATTAGATCTGGCAACATCAAAATAAATACACAATTGAAAAATAATAGTTTAATAACAACAACGATAAAGCTCCTATGACACTAGATTTTTTTTGTATTTTATTTTTTATTAATTGAAAGAATGAAACAGCAGAACAAGAAATGAAAAAGAAACATAAAATAAACAAACAAATAGTGGTGATTACTTTCTTTTTAATAAAAACCCGCTGAATAAATTCAAAAAACCGCCAAAAACAAACAAAAAATCGCTTCATTTAATGAAAAACAGAAAAGTTGGCAACACTTAATATCATTAATACATAAATGTCAAAAAAATATGTAAAATTTTTACATTTTTTTTGGCATTCAGTCATTTGATAACCAAATTTATCGATAACACAAGAATAAAATTTGAAGTTTACTCTTTTTTATTAGTATTCTTTTACTCTTCACACTTGTTCAGATTTCCTATAGTGATATATTTGACCTGTTTACATAAATTTCATCAATACAAAAAAAATGATAAGTTTACTATGATTGTAACAAAAGATTGAATATACAGTAAATTTGCATGCCATTTTAAACATGCGAATATATATGAACTTTGAGCGTGTCTGTGCAAACAAATAATAAATATATCAGCCTAATATTACGGAATCATAATATTCAGATATCTGACAACAAAATACCAAAAAATTATCCAAATCGGCGAACATGAAAAAAATGAATTGCGGACACTCTTAAACCAATGTGCGTCCTTGTGCCATTAACATTTTCGTGTACAGTTTTGAAGCTCTGAAAGCCTTAGCATCAAACATTGTAAAATCGGGAATCATTAGGAACTGTATACAATCCCTTCGTCGAATCAGTCAGCACACAGTCAAGCTAATCTGTGCTCCTGGACATAGTGGGGACGCTGGTAACGAATTAGCTGACGAATGTGCACGAAATGGCTCTTAGTCGGTGAGGGTACAGGTCAGTGTTGCCATTTTTTTTAAAAGAAAAAAACCTACACATATTAAAAAAAATCCCTTTTCTCCCTACATTTTCCAAAAAAATACCTACATTTATCCCTACGTTTTAACAGCTTAAATGTTTAAAACAAACCCAAATTTTATTCACTTTTTGGACATTTAATGTAAAATAAAAGTTCAAATACTAAATGTGAGTTTTTGATTCGTCAATTATATTTGTTTTAAGTTTAAACGAAGTTAAAACTACAAATTTTGTTCAAATTCTGATATATTTTTAAATAAAAATTGTTTTATTCAACCATTAATATACTATATTTTGAGTAGGTTTATTCTAGCTCGAGGAAATTTTTTCAAGAAAATGATTTTTTAAAAAATTTAACAAGATAAACCTCAACTACTTTGGGCAAGTAAGTTGTTCGGTTTTTATGTGAAAATCTGTCGAAAAAAATATAAAATTAAAACTGGCTTGACAAAAACGTTATAAATTTCTCTAAAGAGGTATTTCGTTCTCCGGTGAAGATCCGTAAAATAACCCGTATATATGTATGTATCAGGATATTTTTGCTTAAGAGCAAAACATAACCAAACATGAGACTCTCAAATTTTCGCTTCAAATTTATGTTTTGAACCATTTAAATACTGGTGAACATCTTACAGGGCTTAAATAATGTCGTCTTATTAACAAATTTTAAAAACAAAATATTTGGTAACATTTTTTCTTTGCTAAAACGTTTAATATTTAAAATATCAATTCTTTTTTAAAAAGTACCTACATTTTGATCAAAAAAGAAAATCTGTCCCTTTTCCCCTACGCTATCTTTTTTATGAAAAAAAACCCTATTTGTAGGGATTTCCCCCTACTATTGGCAACACTGGTACAGGTTAAACCTGACATCTCGGTTCCTATAATAGTATTGAGGCACGAAATTGATGGTATATCAGAGAATAGAATGAAGGATAAGTGGATATCATTGACTAGGTGTACACTTTAAATAATACATTAGTAGATTTACTAATTTTTTTTTGCTAATGCTAGTAAGCTAACCTTTAGCAAATTTTTAGTTGAGATTAGCATGTTAGCAAAAATATCTTGTAAACTTCATTTAGCGCATTAGCAATTTTAAACAAAATTTGAACAATTTTTTTTTGCTAAATTTCAAACAAGCTTTTTTGCTAATTTTAGCAAAAATAAATTGTATTTTTTTTTTATTTTCAGAAAACTTAAAATGGCGCTATCTCGGAAACTAACCCAGATAGAGCGCCATAGTATCGCCGGTCCTCTTCACATGTGTGGATCTTAATGGGCCCTAACTTTGGATCCAAAAAAGTTAGCATTCCCGAAAATATTAAAATGCTTATATCTCGGTAAATATTTCCTACACAACAAAAAGTCCAAAAGCATTTTTGTAGCTCTCAACACGTAGAACAAGACCAAGAGTAATATTTTTGAAGTTATCGAGTTTTGTAATTCTCAAAACCCCAGTGGTCCCCTAAAATCACATATCTCAAAAACTAAACAAGGTAGAGCGAAACGGAAACGAATTTTGGATCAAAAACTATGACGATTTTTAAGGAACCCTACTAGGTCTAGGCCCATCGGGGTCTGGACCTATCGATTCCGAATCCAATGGGGTCCTCAAATGTGTATGAACTAAGTTGAAATAAAAAAAAAAATCAGTTAACTAATTTTTGGCAAAACATTTTTGCTAGGTTAGGGTGGCGGTGTACGATTTACACCTAGCATAGACCTTTTGGTCCGTAGCGATACCACAAAACTTTTTTTTCTTTTTTGCTAGCGGCGCAAGTTAAACACGTTCAAATTCGTTGCGAATCTCTTTAATATTCTAAGATCCATTCGCGTTATATCCTCCAAAGTATTAAAGCTTATCTGACCAGTAATCGATCGGCGACTTCTTGCCACCGCTGGACAGTGACAAAGTATATGTTCTATCGTTTCATCCACTCCTGGTGAGCCGCATCTTTTACAACTGGCGTCTGGGATGAGTCTAATATTCTTAGCATGAATGCCGATGAGACAGTGACCAGTTATTATTCCCGTCAGAGCTCGACATTCCCTTCTCGTAAGTGATAAAAGGTATTTAGTTTTCCCTTGGTCATAAGTTGTCCATAAAGTTTTGCTGATTTTGCATGTTGTTAGTTGTCACTAATTCCTGTTCGCTATTCCCGAGTAAAAATAAGCATATATTACTATATATAACTTGATACAAACATAATAAATTATATATGATTATACATCCCTGAGATATTTTCTAAATTTTTTTAATGCAGTCATATGTAGTAATATATAATTTAATCATGATTCGGATTAAAAGGTGTACGGTTGATATAATTATATAAAATTATATGAGGGTCAATACAAAATTTCTTTTTCTGTATAATTTAACTTAAAATTATATATAGCTTATGCTATTCCATATAAACCTATATATGTTTACAATTAACCAAAAATTTTCTAAGTTTTTTAGGCAAAGTATAAGAAACTTTTTAAAATGTTTCTAAACATTTCTTGTTAGTGTTATGTATATCACCTATCTGGTTCGAAGCGTACCCAAACATTTTTTTTTGTTTTTGAAAATTATATGTTTGGTGAATGTATCGTTGACCTGTGGTGTATCTCAACCCAAACCAAAAAACATCAGGATTTTATATGTTTTTGTGCAATTAGATCTAATTAGATCCACCAATATAAGGCAATGTCTGGTCAAAACTCGGATGAAATCAAATCATATTTTATACAAGTTGATCTTTTTTAATGCAAAATCATCCACCATTATTCGGATCAAATTGCGTATTAATATATATTGTGTCATATATCATTATATATTGCATCATATAAAAATTTTTACTCGGGTTGCAACATTTATGGAATCTCGTCTTTTTTTGAAATGTTGGAGCGATGGTAAAACTAGCACCGTGGTACCTTCACCATCAGCTCAAAGTTTCGCGAGTTTGTCTGCCCTTTCATTTCCCTGTATTCCGTTGTGTCCTGGTACCCATAATAAATTAACCTGGTTGTGTTGCTAACTTTACCAAAAAAAATTGTGGGTTTAAAATCAGCAAATTTTCTTGTAGGTTTACAAGCTTTTTTTTGCTAACATTACAGTTTTTTTTTTGGAGTGTAGGATATCGCGAACCCTGTGGCCTTTTCTAAATCCGCAGATGACAGAAAGTTTTCTTACTATTAGTAAATGGACGGTTAGTCTATTGGTGGGAGTACTGACAGGATATAATAAAATTATAATCGGCCAATTGGCCGTGCGTATGGTAATCGCTAAAATGGGCTATTGTAGAAGTTGTATGGAAGTGGAGAAGGAGGAGTTAGTAAATCACTTGTTATGTAAGTGTTCGGGTCTGATGAAGCGCCGCCTTAGGCACTTATGGAAAATATTTTTCAATGACCTGAAATGTCTTAATGATGTCTTATTGACTTCTCTACCAGAATATCCGAAAGAATCGTGGTTATTTACAGAGTAACAGAGGGTAAATTTTAAAACTGGATAACTTCAAAACTATTGCTCGGAGTGCTTTTGGGTATTTAGCGGTCGTGTTATACGTGTTGAGAGCTATTTGAAATCATATTAGACTTTTTTTTGTGTCGGAAATATTTACCGAGACATGTGCATTTCCAAATTTTGTGGAATGACAAACTTTAGAATGCACCGTCCGATAAAAATAACAAAAAAGTCGTTAAACACGAACTGGATAATAAATGTTAAAAACTACAGACTAAATGTAGAAAACTGCATTTACAGTTTTTCTTTTCGTGATCCTGTTTCCTTTTAAAAGGACTTCTAAGTTTTAGGGGATTAAATTTTATAAAATATTTTTTTAATATTTGTACTTGTCCTAGGACGCCACTAGCGATAGCAAATGAAAGAGGAGAATATCCCCTAATTTTCCTTTTTTTTATTATTTTAAATATCAGGAAAAAAGAGGTAAGGACGTAGTCCTTTCAAAAAATTATCCTTCAATATCATTAAAAATTTTCAAACAAATATTTTAATAAAGTTTTCAAATGACTTTATTCACATCCTTTTATCCTGATATATGGCAAAATATAAGAATGAAAAAATGTTTCCCTTAAAACTTTCAAGTCCTTGTAAAAGGAAACAGGATTTCAAAATGAAAAAACTGTAAATGCAGTTTTACTCCATTTGATCTCAACTTTCAGATGTTTATCATCCGGTTCATGTTTAATATTGGCTGTCGGACGGTGATATCTTTCTTGTAAGATTTATTATTATTTTAAACGATTTAAAAAAAGTTTTCTTCTACAGGGACACATAACTTTTATTTTAATAACTTGACATAAGTTCCCTATGCAATCTTAAAATGTCAATGGAGTTGACTATTTTACAAAGTTTTAATTTCTAAATTTAATTATATGTATTTGACTTTGATACTTACATATTTTAAATACAAAAATCAAGATTGACTTACCTATAAAGAAAAGAAGAAGATACGAATTATTACAGCATAATATAAATATAAAATAAATTATAAATTCATATAAACACATATATCATAATTTTATGTCTAACAATTAGTTTTCCTAAGGCCTCCGGCAATGTGTGATTTACATAAATTACATGTTAATAATTTCTCATACGATACGGTGGTTTAATAAATGATTCATTGAAGTAAACTAACAAAAAAAATAACAATTTTGTTGTATCTAATGTATAAAAGAAGTACAGACAAATCTTCTTAAAACGGACGATCAACAAAGGGGGAACCATTTTTAATACACTCAAAAAATTATGTCATTAACTGTTTGTAGTTTATTTTAAAAATTTTACGTTTAGTCGTTTTTAAAAGAAAAAACATTTATTTAATGTTCAGTTTTTATTAATGACTTCCTCTGTCCTTTGTTTCAAAAATAACACACTAAAATATAAAGACTTTCATTAGCATTTAATTTTTAAAGTCATTTATTTTTGTTCTGTAAGTAAAAACTACTGATTATTCTTTAAATTTTTAATGATTTGTGTAAGTTATTTTTTTTTAAATTGTTGGTATTTTTTAATGAGATATCATTAGTTTTTACTACACAAGTAGGTTATTTTTTTGTAGAAAAAAATTCAAAAAATTATTTATAGAAATATAAAAACATGTTTGTATCAAGTGACTTTGGCACGATGGGTAGACTGTCTAGCCAGAATGTAGATGATTGCGGGATCGATTCCCCCAAATTTTATTAAAAATTTTTAAAAAAATATTTCAATAGAAAATTGTAAAAAATAACCTACGAAATCATTAATTTTTAATGTTTTGGTAGGTTATTTTTTTGGAATTTGTTGGTAAAAATAACAGAACTATCACTAATTTTTAATGTTTTCGTAGGTTATTTTTTTCGAATATGTTAGTAAAAAAGAGTGAAAAAACCGTAATTTTTTAATGTTTAATGTTATTTATTTTAGAAAATTTTGTCAACAGTAAAAAATAAATGTTGATGTTTGTTAAAATAAATGAATAATTACTGGGATGGTTTTCAATTGTTTATTCACTTGTTTTGAGTGTGTTTTTCATTTGTTTTTGCCTACAAAATATTTTGAGTGTATATTTGAAAACTATAATATTTGAAAATAATAACAAAAAATTTTTTTTTTTTGATTTTTTATACTATATTCGTTATTTTCGATCAATTTTAAGAGAATATCCCAATGCATAAATGTCTGCCTGTCTGTTAAACTCAAGTTTTCAGCAAAACTGGTATGTCTTCAAAACTGATTTCAATTTTTTAATAAATATTCTGAACCTAAGTTGCATGTATGTAAAAATAGGCAAAATCGGTAAAGTGGATAAATATTTATGATGAAAAGTTAAGTCAAGCTAAGTACTTTGTACATTTCAAAAACAATTTTATATAGAACTGTATCTTCCAAAAATATTAAAATTGTAAATTTCTATAAATTAATATATGACATACGCACCTGTGGTCAAAATTACGGCATTTTATTGTGTAAAACGACAAGAAAAGTTTGTAACTTTTTTTTTTTCTACCGCCTATTTGACAACAATTCCTTGTATTTCTACAAGCTTTTTACCAATAATTTTGTAATTTTACAAGCAAATTTTTTAACGCGATAAAACTTACAAGGAGGTTTCATGATTTACTAGACTTTTTGTTACCTCCTATTTTACGAGAATTCCTCGTAAAAATTACTAGCTTTTTTGTAATTTTACAAGATTGTTACCAATAAAATTGTAAATAAAAAAATTTTGAAAATTTGTAACATTACAAAAACAATTGTAAAATTACAAAAACAATTGTAAAATTTTGAAAATTTGTAAAATTACAAAAACAATTGTAAAATTACAAAAACAATTGTAAAATTTTGTAAAATTACAAAAACAATTGTAAAATTACAAAAAAAAAAATCTTAAATTTCGACCGAAAATTTTTTGTTAAAAAACAAGGAAAACTTCCAAATATTGGTAAAATGTGATTACGAGACTTTTTCTAGTAATTGACAAGGTTTTTTTGTGTGTATGATTAACTCCATATTTTTGCTAGATTACGTTTTTAAAATATTTTATTGTTGAAAAAAAAAACTATGCATAAATATGTTGCACCTACAAAAATATTTTGTACTCACTACTAATAAATTTTCAAAAATTTAGTCAGGGCTCATAAATAACACACACAAATATTTTTAAAATTTAATATTGTGCAAAATTTTTACAAACAAAATTAATTCGTTATGGCAGATGTTTGCAGCTGAAAAAAAAAATTTAAATACATATGTATGTACATTAGACTGGCATTTTTTTGTCATCTTTCGATTTTCCCAAGTGTCCGGGCAAATTTTTATTGTCCTAAGCTTTGTCCTAAAACTTTGATCGAAGGGCGCCACGGGTTAAAATGATCGAATTTAGCTCAAATTAGTTTTAAATGAAAGATTGTCTCAAGCTCTACATTGTCTCAAGCTCTACAAAATGTGATGTGTCGAAAGGTACATTTATTTTTTATTTTTTCAAAAATCCAAAACTTTGACCGCCGGGCGCCACGGGTTAATTTAATCCGATTGACCTCAAATTGGTACCACATGAGGTTTAGGCCTAGTAGAATACAAAAATGCCCGGACTTTGAAAATCGGAGAAGAAAAAATTTTGCTATACAGAAAAATGCCAGTCTAATGTACATATATAAATAATACTTATTTGTAGAAGAAAAGCGAAAAAAATTCAAAATTTGTTGAACTTTGTCACACTTCTAATACAAATTAAGTAAATATCAACAAATTTTTTATTAGGAGTGTAATTCTAATTGAAATTAGTGTGGAAACTTGCTAAAGTTTTCCAATCAGCAAAAAAAAAATAACTTAAAATGTTCTAGGTTTGAGCCACATGTGCACGAAAATCTTCGAACAGTCAGCTATAAAATCTGAAATTATATTCTAGTTAAACCCATTTAAAAGAAAACAATTATTCCAGCAAAAAAATCTGTTTGATCCAATATGAGAAATATGCTGATTTCAGCCAAATCGATTCGCTAAAACTTTTGACCTGAATTTATGAACAGAAATAACCCAATAAATATTAGGGTTCAATTGGTGTCATGGTTTTTTTTAAGATTTAGAGTACCCAAAAAGAATGCTGGTATATTTTTGGAAAAGTTTTTGCTCCTTGGGGTGGTTCAACGAATCTGAAAACGCGGATTTTGAGCTGCTTTTTCTGCAGAGCAAAAACGGATAAATATATTACAAATCAGATTTAATCAGTTGAAACTACAACAAAAATTAATACAATATAAGATTTTTAAACAAATACAAAAATTTCGTAAAACCCACAGCAGGTGGCGAAAATATCGTTTTTTATTTTTTTTAATTTTAAAGCACTTGGGAAGACTTTTATTCAAACTAAATTTAGGCCCATCGCCTTTCTTTCAGTGTTCGGTTTTTAAAAAAATTTCCACTGACAAATTTGAAATTGTTCAGTGAAAACTTTATAAATATTTTTTTCTGAATGTACTCTACCTAACGAAACTTTAGGCACCAATTTAAAAAAAAAAAAAAAAATATTTTTTTTTTACCAAATGCACCACGGATGCAAACTTTAAGCAATGGTTGCGCCCTGAAGATGACCTCCAAAATTTTTTAAATAATATTTTTCGTAATCAACTCTTCAATAAGCATAGTTCTAGGGCCGAGCTTCTCAATAACTTTTTTTCGCAACCCCTTTCCAATATTTTAAATTTTTCGCGACCCCCCACATAAAAAAGTAAGTGAAAAAGTTAAAGTCCGAAAATGGGACTCAAGTCCAAACATGGACTGATAGGCTCCCTATTTTTTTGATATCTTTAAATAGTGTAGAGAACACACAGAAGCAAAAATTTAGGGAAATGGGCTTTTTTACTGCCAATAGACCGATTTTACTGAAATCTAGCGAAATTTTTATATGAGAACTAATTATAAGTCTAAAAATGGTCCAATTATAATTAGATTTGATGAGGTTAGCAAAGTACACGTTTAACAAAAACACAACATTTTTTGTCATATATTTCCTTTTTATGAATTTTGAGATATTTTGACGAACATCGGAAGGGTGGTTTGTATGGGGACTACAAGTATAACTGGACCGATTTCTTTAAAATTTGGAATGATTCTTTGTGAATGCAAAATTTCGAATGCATAAGTCGAGGGCAAATATTCAAAACCCGCTATCTGCTGTGTTATTACACTGCGGATAGCAAATTTTGAATATTCGCCCTCGAAGTACTTATTATATTACGGTTTTAAGAGCAATTTTTACTAAACTTAAAGATGACGTTTGTATGAGGGCTAGATCTAAACATGGACAGATTTTTTTCAACACAGATTTTTTAACATTTTAGTTGTTTTCAAAGTCCCCAATTGAGCAAGTCCTGTCGAATATATCCTGAAGTAGTTAGATTTAAAAATTGTGCTTTTTAACCATTTTAGCTGATTTTGAAGCCCTAACGAGCCATAAAGCCGAAAATTTCCAAGTTAATTGTATTGAAGATGGATGGATCATATCCTAGAGTTGTCGGATTTAAAATTGTTGGACTTTGGACGAAAAAATAAAATGATTTATGGTAAAATTGTTTTTGATTTTTCGGTGTAAGGGTGGAAAGACGAAAAGAAAATGGGGATAAATTTAATTCTATCTTTTCCAGAGTTTTTTGAAGCCCACTGATAAACTGAAAAGCTGAAAATGGGCATATTAGCAGATCCTAACGTAGCCGTATATTTTTATGTTTTGATAAATCAGCAATTAGCAAAAAATTATGCTTTGCTTTAATAATTTAAAAGTTTTAATTTTAGCATGATGTTTACTAAAGTTTTCGCGACCCCCTAGAAATGCTTCCGCGACCCCCTAGGGGATCGCGACCCACCGTTTGAGAACCATTGTTCTAGGGGTATGCCCTAAAGAAATTCCAAAATTTCCTGATTTCGGGACATGCTAATATATAATTTAATAAAAAAAATTTTTGAATAAAAACAAGTAAGAGTGTTAAATTCGGCTGTGCCGAATCGTTTATACCCTCCAACATGCAAAAAAATAAAAAAAAAAAATCCATGGGCGTTTTCTTTTTTTTTTGAAGGGGGCGGGGTCTGTAGTGGTAATTGGGGGGGGGGGGCAAATCTGCTCTCGAAATATATGTTTAACATTTTATTATTATGCTTTTTGCATTAAAGAAATACAAGTTTATCATAATTTAAACAATTTCTTTAATCCACGCCCACAAAAGGGGGGCGGACCGAAAAAAACGGCATTTTCTAATCCTCTGGGTCCAAGTGCAGGACTTTGAACTTCTTGTAGCATAAAAATGTTGGATTTGTTAAACAAAAACACAAAAAATAATGTAAAAAAGTCGTATTTTCTAGTTCTTCAAGGGGGAACTTTTTTTTCCCTGGTCCGATTTTGCTCATTTACGAACTTAACCTGCCTTGGAACATAAGACATATTCGTGCCAGACTTGAAGAGTCTAGCTCTTTTATTTTGGACTGTATCGTGTTAACTACAGACGGACGAACAGACGGACGGACGGACATCGCCAGAATGTCTTAGAATTGATCACTGATCAATAATATATATACTTTATGGGGTCCCCGACCGATATTTTGATGCGTTAAACACGGAATGACAAAGTGAGTATATCCCCATACTGTAGTTGGAGGGTATAAAAATCCAAAAAAAAAGTTATATCAAATTATATACTTAGTATGAAGAACTTAGAGCTCAAGTTTTCCCCAATTTAAAAATTTACGATAATTTTTTTAAAAAAAGTTCTGACCCAAATTTCGACTTTAACCGCTCAAAAGTCCGCGATCGGATATATTTAGGTCAAAATAATATGAGAGAAAAATCTTTGAATTTTGATTCTACAAAAAAGTTGTTACACTCAAAAGAAAAACTCTGTCAAAAAATCTGTAAAACGACTTTCAATTTGAATTAGCAATCTTTTAGAAGATTGTTCTGCTGAGAAGGATATTTTTACTAAAATCTCTGTCATTCAGTTTAAGAAAATAACAGACATTTTACTATGTTTATACTGATTTTGTTTGTTGAATTTCATTATTTTTTCAAGAAATTTTTTTATATAAAAAAAAAAACAGAACAGATTGTTCTGCTGAAATCAGCAGATTGCTCTGCTGAAATCAGCAGATTGTTCTGCTGAAATCAGCAGATTATTCTGCTCAAATCAGCAGATTGTTTTGCTAAAATCAGCAGATTTTTCTGCTAAAATCAGAAGATATTTCTGCTAAAATCAGATTTCTCTGCTGTCGAACAACACACATGTTTAATAACTAAAACGCCAGATAAAAGTATAAGCTTCCGTAGCGTAGTGGTTAAAAAGTGTACTTTCAAATCGGAAGGTGGCGAGTTCGATGCTGTTTTTTTTTTTTTCTTGTTATATTTATTCACCTCTTATGACAGATATTTAGCAAACCGTGTCTGCTAAAATCAGCGGATTTCTCATATGGCTCAAAATGGGTGTATTTTTAGCAGATTTTTCTGCTGATTGGACAGAGAATTTATTTTGAGTGTATAAAAGTTAGTTGCAAAAAACTTTTATTTTAAGAGTTACACCCAAATTAATCTACAAAGGTTTTTTACCCCATTTTTGAGGTGACATGTTTAAACCGCTTGGCCAGTTTGCAACCTAGAAGTCCAATTTCTGGACATATATTATTTTTTACTCCCAACTCAACCGATCAAAAAACAATTATGCACATATGGGTGCTCTAATATATATGATGTCTATATATAATCTTTTTTACTCGGGCTGCTATTCAATTTACACATGCAGAGTAAAATTACCGAATTTATAGAAGGAGTCCAGTTGCTTACTATAAATTGGGCAAATTTCAACAAATTTTGATAAGTCTACACAGAAAATAATATCGTATATTTTATTTTAATTAAAATTTTAATTGTTTTTTAATTTAATATTAATTAAACTTTTAATTAATATAATTAATTGTTTAATTAAATTTTTAACTTTATTTTAATTAATATATTAATTGTTTTCAAATTTAATATTAATTAAGTATTTAATTTATATAATTAAATGTTTAATTAAATTTCTAGCTTTACTTATTTTTTTTTGTTTTGTTTTCCGTGTGTGTGTGTGAGTGTGTGTTTTTCTCTTGCATTGTATTACATACAAAAAAATACATAAGTATAAAAAGTTTGTTGAAAGTTTTTTTTTTATTTTTCACATAGGTTTTTGAATTCTCATTTTGTTTATAGTTTTATGTGTATGTATATAAAAGGTTTATAATCAACTTTATAAAATCATCTCACTGACTATGTCTTTAAGGCATAAATAAATTTGGTAAAGTTTGAAGAAATATTTTTTTTTAAACTATTTTGTTCAAAAGGAATGTTTTTACAAGTTTTTTATTTTTTTTTTAATACAATATTTTTAATTAATTTTTTTAATTTATACAATTAAAATTTTAATTATTTTTTTTTTAAATTTTAATTAAATTTTTTAATTTATAGTATTAAGTTTTTAATTAAATTTATTTTTAATTAACGACATACAAATATTTTTAATTTATTTGCGCATTTTAGTGATTGGTCCGGATTTAATTAATTTTTTAATTAAATCTACGAATTTTTTAATTAAATATTTTTTTTATTTTTTTCTGTGTACTGTTAGTGTACTGTATTTTTTTCTGGTCCAACCCAAATACTTTAAGTCATCACAAATTTGTTGAGCAGTGTAAAATAATATGCAGATACAATAAAATACAATAAATGCAGTCTAGATCTACGACAACAAAAATTTTAGTGTTATATTGATAATGCCGTCGACGATAAATATAATGCTACATTTTCGTCATGATATTAAAAATATTTTAGTTTTATTATTTTTTACGCTTCCCTTCTTTTTGTTGTCCAATTTTATTTTTAAATGCATTGTGTAATAAATTTTACTCTTAAGAAAATTGCATATTTTCCAAATCATTAAAAAAAAAAAATTCAATCATCCTAATGAAAGTTTCTAAAATTTTGCCAATATTTATATTGTTGGTCATGATTACTTTGTATAATTTGATTTAAAAATTTTTTAAAATTTAATTTAGATACGAAATGCAACAGAAATGCATTATTTTTTCTTCAAGGCCAATTGTAAATATGTATAAGATATAAAAGTGGTTTTAATTTAAAAAATTCAATTTGTATGATTGAATATTTGAACCCAGCAAGTAATATAAAAAGTAGTTAACAATTGCAATTCCTTATAATTTTTCAAACAAGATTGTAATCTTTTCATATCAATCAGTCAAATCAATCAATCCATTTAAATTAAACCGTTAAATTAATCATTAAAATGAAACAAATAATCAATTCAGTAAATAATTTATTAGTTATTTTTATAAGTTCCGCTTTAAATTGAAACTGGCCCGCCTCAAATATAAAAGAAAACTTGACTTTTTACAAGCTGGACCACCTAACTGTGTAATACGGTTTTGGTTAATATCGAAAACGTGAAAAAGATCCATGTTTTATTATTAAGATTGATGTTAAATAACTCCTTTAGTAGAGTAAACCACCATATCCGTGTTAAACTTAAATAACATGATTTGTATGAAAAAATCAATCAATCTGCAGTAATAAAAAAAAAATAACATCGATGATGGTGTTGACAAGATGTCAAATAATTATTCACTGTAAGAATTTTTTGGACTGATAAATCATTAAGGGCAGTGTTGGGCTGTTGTTCACCTTAACTGGTGATTTTTAAAAACATATATTGAAATAAAACATTTTCTGTTTCGAGAACTGCAAAATGTCAAAATTTTATCCAAAAAATGAGGTTATGAAACATAATTATTTTATTTTTTTCTCTGATGCCTTTTCTTTACAAAACTGGATATATTACTTTAACATTTTTCTAGCATCCTAAAAAAATTATTCGTGGTCAAAATTATATATTAAATCCAGAATTTCCCGTGTTCGAACGTTAATAACTTGATAACATGCTGTTGAATCCATATATTTTTTTAAACATATTTTTAAAAATGGAAGGTGGCAGTTATCTGACCGCACAGAGAAAAATAAAAAAAATATTTGAGTAAATTTTTAATATTATTGAGCAAAAAATTACTCAATTTTGCACCAGTAAACGATTTAATAGTATTGAGAAAATTTTTAATAAAAATTTATTAAATGTTTGAAAAAAAAAAAAATGAGTAAATTTTTAATTGCGTCAATTAAAAAATTATTCAATTTTTGTTTTTAAATTTAAACAAGTGATTACTCAAATTTGTTTCCTTCATATTTTTTTCTGTGCGCCCTTTTTTTTAATTCTTTCTACTGTCTTTGAGAATATACCAAATTTAAAGAAATTTTCATTAAAATTTATTTTTTTTAAGAAGCGAGCATGGCCGTGAACCGGTCACCCATATTTACAATATATATATTTACCAATATTTGACAGTTTTCTTGTTTTTTAACAAATCCAAATCTACATTTTTTTTTGTAATTTTACAATTTTTTATGTAATTTTACAAATTTTCAAAATAATTTTACAAAAAAATTTAGTAAATTCGCGAAAATTCCTTGTGTTTTTAATTGCGCAAAAAAGCTGTAAATTTACGACTTAATTGGTAAAATTATAAAATTATTCGTAAAAAGCTTGTGAAATTACTAGAAATTTTCGTAAAATAGGACGTAGAAAAAAATCTAGTAAAATTACGAAACTTCTTTGTAAATTTTAACGTGTCAAAAAATTTGTAAATTTACAATTTAATTGGTAAAAACCTTGTAATATTACAAAATTATTTTTAAAACGCTTGTAAAATTACAAGAAATTCTTGTGAAATAGGAGGTAGCAAAAAAGTTACAAGTTTTTCTTGTAATTTAACAGGTTTTTTTTGAGTGTAGCAAATAAAAGTGAGAGTGTTAAATTCAATTGTGACGAATGTCAAAATGTTACCCAAAAAATTAGGTTATGAATCATAATTTTTTTATTTTTTTTCTCTGATGCCTTTTTTTACACTCAAAAAAAAAAGTTTGTAAAATGACATAAAATCCCCGTGATTTTACGGGGCAGGTTTTGTAAAATATGTACTAGCAAGAATCCCCGTAATGTTACGGGGATAATTTGTAAATTGATTTAACAAAAAAATTACTGGGAGAAAGTGTAAATTTACAATTTTTTTTGTAAAATATTATTGTAGACTTACAAAAAAAGTTGTAAATTTACGAAATAAAGTAGAAAATCAAAAAATAAAATTGTAGATTTACAAATTGTTTGGTTTAACTACAGTTTTTTATGGCAAAAAACTTGTATATTTACAGTAAAAAGTGGTAAATTTACAATTTTTATTGTAAATATACCATTTTTTCTTATTTTTTTGCCGTAAAAACAGTAGTTTAACCAAATAATTTGTAAATTACCAATATTGTTTTTGTATTTTCTACTTCATTTTTGTAAAATTACAACTTTTTCTGTAAGTATACAATTTTGTTTTCTAAACTTTCATATTTGTTTTGTAAATTTACAAAAAATTTGGTATATTTACATATTGGTTTTGTAAATTTAAAGGTTTTTTCCGTTGGTGCATCTTATTTATCTTATTTATCTTATTTATATTATCACTTTAACAACCTGAAATGATTTTTTTTTTTTTTTCACTTGAACACTTTTAACAAACTTTTTAGAGTATAACACTGCACTTTTTTATTTTTTTTCGGAATTTCGTTTTTCTTAAGTAGAACATATGAGAATTGCGAAGGAGGCTACACAAGAAATTTCTTATATTTTCAAGAAAAACTAGTCAAAAAAATTAACTTTTTTTTTCGAATTTTTAATTATTTTAGCAAGTATTTTTAAAAAATTATAAAAAAAAACTTTGGATATTGTAGATTGTACGTTTAAGTACCTGATAAAATAAGAAAAAACTTATTTTTTCATAACTGACAGCTTTTGATTGACATTTTAGTGCCAGATTTAAAAAAAAAAGTACCAAAAATATATGGTAAAATTACCAAAAAATTGTAAAAATACAAACAAAAAAACTAGAACAATAATATAGTAAAAACATATAAAAATTGTGGTATTTTACTTAAAGCAAGTTACCAAAAAATTGTCTTGATATTCAATTTTTTTGATAAAGCTTACAACTAATTGAAAAATGTTTGTATCCGGAACTTAAAAATTTTTCAAAATTTTTTTATGAAATTTTTTATTTATAAAAAATAATTTTTAACAAAATATGGACTTAGAAAATTTTTGCGTCTCCTATTGTTGCATAATTATTTTTCAATACAAATTTTTGTTTAATTACATTTTTTTGTGTCAAAATACTGAAAACCTTGTAAAGTAAAAAATCTTGAAAAAAAAATTGTTTGTAAAATAACATTTTTTGGTAGAAAGACTAAATACTATCAAATAAAATGTTGTTGTACAATTACAATTTTCTTGTGTAAAACAACTAAACACCTTGTAATTTTTTTTAATTTGTAAAATAATTATTTTTATACCCTCCAACCACAGTATGGGGGTATACTCACTTTGTCATTCCGTGTGTAACGCATCGAAATATCGGTCTAGGACCCCATAAAGTATATATTTTATTGATCAGTGATCGATTCTAAGACATTCTAGCGATGTCCGTCCGTCCGTCCGTCCGTCCGTCTGTCCGTCTGTCCGTCTGTCCGTCTGTCCGTCTGTCCGTCTGTAGAAGACACGATACAGTCCAAAATAAAAGAGCTAGACTTCCGAAGTTTGGCACGAATATGTCTTATATTCCTAGGCAGGTTAAGTTCGGAGTTGGGCAAAATCGGACCAAGGGGGAAAAAGTTCCCCCTTGGAAAACTAAACCAACCTAAGAAAAAACGAATTTTTTGCTAAGCAAATGCAACTTTCTTATCTCAGAAGAAGTTCAAAATCGCAAGGGGGATGTGCCCCCTAACGTCACCCACCGACCCCCCCCCCAAAAAAAAAAGACGCCCCTGATATTTTTATTTTTTTTTACATTTTGGAGGGTATAAAAGATTCGGCACAGCCGAATGTAACACTCTCACTTGTTTTTTGTTAATTTACCTAAAAAAATTGTTAAATAAATTTACCAACATATTATAGTAAAATTACAAAGCGTACGGTAGTTTTTGTTTTATTAAAAATACAAGAATTTTTGTAAATAGACAAAAATATTAGTAAAATAGAATTACAAGACCTTTTGCTTGTAATTTTACAAACTTTTTTTTTTGAGTGTACAAAACTGGATACATTACTTCAAAATGTTTATAAGCTCAAGGGCACTCAAATGACATTTAAAGTAAAAATTCAGAGTTTCCCGTGTTCCAACGTTAATAACTTGAGAACAAGGTGACTTAAAAGTTTTTTTTCGCCCCTTTCGTGGGCGTGTATATAAAGTGCAAAAAAGTGGTTTTACATTTTGGAAGGTATAAATGATTCGGCACAGACGAATTTAACAATCTCACTTGTTTTTTGTACTTTTGTTAAACAAATGGAACATTTCTATGTCAGAAAAAGTTCAAATTTGGCGAAAAAGTAATTTTGGTTAACATAAAATAAGGAAACGATTTTATTTTGTGAAGGAAAAAATAAATAAAAAAAATTATGCAAAAAAAAGCATTTTGATGAAACAAAAAAAATTTTATAAATAAAAAAATGTTTTTGATGAAAAAAAACCTTATGATAAAAAATTTTGATAAAAAAATTGATTATAAAAATTTTTGATAAAAAAAAATTGTGAAAATTTTTTTTTTCATAAAAAAAATTGTGAAAAAAAAATGTTTGATGAATAGAGCAAGTACTTTCATGCATCTAAAAAACGAAAATATGTGCCTATAATATGCGTCTAAAAATTCAAAATATGCACTAAAAACTTCAAAAATATGCATCTAAAAATATTGTTTTTACTAAAGAAAATAATTTGTCAACATAAATTAGGCTTTGTCAAATATTTTAAGGCCCTCGATAATACTTAAAAATATTTTATTGAGTGGAAACAATTTTTAATTAGTGAAATATTTTTTACTTGAGAAGTTTTTTCTTTGAGTCACTAAATATTTCTGAAGTAAAAATTTTTATTAAAAAAAAAAACATTAAAATACAATATTTTCTAGAACAATTTATTCTTCAATAATTTTTGTTCTTTATTCTAAAAAAATTATTTATTTTAAAAATTTATTTTTTCACTTTTTTCGGAATTTTCCGATTTTCAAGTCAAAAAATTAACTCAAAAGACCCCACCCTAAATCTATTCAAAATAAAATAGCAATTTTCCTGTAAAAAAAAAATAATAAAATCGCAATTTTCCTGCAAAATCTCTCATAATAGGACATTTTAAGTAGGAATCATTTCTCAGAATCTAAATATTATACTTCCAGAATCCATTTTCTTTCAAAAATGCATTAGAATATGATTTCCATAAATAAATACATTTTTCTATAAGAAATAGGGAATAGGTTTTGAATTTTCCTAAGGAAGTTTTGAAAAAATATTGATGAAATTTAGAAAAAGTCCAATTTATATGAAAATATGCAAAAATATGCATTTATACTAAAATATGCAAAAATATGCAACTACAAATCAATGCCATTTTATTGCAAATTTATTGATTCGGATAGATATTTAATTTATATTATGTTTACAATGCTGAGTAAAAATATGCATTTTCATGAAAGTACTTGCCCTATTGATGAAAAAACTAATTTCAATAAAATTAAAAAAAAAAAAAAAAAAAAATTTTGAAAAAAAATTTTTTCATAAAAAAAAATTGATGGAAAAATTAATAGAAAAAAAATATGAAAAAAAGAATTATTTTGAAAAAATTTGAAAAAAATAAAAATTTGAATAAAAAATGGAAAACAAAAAAAAAATTAACAGAGTGTTAAATTTGGTTGTTCCAAATCTTTTATAACCTCCATTAGGGGAGTAGAGGCCATTTTTAGGGGAGTAGAGCCAATATACACAAAAAAAAAAAACTGTAATGTTAGCAAAAAAAGCTTGTAAACCTACAAGAAACTTTGCTGATTTTGAACCCACAATTTTTTTGCTTAAGTTAGCAAAAATGTTTTGCCAATAATTAGTTAACTAAATTATATTACTCGGAGAGCTTTTGACTATTTTGCGGTCTTGTTCTATGTGTTGAGAGCTACAAAAATTATTTTGGACTTTTTGTTGTGTCGGCAATATTTACCGAGATATGAGCATTTTAAAATTTTCGGGAATGCTATCTTTTTTGGATCCAAAGTTAGGGCCCATTAGGGTCCACACATGTGAAGAGGACCGGCGATACTATGGAGATTCTAAGAACCAAAAATGGCCTCCATTTTGCTCTATCTGGCTTAGTTTCCGAGATAGCGCCATTTTAAGTTTTCTGAAAATAAAAAAAAAATTGCCATTTATTTTGCTAATATTAGCAAAAAAGCTTGTAAAAATTTGGTCAACTCAATTTTAAATCTAGCAAAAAAAAATAGTTCAAATTTTGTTTAAAATTGCTAATGCGCTAAATGAAGTTTACAAGATATTTCTGCTAACATGCTAATCTCAACTAAAAATTTGCTAAATTTAGCTAACCAGCATTAGCAAAAAAAAATTAGTAAATCTACTTTTGTATTATTTTGAGTGTACCTGTTCTTAACTACAAGGGAAATTTTCAAAACGTATTTTTCTAACATGAATGGGCCCAGTTTTGTTAATTAGTATCTAAAAACTAAAAATTCGAAATTTGGAGACAATCCGATAAGGGGAACACGTGCCGAAAACCTGTTAAATATTTCATAAGAGGAATAAATAACTTTTTTTTTTGGTTTTTAGAAAAAAATGTATTTTAAACTTTCTTTTTCAAAAAATTTAAAAAGGAATTAATCTTTTATTTGCAATTATATTTCTAACCAGCCAGAATACACTAAAATCGGATGAAAAATGACAAAGTTATAAATACTTCCCCAGACCATAAGACCGTAAATTTTTTGGATGACAAAAAAAAATTCTTTAAAGTTATTTTATCCAATTGGCCTTAAATTTGTTCTACATCAGTTTAAGACCTAATGGAATAATAATTTTCCCAACAATTGAAAATCATAAAATAAAATCCAACGAACATTGATTTTAACAACAGGTCTAAGGGGCACCCGCGGTATTCGTGTACAAGTTTACTTTATTCTGGTTTGTGCACTAAAGTATTATAGTTTTCTTTTTATTCAAATTATTTTTCTATCCACATCCTCAAAAGAGAGCGGACCAAAAAAGAACGACATTTTTTAATCCCCTGACTTCAAGAGTAGGACTTTGAATTCTGCGAATATAATAATGTTTCATTTTTGTAACACAACTACAAAAAACCGTCTGAAAAATTGGCTTTTTCCCCCAGGTCGGATTTTGCCTTATTTCGAACTTAACCTGCCTAGGTTCAGAGTTTGGGTTAGTTCTTTAAGGAGGAACTTTTTCCCCCAGGTTTGATTTTGCCTAGGATCATAAGACATATTTGTGCTAAACTTAAAATGTCCTTTTATTTTGGTCTGCATCGTGTTAACTACTGACGTACGGACGGACATCGCTAGAATGTCTTAGAATCGATCACTGATCATAAATATATGCACTTTAGGGGGTCCCCGAACGATATTTCTATGCGTTACGCACGGAGTGACAAAGTGAAAAATTATAATTTTCAAGAAAAAAAAAAAAAAATAAAAGTAATGAAAACATTTTTTTGATAAAAAATGTAAAAAAATTAATTTTGACAGAGAAAATTAAAAAAAATCATCGGAAAATAAATTTAGGCAAAAAAAAGAATACGCGAAAATAATTTGGGGGTAGAAAATATGTCTGCACTAGTTTCAATACCTTTCGGTATCCAATTGTGTTATTTTTTTATAATTTTAGGTTATGTAGAATGTACCAAAATGTTCGAGGTGTCCTAATATTTTCGTTCATAACTTTTAAACCGATTTCGCAATTAAACAAAGACCTGGAAAAAAAAATAGTAAACTTTATAAAAAAATTCAAAATATATATAAAAATGTAATAAAATTAAGGAAATCTATAGAATTGTGGTGGGTATTTAAAGAAGAGATTCCGCCAAGCCAAAAATAAAGCATTCTTACTTATTTCGTTTCATAATGGTCACTGGGATACAGAGATTATTACAGAAATAAGAGAAAAGAGAATGTAAGCATTAATAAATATTTTTTTATAAAAAGTATGGAATATAATTTAAAAAAATCTCATGAGAAATTATTTTTTTCTTAAAATTCAAGAGTAGAATGAGTAACGTAACAAAAAACATAGTACTAATTGAGTGCATAGTACTTGTAGAAACATCAGTGTTGCCAACTGATTGATTTTTTTTTTGTTTAACATTAAGGGAAATAATTTTTGAATATCCATAGGGCGTTAAGAGAAACACTAGATATTGGAAAAGAAACGGATTAGAATTTTAGGAAAGGCGATAAATATGTAGAAAAACTAAGGCTAGAGGAAGGAATTGGTGGGGGGGGGGGGGGGAGTGGTTGAAGACTCCGATTTAAAGAACACTCGAAAGGAGTGGGTAAAGACTCGGAATTGAAGAACACTCGAAAGGATCTGATGTGCGGAGAACTACACAGAAAAAAAAAATATTTTCCAATGAACGAAACTCATAGTATTTATAAACAAAAAAAAAATTATGAAATCTTTCTTTAAATCTTTGAACATTTTCATAGTGTTTATGAAAAATTTTTAAATATTTTTTTAAATTCCACATATTATGATTTATTCATAAATACTATGAAAAATTTAATAATTTTTTATGAGTTTGTTCATAAATACTATGAAAGTCGATCATTGGCAAATTTTCTTTTTTGTGTTGATCAAATCGTTAAGACACCTTATGACGTCCGCCACTTAATGGGATCCTCTACCTTATGTGGACTGCCACATCATTCACGTAAAAATCCCTTTGACCTACAACTTTTTGCAGGCCAGTCGAAGATATGTAAATTCAATTTCTAATCTATAAACAGTTGATATATTTTCAAACACCCTGGCAACTCTGTTACATATTCTAGTTACACAAGATGTATGACTGTGTGTATATGAGAATATAAAATCTAGTACTTTTTTTTTTATTTTCTACATATAAATGTATCAACAATCACACAATTTAAGTATGAATGTACTGTTGGAAATATGTGTGTATGTATGTATGATGCTTTTTTGTGTAAAATAAAGTAACAAAGTCAATAAAAACAAGAGGAAGACGAGGAAAAACCAAAGGAAACACATAATGAAGAGTAAGAGGAGGAAGAATAACAAACAAAACACGTTATATGGACTACGTCAACATTTTATGCATTACACAAGTTCGCGTGTATGACATCTGACAGTTAATACAATAACAACAATAAAAATAACAACAAAATGACATTATTGGGAATAATAATAACAAAAAAGCAACAACAACACAAGGGTGCTTAAGGTACACACACACACAAAGAAGGGGGGAAGAATGATGATGCAATAGAATGTAGGCAATTGGTGACATTGTTGCAAGTACAAAGTTCAAATTGGTGAAAAAAAAAATACGGAAGGAGACAATTTTTTTTTTTTAATTTTTAAAGGAACAATATGGAACACGTTGTGTTTTAAGTGATGTGTCTAAAACTTGTTGCACGTTTTAACCTTGAAATGTGGAAGATATTGAAATTAATACATGCAATTAGTTTTAAATGGATCGAAAAATAGGCAATAAAGGTTGGAAAGGTATCACTTATTATTATTATTATTTTCCCCATTTCCCCTATACTAAAATAGGTTTAATTCCTTAACCAACCCGATTTCCCGAGATAATCTAAATCTAGGTTATCGTAAAAACTTCGCCCTAAATGCTAGACGTGACGTTGCTTTAGTCCTGAACATTTTTATAACAACTGCTGCACTAAAACCTTTTATTCCACTTCTTCACTTCGATATTACGACAACTTGCCAGCGGACTATCAACCTATTGGTGAAAGCAACAGGTTGATCTGGCCGTCCGCTTTCGAAATGTTTGAAGAATTTTCGTCCTCTTAGGATTAAGAATAGGCCATAAGGTCCGCGACATAACACGTTACTTTAGTCCCCCGCATTCTTATGTTGCACTAACACCTTTCTCCCACTTCTTCTACAGTAATCCATGTAAGAGATTTCAATAAACATGGTAATGCAGTCGATTTTACAATTGCCTGTCAGCGGCCAGTCAGCCTATTGGTGGGAGCACTAGGCTGACCCTCCTCTTTCCAAATGTAAGAAGAGTTTTTGTCCTCTTAGGATTTGGAATAGGCCATAAGGTTCGCAATATCACACACGTTATCAGTTATAATCAGGGAAACCAAAAATATGCAGTATCATGTTTTTTCCTGTTCATTTTATTGATAAATGGGCAAGGTATTTATCCGTTTCAGAAGTTTTTAAGAAATCTGGCATCGATTTGTTAGAGCATATTTTAGCCTTAAGAGCATATATTTGCATATTTTAGGTTTCAGAGCATATTTTAGCATAAGAGCATATTTTTAGAGCATATTTTAAATTTTTACAGCATTTTTCCACTTTTTAGAGCATATTTTTACATTTTTAGAGGATTTTTTTTCTTCAATTTTTAGAGCATTCTTTTTCAATTTTTTTTATGACAACATTTATTTTTAAATTTTTTATCCAACAAGGATTTTTTTCCACAATTACGGAATTGTGACGATTGATTCCCCTTTGGTCTGTTCTTGCATCATATCGGTATATGAAACTATGTTTTCTTTAGATTCAGCAACTTGGTAGAAAATATTAAGGCAAATATTTTTGTAGAACATATTTAACCCTCTAACTATCGCACATAACGGTATTTGGGGGGTCTATTTTTTAACAAATTGTAAAAACCACCGCAAATAAGGGGACATAATTTTTTTAAGAGCATATTTTTATTGTTTTTAGAGCATATTTTCCGTTTTTAAGGGCATTTTTTAAGCGCATAAAACGTGTTTTTTAGAGCATATTTTTGGTTTCCCTGGTTATAATTAATTTTCATTACCTATGCTAAAGGAACTGATCTGTCAAGTCTTACCTATTCCAGCAACCCGGCTTTTTCCTGGTAACCACATTCGCTCGACTGTGTGCTACCGGACTTGGCAAGGGGATCGTTAAAAATTCCTTAGTTATCCCGATTTTAAAGTGTTGGGATTCCATGATCTTTAGAGTTTTCAAGACTTTTGAAGAAAATGTTTATGGCTCAAGAATGTAAGGTCCTTGCGCAGCTTGATCAATTACAAATACCTCTGCCTGGAAATTCTTACACTTGTTTAGAAGTTTCAATAATGCCCTGATTTCAAAGCACTTGTTGTTAATGCCCTGATTTCAAAGCACCGTTCCTATCTTTATTCTTGATCATTCGGTATTAAGATTGCATTCCCCTTGTCCGTACTTGGAACTTGAAGGTTTTTTTTTAGTTTCTTCGAGGGGAGGTGTAGACAGTTTTCTGTTCTAGTTCCGTTCTGTCCACCATACGTAATATAGTTGAGTGTTCCCCAGCGCGTTGCTTAAATGTTTGCGTCTCTGTTAATCTCAGATAACCACGGGTTGACTGTTGAGGATCACTTCCAGACCCTCTTAGGGTGTTGATCTTATAGCACCTTATTCGTTGAAGCTTCTGTAGGTTTGAGAGATATGACTTCTTATCTTTACCACAAGAGAGGATGATGGAATATCTAACACCATAAAATCCTTAGGGCCTTTTGAAGTTTTAACTGCGTGTCTCTGTTTCTAGGTCATAGAAAAATCTTCGCCCCAAATGCTAGAGGTGACATTGCTTTAGTACGGAACATTTTGATTACAAGTGCTGCACTGAAACCTTCTCTTCCATTTCTTCACAACTTTTACAGTAATGTCAGAGATTCCAATACGTATGGCATTGCGGCAGATTAATTAATGTCCTGTTTCACCAACAGGCTGACCGTCCGAGAAACCCCACCATATCTTGGAAACCTGAGTAGCTTGACTGTGTGCTATGGGATTTGGCAGAGGGATCGTGTGAAATTTCTAAGGCATCCCGTTTACACCGTTTTGATTCTGTGAGGGTACCACACAAGGGGTTGGGTTGGAAATTATTGGGTAAAATTAAGGGATCAAGTAAAATTTTAAAATTTTTTTCAAATAAAAATAGTTTTTGGGAAATAAATTTCAAAAATTTTCTGAGAAAATTTTATTTGAATTTGGAAGTTTAGAGTAGACATTTAGACAAAATGAGGGCTATCAGAAATTTGTCCATTTGTGACATCGAAAAGAAAACCTCCATCTGATTCTGTTCGACATACAATGTCACATACCAGGTTTCTTCTTCTTCCTTCTCTCTTTTTTTTAGTTTGTTTTTGGTTGACATTGGGAGTGTAATTTGAGACTACCTTTTAAATTTTATTGTAGCGACTCGCAACTTATCTTCAAGGGACAAGATCCTCCCCATTTTCTCTGAGCAAGGCCGGACCATAAGGTAGCACCGTTCTATTGGAGATAGAGTCAGGTTGTACGAGCCGTCACAATTCCAAGGCCTTAAGAGTTGCAAGACTATCGACGAATATATTTATGAAGCAATGATGTAAGGCCCTTGCTTAGCCATATTAATAACAAATATATCTGCCTAGAAATCCGGATGCCCTGATTTCAAGGCGCTTCTGAACCCGTTCCTATCTTTATCCTTGAGTCTTCCCCCTGGTCGGTACTTGAATTAAGAAGTTTTTTTTTTAAGTATGTCCGAGGAGAGATGTAATCGGTTTTCTGCTCTAGTTCCATCCCACCCGCCATGCGTAATATGGTTGAGTGACTCCAAGCGTTGCTTAAATGTTTGCGTTGCATAAATGTTTGCGACTCTACTTTTATGTATATAACCACGATGCTTTTTGTGTATATAACCACGATGCTTTTTATGTATATAACCACGGGTAGAATGTTGAGTATCACTTCCAGACCAGCTTATGGTGTTGATTTTATAGCATCACATACGCAAGTCATTGTACGTTCCGCAGGTTAAAAACGAATTCTTAACTAATGCTCCCCACCACAGGAGACAATGATAGAATGTCTAACTCCACTAACTCCTTACAGCATCGTCGGAGTGTTGTTCGTGTGTTTTTGTTTTCTTGATACTTGCACAGGCAGTGTTCTGCTGAGATAGGTGCCTCCATTTTAGATAGACGTGTATTTGGTCGCTCTATCAGAGTTCACTCGTTTGTCGTTGTTTGGGCAGCTGAACGCACTATAGGGGAAGTTCTGTTTTTGACGAATGGTTCGTATGTGGAACAGAATTTCTTTATCTGTCTTTCCTGACTCTTTTAGCATCTACAAATTTAAGTCAGATATCAACAAATACTACTTTCACATTTCTCCTTCCCAGATTTATATTTCCTGATCTCAAAACAATGCAATCGATTTATAGGGGCATCCACTGAGCGTTAAGAAACAATATATTACAGTATACATTTGGGGGTTGATATTCGGTTTAAGACCATACGGTCGATCAAAACACCACTTGCAGGTGTAAAAAACACATAACGACTTTGTAGTCTGTTCTTCGGAATTTATTTTGCAAGAAAGATTCAAGTCCAAAATTACCCTAATTTGGATCCCTGGCCACAGAGGTTTCGAAGATAATGAGATAGCGGATGACAGTGGTAGGAATGCCTCTGCTACTCCTATGTTCGCGCCCGAACCCTTTTGGTTCACCTTTACGACCATGTTTAGGGGTTTGGAGAAGAAAGACTTCCAAAACTTGTGGAAGAATTTTTGGGGTCTACGACAATCCAAAGCACTAATCGCGCCACTATCATATGGAAGTATTCTTAATAACAACAAATTTAACATTAGGTTACTGACTAATTTTCTTAGCGGACATTACAAAGTGAATTATCACTTGCATATTGTAAACCTTTGTGCATCGACTTAGTGTCGATTTGGGCTGGAGGAAGTAGAAACAACGAAACACATATCAGGATCAGAAGACGGTTCTTACACAGGCAATTGCTTAATTCTGAATGTACGGGATTGGAAGACGCTTCTTATACAGGCAATTGCTTAGTTTTCAAGATATAAAGCAGGCTTCTCCATCCTCTGTTCTTATGCTCATTAGGAACATTAAATAGATTTTGATTTAAAATTTATAGATCTTGGCACAAAAGGGCTACAGTGCCGGCCGTAAAGGCTAGATCTCCCTTCTGAAAAAATCTTACATTAGCCGAGTGAATCGTTTTGGTTGCTGTGGTAAATTTGTCATGAATTCCTATCGTTGTCGGTGATTTTTGCGTTTTCGTTAAGCGAATTTGAATCTATCTCAAAAGTGGGCGCCATTTTCTTGAAATTTTCACAAATATCAAAATCTTAACTAATTGTAAGCCGAAACTAATTGGTTTTGCAGTTTTGGAAAACTGCGTTTTGGGAACTTGTCGTTCGGAATTTTAATAAAACTAAAACTTATTGGTTTTGCAGTTTTAAAAAACTACGCTTTACGAACTTGTCGGTTTTCAAGAAAGTCTACCTACGTTAACTGTGTGCGGTTTTTTGTCATCAGCAAGATTGGATCTAAAATGCTTTCAAATTCTGATATTCCGAACCGTTCCGTTGGTTACTAATAAAAGATCCAAACAAAAATCATCACTAAACCCTGTATCAAACTAAGGTTCACATAATCCAAGACCAGTAAGTGCAACAACATAGTATTTGGTAAAGTTTAAAAAAACCTTCAATTAAAAGATGACCATAATTGAAGACAAACTTTTGAAAAAAAAAAAAACGGAAATAGCGTAATTTCATTTAAACAATTTATTTCGTTGTCGGTGGTTTCTCTGTCTTCGCTTAGCAAGTATGAATCGAGCCCCAAAGTGGGCGCCATTTTCTTGAAATAAATTTTTTTGATAATTTCTATAAGAATCTGGTTGAAATTTTCTTTAAATCCCAAAATTTTAATAAAGCCGAAACTAATCGGTATTTCAGTTTTGGAAAACTGCCTTTTACGAACTTGTCGGTTATCAAGAAACTCTACCTTCGTTTAACTGTATGCAGTTTTTCGTCATAAGCAAGATTGGCTCTAAAATGCTTTCAAAATTCTAAAATTCCGAACTGTTCGGTTAGTTACTAATAAAAGTTCCAAACAAAAGTCATTACTAAACCCTGTAAAAAACTGAAGTTAACTTTATGTGGTAAAGTTTCCAAACAATTAAAAGATGACCATAATTGAAGACAATTAATCTTTAAAACAATTTATCTCATTGTCGATGGTTTCTCTGTCTTCGCTTAGCAAATATGAATCGAGCCCCAGCGTGGGCGCCATTTTCTTGAAATCAACTTTTTGGTAATTTCTATACGTATCTGGTTAATTTTTTTTTTAAGTCAAAATTTGTATAAATCAGAAACTGATCGGTCTTGCATTTTTGGAAAACTGTGCCTAACGAACTTATCGGTTATCAAGATGCTCTACCTACATTTAATTGTAAACAGATTTCCGTCATCGACAAGATTGGGTCGAAAATGTTTTCAAATTCTGAAATTCCGAACTGTTCGGTTGGTTACTAATAATAGCTCCACAAAAACAATCACTTCTAGAGCCTGTATAAAATTAAAGTTAACTTCATCCAAGACCAGTTAGTTCAACAACATACTATGTGGTAAAATTTTCCAAAAACCTACAATTAAAAGATGACCATAATTGAAGACAAACTTTTACAAAAAATCCCACGGAAATAGCGTAATTTTATTTTAAACAATTTAAATTTGCTTTTTACTATCTAATTTGTATACAAATTTACATACATTTAAACCAAATAAATGCACACCAACACACACAAATATATTTCACCTTTACACAATTTCTCTGGCAATAATAAATGTTGATTTTTGCTGCTGTTGGCTGTTGTTTGTGTGCCGTTTTATTTTTATTTAATACCGGCATTTAACTAAGAGCCGGTAGTACCACACAGCAACAACAATATGCAAAGAGAATAATATAGAAACTTATACTAGATATTACAATTTAGTAACAGCAACAAAATTTTATTTCCTCTCATTTGCCCACCGCCCCTTTTTTTTGTAAATTGCTTACACGTGCCACAAAACTTAAACAACGCAAAAAATATATAAAATTAGAAAAAAAAACACAATTTAAACAGCTAAAGTGACACAAGCATTTATACAAATAATAAATTTTTTATTACAACAAGTGAATGCATTTCAAACACACACAGTATACGCTCGTGTATTGTATAACCCAGTGAAATTTTTTGGTTGCAAAGGAAAAGTCTTATACAAAAGTGTCTTGTTATCAATTTTTCGATTTGCTAAACTTACGTAGGTTAAGTAAGACGTCTTGCTTTTCAGCCATACTCGGACAACGTAGGACTGTAGGTTTAATTGTTTAGAAAAAGAAAAACAACAAGAGAGAGAAACTAAAATAGTGAGAGGCATCCATCTGTGATAGTTTCAAAACTATGTTTGATGTCTATTTTGAATATTTCTTGAAAATTATATTCAGCACTACCTCTAGTCTTGTCTGAAGTATCGATCCGAGGTGATAGCCTTCCAATTCAGCAACATTTTTGCTGTCATACTTTGTCCAGAAAGCATGCAGGGATGGCAGATAAACTGCTCGATAACTTCCAACTCATCCATTTAACTCCGACTGAAGTTATTTCCACAAGCCATTCGGCACCTTTAGCCGCTCAGAATGGTTTTCCTGAAGACAGTTTCCGGTAACTATAGAAAACAATGTCGAAATCTCTTCTTTTAAGAGTGATACGAGATTTGTTAAGAGAACACCATCTGTCATCTCTGGTAAGTTTCATTCGAAGAACAAAACTGTAGATTTTGCTTGCAAGTTACTTAAAAGTAAATCAGCTTTACAATTCCCTGGAATGTAACTGCCCAATACAATGCTACAAATGCATTAACCCAAAATAAACTGATTGGAGCTAGTTCTAGAACTAGTGCCACGTCAATTATACGTCGCTTTGAGGAATTAAATTCGTAACCTACACTCAAAATAATCACTCTGTTAAATTACAGAGATACTCTGCTGAGCCAGCAGAAAATACCATAGATTTCCAACCAGCAAGATTTTTTGTTATTTTACGAAGAAAACTCTGTAAAATGATTTCGATAATTAAAACTGTAAATTTACAGAATTATCTGTAAAATATTGATAAAACAAAAAAGAATTTTACCAAAAAAACTCTGTAAATTTACAAAGTTTTAGTTAAATGCATTTTATAAGTTCAAAATTTTACAAAAAAAACTTTGTAAATTTACAAAGTTTTAGTTAAATCCATTTTATGAGTAAAACTTCTCTGCATCAAAAACATTAATTAAAATTAAAAAGAAAAAATATTTAAAATTAAAATTTTAATGCTTCCAAATTGTAAATTTACTTTTCAATTTTTGTGAATATTACGAGTTTATAACGAGTAACTCCAATTTCACACGTCATCTTCGTAAAATTTACCAATTTTTATTGTAATTTAAGACACTTTTTAAAGAGCGGTTTTTTGAAGTGATTTTTATTTAAAAACTGTATTACAGAGCAATAAGTAAAATTACAAATGAAATTTAGTATTTTGGTTACGAGAATAAAACAAAGTATTTTTCTAAAATCCGTATTTTAACAAAAAAAAACTCTGCTTATTATCTATAAAATAGAGATTACAAAGTAAAAAGTAAAATTACAGATAAAATTTTGTTTTTCGGTCCAAGAAAACAAAGTATTTTCTTAAAATCTGTATTTCGACAGATAACTTTGTAAAATATCTGTCGAATTGAGATTACAGTCATTTTACAGAGTATTTAACAGAGTAATTATTTTGAGTGTACTTATGCTAAAGAAACTGTCTGGAAATAGTTGCACGTTTAAACAGTTTCCCAAAAATTTTTCTGGGATATTGTTCTAGAAGTAAACAAGAAAAAAATAGCGGATATACATACTATAGTTACTTGCATACATGTTGCATTGTAAACGACGATATACTATTTAGTATTGCTACAGTGTGTGTTTGTTTGTTTTCTATGGCATGTGTTTGAAGTGATGATAATGATGTTGGTTGTAGCTGTTTTTGTTTGATTGGACTGCAGTTATGCACACGTTAAACGACAAAAAAAAAGTAGTTGGGACTGATTGAATTGAAATAATTTTCCAAGAATCAAACTGTTACAATACTTAAAGTCCAATTCTCATGTACGTATGTATTTAAAGGAGTTTAAAAATTGCTATACGATGTCCTCTTATGACCCAGCATTTAAAGGTCTTCAGCATCATCCTCTCAAGCCAGAGTGCATTCTGGATTCCGAAACCCTCAAACAAATTTGAAGGCTTATCCGGGTAATCCTCAAACAAATTTGATGGCTTACCTGGGTAGACCTCGTCTTTCAACACAAAATTGGTAAATTGGTCTTTGGTAAGTGAACAACCAAGAACCTACTTCGGAGACCGATCAATCAGTTATATCATGGAAAGAAGTCAAATAAACTTCTGTATGGTAATGAGGATGTACGTAATCTGGAACATATTCCAGTTGAAGTATTACCTTCAATGCATTTGCTGGAAATGCGGCAGTTGATGGCGCTCACATGGGGGCCTGCAAACTTTGGAACCCTAATGCCGAGGTAGACATAGAATATGATATGAAAGCTGAAACCTACAATTCCTTCAAGGAGGTGGAAGATAAGACTGGTTGAAATGATGTGGCTCCTACAAAAAATGTGAGTAATCTGTAACATATTCCAGTTGTTATATTACCGTCAAAGCAGTGGCTGGAAAAGCGCAAGCCGATGGCTCTTAAAAGTGGGCCTACAAGTTTTAGAAGTTGTGGGATAAGTGAGGGAGTAACGTAACGAATTATATGAAGCCAGTGTAATTTTAATCGCCGACAATTTTTTTAATAACCCTAACTACTCTCTGGTAGTTAACTACTGTTTGTAACTACCAGAAATATTGGTATTGGACCCTTGGACCCTCAAAGTATACTGATCAACTCAGAATCACCTTTTGAGTAGATTTAGCGATGTTCATCCATCCTTCTATCTGTCTGTCTGTCCATGCATTCGCGGGTACAATGGGTGAGAAATGGGAAATTCCCCCCATCAAACCAAATGTTCAAAAGTAAAAAGAGAAAGAGAGAAAACACAACGAGGAGAAAAGCATGCGTGGGTACAATGTGTCAGAAATGGGAAATTTCCCCTATCAAACTAAATAAAAAAAAAAACAAGTAAGAAAATTATAATCAGTCAAGACCGACCATATAATACCCTACACCAGTGTTTCCCGGAAAATAGGTCCCAAGATTAAACATGGACCGATTGGGTGTTTTTTTTTTGTCAAATCTTTAAAAGGTGTAGAAAACACTCACAAACCAAATTTGAGTGAAATAGGCTTCTATTTGTTGCCAATTAACCGCTTTAAGTGAATATCGAGCGAAATTTTCATATGGCGTCTAAGTCCAAAAACGGTGCGAGTATAATCAGATTTGATTTGGTTATTAAAGTACTCGTTAAACACACTAAAAGAAAATTTTAATAAAATATTTTCTATTTTCATGAAATTTGAGAGGGAAAGTGGTTTGTATGATGGCTACAAGAAGAACTGTCCTGATTCCTTTAAAATTCGGAATTGTGATTTGTGAATACACAACAAATTCACCTGCCAAATTTCGAAAGGATATCTATAATATAATACGATTATAAGAGTAACTTGAGCCAAAATAAAATAGGACCTTTGTATGGGGGCTAGGTCTAAACATGGACCGATTTTTCCAATTTCAATAGGCCTTGTCCTTGAGCCAAGAGAGGCTAAAGTTTCAATTTAAAATTAATTGAAAAAAAAATTGCGACCTATACGTTTTTACACCGTTTATATGGACAGACGGACGGATATAGCTCAATCGACTCAAAAAGGGATTCTAAGTCGATCGGTGAATTACACAGTGATACAAAATCGAACTTTCCAAATCGAAATGGGATGAAACCAAAAGCAAATAAAAATTGATATTTTATATAACAAAACCCTGAAGGCTTTTTTTTTAGTTCAGCGCTAGACTTTTTTAACACGTATTTAAAGTTGATGATTTTAAAGAATTTAAAGTTTTTGTGTTCAAAACATGTCCTTCTTTAGGGGACATGTGGGGTCCAGCATCCAAACTTAAGCTCGAAATTACGTTACGTTAACCGGTATGAATAGACTTACTGAATAGGCAAATTATTAAAAATAAACCACTGTGCACCGTTGCATATGGTTGTTATTTAAAGGCAATTATAAAATTAAGCATACGCCACTTATACAGTTTTCAAAAAAAAGAACTTGATAAGCAACATTTTATTTTTTCGTGTTTTTCGCCTTCTGCTGATGTTCTATTGACAGATTTTTGGCAGAAGTCTTGCTTAACCCTTCGTAAAAGTATATTGATAATAAAAGTTCTGCAAGAGTTCTATTTTCTACATTATTTTAAAATTTTTAAGGCAAAAACCACCATCAAATTAAATGTTGCTTATCGATTTTTTACAATAAACCCTTCAATTATAATAAAAGTTCACCAACTGCAAATGCGTGTAAAAAAACATCTAGCACTGAACTAAAAAAAATCTTGAGGGTTTTGTTATGGAATATGTCATATTTCATTTGCTTTTTGGTTTCATACCATTTCGATTTTAGTCGTTGTCCTGTGTTATTATCCAAGTTACAAACCTTTTTGGTTTAAAGAAAAATAAAACAGAAATTCTCACTTTCCTTAGTCGTTTATAGCCCAATATTAAACATGAACCGGATGATATACGTCTGAAAGTAGAGATCAAGGAAGTAAAACTGCATTTACAGTTTTTCATTTCGTGATACGGTTTCCTTTTAAAAGGACTTCAAAATTTTAAAGGATACATTTTATAAAATATTTCTGAAATTGTAGTTGTAATTATTCGACCTTTCAAATTGTAATTAAGTAAATAAATAATCGAGCTCAAGGCCAGTGTTTTGTTTAATAAATCTTCTTTATTAACTTCCAATATTTCGATCCTCATCGAGGAACATCATCAGGGAGTAACTTTAAATTAAATTTAAGAACAATAAAAATCACAAGTAAGTATAATAATATTTAATAAATAATCGACAACGTGAACGAACAATAAAACATTTAAGTGTAAAAATATTTGTATAAATAAACAACAACAACAATATTATATATATTGTCTTACTGTTATTAATATTGTTGTTGTTGTTTATTTATACAAATATTTTTACACTTAAATGTTTTATTGTTCGTTCACGTTGTCGATTATTTATTAAATATTATTATACTTACTTGTGATTTTTATTGTTCTTAAATTTAATTTAAAGTTACTCCCTGATGATGTTCCTCGATGAGGATCGAAATATTGGAAGTTAATAAAGAAGATTTATTAAACAAAACACTGGCCTTGAGCTCGATTATTTATTTACTTAATTATATTTCTGAAATATTAGGGGGACCCTCCTCTTTCATTTGCTATTACTAGTGGCATCCTAGGACAAGTAAAAAATTAAAAAAATGTTTTATAAAATTTAATCCTCTAAAACTTTGTTTTATAAAATTTAATCCTTTTAAAAGGAAACAGGATCACAAACTGAAACACTGTTAATGTAGTTTTACTACATTTAGGCTGGATTTCTCAATGCTCCGTTATAAAATAACTCTCCGTTAAATTTAACTTTTTTATACAAATTTTGACATAAGGCTCCGTTAAATCGGCAGTTAGCAGCTAACTTTTCATTGAGTAATCCGCCCTTAGTCTCTAGTTTCAAACGTATATTATCCAGTTCGTGTTTAACGCCTTTTTTCGTTTTTGTCGGACGGTGTAGTCAGTCGACTTCATTTTTTGATCTCATTCAAGACACGCTCGATGACCACTTAATTGTGGCACAGGACAATATTTTTCATAATATTTTATCACGAAAAATCATACTTCAGATGTATGATCTCGGGTGCCAATGCCAACATCCCAAAAAAGCACCGGAAATAAAATGTTGTGTGATAAACAAATTTCAAAAATGTTTGCATCAGTGTTCTTTAGTTGCCAAATCTGCATGTCACACAAAAATAGAAAATATGCTATAAACAAATTGCAAAAAAAAAAAAAAACTAAATTGAAATTTCTACAATGTTATTTTTATAGACAAATTAAAAATAATTAGATTTTTATACTCATTCAACAAACTGTGGGATTTTTTTTTTCTTTTCTAAAAATTTTAAATAAAGAACAGACAAGAAAATTGTATTCGGTCGAAATCTACCTTATTATAATCTATAAAAATAAAAAATATAATCTATAAAAATAAAAAATATACTATATGCATAAATAAGAGATGTAATCATCATGGGAATAGGTGTAGGAGGCCTATTCCAATTAAAATTTATTTAGAAAATACCTTTTGAAATTCAGAAAAGCGAAATCGAAATCTAAAAATTCCGAATTAAAATTAAGGTAAAATTAAAACTCGAAAAAATCCCTCTGGGCCGATTTTGCCCATTTTGGAACTTAAGCTGTGGACGATCGTAAGACATATTCGTACCAAATTTCAGGAGTCTATTTTTTTTATTTTGGACTGGATCGTGTTATATACAGATGGACATTAGGGCGTTTCATCAAAAACTTTTTTTTGGATTTTTGCAACTCTTGAAGCGGAATATGAATTCTTATGGCCTAAAAGATTTTTGAGATTTTTTTTCAGATTTTTGGAATGTCGGGATCAACTCGCTCAAATCGATTTTATCAAAAAAATGAGGTTATGAAACATAATTTTTTTTATTTTTTGTTCTCTGGTGCCTTTTTTTAACAAAACCGGATATAATACTTCTTAATGTTGCTAGCCTCCTAAAAAAAAATATTCGCGGTCAAAATAATAACTTCAAGGGTCACTAAGATGACCTTTAAAGTAAAAATTCAGAATTTCCCGTGTTCCAACCTTAATAATTTGAGAAATATGCAATATATGAACGTAATGATGAATCCGTTAGATAGGTCTTTTTAATACCTTTAATTTAAAACCAAAATGACATTTGTCACTTTAGTAGAAATATTAAAAAACTAAGATAAACTCATTTTTTCCCCCATTTTACAGAAAATCGAAGGGAATCCATTAGTAGTTTTTTTGTAAAATTGAAATAATAAACTTAAAAAAAGTTTTTTTGATTGCAATTAGTGTTTCCAAACCGGAAACCCGGGTTTTTGTCAAACCGGTTTTTTTGACAAAAAACCGGTTTTTTGGTTAACCGGCTTGGAAACACTAACTACAATCTATAAAAAGCCTTTAAAAGTTATTATTTTAACTTTACAAAAAAAAACTACCTAATGCACCAGTTCAATTTTCGATAAAATGGGGGAGAAAATGAGTTTTTCCCAGTTTTTTATTTTTTTTAACATTTCTACAAAAGTGACAATAGTCAGAGTGGTTTTAAATGAAAGGTGTTTTAAAGACCTATCTAACGGATTCAACATGACGTTCATACATAGCTTATTTCTCGAATTATTGAGGTTAAAACACGGGAAATTCTGAATTTTTACTTTTAAGGTCATCTTAGTGACCCTTGAGCTTATAATTTTGACCGCGAATATTTTTTTTAGGAGGCTAGCAACATTAAGAAGTATTATATCCGGTTTTGTTAAAAAAAGGCACCAGAGAACAAAAAATAAAAAAAAATATGTTTCATAACCTCAATTTTTTGATAAAATCGATTTGAGCGAGTTGATCCCGACATTCCAAAAATCTGAAAAAAATCTCAAAAATCTTTTAGGCCATAAGAATTCATATTCCGCTTCAAGAGTTGCAAAAATCCAAAAAAAAAGTTTTTGATGAAACGCCCTAATGGACATTCATAGTATACCTTATAATCGATCATGGAGCATTAATATAAGTACCTTATGGGGTCCCCGAAAAATATTTCGATTTCGAACAAAGTGGGTATACCCCCTTACTTTAGTTAGATGGTAAAATAAATAATATTCTTAAAAACGGTAACATACTAATATGTGTGTGAAATTGTTTAAAATGTTTGTAGAAGTTTTCTGTATTTTTTATACCCTCCACTTACAATTAGTGGTAGGGGGTATATATAAGTTTGTCATTTCGTTGGCAACTCATCGAAATATCGGTCTAGGACCCCATAAAGTATATATATTATTGATCAGTGATCGATTCTAAGACATTCTAGTGATTTCCGTCTATCTGTCTGCTGAAATAGTGTTCACGGACAAAGTAATAAACAGATATGACTAAGACTTAGCATATTTACTTGCTGTTGTCCTATGCAGTTTAGTATTGAATTTGAGCGAAATCGGTGCAGCGATTCAAAAGTTATGAAAGAAAATTTAAGGACACCTCGAAAATTTTGGTAAATTCAACATAACCTAAAAATATAAAATGCTTTAATTCGGCGGCTGGTTGACACATGTCAACAGAATTGATCACCGAATGGTATTTAAACCAGTACAAACACATTTTTTTACAATAAAATTTTTTTTCGCGGAATTTTTTCCCCAACCAAAAATTTTTTTTTGCAGAATTTTTTTTGTGGATTTTTTTTTTATTCAAATAATTCTTTTTTACATTGTTTTTACTTGTTGATTTATAATTTTGAATTTTTTTTTTTCTTCCTCGAATATTTGGTTTGTGCAATAATTTTTATCTTGGCGTGTTGATGGCTGCTCAATTCAATTTATATTGAGTATTTATAAATATAAGTTATTATAACCATAACTTCGTTTCAACACTGCAAGTATTCGTGCACAATGAGGGTATTCACTTTTTCAAATTTTATAGAGGTTGCAACGCATATATACAATGGGTTAGGTTCGGTTGTAAGTGGCTGCTGACGTTTAACGTCAGCACACATAGACTCTGGGGTCCGTTGTGATACCGCGGGATTGTAGTCGGTTCCCCTACTAATCCCTGTCGTTAAACCAAATTTAGTTACTTTTGAAAATTCGAGTAAAAAAAGTTAAACATGAAAAATTTGAATAAAAAATATCATTCCATATTGTTCCTAGCTCTATTCCATTTCGTTCCCCGTTCTACTCCATTTCATTTCCAATTCCATCTTTTTCTTCTAAGGTCATTATTATAGGAACAAAAAAAGTACCAAAAGTACACTCTAATTAAAATGATTTCAGTTTCCTGCTATAAATTGGGTAGATTTACACAAATTGCGTAATTCTACTTAAAAATATTGGAAATTTACCCAATTTATTGTAGTATACGAATTTGTTGAAATTTACCCAATTTATAGTAGGAAACTTGACTCATTTTTTTAGGGTTTACACTTCATTACCCCCATTAGAAACGGAATTTCCAAAAAGTAACTCTTCCAGAATGTTTTTTCTTCACCGAAGGATCTTAATAATCCACATTTCAAGGTACTTTTTATAAAAGGTATTTTTTATAAAATGTACTTTTTATAAAAGGTACTTTTTATAAAATGTAATTTTTATAAAAGGTACTTTTTATAAAAGGTACTTTTTATAAAAGGTAATTTTTATAAAATGTACTTTTTATAAAAGATACTTTTTATAAAAGGTACTTTTTATAAAAGGTACTTTTTATAAAAGGTACTTTTTATAAAAGGTACTTTTTATAAAAGGTACTTTTTATAAAAGGTACTTTTTATAAAAGGTACTTTTTATAAAAGGTACTTTTTATAAAAGGTACTTTTTATAAAAGGTACTTTTTATAAAAGGTACTTTTTATAAAAGGTACTTTTTATAAAAGGTACTTTTTATAAAAGGTACTTTTTATAAAAGGTACTTTTTATAAAAGGTACTTTTTATAAAAGGTACTTTTTATAAAAGGTACTTTTTATAAAAGGTACTTTTTATAAAAGGTACTTTTTATAAAAGGTACTTTTTATAAAAGGTACTTTTTATAAAAGGTACTTTTTATAAAAGGTACTTTTTATAAAAGGTACTTTTTATAAAAGGTACTTTTTATAAAAGGTACTTTTTATAAAAGGTACTTTTTATAAAAGGTACTTTTTATAAAAGGTACTTTTTATAAAAGGTACTTTTTATAAAAGGTATTTTTTTAAAAAAGGTATTTTTAAAAAAAGTTATTTTACAAAAGGTACTTTTTATAAAAGGTACTTTTTATAAAAGGTACTTTTTATAAAAGGTACTTTAAAAAAAAGGTATTTTTAAAAAAAGTTATTTTACAAAAGGTAGTATCCCACATTCCAAATTTTAGGTGTCTAGGATCACTATATTATGAAATAAAAAAGTACCAAAAGTAAACTTTTTTACCCATTTTACGGCTCTTAAAAACAGAATTTTTAGAAAGTTCTTGTTCCAGAATGTTTTTTTTTACTAAAGGATCCTACAAGTGTCTAAGATCATTATTTCAGTACATATAAAAAGTACCAAAAGTAAAACTTTTTATCCCCCTAAGAAACGCAATTTCCAAAAAAGTTTATTTTTCAGATTTTTTTTTTCACCGATGGATCCTACATTCCCAATTTCAAGTTTTTATGCCCATTTTTTTAAGAAATAACAAAAAGTACATAAAATTACACTTTTTACCCCTTTTACCCCCTTAGAATCCAAATTTTCAAAAAGGACTTTTTCTAGATTTTTTTTTTCATCAAAGGATCCTACATTCCAAATTTCAAGTTTGTATGGCCATTTTTCAGTAAATAAGAAAAAAGTACCAAATGTACATTTTTTTACCCTCGTAGAATCAACATTGGCAAAAACCCAGCCTGGGTGAATCTCTTCTCTGGGAGGTGAACCTGCATTGCAAATTTTAAGTTTCTAGGACCATTATTTAAGGAAATATAAAAGGTACCAAAAGTACAGTTTTTTACCCTTCTTACCCCCTTAGAATTAACGTTGGCAAAAATCCAGCCTAAGTGGATCAATATTCTGGTAGCGGAACCTACATTCAAATTTCAAGTGTCTAGGACCATTATGTAATGAAATATAAAAGGTACCAAAGGTACAGTTTTTTACCCTCTTTACCCCCTTAGAATCAACATTGGAAAAAATCCAGCCTTAATGGATCTATATTCCGGGAGGTGAACATACAGTCCAAGCTTCAAGTCTCTATGACTATTATATAGGAGATATAAAAAGTACCAAAAGTACAGTTTTTTACCCCCTTAGAATCAACATTGGCAAAAATCCAGCCTTAGTGGGCTACACTCAAGAAAAATGTGTAAATTTTTCAAATTTGTTTTAAAATTCAAAATTTACTTGTAATTAAGAAAACTTTTTGTTAAAATCATATTTTAAACAAAGTTTTTAGCAAAAGTTTTCTAAAACCAACTAAATAATTTAACTAAAATAATAATTTTTTTAGGTTTTAAACAAAAAAAAAAAAATAAAAATTTGCTCGTTGCCCCCTTGAAGCATTAAAATTTCACCCCAGTGGGGCGAGAATCAAAGGTTGGGAACCATTGCGCTAAACACTAATATCAAAAAAATTATAAAATCGGTCCAACGATTTTCGAGATTTCACTATTTGAAATTCGCCAAAAAAATTTAGGTATTTTCCTGCGGTCAAGAGAGTTAAAACAAGTAAAAGTGTTAAATTCGGCTGTGCCGAATCTTTTATATCCTTCAACATGTAAAAAAAATAAAAAAAATTGCAGGGGTGTTTTATGTTTTTAGGGGAAGGGGGCGGGAGTAGTAATTGGGGGGGGGGGGAATTTCCTCTCGAATATGTGTTTAAAAAGTAATTCTTTTGCTTTTTGCACTAAAGAAATAAAAGTTTATCATAATTTAATTTTTTTTATTCCACGCCCATTAAAGGGGGGCGGACCGAAGAAAACAACATTTTCTAATTTTAATGGTCCAAATGCAGGACTCTAAACATCTTGTAGCATAAAAATGTTGCATTAGTTAAACAAAAACACAAAAAATCATTTAAAAAAATTATATTTTTAAGAGGTTTGTTTAGTTCTTCAAGGGGGAACTTTTTCCCCCTGTTCCAATTTTGCTCACTTATGAACTTAACCTGCCAAATGTTGGGAATCTCTTTTACTTTGGACTGCATCGTGTTAACTACAGACGGACGGACGGACATCTCTAGAATATCTTAGAATCGATCACTGATCATAAATATGAGGCATTCCACACCAAATGTCCAGCAAAAAAAAAAAAACACGTGTACCGTAAACTTCTGAATAGGTTATATGGATAGCCCTATATGGAACTTAGAAAATTGCGTTTTTGGTTTTAAAATTTTTCAAAAACTGGGCTTAGGAGGCGTGGTCAAATATTGGAAAAATGGTCAAATTTGTGGCGAGTTGCCTTGATTAAATATTTATCACATTAAAACGGAATGCACCACAATGTCAAAAATTTACGTTCTTATATAGTTTTGTATGGGCTATCGACTAAATTTTTTTTTTTTGGAAAATTTTCAGAACCCGTTCTGAAATTTTCCATTTTTTAAAAAAGTCAATTTATCAAAAATCCGGCCACTTTTTTTTTCTTTTTTCTTAGATCAATGGTTCCCAACCTTTTCTACGCCACGCCCCACTTTTAAGTTAAAAAATTGCGTTGTCCCCCCTACACTCAAGAAATAATTGCTAATTTTTCTAATTTTTGTTTCTAATGAAAAATTACTACTGGTTTAGCAGAGTTTTTGTAAAATAAGCATTTAAACTAAGTTTTTAGTAAACATTTTAAGCGATTAACAAAATTTTTGTAGTTAATTTTGTAAAAAAAATATTTTTGTAGTTAATTTGTCTAAAAGAAGTCTTGAAAATTTGCTCGTTGCCCCCCTGGAAGCTTCAAATTGCCTCCCAGTGGGGCGAGAATCAAAGGTTGGAAACCATTGGTTTAGATGTTTGTCCATCCACACAAAAAAATTCAGAAACACGTTCTTCGCTTTTTTCGAGAAAATCGCATTTGAACTTTAAATTTCATAACAATTTTGTAATTTGCTTGTACACTCAAAAAAAAAAAAAACTGTAAAGTTAGCAAAAAATTTAGTTAAATTTAACTAAAAAAGCACCTGATTTTGGGCCTACTAAATTTTTAGTTAATTTAACTAAAAATATTTAGCTAACTTTTCGTAGAATGAATGTAGCAAAAAAACCCGTAACTTTAACTAAAAATTTAGCTGAAATTTCTTAATGTACATATATTAACAAAAAAATTAGTTGAATTCAGCTAAACTTTTTGTTACTTTTCGTAAACTAAAATTTACAAAATATTTTGTAAAAAATTGTAAGTTTATTTTTTCTGTTTTTTCATCAGCTTAAGTAGAACTTATGAGATTCGCATAGGAGGCTACACAAGAAATTTCACTTAACAAATTTATTACGAAAAATCAGCAAATTAATTAGTAAAAATTCGTAAACTCAGTTTTGAAGTCAACAAAAAAAAATTAATTCAAAATTTGTTCAAAACTAGTATTTTCGTAAATTGAACTTAACTAAAAAAAGTAGTTAAAATGCTGATTTTAACTAAAAATTTGCTAAAAAGCCAGTAAACTCGAGTTAAAAAAAAAAAAATGTGGTAACTTTACAGTTTTATTTTTTTGAGTGTATGTCTTTGTTTTAACGTTGCGAATGAGTAATATTTATGCAATTAATAATACTCATTCGCAACGTTAAATCAAGAAAATACAAGCAAATTAAAAAATTTTTATAAAATTAAAAGTTCAAATGCGATTTTCTCGAAAAAAACGAAAAACGTGTTTTTGAATTTTTTTGTGAGGATGGACAAACTTTAAAAAAAATTTAAAAAAGCAAAAAAAAGTGGCATGTTTTTTAATAAATTGACATTTTTAACAAATGGAAAATTCCAGAACGGGTTCTGAAAATTAAAAAAAAAAAAATAAATTAATCGATAGCCCATACAAAACTATATAAGAATGTAAATTTTTGAGATTATGGTGCATTCCGTTGTAATGTGATAAATATTTAATCAAGGCAACTCGCCACAAATTTGACAATTTTTCCAATATTTGACCACGCCTTCTAGGCCCAGTTTTTGAAAATTAGAAAAACCAAAAACGCAATTTTATTAGTTCCATATAGGGCTATCCAAACAACATATTCAGAAATTTTGGTGTGGAATGCCTACGTATACCGTATAACGATATTTTGATGCGTTACACACGGAATGACAAAGTGAGTAGACCCCCTTAGTGTAGTTGGAGGGTATAACAAAATCAAAATTTCAAACTTTCATTTAAATTTAATTTAAGCCAAATCCGATTATTTTAACATGTGGCGCCCTCGATCAAAGTTTTTTTTTTTTAAATTTTCACAAAAAACTCTACATTTAGGTCGAAGAGCGCCATGGGTATTAGTATCATTAGATGTCAAACTTTTGTTTGTAAACTTCCCCAACAATCTGTTAAGATCTCAAATTGTTCTTTGAATACCCCTTATATTAATACTTGTGCACACGTACAATTTGATTGAAAAATAAAAAGCATATGGGGGAAAATGCAAAATGTAGCTAAAAGTATTAATGCCTTAATCTATAACAATTATTAACGGTTTATTGATTTTTTGTAAAAAAAAAAATAAAAAAAAACCAAGTACAAAGAATCTATAATATGTTAACGTTCAAAATCAATTGAAATCATAATGACATTGATGATGTGGTTTTACAGGAATATGAAGACAATAATCTTTTTTTTTTTTGAAAAATTGTACCTACTAGATATACAAAAATAGCGAAATAAAAATTACCTATTTTTAAAAATTTTCTATATTGCAGAGTAGACAAAGAAAGGAATAATTGTTTGTGATACAGTGGGTTCGAAAAAAAACCTAACCGTTTGCAACTCATCGTAATATCAGTCTGGGACCCCATAAAGTGTATATTAATGATCATTTATCGATTCTAGGACATTCTAGCGATGTCGGTCTGTCTGTCTGTTGTAATGGCGATCACAGCCAGAATTTAAAATAGATTTGTCTGAAACTTAATATATTTACTTTATGTTGTTCCCAGCTACTTCGTATTGCATTTGAGCGATATCTGTTTAGCGGTTCAAAAGTTATGAGCGAAAATATAACAACACCTCGAAAATTTTGGAACATTTCACATAAAAATACAAAATGCTTTAATTCAGCTGTAATTTCAGAATAAAACAAGTGAGAGTGTTAAATTTGGCTGTGCCGAATCTTTTATACCATCCAAAATGTAAAAAAATTGTCAGGGGCGTTTGTTTTTTTTTGGGGGGGGGGGTGTGATGGGGGTCAGTGGGGGACGTTAAGAGCGCCTTCCCATCCCGATAAATATAACAAATGTTTCATTTATTTAAAAAATACAAAAAAACATGTAAAAAAGTGTATTTTTTCAGAGGTTGGTTCAGTTCTTCAAGGGGGAACTTTTTTCCCCCTGAGCCGATTTTGCCCATTTACGAACTTAACCTGCCTAGGACCACAAGACATATTCATGCCAAATTGCAGGATGCTAGCTCTTTTATTTTCGAGCCATCTACAGACAGACGGACGGACGGACATTCACAGAATGTCTTAGAATCGATCATGGATCAATAATATATATACATTATGGGGTCCCCGACCGATATACCCCCATACTGTGGTTAGAGGGTATAAAAAATGTTGGGATGTTTTTCAGGGGGGGGGGAGGTCGGCGGGAGTCCAGTTGGAACACTTTCCCTACGCGATAAGTGTTTTAAAATTAGCTTTTTTTTGACTTATGCACGTAAGTAATACAATTCGTTAATCATTAAAACAACTTTTTTTATATACACGCCCACAAAAGGAGGGCGGCGCTGGAAGTTGAACGTTCTCTGGCACAAAAATTTTTTTGTTTAACAAAAATGCAACACTTACTGTAAAAGATTGTGTTTTTTTGAGAGGTAGGTTTAGTTCTTTAAGACATACCCCTCTTCAATCAAGTTTAGGTTGTATTAAAAAAATCGATTAGCGGCATTTCACTCCATAACACCAAAATGCTAGCTGATTCTCTTTTCGTTAAATAATAACGTCTGACAAAAATGAAAAAAGTCGTTGAACACTAACTGGAAAATAAACGTTTCAAACTAGATACTAAATATAGTAAAATAGCACTTACAGTTTTTCATTTCGTGATCCTGTTTCCTTTTAAAAGGACTTTAAAGTTTTAGAGGATTAAATTTTAAAAAATATTTTTTTAATATTTGTACTTGTCGTAGGATGTCTCTATTGACAGCAAATTAAAGAAGAGGATCTCGCCCAATTTTCATATTTTATTATTATTTCATATCAGGCAAAAAGAGTTAAGCTACGTCCTTTTAAAATGTCTCTTTTAATATCATTCAACATTTTCAACAAAATATTTTGATAAAGTTTTCAAATGACTTTATTCACATTCTTTTATCCTGATATGACAAAATAGAAAACTGGAAAATTTAGAGAGATCCTCCTCTTTCATTTGCCGTCAACAGTGTCATCTTAGGACAAGTACAAATATTTCAAAAATGTTTTACAAAATGTGTTCTTTAAAACTTTGAAGTCCTTTTAAAAGGAAACAGGATCACGAAATAAAAAACTGTAAATGCAGTTTTACTCCATTTGATCTCTACTTTCAGACGTACATCATCCGGATCATGTTTAATATTGACCTTCGGTGTAAAAACCTCCCACTGAAATATTTGATTGATTCTTATAGATTTTGCTCTCCTGAATCCAAATCTGCCATTAATTTTTTTCTAGCACTTTAAAAGTGAAAAAAAAAACAATAATTTTGCACATTTAGGGTCTACTGTAAAGTTGCTTCGAACAAAAACGAGTTGATGTCATATAAATTGGACCTTCCGATTCCAAAACTGTAATCAAAATCTTTCTAGCATGTTCTGTTTTTGAGATATTCGCAATCAAGATTTTCGCGTGGAAAATTTTTAAACGAAAAAATTTTCTCGAAAACGAAACATGCAGTTTTGAAAAAAAAACAATAATTTTGCACATTTAGGGTCTACTGTAAAGTTGCTTAAAACAAAAACGAGTTGATGTCATATAAATTGGACCTACCGATTCCAAAACTGTAATCAAAATCTTTCTAGCATGTTCTGTTTTTGAGATATTCGCGTTCAAGATTTTCGCGTGGAAAATTTGTAACCAAAAAAATTTTCTCAAAAACGAAACATGCTGTTTTGGAATCAGGATTTAAATTTTATATGAAATTTTTGGAATAATCTGTAGCAGGGGACCACCAAAATACAAAACTATTGGTCTTTTTACTTTTTAACAGCAAATATAGAGAAAAATCTATAACAATCAGTTGGAAATTTCACTGGGTGTTTTTTGTTGTCGAACGGTGTAATTATTAAGCAATAACTCGAAAACAGGATCAGCTAGGATTTTCGTGTTAAAGATTTTTAAAGTTCAAAATAAAGAGGAGTGAAATGCCATTAGCCGATTTTTTCACCATTTTAACACAACCTGTAGTGCGATTCAGTAACTTTTTTAACGAAATTATCGATATCGTTAACTAACGAGAATTGTCGGTTGTTTTAACGAATATGTGATTCTATAAATTTTTCAATTAACGACAAGAAATAACGACAAAAATAGTTAATTTGAAATTTGTTTATTTTGAATTTGTATTGAGAACCGAAAAATTTCGTTAACTTTAACTTTAAAAATTTATTTGTTGATAAGTTAACGATTTTCAATAACGACAAAATTCGGTGGAAAAATGTTTTAGAATCGCTTTTAAAGACAATTGTCGATAAGTAACGATTATTGACAATATAACTACCGATTTTTGTCGTTAAAAAGTTAGTGAATTGCGCTACTGAACTTGCTTGAAGAGGGGAGGGAACTTTTTCCCCCTGATCCAATGTTGCCGATTTCAAAACTTAACTAGCCTATGACCATAAGACATATTTGTGCAAAACTTGTTTGGCAATGGTCCTAGAAACTTGAAATTTTGAAAATAGATCCCTTATGGCTGTGTTTTTGCCCATATATATTTTCTAATGGGGTAAGGGGCTAAAAAAGTATACTTTTGGTACTTTTTTTTATTTCCTGAAATAATGGTCATAAAAATTTGGAAGTTGCAATGTAGGATCCTTCGGTTCAAAACTAACTTTTCTGAAAAAAGTTATTTTTGAAAATTCCGCTGGTATTATGCTTTCTAAAATAATGGCCTAGAAACTTTGTAGAATTCTGGAAAAAGTACTTTTTGGAAATTCCGTTTTTAATATTTCCGGAAATAATGATCACTTGACACTTGAATTTTGGAATGTAGTATCCTTCGGTAAAAAATAACATTATGGAAAAGGTAGTTTTTGGAAATTCCGTTTCAAAAGGGGTAAAAAAGTGTACTTTTGGTACTTTTTATATATCCTGAAATAATGGTCCTAGAAACTTGAAATTTTGAATGCATGATCCTTCGGTGAAAAAACATTCTTTAATGATCCTTTACCTGTAATAACATCCAAGAAAATTACATATTTTAAGTTTAAAATTTAAGGGTAAAAAGAGGTACCTAAATTAGTAAAAGTGGGATAAAATGGTACTTTTTATATCTCTAAGACAGAAACTTTAGTTTTTTTTTTTTAATTTTTTAACGCATGTTTTATGGAAAGGAATGAATTTTACATTTAATGAAATGAGATGAAACGAATGGAATGGGAACGAAATGGAATAGAATGGAAATGTAATGCAGGGAGGAACGAAGTGGAATGATAATTTTTTCTACAATTTTTCGGACTCAATTAATTTTAACAACATTTTTTTTCACTCAATATTTTTTTATTTAATGCTCTGATTCAGTATGTCGTACAAAGTGAGTGACTAGAAATTTTGTACGTAAAACAAAAACAAATTTGAGTTTTTTGTTTTTGTTTTACGTACAAATTTTGTAGTCACTCACTTCGACCGAGATAGCGAATCGCACAGTAAATCTTTTTCAATCGAACTTATTATTATTTAAATTTCTTTTTTTACTGAATTTTTTTTTCACTCAAAATATTTTCCACTTAATTTCATAGGGTAGTACCGTTATTAGGGCTCGAAAATCGTCAAAAAATTTTTGTCAATTTTTTTAAATGTTGCCGATTGTTCACGTATTGAACTGACTGTAACTGGATTATATGTTCATATTTCAAAGTAGAGCATGTGTGCCATGGCATGTCTTCCATATTATATATGAAAATAAAAAATCTAAAATGTTTTCCAATACAATGTATGAAGTCTTGATTACTAAGTAATAAGCGTCAATCATAAAGGCACTGTTTAGGAAACAAAAATCTGACAAAAAGATAAAAATCATTATGCAAAGGTGTTTTCAATGATTTAGGAACTCAGCCAGCGTAAATGGGTACGTAGAGTTCACATGGTCATTCGATATCAACAAAAACTGTCAACGAGATTTTTTGCTTTTTATTTTTATTTTTTTGTTTTACAGTCTTTAATTGGTCTAATATTAAAAGACAATGAAACTGCATTTTTATTTCAAATGACATTTATTTTGTATATTTTTTTTTATTTTTTGAAAAAAAACTGTCATTTGTATAAGTACATATCCTTCATTTACTACAATAGTGACATAACTTAAAAAAACGTGATTTTTAAGTTAATGATGTCGAATTACATCGTGCAAAAAATTTTTGGGGTCATTTAAGCCTCAATGGCTCCAAATGCCAAATACCGTTTTTGAAATATTCGCTGTTTAAATTCAAGATTAAGCACTTTTGTTAGTCCACCGTGCCATTTTTTTTTTTTTTTTTAATAGAAATTGATTTCATATGAAATGGACCTCTTGATCCCAAAACTGCAATCCAAATTTTTTTAGCATGTTCCGTTTTTGGGATATACGCGTTTGAACATTTTTTTACGCGAATATCTCGAACGTAAATATCTCGAAAACGAAATATGCTAGAAAAATTTGGATTGCTGTTTTGGAATCATAAAAATAGAAATCAAGTTCTATTTTTTAGAAGCAAAATAAGAATATGGCACAGTGGACTCCCAAAAGTGATACATTTTTAGAAGCAATGTAAGAATATGTAAAAGTGGACCCCCAAAAGTTTAACAGCGAATATCTCACGAATGGTAAGTGCTAGACAAATTTTGATGGCAGATTTGGCATCATGAGTAGGCTGACCATTCGTACTGATTTGATCAGTACATGTACTGGTTTTTGATCACGTGTACTGATCAAAAAACGCTGTACTGATTTGTACTGATTTTTTAAAATATGTACTGATTGTACTGATTTTTAAACATTTCAATATAAACAAGTAAGAGAGTTAAATTCGGCTGGGCCGAATCTTTTATACCCTCCAACGTGCATAAAAAATAAAAAAATCCAGGGGCGTTTTCTTTTTTTTTTGGGGGGGGGGTCGGTATTTGTAATTGGGGGGGGGGGCAAATTTCCTCTCGAATATGTGTTTAAAAAATAAGATGCTTTTTGCACAAAAGAAATACATTAGGATTTAAATAAAAATGTTTTATTCCACGCCCATTGGGGGGGGGGGGGGGGGGGAGGACCGACAAAACGACATTTTCTAATTCTCTAGGTCCAAGTGCAGTACTTTGAACTTCTTGTAGCATAAAAATGTTGCATTTGTTAAACAAAAACACAAAAAATCACGTAAAAAACATGCTATTTTTCAGAGGTTGGTTTAGTTCTTCAAGGGGAACTTTTTTCCCCCTGGCCCGATTTTGCTCATTTACGAACTTAACCTGCCTATTAACATAAGACATATTTGTGCCAAATGTCGGGAGTCTAGCTCTTTTATTTTGGACTGCATCGTGTTAACTACAGACGGACAGACGGACGGACAGACGGACAGACGGACGGACGGACGGACATCGCTAGAATGTCTTAGAATCGATCACTGATCATAAATATATATACTTTATGGGGTCCTAGACCGATATTTTGATGCGTTACATACGGAATGACAAAGTGAGTATACCCCCATACTGTAGTTGGAGGGTATAAAAATAATTTTATTCGAAAATTCTGTACAAAAACTTGAATTTCCATAATATAAGACGTTAGAGTTGTTTTATATAACTTAGGTCTGAAAATGAGATAATTTATAATGAATTTATTCTAAGGAGATTAGAGTTCGTGAATCAAGAGTAGTGTTTATAAACCGGTTAACCGGTTAACCGAAAAACCGGTTTTTTCCTAAATTTTCGGTTTTTTTGCAAACCGGTTAACCGGAATTGAAGATTTCCGGTGCACCGAAAACCGGTTTTTTCTGTCGGTTAACCGGTTTTTTAAATACATTCAAAACGGAATATTTTCGCAAATATTAAGGGTTTACACTTATTTTTTTATGATATTTTCAAAATTTCGTTGAAAACAAATTAAAAATCCCCGAGAAAGAACGTCTAAAATATTTTTTGTCTTCAAGAAATTATTTTCTAAATAGGAATTTTTTTCCGAAACTGATAAAAATTTGAAATACTCACCGTTGTCAGCGTTTTTTTGAACATTTCATGAAAAACTTAATAAGTGACTGTTAACCAGATACCAAAATCCCTGTTAATGGCGAAAATGTCAATAAAAGAAAATAAAAATAAAATTCGGAACTGCAATTTACTTATAACGAATAAATGTATTTTTCTAAATAAAACCAATACAAATTAAATTGAAGTTCTAGGGAATATGGGCAATTAAAGTACATTATTTAAATATCGCTTTTTTATAGCGTAATAGTTGCAAACCTTGCTGAAAGAAACAAATATGTTAACTTTAGCTATATTCGCTTTAATTTTTTTTATAAAAAACCGGTATTTTCAAGTATTTGTTGGTTTTTTCAGTTAAAGAAAAAAAAAACCGGTTAACCGGTTTTTTTATTCCGGTTTAACCGAGAAAACCGGTTAACCGAAAAAGCTGATTTTCGGTTAACCGAGAAACCGGTTTTCCAAAATGTCGGTTTTTTATAAACACTAATCAAGAGGTTCCTTGTGCTCGATTCTGGAATACAACTTCACCATTCACCTAATTTTTAAAAAATTGATATTCTTTTGAATTTTAAGATTTTAATTTGTTTTCTTGTAACAATTAAAGATCTAGTTAATGTCTTTAATAATTGCAAGAACAAATTTAAAAGTCTTAAAATTCGAAAGAATATCAAATTTTTAAAAACTGGGTGAATGGTGAAGTCGTATTCCAGAATCGAGCACCTTAACGCAAAAATGAATCTGCACTCAAAAAATTATGTCATTAACTGTTTGTAGTTTATTTAAAAAGTTTTCGGTTTAGTCGTTTTTAAAAGAAAAAACATTTGTTTGATGTTTAGTTTTTATTAATGACTACTTCAGTCCTTTGTTTCAAAAATAACACACTAAAATATAAAGACTTACTTTCATTAACATTTAATTTTTAAAGTCATTTATTTTTGTTCTGTAAGTAAAAACTACTGATTAGTCTTTTGATTTTTAATGATTTGTGTAAGTATTTTTTTTTTTTTAATTGTTGGTATTTTTTAATGAAATATCATTAGTTTTTACCTACACAAGTCAGTTATTTTTTTGTAAAAAAAAAAATCAAAAAATTATTTATAGAAATATAAAAAAATGTTTGTATCAAGTGACTTTGCACGATGGGTAGAGTGTCTGGCCAAAATGTAGTTGACTGCGGGATCGATTCCCCAAAAATTTTATTAAAAATTTTTAAAAAAATGTTTCAATAAAAAATTGTAAAAAATTACCTACGAAATCATTAATTTTTATTGTTTTCGTAGGTTATTTTTTTGAAATTTGTTGGTAAAAATAACAGAACATTAATTTTTAATGTTTTCGTTGGTTATTTTTTTCGAATTTGTTGGTAAAAAAGAGTGAAAAAAACTTAATTTTTTAATGTTTAATGCTATTTATTTTAGAAAATTTTGTCAACAGTAAAAAATAAATGTTAATGTTTGTTAAAACAAATGAATAATTACTGGAATGGTTTTCAATTGTTTATTCACTGGTTTTAAGTGTGTTTTTCATTTGTTATTGCCTACAAAATATTTTGAGTGTGAGCATGAGGTTCTTTTGATCTTCCAAAATTTATATGAAAATGCGCACAGAATCATTGAGGTTTTCTATAACGAAAAGTTCAATGGGCCGATATTTTTTATATTTTTAGAAAGATGATGTAAATTGCATGAATCCAAATGATTCTGAGATCTTAGATAAGGTAATGTCATCAGAGTTTATTCAAAAAAGCGCTCCGAAAATCAGGGACTAAAAAAAAACACGTGCTTATAAGCTGTGAAGTTTTCTTACAGGAAAAGTTGTCAAAACGGAAAAAGTCTTAAAAATCTTCGGGATTTTCTTATTCTCAAAACCAGTGGAATTTTGTTACATTTTCTGCACTGAAACGATCAAAACATTCAAATGAAGTCGTTTAAAGTCAACTAAATTTTCTGCAAAATCACGACAGTTGTTTTTTACAGTTGTTTTTTAACAGTTGTTTTTGCAGTTGTTTTTTGCAGTTGTTTTCAACAGTTGTTTTTATTCAAAATACTTGGGGTCAAGTTAGTTTAACCGACATTTTTTGATTGTTGAAAAATCATCAGTGTTTTCTTATAGAAAAAATTTTAAAAAAGTATTTCTACACTGAAAAAAAAGACATAACTAAAATTAAGGAAAAAATGTCTTTGAAAATTTATCATGAATTTTCCTAAAATTTAGTAAAATTTAACTAAAAAATGAGAAATTTTCTTAACTATGAGGAAAAAAGTTTAGTCCATTTACTTATAAGTAGTTCATAGTTTTCTTTAAGTGGAATTTTTAAATATTAGGAAAAAAAAATCTTATTGCCAAAGAAATTTTCCACAAATCTAAGAAACGTATCTTTATTTTTAAGACATATTTCTTAAAAAACAATTTAGTTCAAGTTTAGTTAAAATTTACTAAAAAAAACATCATCGTATTTCTTTTCTTTGAATTGAGGAAGTGTATTTCTTAGAATTTAGTTAATTACTTCTGAGAATTTTGTAAATAACTTCTTTGAACTTAGTTAAAAATTCAAAACGGCGATATCTCGAAAACTAAGCGAGATAGAGCGAAACGGACGAAATTTTCAAAAGAAAGACTACAAAGAAAATTATGGAATAGCCTAGCTCTGCATATCTGTCGGGGTCTCAAGACCCTAAATTTAGATCTAAAATTTGAAATTCCCGAGATTTTATATATGCACATATCTCGGTAAATACTGCCAACACAAGAAAAGGTCCAACGGCATTTTTGTAGCTCCTGACTCGTATAACACTTCCGCAAAATACCCGAAAGCCCTCCGATTAATAGTTTTTGAGATATCCAGTTTTTAAGATTTTCAAGACCCTATAAGACCCCTTATTACCGTATCTCAAAAACTAAGCAAGTTAGAGCGAAACGGACAAAAATTTTGGGTCAAAATCTATGGGGACACTTAAAGGACAGGGGTCTTGAGTTTACAAGGGGCTGGACCCATGAGGTCCAAACCCATGGGTCCAGGGTCTAGACCCAATCCAGTTTTAAAATGTGAATGAACTAAAGTGTAATATAATTTTTCCCATTTTCTAGTTAAAATTGGCTTAAAATTAATTAACTTTGTTTTCCTTATTTTTGGGAAAATTATGAACTAAAACAAAGAAAAAAAAATCTTTGGAGCCAAATCATTCCCTCTTTTTCTTAAAATTAAGTTAATTTTCACAGATTTTAGTTCACTTTTTTTTTGAGTGTAGTTTGATGGCGAATGTGCCGAACAGAAAATTATGTTTTCTTAATAAAATTATGTTTTTTTTTATAATTTTTTCAAAAAATAATATTGTTTACGAATTTCTAGAAATTTTATTTCTTGGCGATTGTGCCCCACCTTCTTGGTGCATGTGCTCCATGGATGGGGCAGTTCACCGATTTGGATTGCTTTAAAAATGGGGGGCAGAAAAAATAGAAGCTAAACAGATAAATTCCATTTGGAGTATACATTTTTAAGCTAAGACATGCAGCTTCTTAAATCAAAAATAATTTAGGAAAAACGTCTATTTGTTTGAGTTTTACAGCACTTCAAAAAAAAAGTGGGCACATTGCCCTCTCTACTTACAAGGAAGGTCTTCACAGGGCACCCACCGATTGTTCTGAAACTTGAATACACTCAAAAAAAAAGTGAACTAAAATCTGGGAAAATTAACTCAATTTTGAGAAAAAGAGGGAATGATTTGGCTCCAAAGATTTTTTTTCTTGGTTTTAGTTCATAATTTTCCCAAAAATGAGGAAAACAAAGTTATTTAATTTTAAGCCAATTTTAACTAGAAAATGGGAAAAATTATACTTCATATTTTAGAAATAGATTGGGTCTTGACCCTGGACCCATGGGTTCGGACCCCATTTAACTCGAGACCCCGTTGGGTCCTTTAAGGGTCCCCATAGATTTTGACCCAAAATTTGTGTCCGTTTCGCTCTAACTTGCTTAGTTTTTGAGATACGGTAAAAAGGGGCCTGATAGGGTCTTGAGAATCTTAAAAACCGGATAACTCAAAAACTATTAATCGGAGGGCTTTCGGATATTTTGCGGAAGTGTTCTACGAGTCAAGAGCTAAAAAAATGCCGTTGGACTTTTTCTCGTATTGGCAGTATTTACCGCGATATGTGTATAAATAAAATCTCGGGAATTTCAAAATTTAGATCTTAAATTAGGGTCTTGAGACCCCGACAGATATGCAGAGCTAGGCTGTTCCATATTTTTCTTTGTAGTCTTTCTTTTGAAAATTTCATCCGATTTGCTCTATCTCGCTTAGTTTTCGAGATATCGCCATTTTGAATTTTTAACTAAATTCTAAGAAGTTATTTACTAAATTCTCAGAAGTCATTAACTAGATTCTAAGAAGTACACTTTCTTAATTCAAAGAAGAGAAATACGATGATGTTTTTTTTAGTAAATTTTAACTAAATTTGAACTAAATTGTTTTTTAAGAAATATATCTTAAAAATAAAGATACGATTCTTAGATTTGTGGAAAATTTCTTTGACTGTAAGAATTTTTTTCCTAATATATAAAAAATCCATTTAAAGAAAACTTTGAACTAATTATAAGTAAATGAACTAAAATTTTTTCCTCATAGTTAAGAAAATTTCTCATTTTTAAGTTAAATTTAACTAAATTTTAGGAAAATTTATGATAAATTTTCTAAGACATTTTTTCCTTAAATTTAGTTATGTCTTTTTTTTCAGTGTATGGGAATCAGGGGGAAAATAAGAGCTACCTGTTTTTTTTTCAGCTGCCCAATCTCAAATTTAAAAAAGGGTTGCCACCTTATGAAAAATTAAGGGGAAAATCCGTATAAAAGCAGAACTAGTAGGAATTTCGCTAAACGAAAAAACACGGGTCAGCTTAATTTTGATAGGGATTATTATATACGATTTTGGCGGTCGTACGTGTATAATATACGTGTATATGTATATCCATACACTGAGGGAAAAAAACATATTTAAATCAAATATTTTCATGTTTATTTTAAGTATGCTACATATTTTTGGAAAAATTTTAATTTTAATATTGTTTTTGATTGATTTAAACAAAATATTTTTGTTTTAAAATTGCATACAATTTTAATTTAAAATTGATCACTTTAAATTTAATATGCTGTCATTAAAAGTCGTTAAAAATTTAAAAAAATCTTATTCAAATATTTGTATTAAAAACAATATTTTTCGTGGTTATTTTAAAGTTGAACAATTTTGTTTTTTGACATTTAAAGTTTTTTTTTCAAGAAATATAGTAAAGTTGGGCAATTTTATTTTAAGTAGATACAATGTTAAAATATTTTTTCATTAAAAAAAGACGCACATTTTTCACATCACATAACGAAAGTAAAATTAAAAATTAAAAAACTAAAGTGAAAAAGAATATTATTAACAATAAAAACAAATATAAAACTGAATAAAAAAGTAAAAAACCAAGTGAAAAAAAAAACAAAGACAAAGAAAACGAGGAGGGGATGTATTTATGTATGTAATTGGCAGAAAATGAAAACTTCTAACTTTAGTTTTTTATATATGGTATATAGTATTAATTTAAGTGTGTTTATTTTTTATTTTTGGTATTTAATTACATTTGTTGTAATTAGATGTAGTGCTACAATTAGGGTAGAAGTACATCCAAGGCTTTGGCTTTGATTTTTTTATGTATAGCAAAAAATAAAGCCAACAAGCAATATTTAAAGCCAAAGCCTTGGATGTAATTCTACCTTAGATGTACAATTAGAGTAGTGTTAATTTTTTTGCTGTGTTATTAAAAAATATTTTAAAAATAATTTGAAAATAAAATAAACTTAAACAAAAATATGTATTGTTTTATTTTAAGTTTCATGGTTTTTAGGTAAGTAAAAAGCTGCAAAAGAAAAAAATGTCGCATATTAAAATTAATATTGGTCAACTTTAAATTAAAATTTGTTGCATATTTAAATTTAGCATGGCCAATTTTAAAACAATATTGTTGCATCTTAATTTTAACATGTTGTCTACCAATCTTGTCATGTTAAAAACAACTAGAAACATATTTAAATTAAATAAAAACAAACTTTGTTCTATTTCGTCACTGTTTTATATTTAATTTAAAGTTGTTTCTGTTTGATTTTAATATTTTTTTTTCTTAGTGTATAAACTACCCCAACGGTTATACATTTTTGACAATAACAAACTTAACGAAGCCGAATTTAGACACGACCGATTCACCATTGGATAGGCCTTCAAACAACCTTTCGAAATGTATGAAATATTCATATAGTTTCTTTTGAAGAAATAGAAAAATCCTCAAAAAACTAAAAAAATACGGGTTTTTTCTCTCCCTTTTGACCCGTTAAATGTCAGATTGGGCAGCTATAAAAAAACAGGTAACTCTTATTTTGATCCCTTCTTTCCTATATGCAAGTTTCAGGACAATCGGTTGGTGCCCTGTGAAAGACCTTCCTTGTTAGTCTCGTTTTCACCAGTTACAGTATAGTTGATTTCGGATCGAGAGACACACTTTACCAGTAGGGCATTAAGTCCCATTTTTCTTGAGCTTTGAGAAAAGAGAATATGCCATTATTGCATATTACAAGTACCTTTTTTTATTGGAAACACTCAAAAAAAACCTTGTCAAATTACTAGAAAAAGTCTCGTAGTCCCATTTTACCAATATTTGACAGTTTTCTTGTTTTTTAACAAATAATTTTCGATTGATATTTACATTTTTTTTTTTTGTAATTTTACAGTTTTTTTGCAATTTTACAAATTTCCAAGATTTTTTACAAAAAATTCTAGTAAACTTTTTTTTAGTAACAAGCTTGAAAAATTACAAAATTATTAGTAAAAAGCTTGTAAAATTCTTGTCAAATAGCAGGTAGCAAAAACAAAGTTACACTTTTCTTGTAGTTTTAGGTTTTTTTTTGAGTGAAACCATTTTAAATTGAGAACCTTAAACACATTATCTACAAAATCAAGTTTTTTGAGTTATGTCACTTTTAAAGTAAATGAGCAATATAAAATTTTTCTCTTTCCAAAAAAATAATTTAATTTTAAGAGATAAGTAAGTTTTTTCAAAGATTTTTTTCTTTCAAAACTATTTTTTTCTTGTTATTTAGATCTTTCATTGATTTTTGAAAGTAATTTGATATTTTTATTTTTGTTTTATATGCACATCCTTTTTTTGTTTAAAGAATTTGTATGAGATATTTGCAGATTTGTATAGAAATTATAAACAAACAAAAAATTATATTGAAATATTTAGTTTGTTATCATCTATCGTCGTTTAGTTAAAATGTCATTGTCGTAAATCATTGTCAATTTTAAACAGATTTTAGGGAAAGTTATTCATATTTAAAATGATATATTATTGCGGTTAACAATTTCCCTAACTACAAAAAAAAAATAATGCAAATTTTTATGAAAATTATATACACTCAAAAAATTATGTTAGTAAAATCAACTGAAAATGTCAGTTAAAATAACTACTTTGTAAGTTGTTTTGGGGTCAACTACTTTTTCAGTTAAATCAACTAACAATGTTAGTTATTTTAACTGACAAAAAACAACTGACTTATGTAGTAAAAACTACTTACATTTGTAGTCAAAACAACTAAAATGTAGTAAAAATAAAACAATCAATATATATTTTTTTTTCAAAAAATTTTTCAAAAAAAAAAATTCAGACCAAATTTTTTTTCTTTTTAAAGTTGTCAAAAATAAAAAAAATTTATTTTAATTTTTTTGGAAAAAAAACTTTGAAAATTTTTCAGAGATAAAAAAAATTAAATTAACTACTTTAAATAACTGTTACTACATCACAGTAATTTTTTGTTAGTTGTTCAAAAAAACGACTTAAAATAACTAACAGAAATAGTTGTTAGATATTTTTCATACAAAAACAACTGACTTTGTAGTTGAAAACAACTAACTACTGTAAAATATACAAACAACTTACATGTAGTAACTTACATAATTTTCTGAGTGTACATTTTAAAGAAAGTTTGTTATTAAATAATGTATGTGACATTAAAAAGATTTTGGAAAACTTAAGGAGTGAGATCATAAAAATGTTAACACACATTTTTGCCTACAACTTTGGTGTAAAGCTTCCAAATTTTTTTTTTTTCGGCAGTTTACATTTTAAAAATATGTCAGTTAATAAATTAATTTACATCATGAGTTTTAATTTGCAATTTTTTACACAATGGACGATGAAAGAAAAGTGCGTTCAAAAATAATTAAATATTTTCAACAAAACCAAACATGGACATACAAAAAAATTGCCAAAGAAACTAATGTATGCCGCCAAACAGTTTCAAAAGTGGTAAAAAGGTATATGGAACACCTAACAATTGAAAGGAAGCCGGGAACAGGAACAACGACTGGTTATCGTAACATTGGTAAGGCATATAAAGTTAAAAGCATCCTTAAGAGAGCTCCTAACACATCTGGCAGAAAAACAGCTCGGTTAGCCCAATGCTCAGACTTTTTTGTACGTAAAGTGAAACGTAAGGCGGGACTAAAGTCCTACAAAGTTCAAAAAGTTCCCGATAGAAACGCTTTTAAAAATTTGGAGGCCAAAACCAGAGCTAGAAAATTGAAATCAAATTTTATAAAAAAATACAACTGTTGTGTAATGGACGACGAAACTTATGTCCTGGCTGATTTTGCGCAGCTCCCTGGTCAAGAATTTTATGTTTCCGATGTTCGAGGAAATGTTGCGGAAAAATTTCGGTCAAAAAAGCAAACGAAATTCCCCAAAAAATTCCTAGTATGGCAAGCCATATGTAGCTGCGGCCAAAGAAGCCAGTCATTTGTGACATCTGGCTCTATAAACAGCGAAATTTATATCAAGGAGTGTTTGCAGAAGAGACTTCTTCCGTTCTTGACCCGATTTAGCATCTTGTCACTACAGCAAGAAAGCGCTGGAGTGGTATAATGATAATAATGTGGTTTTTGTACCAAGAGAGGCAAATCCACCAAACTGCCCGGAGCTCAGGCCAGTGGAGAGATATTGGGCTCTTGTTAAAAAAGAATTAAAGGGCACAAAAAAGGTCTCCCAGGACATGCAAGATTTCAAACGTAGATGGACCACCTGCTCTAAAAAGGTGACAGAAACTACCATAAAAGCCTTAATGGGAGGGTTTCCGGAAAAAGTGGATAACTTTGTTCGTAGTGGTTAGAGTTCCATGCGGTTTTTTTGTTATGATTTTGTATTAAATTTTATTTAATAAAAATTTGGTTTGAAGTCTTAAAATTCAGTAGTCTGTTTTTTATTTAACTTTATGTGTGTTAACATTTTTATGATCTCACTCCTTAGCTGTTGGGAGTGTAATGTCAACAGGATACAGTGCTGACAACAAAAAAATTTTCAGAAAAAAAAAAAGAAGAAAAGTTAAATTCAACTTGGCCGAATCTATGAATAGTTCCACAATGAGACTATTTTTAAAATTTTTGATTTTTGATATTGATAAAAATCGACCTAAAAATATCTTTAAGAATTTTTCTAAAAAATGTCTTTCAATAATTTTAATTTCCATTTGGACCCCTTTAGCACATTTAATATTTACTCAATCTAGACGCCATTAAGCTTAAATTAAAGCTTGAAAATATACCTACACAGCACATTCTACTGAAAGAAGAGATAAAATGGAGTAATACTGCATTTACAGTTTTTCATTTCGTGATCCTGTTTCCTTTTTTTCATTTTTGTCGGACGGTGTTATCATTACTGAACTATTTTTTTTTATTCAAATTTGACTAAAAATGTTGTTAACATTCTGTAGGTTATTTATAGATTTGGCATAATCGAATTTAACATTTTTCTTTGATTTTATGAATATTTATTTATATAAAAACAAATTGCCTGCCAACTAATAATTCATTTAATCGACGACTACTGATGATATCTCATTTTAATCTCAAATATCTTTAGATACATATCAAATAACTTGTAAATCACTTAACAACCTTTAGGCATAAATTCGCGTGGCATTGCCCATACATTAAAAAAAAAAAAATAACTTGAAAATGAATATAAATGAAGTTATAAATAAATTCATATTTTGTTGTAAAATATATGGACATTTCCATTTAACTTTTCATTTCTTTGAAATTTTGGTTTTTTGTCAAAAACTTTTTTTATTTGCATTAAAATATCTATCTACTGATAGAAATGCATAAAGGACTTCTAATGCAATTAGCTTGCAAACACGTAAGGCCAAAAATCTTAATTTGCGGTAGTTACCGACAACCAAACTTCCGAAATGTGGAAAAGTCGATTGAAATTTCATAAAAATTATGTACTCTTTGGCCAATTGTACTTGCGCCGTCCAACGTATTCTTCGAAGATTTAGAATATATGGTCCCTATACTTGTTCAAAAAAGATGTATTTATGAATTTGATGTGCCATCAATAATAAAAAAGTTATTTGGTGGTAACGGTTTGAAATTAAAATTTCTTCATTTTCAATTTTTCGTCGTTTTTTTATCAGCAAATTTGCGCCGCTTCATACTTTTTAAAAGCTAATACGAAGAATGATAGCTGTCGTAATTGGCTACAGTCTAAAACCAGTCTCATGAATGTGCCCTCAATAGGAGCAGAGTACTAGCTAGACAAAGGTTGAGAGACAAAACGTGAAAGTCATCAGAAATCCACTTTTTTGCGAGGCACATTCGCAATATTACTTAAAAGTGGCCAGCACATCGCGTGATCAAAATATTTTTTGATTTTTTATACCCTCCACTCTAGTGATAGAGGGTATATATAAGTTTGTCATTCCGTTTGTAACACCTCGAAATATTGGTCTAGGACCCCATAAAGTATATATATTTATGATCCTCGATCGATTTTAAGTCGATCTAGCGATGTCCGTCCGTCCGTCCGTCCGTCCGTCCGTCCGTCCGTCCGTCTGTCTGTCTGTCTGTCTGTCTGTCCGTAGAAAACACGCTAACTTTTGAAAGACTCTACAGAGGCTACTGAAGTTTGACATATATGTTTGTCATTTACCTGGTCAGGTTGGTATTGCAATCCAGCCAAATCGGTCCAGTGGTTCAAAAGTTATGAGCAAAAGAGTAAATTTCGGCAAGGGTATTTCGCGAATTTACGAGATAAAAAACACGATAACTTTCGAAAGACAATAATGAGACTATTGAAGCTTGGCACGTATCTTTGCCGTTCCCCCGGGTCTGTTTGGTTTTAAATTTCAGCTCAATCGGTCCAGTGGTTCAAAAGTTATAAGCAAAACCTTGAATTTCAGATTAGTTTCATCTAAAATGCCACGTGTTTTAACAAGTTTTAAAAGCATTGGTGGTAACTTAACAAAGCTTTTCAAACTTGTTTAATATTAAAGCAATGCTTTTTAAACTTGTTTAGTTTTAAAAGCATTGGTAACTTAAAAATTACACTCGAAAAAAATTTTACACTCAAAAAAAATTTAACACTTAAAAAAATTTTACACTCAAAAAAAAATTTACACAAAAACAATTTTTTTTTTTTACAAAAATGACAATATTTTGTGTAAGAAATATTTTTACAGTAAAAAAAACATTACACTCGAAAAAAATTCTACACTCAAAAAAAAAATTAGTAATTTTTCTTTTAAAAAAAAAAAAATACAAAAAAAGAGTTTTTTACTTAAAATAAAATATTTCTAATCAAAATTGTTAAGTTTTTCACATTAAAAAATGTACTACCCTTTAAAAAAAATGCATTGTGGAGGGTATTCATAGATTCGGCAAAGTCGAATTTAACTTTTCTACTTGTTTATAATAAAATCGATATAGCGTGTTAAAATTTTGATTAGTAAAAATTTTGCAAAAATCTGACATTTCACGATTTTAAACTTTTGCTTGTATTTTCACGTAAAAAGAATTTAGATTTAAAATATACCCGTCAGACGATTGCTTGTAACGCGTATTATGGATCGTATGCAAAAATTGGGACTAAATGTAACTGTACGCTGAAAACGCGCCAATTTTGTCTCCAGATAAACCGCCAGGGCACACCCAAACCGCTAATAGAAATTAATTTCTATAAATGGCAATTGCTAGTACTTATGAAGCTTTATTCCAAAACTGAACGGCATTCAAAAATTTTGAAGATTGTGGATTTAATGCATCTCTCAAAATTTCATTATTCAGAAACTGCATCACTTTTAAAAATTCACAATTTAGCATAATGCACAAGTTTCTTAACTAATTTGGGGGTGCTAAACACGAATATGGTCTTTAATTTGGTCCATCATCTTTAGATTTCGCGTAAATTGCATAACAAGCTTCAAAATAACAACTTTTAAAAACTAACTTTTAACGGGAAAATATCTTTATAAATCCACGTTAATGGATATAATGTAACCAATTTGTGTTGGGGATAGTATGAAACATTAATTCACGTTAATTTTGTTAAATTCTAATAATAATTGTAATTTTTAGACTTTTGGTTTTCAAATAAAATCTTTAAACCACCAGAACTTTCGCGCCGTCAGCTGAAAGTTCTTCACGCGAACGGATTTTAACTAACTAAATGCATGTTTATACGCGTACTAAACGATTTTGATGTGCCTTCAAAAAAAATTTGAATATTTTTTAAACCTTAAAATCAAAAGTTAAATGGAAATGTTCATATACAGTTTGAAAAAATAAAATTTATGTTGTACATATACATAATAAGTAAACAAGCCATAATCAATAAATTTTTGCAACTACAGAATGGCATTAACTAAAATCAGCGTGAATAAAACTCCCACATAAACATTTATTTACAAGCAACAAGGAATACAATTTAAAAAAAAAAAAATAATAATTCTGCCTAGCCGAACATAGTGATACTCTTTATTTATTTGAAAAAGAAATATAGTGAAAAACATATTTGTGAAAAATAATTTGGTGATATAATGTTGTTGAGAACATTTTTTGGTGAAACCAAATTTTTAAAGACAAAAAAACTTCAGAAAAAATTTTTAGTGAAAAAACTTTAGATAAAAAAAAATAAAAACTTTCATAGAAAAAATTTTGGGCCAACATTTTTTTTATTCAAATATCATTCTGTATCAAATTCCGTTCGCAAGTTGCCCACCAAACAGAAAGAATTTGAAACGAATTTCAATTATCAAAAACGTGGATTCAATTAATTTTTTGATTGAAATTTCTCTAATGAAGAAAATTGTTATACCAATCATCAAATTGTAGGTGATTAATTGAAAATTTTTTCAATCAAACATTTTTTTGATTTTGATCACAAATTTGATAAATTTTTGGTTTATAGTCAATCAAATTAATAATTGATTTAACAAATAAATTGTAAGCATATGACAAAATTATGAAAAAATGCATCTTTTTGTTTCTCAATATGTTGCCAGCAATAAAAAAGTAAAACCCGATTATTTTTTATATTTTTGAATTAATGTAATCAAATAAATTAAAGCGAAAAAAATTTGGTATGTTGAAAATTACATTTTAATCAAAACATTGATTGACTCATTTAACTTTTGTTGATCAATAGATTTAATGGAAAATTTTAAGCCAATAATTTTTTGTGTGCAGTAGCCGAATTAAAGCGTTTTATATTTTTAGGTTATGTGGAATATAGCAACATTTTCGAGGTGTCTTTATGATTTCTATTAGAGCTTTTAAGACCATACTTCTTCTCCAAGCGTGGACAAGCATCTATGTTATCGATACCGTTTTCCCTATGTCATATTTTGTTTATGATCGCCATTTCAACAGACACACGGACATCGTTAGGTTAACTTTAAATCGAACGTGGATCACTATTATTTACACTTTTTGGCGTCCCAGACCAATATAATGATGTGTTACAAATAGATTGACAAACTTATTTATATACCCTCTACCACCAAATGGAGCGTATGTAAAGGAGAACAAACTGTGATGTGAAACCTTTTTGAAGAGAATTCTAAAGACACATAAATTTTAGAAACTGGTCCAGCAACTTTAGAAAAAAGTTGAATTAATGAATTTGTAAAATTAAGATATTTTTCACGAATTCCACCAAAGACCACAAAAAAAATTAATTTTCTATTAATTTTCTTTATATTAACAGCATGCATTCTCTTTAAAGCCAGCTAAACATATCCATTTTCAGTTTTTTGAATTAAAAAAAAATCTCGATTTTTCCGCGAATTTTATTTTCTTAAAAAATTGAAAAAATCAAAAAAGTATGATACTTTGAAGAGCTATGTCTTTGAAAGTATTTATCCGAATTCTACCATTCAAAGGCATTCGACTCTAACAATCGTCCTTTATACAAATGCACTCAAAAATAATATATTTTTTTTTAAATTACGTTTTTGATGCAAATGCAATTTTTAGATGCATTTTTCAAAACTTTATCCCCATACTCATAACTTCTTCAATAATGGTCCAAATTTCAATTTTTTTTTTATTAAATTTTTGTTTTTTACGTATTTAAAAAAAAAAAAAAATCCAAAAAAATTCTTAAAAGCGCTCTAGAATGCGATTTTTAAGTTTTAAAATTTAAATCTCATTTTCGAAAATGTTTGTAGATAGAGGATAGGTGTGTTCAGAGAAAATATTTGGACTAAAGAATTTTGTGGGTCGGTCATACATTTTGTTGCTCTAAGGGCACTATCAGGGCAGTTAGAACGGTTGGAGCAAATTTTAAATATGTCGTTTTGTGTGGGAGCCCCCTTAGAAATTGGAGATAGGGTATTAGTTTGTTCCAAAGAAATGTTAAAACGTAAAAATTAATGGGGGTCGGTCTTATAAATGACCCATCTATGACGTACCATTGGAGCAGTAGAAATGATTTTAAGATTGGAAAATTACAATAAATTTTTTTAAAAAAATTTAAAAAATAGTAATAATGGTTATCATACGATCCTCCTGGGTAAAAAATTCGTAGAATCGATAGAAGTTTTACACAAAAAAATTTCAAAAAAATCGAAGAGTACAAACATTTTCAAAAATGAGATTTAAATTTTAAAACTCAAAAATCGCATACTAGAGCGCTTTTAAGATTTTGTTTGGATTTTTATACCCTCCAACCACAGTATGGGGGTATACTCACTTTGTCATTCCGTGTGTAACGCATCGAAATATCGGTCTAGGACCCCATAAAGTATATATTTTATTGATCAGTGATCGATTCTAAGACATTCTAGCTATGTCCGTCCGTCCGTCCGTCCGTCCGTCTGTCCGTCTGTAGAGGACACGATACAGTCCAAAATAAAAGAGCTAGACTTCCGAAGTTTGGTACGAATATGTCTTATATTCCTAGGCAGGTTAAGTTCGGAAATGGGCAAAACCGGACCAAGGGGAAAAAAGTTCCCCTTTGGAGAACTAAACCAACCCAAGAAAAACCGCATTTTTTGCAGAGTTTTTTGTACTTTTGGTAAGCAAATGCAACATTCTTCTATCAGAAGAAGTTAAAAATAACAAGGGGAAGGTGCCCCTAACGTCTCCCACCAACCCCCCCCCCCCCAAAAAAAAAGACGCCCCTGGATTTTTTTTTTTTATATTTTTTTTTACATTTTGGAGGGTATAAAAGATTCGGCACAGCCGAATGTAACACTCTCACTTGTTTTTTTCTTAAAAACACGTGAAAAAACAAAAATTTTGAAAAAAAAAATTAATTTGGACCATTATTGAAGAAGTTATGAGTAAAAGAAGTTTGAGTAAAGGAACAAACAAACCATTTTTAAAAATTCGATATCTTTTGAACGGGTCATCAAAAAAATCTGAAAATTTACCACGAAGGAGTTTTCGAAGGGTACTAAAAACTGTCAACAAATTGGGAAAATCTAAAAATTTTTTTTTTTTCAAAGTGTCCGATTTGACATGGAATGCCCCATATGTACTTGTAATGTTAATTCATAACGGGAAAAATTAATGGCCTCGAACTAAAATGAACAATTTTTCATTGCTCAATTTTCATAAATTTTAAAATTGATTTAATTGAAATAAAGATAATTATTTGAGTTTTTAAATATTAATTAAACAATAAATATTTTTAAGCAAATTTGCCTCCAAAATTTGAAAATTCTCAAATTAAAATATTTAAAATATTTACGTGCCTAATTTTGGCAATGTCAGTTTCAGTGATTTGAGCTAAAAAAAAACAAATATGTTCAGCATATTTGACAGTTGAGTTTTTTTTTCTTCTGTCGTTTTTAACTAACGATAAGTACAACTCTGTTTTATATTATTGTCATGTGTGGTTGGTGCGACTTTGCCAAACAATACGAGTGCTAAAAAAAAATAAAATTCAAAAAATGAATGACAATAAAATAAAGCACGTTTGAGTAGATTTCAAAAAAAGAAATGAAAAAAAAAATTGAAAAAAACTGAAATAAAATGTATGATGCCCATCAACAATAAATGCACTTAATGTTAAAAAAATCTCACAAATAGCCCAATGTACGAACTCTGTACATACGTTTGTATGGATGGATGGTAGAAAAATGTGCAAACAGTTACTTAAACTTTCAAGTTGTCAATGAAACTTGTTATAGAAAATCTCAGAAGAAGGTAAAACTTTTACTGTTTTACTTACGATTTGGGGGACCAATGTCAAAAGGGTTCTAATTGATTGTTTTAAGTTCGGAAGAGTAAGAAAATTTTGTATGAACTAATTTCAGGAGGGTAAGAGAATAGTGTTTAGCATGCCAATCAGTAACCTCCACTTACTTTAAATTCAATGAAAATGTTCATAAATATGTAACATTGAACCAAAAGTTACTTAAATTTCTTTGTGTGCATTTCTTCCTATCTGAGTTAATAAATCCAGAAAATTTTATCCGTTCTAACGTTTTGCTGATTAGTTTTCAATTCGGTTTGTGTTCTGTAGTAAATTTAGCCTGACTTTTAATAGTTACATGTGATATCTGCTCTGGCCCCAGCTTGGGCGCCAAAAATTTAAAAATTGTGTTAGTTTACTTTTTAAAATTTTATGTTTATCTAAAGCAAATTTCATAATTTGAAAGAAAAATCTCATAAATATCCTAAAGTACTAACAATCGAACGTACGTACAATCGTATGGATGGATGGTAGGAAATTTCTGAAGAGGGTACAACTGTTATTGATTTACTTACGGAATGAAGAACCAATGAAAATTGATTAAATAAATAAGTGTTAGAAAATGTTATACGAACTGGTCTCAGGGCGGTGCAATGTTTCAAGCCATCAATTTATCATCTCCGCCTTCTTAAATGTAATGAAAAGTTTCATAAAGCTTCATAATTATGCTACATTGAAAGAAAAGTTATTTATATGTTTGTATGTGCAGTTCTTCCTTTCTAAGTTAATAAACTCATCAATTAAATCCATTCGAACGTTTTTTGATGAATTTTTGAATTCGGTTTGTTTGCTGTTGTAAATTAAGTGTGTTTTTCGTGATCTCAGATCTGGCCCCGGCTTGGGCGCCAAAAATTTGAAAATTATATTAGTTTATTTTTTGTAATTTTTATGTTTATATGAAGAAACTTTCTAAATTTTTGGAAAAAAAAAAACAAATAGCCCAATACACTAACAACAAGTGAACGTACGATCGTATGGATGCATGGTTGAAAAATGTGCAAACACTTACTAAAACTTTCAAGTTGCCAATAAAACTTGTTATTGAAAATCTCAGAAGAAGGTAAAACTTTTACTGATTTACTTTTGATTTGAAGGAAGTGTAAGTAAATTTTATACGAACCAATCGCAGGACTATGCGATGGAGAAATAAGTTTTAAGCATGTCAAAAGCGATCAATTATCCATCACCACTTTCTTTAAATTTAATAAAAAATCTCAAAAAAACTTTATTAATACTTAAGTTCCATTGAAGGAAAAGTTACTTAAATTTCTTTGTCTGCAGTTCTTCCTATCTGAGTTAATAAATCCAGCAAATTTTATCCGTTCTAACGTTTTGCTGATCAATTTTTAATTCTGTTTGTGTTCTGTTGTAAATTTAGCCTGACTCTTAATAGTTAGATGTGATTTCTGCTCTGGCTCCAACTTGGGCGCCAAAAACTTTACAATTCTGTTGGTTTACTTTTTAAAACTTTTGAGGTTATCTGAAGCAAATTTCATAATTTTGGGAAAAAAAAATTTCACAAATATTCAAATGTACTAACAAACGAACATACGTACAACAGTATGGATGGATGGTAGGAAATTTCAGAAGAGGGTACAACTTTTATTGATTTACTTACTTGGTGGGAGACGTTAGTGGGGCACCTTCGCCTTGCGACTTTGAACTTTTTCTGAGATAAGAATGTTGCATTTGCTTACCAAAAGTACAAAAAACCCTGAAAAAATGCGGTTTTTCTTGGGTTGGTTTAGTTCTCCAAGGGGGAACTTTTTTCCCCTTGGTCCGATTTTTCCCATTTCCGAACTTAACCTGCCTAGAAATATAAGACATATTCGTGCCAAACTTCGGAAGTCTAGCTCTTTTATTTTGGACTGAATCGTGTCCTCTACAGACGGACAGACGGACGGACGGACATCGCTTGAATGTCTTAGAATCGATCACTGATCAATAAAATATATACTTTATGGGACACTAGACCGATATTTCGATGCGTTACACACGGAATGACAAACTGAGTATACCCCCATACTGTGGTTGGAGGGTATAAAAATAAGTTTTAAACATGTCACAAGCGACCATTTAGCTACCTCCACTTTCTTCAAATTTAATAAAAAGTTTCAAAAACTTCATAAATTCTTATATTACGTTAAAGGAAAAGTTACTTAAATTTCTTTGAGTGCTGTTCTTCCATGTGTTAATAAACCTAGCAAAAGAAATTCTCTCTAACGCTTTGCTGAATAATTTTTAATTCAGGCTGTATTCTGTTGTAAATTTAGCCAAACTCTAAATAGTTGATTGTGATTTCTGTTCTGGCCCCAGCTTGGGCGCCAAATATTTGAAAATTCAATTAGTCCACTTTTTGGAATTTTTATGTTTATCTGAAACAAATTTCTTGGTTTTGGAAAAACAAAATTCTGGCTTTAGAATTTTTTGCTTATTAAGACAAAATTAAAACTGTTAACGGTTATTAAACGCGTTTATGTTCAATTTTATTAGTAACTGTTAATATTTATGGATGCTTATGTTTTTGTTTGTGGTTCTTTAGTTAGTGAATATACAGTGCGAATGACTTATTTTTCCAGCTCGTTTTAGGATATTAAAATATGCATTTCGAATTTATTCTGTTAACTCCTTTTTTTTTTTTGTTCCTTGTTGTCCCAGCAATTTTTTTTGTTTAAGCTCTTTGCAAATAGTGGTAGTAGTCGTTTTTTATATGATATCAACTGGCTGTTTTAATCTTCCTTAATATGGAGTTTTTTTTTTTCTTTTTATTTCACTCATGCCTTTAAATCATTTAAATGCACATTTTGTTGGTTGTTAACATGTATCTAGTTTTATTACACCATTTTCCAGGGGAAGATTTAAGATTTTTTAAGGTTTTTTTTAATTTTAATTAAACTTTACAATGTTGTAAAGTTACTTGAATTTTAACCGTAACCGCGGTTAAGGAAAACTGTGATTATTTGCAAACCCTAGAATTAAGGAACTACAAGTGAGATCTTCGAATTTCAGTTGATCTTTTACGAACTACGTTAATAGTGTAGAAAAATTTTAAGAATCTGAAAATTTTTAGAAAGGGAGAAAATGTGTCAAAATCTGAGAAAAGATTACATCTAGGTAATGTCAAATGATTAATTCTCATTTTCTATTTATTTCAAGCTTCATTTACATAGCTGGGTTTAATCAGACATACATTAAGGGTGACAATTAAAAAGCGCTGATGATAGAAGTGTGATAAAAATTGGAAATTTTAAGTTTCTAGGAATTTCCAAATTTATAAATTTCCAACTTACACTGAAAAATGGTGTAAGTAGTATGTGTTTAAAAACATATAGTTTTTCGTGTATTTTTTATAATTTTTTTTTATTTTTGCGTTCACTGCAAATTTATCTGTGATGTATCTTTTGGTTTATTTTTGTGGTACCACGTACTTGTAGTTGTAGTACATGATGCATGATGCATCTACGTATACAATTGATGAAGTGCAACATTTAACATAAAATGTACATGCTACAACACCAAAAATAATAACAAGGCACGTGCAAATTTTATTTTTGTTTTTATTTATGTTTATATTTTTTTCTGATCTGATGCGCTACAATAAACCGGTGCTAAATTGTGTCTTAAATATGAATGATGGACCTGGATCTTTAATAAAAAAATTAATATATAATCAAGTGTCTATCTAACTTTTCTTGCCAATACTCCCCGAAAAATCAATAATCTGAAAAAAAATAAGGTATCGAAGGATAGCTTGAAAATCGTAGCAGATCCATTGGAGTTTTGAACGCTGTATTATTAAATTTGTGTTTCCAGCCGAAGTTCCAGACTAGTTCCCATCATCCAATAAAAAATTAAAACAAGCAAATCCAAATCCAAAAACATAAACATAAATAGGCTGTTTAATGTTCGTTTAACAACTTCTAAACTAAGTATTTTAGTTCTTGAATATTTTTATACAATTTCCTACACTTTTTTTACAATTTGACGTATTTCTAAGCTCGCCATTCACTACTGTCATCTAAAATACATACAACAATCATCATTAACATTTAATAGAATTCAAAAAAAAAACTATAAAAGAAAACAAAATACCACATGTTTGTATAATATCACAGATGCTGACATCCAGACACTTAACTGCTAGAGTTTTTTATTTTTTTATTGAAAAATTATAAATAATTCATCTAAGAAATTTTGAAAGTTGTCATGATCAGTTTTTGTAGTATTTTATATTTGAACTCAACATAAATATGGTATTTTTTTTACTTGCATTTTTAATTTCCTTTACCTTGTAGAATGAATGGTAATTAAAAAAACAATACTGTGGCATTTCTGTATATAATTCATAACTCCCATCTCTTTAACTATAACCGTTCTAAAAATAATTTGTAATTCAATTTTAAACTAAGCTTGCGACTGCCTTTTGTTTTTGTAATGCCGTTTTTTAATCGTTAATGCCTTATTATTTAAAAGGGAGACAGAGTGGTCTCCCTTTTAAATAGTAAGGCATTAACGACACATATTATCAAGAATGACCATATTGGCGCCTAACATGGGGCTATGGTTTTTGTATGCCCTCCAGAGCCTCGATCGATTTTGAGATGTTCTCGCGATGTTCGTCTGTCTGTCTGTCTGTAGAAAACGTGCTTTCTTTCTTATGAAAAAATTTTTTCCCAAAATAATTACTATCAGCGTAGTTTTACAACTAAGACTCTTATCATCCCTTTGGCGCCCAACATGGGACCCCAAAAAGTGGAAAGTTTGGAATTTCTATATTAAGTCATAATTCCAACAAAATCATTAGCTATAGTCATTTCCAAGCAAAACTAAATCCAGATTTTGACAGCAAAGTTTTTTTTAAAGCATACCATAGCGCTGCCAAAGAGCGAAAGAGGGAACATTTAAACACATGATTTCACTGCATTTTATTAGCGTTAATAGTTGATATCGCCCACAGGAATCATGTATGAATTCAGGTGGTTTGGATGAGATCTTTGAATCTTGGTACCTTTCCAAAAGCTACTTTCAGTTCAACAAAATTTCTGCTGAGCTACCACATAACATATTTTTAGCCAAAATTCGAAGGCGGTATGGCTTAGGGATTTAGTCCCTCATATAAAAATTTCGCGCTATATTCAGTTAAATCGGTCTATTGACAACAAAAAGAAGCATATTTCACTCAAAATTCGATTGTGTGTGTGTTTTTGTTTAATAATGACCTAAAAAGAGATTGATCCGAAAGGATCCATGTGTGGAATTGGGACCCATTTTTAGGACGACGTCGACTTCCCATCGGATTCCATTCATTGGGTCATTGAAATGTATTTAATGTTTTTTAATGTTCCCTAGTAAAAATTTTCTGATATAATCATATATAATTTGATACAATCTTATATGAGTTAATATGCTTCCGTATAAATTTATATAAAATTATATCTATCATTTTGATACGGTTGATTCACTTTATATGGTTAGATATTGGTCCATATATGATTAGATTCGTATTTTGGTTTTGCTAATCAAATTGTATAAAAATAGATATTATAAGATCAATTTGATATAATTAGATTTTACCAAATTCAGGATCAAATTGTATAAATTTTTATATTTTTTGATCTAAAGTAATACAAGTAGATATTATATTTGATACAACCATTTTACTGATCAAATAAGATCTATTTGGTAAAATTAGCATAATATTTTTACTTGGGTTGTTAAAATAATTTCGCAACTAAGAAGACTCACAATATCTTTTTTGCGCCCAACATGGGGCCACAAAAGTGTTAAGTGTGAAATTTCTCGATTAAGTCATAATTCTCAACATATTTACTATAGTCAATTGCTGCACAATCTATTTTTAGCTTATTTCGAAGGCGGTAGTGGCTAAGGTAACCCTTTGACGGCGCTGTGACCCTCTGGCAATCTTTTGTCTTAAATCGATTTACCGTCGTCGGTTAATGTATTATTTTTTTTACAATTTGATGCAGTCAGGTGCGGATCCACGGGAGGGGAGAATGGAAATTCCCCCCAAACCGAATTCGAAAGAAAAAAAAAACGGAAAAATGTGAGAAAATGTTTGGGAATCTTAGACTTTTTCTGAGGAAAAGTGTCTCAGACAACAATACTTTTTCTATAGAAAAATTTCTCAGAATATAAGAAATTGGCGCGAAAAATTTAAATTTTTCAAATCTCACACACGCCCTAAGGAATAGTGTTTCAAAACCAAAAAATTTTGGTGTAGTAACCGATCGTATCTTAGACTTTTTCTGTAGAAAAATATAATAGAAAATAATTTCGAAACCTAAGCAATTTTCTATAGAGAAAATCTCACCAAATCTGAGAAAAAAAATCTGTACGAATAATTTTTCTAAAAATATAAATTTTTTAGTCGGAAAATTGCAAAAGTATCAGAGAATTTTTTATATGAAAGTGTATTAGAATCTAAAAGTTTGTCTATAGCAAGAATTTTATAAATTCTAAAAGCTTTTCTGTAGCAAAATGCCTCAGAACATTAGAATTTTTCTATTGGGACAATGTGTCAGAATCATAAAATTGCTCTTTAAGAAAATGACTCAGAAAAATTTTAAAATTAGTAAACTTTAAAAAAAAAACAGGTCTAAAATCTGGCATATTTTCTATTGGAAAAATATTTCAGAATCTGGGTCTTTTGCAATCAAAAAATAGACCTGAGAATTTCTTGAATAGACATTTTTAAAAATATCAAACATTTTCTTAAGTTTTTATACCTTTTCTATAGGAATAAGGTTTTAAAATATGTAAATGTTTCTATAGAAAAATCAAAATAAACAAGAGGTTAACACTAAAAACCTTAACTAATGATTCAAATCCGAACTGAGGTTACCTGCGAAATTTTTTTTTTGAGTAAAACAAAAATTTTTCCCCCTCAAACCCAAAAGCTGGATCCGCGCCAGGAAGAAGCAGGATTGCGTAAGCCCTTCTTTTTCGAATTTCTAACGCATTTAAAAAGAAAAAATTAAATTGAAATTTTCAACTTATTGTTAGCTTTTTGTAGGTTTTTGTGGCTTTCCATCACATAGTCTTTTTGGCGCCCAGCATGGGGCACAAATTGAAATCTCATTAACAACATCCTTTTACGTCTAAAAATATTTTATAAGTCATACAAAAGACAATAGAAACATAAGATCGTTAGTATTTTGTTTTAACTTAGAGACACAACTCTTTCTATTACACACCATTCTTTTAAAAAATTTCAATTGAAAAAGGTGTTGATTATAAGAAATAAGGTAAGCGATCTATATAAAAGCTTATATTTAGTAACTTTGGTAGTTACTATTACAATCGCCATTAAACTCATGGCGGTTCTTTTATCTTTTTGTACACAACGTCTGAATGCCACTACAACATTTTCTTAACATTTCAGTAGCAGATTTGTTAAATATCTTTATACAACTTTCACTGGCACAAGAAACCATCGAAAATCCAAAAAGTCACCAAAAAAATGTTTAAAATGTCACTGGAACATGTTGCTTAGTGTTGACATTTTAAATATTTTTTTTTTTGTGTAGATATTGTTTAGATGTTGTCTTGTAACTACCAAAAATTTTACAAATATTTCGTTTAAGGTAATAATAATAAATTATGTACGTTAAACGATTAAACTATTAAATAAAAATCAATTAGAAAAATAAAAAAACACAAGTCATATGATACAAGCAATTAAGTAAAATGTTGATAAATGTAATTAGATACATGTACGGTAAGCAAAAATTTTTACAATATTTATAATAAATTTAGTTTAACATTTAATGATGGTATTTTAAAGTAAACTGTTTGGATCAAACGGAACAGAAACTACTTATGGATATTATTTTTTTTTTAAATTACTAAATTTGAATTTAAGACTGTAGTAATTTTAAAATGAATATTGATAAATTCAAAGAAAGCTGTTGTTTTGACATAAAAATTAAAGAAAGTTTAGCCTACACTGATAGATAAAATCACCAAGGAGTTTTGCAAAGTCAGTTCGGCTAGTTAGAGGGTTAAGATGTTCTGGTAAAAGAACCAAAACTTCAGTGGGCCATAAAAAAGAAATCAGAACTGATTTTGCAAAACTTTTGGAGATTTTGTCTATTTGATAGTCTACTTTCATATGGCATTGAAACCATTGAGGCTCATTTTTCTTGTTGCAGAGTTCTATCTTTTCGAAATATGGTCCACCACAGGCCCCATATCATCTTTTGTAACCTAGCAACATATTTGGAATAATTTATTTTACTGATTCAATAGTCATGGGACCAATTAAAGTTTCCGGTATTTAGATCTATCTCTCAAATAGTTTTTCGAGATATGAAACTATGTAGTCAAATTGTTGCAAGTGTAACCCCATTCTCATTGTTTAAGTTTCAAAAATGTCTTTTATTTTTCCATATCAAGGGTTTATATTCAATACTTGCTATATGAGCAAATCCATGGGAAATTTAACTGACGGATCACCGATTTTGTTTATTTTTTGGTTATTTGATAGAGCTTCGTAAATGATTAAAAACCATATATTTTTTTGGATCAATACGGGTTATTTACAACAAATAGAAGCCTATTTCACTCAAAATTTGGTTTGTGAGTGTTTTTTGCACTTGCAAAAGATTTGACAAAAGATAGATCCAATCGGTTTATCTTTGAACTTCGACCCATTTTTCCGGGTAACGCTGGTGTAGGGTATTATATAGTAGGTTTTGACCGACTATAACTCTCTTAATTGTTGTTTCCTGATATTATTTTGAGTGTACCTAGAAAACATATTATCTTTTGACATAATTTATAAGCTTTTGATTAAATTCGCTACAAAAACTGACAAGTTTTTGACGCATTTAAACAAGAATCAGAATATTTTTGTGTCACTCTTTTAAGTGCATTTGAGCAGGAATTTCATTTGAATTAAGACATGTTAGGAATTTGTCATATTTCTTTTCAATATTTTATCACTTACCACTATACTTTGACAGGTTTGACAGCTTAGTGAAATCAAAAGTATGCATATAAATTTGATGATATAGTAGCGTGTCCCGTTTGATAACATTTGAAGTCATAGCCCCCATTGAGGGTGCATGTATATCTTTTTAGTAAAACAACTAAAAATTGTACATTTTTTAAAAGTTTAAAAACAACTGACTTATGTAGTAAGAACAACTAACATACTTAGTTAAAGCAACTGTCATTAAACTGTTCAACACGAAGATTGGCTTGAGACAAAAAAAAAATAAAAAATCCGTATAGTAAACTAAAAACCCCAAAGGATTTTGGTCTCGTACTTACAGTTTATTTTATGAACCACTAAAGTTTTGTTTATTAGGATATTCTCACAACAATTACTCATAGAGTTTCAGTTTAAAGAACTTGGGAGTTTTCAGGAATGAGTTGTCGATTGTTTTGGGAATTTTCCAATTTCCCCATCAAGATGGGAAAGCTGTTCGTGTGCAAACATCAAACATTAATATTGATTAACAAATTTGTAATAGAAAATGTTGCTAAAACATTTTTTTATTAAAAATGTGGCAATGACAAATTTCTATAGAAAATGTGTCTAAGACAAATTTTCAATAGAAAATGTTGTTAAGACAAATTTTCTGTAGAAAATGTAGCTAAGACATATTTTCTATAGAAAATGTTGCTAAGACAAATTTTCTATAGAAAATGTTGCTAAGACAAATTTTCTATAGAAAATGTTGCTAAGACAAATTTTCTATAGAAAATGTTGCTAAGACAAATTTTCTATAGAAAATGTTGCTAAGACATATTTTCTATAGAAAATGTTGCTTAAAGAAATATTCAATCAAAAATGCTTCTTAGACAAATTTTTAATTAAAAATGTTTCTAAGTTTTCAGGAATGAATGAATGAATGATGGAAATAAGGCATGTTCCAGTCATCATAATTCCTTAGAAAATTAGGTAACACTGTCTGTGTCAAAATATCAAATTTTTCCAACATTTGCAACTTATTGTTAGTAAGAAAGAAATTAAAGCAATCTATGATTCCAAAATTTTTTAAGTATCACAACCAAATATAAATGAAACTAGGTTTCTTGGATTCGGCATGTTTGCCGTCGGTAAATGCTAAATGCTAGGGTATTTAATCGATTAACCGTTAATCGGTTAACCGATTAATTTTGGTCGATTAACTGTTCGAATAATTTAAAATTGTCAATTTTCAAATAACAAATAAACCGATTAATTTGTGTCGATTAACCGATTAACCGAAATCTCTTTTTTTTAGTAATTTTACTTATTTTTTTTGCTTTATTTAGCATTTTGATGTTTCATTTTTAATTTGAATTACGGTTCTGCTGAAAGAAGTTTAGGTCTAAAAAACTTATCAAACTCTCTGTTAGCAATATGTAAAAACGTCGCCTTAAAACGTCGGTTTAGAAAAAAACAAATTACAGTAACCCTAGCCAATTTTTTATATATTGTCAACAGTATATATTTTTCTAATTGTTATACCCTACACCACACTGTGGTACAGGGTATAATGAGTTTGTGCTGATGTTTGTAACTACCCGAAATATTGGTCCTAGACCCACCTTTTAGTATACCGATCGATTCAGAATCACTTTTTGAGTCGATTTAGCGATGTCCGTCCGTCCGTCCGTCTGTCCGTCCGTCCGTCTGTCTGCCCGGGTAAAAATGAAATATATATGATCATATATGAAGATATATGGATCATATATGGATTTATATAACCATATATTATCATTTATGCTTCCATATATGTTTATATATGATCTGATCCGAAAATTGGCCCGATATGAGCCCATATCGGGCCAATTTTCGGATCAGATCATATATAAACATATATGGAAGCATAAATGATAATATATGGTTATATAAATCCATATATGATCCATATATCTTCATATATGATCATATATATTTCATTTTTACCCGGGTGTCCATGTAATCGGTGTAAACACGATACAGGTCGCAATTTTTAATCAATTGACTTGAAATTTGAAACTTAAGCCTCTCTTGGTCCAAGGACGAAGCCTATTGAAATTGAAAAAAATCGGTCCATATTTAGACCTAGCCCCCATACAAAGGTCCTCTTTAGGTTTGGCTCGAATGACCCTAATAGCCGTATTATAATAGGTGTCTTCTCGAAATTTGGCAAGTAAACATGTTTTGTCTTCACAAATCGCCATTCCGAATTTTAAAGAAATCGGACCAGTTCTTCTTGTAGCCCCCATACAAACCACCTTCCCGATTTTCACACAAATCTCTCAAATTTCATGAAAATAGAAAATATTTAATTAAAATTTTGTTTGTGTATGTTAAACGCGTACCTTATCAAATCTGATTATCATCGGACCAGTTTTGGACTTAGGCCCCATGTGAAAATTTCGCCCGATATTCAGTTAAAGCGGTTATTGTCCACATATAGAAGCCAATTTCACTCAAATTTGATTTGTGAGTGGTTTTTACACTTATTAAAGATTTGACAAAATATAAATCTAATTGGTCCAAGGGACCCTTTTTCCGGGACCCATTTTCCGTGAAACTCTGGTGTAGGGTATTATATGGTCGGTATTGACCGACTGTAATTTTCTTACTTGTTTTTTTATGTAATTAATACGAATCTGGCCTTAGAAGTGATTTATCTCATTTTGAGATATTTAGATTTTCGATTGACAGTACTGCATAAACTCACATATTCGCAATGTCCGGGACCTTATAAAACAGCGAATTATTTTATGATGTATAACACTGTGCTACACCAAAAATATGCAGGGGTTCTCATATAAAAATTCGGGTTGGTTGGAGTCCATAGAGTACTGATATACTCATAGTTTTTCTGGATCACTTCGTTAAGTACGTTTTTTATTGGCAAATGTGTTGGAAAACGGAAATTCTTAAATTACAATTTTAAAAAATTATTACTTTCTTAGTTTGCAACCGATTTTCAATTTTATGGATTTATTTTAAAGGTATAGGTCTTACCTTTCAAACAAAACAAAAAAATTAAAAATCGATCAAGAATTGGCTGAGCTACAATCGCTTAAGTAAAAGAAAACCGAATTTTTTGAAAAATTTGTCATATTCTTTACACTCTAAGTTGAAAGTGAATTATTAAACAATTTTTTTGAATTTTTTGTAAAAAAGTATAGTAAAGTGGCTTTCCAAAACACCAAAAAACATAACAATCGGTTAAAAAATGAATGAGTTATGCTAAGTTTTGTGATAGGACATTTTTAATTTTTTTCAGAAACGCTTGTAATTCAAGCATTATTCATAAATCTTGTTACTAGTACTAATTTTATGCGCATATGCATATAAACTAGAGATGGGAACATAATTAGATTTGTGCGTGATTCACACATGATCAGAAGTGAGCGTGATTGAAAATTAATTTTACTCACGTGGTTGTTAGTGAGTGTCAGTGTGAGTGGAATAAAAAAATGTTACTTCAGTTACTTCCAAATCCTATTTATAATTTTTTGGGTTTGTTTAAAAAATATCAGTGTTACTTCTTAAACAAAAAAATATTGAGAATAGGTTAAAAACAGGCTAAGGTGCGCTTGTTTAAGTGAAAAACCTTTTTTGAAGAGTTATACCTGCAACATTTTTATGACAGAAAAAGCTGTGCGCTTGCAAACATGTTTTTTTAAAACGAAATTGCTAAAATTGCGGGATCATTTGATGGAAAGTTTACCTGTTTATAAATATACATGTGAGGCATTCCACACCAAATGTTCAGTGAGAAAAAAATTGTGTACCAAAATTTTTTCAATGGGTCCCGGGTAAAAAAGTTTTTTATATAACTAGGGTGAGATTTCCATGCAAATGCATGTTTTTTGTCGAAAGCCTAAAAACGATATCGACCAATTATCTTTCCGAATCAAGAGATTTGCATTAAATGGCATCGATTTGTTTTCGCATATTTTGCATATTTTGGTGAAAATACATATTTTTGCATATTTTGATTTTAAATGCATATATTGTGCATGTTTCGAACTTTTAAGTGCATATTATTGCATATTTTGGCATAAATTAGCAAAAACACAAATTGAAATTAATTTTTTTCAAAAACTATTTTAAAAATTTATTTTGAAAATCAGACAAATTACTTTTTTTTCTTCTTAATTTTTTTTATAGATTTTCTTAATTTTTAAAAAAATCTTGCTAGACAAACATCTAATCTTTAAAAAAAAAAATTACAAAAAAAAACAAAAGTGGCAGGATTTTTTATAAATTGACTTTTTTAAAAAATGGAAAATTTCAGAACGGGTTCTGAAAATTTTCCAAAAAAATTTTAATCGATAGCCGATACAAAACTATACAAGAATGTAAATTTTTGAGATTTTGGTGCATTTCGTTTTTATTTGATATATATTTAAACAAGGCAACTTGACACAAACTTGACCATTTTTCCAATATTTGACCACGCCACCTAAGCCCAGTTTTTGAAAAATTGAACAACCAAAAACGTAATTTTCTTAGCTCCATATATGAGGCATTCCACACCAAATGTTCAGCAAAAAAAAGTTGTGTCGTGTCAATATGAAATCATTTTCAAAGTATTCGCTCTTAGGGTACTATTAAATAACAAAAATAAAATTTAAGTTTTTTCAAAAAGTGGGCCTTGTAGGCGTGGTCAAAAATTGAAAATAATAAACTTTTTTGCCTGAGCATCTTTACTTCAATATTTATGCAAATTAAATGAAACACAGTAAAGTCTTAATGACAAAAGCTGTTTATAGATTTTTGAATGGGCTATCAATTAAAAAAAATAAAAATTGGAACATTTTCAGAAGAAGTTCTGAATTTTTTAAATTTAAACTTAAACTTTATTTATCAAAAAACATGCCGCAATTTTATTTGTTTTTTATTTTTTAAAAAAAAGTTAAAGTAATTTTCTATCTGATCTGAAATTTTTAGAGATGTGTTTTGCCTTGTTTTCGAAAAATCAAAATTCAAAAATTGCAACACGCTTATTTTATACAATAATGGTATTTAAAACGTGTGCGTATGAGAAATATCAATACTTAAAAAATATTTTAAGAGGCGATGGTAGCGTGAGTGAGTTTTTAATAACGATTACGCACGCTTATGAAAGAAAAAATTTAGTCACGCACGATATTTTATTTTGCTCACGCTCATTCACGCACACGTGAGTAGAAAAAAAAAATAAGTTACGGTCACGATGTTCACGTGAGCGTGAGTAAAATAAAATATCGTGCTTGAATATTTTTTTCTTTCATTAGCGTGCGTGATCGTGAATAAATACTCAGGCAAAAAAGTTTGATATTTTTAATATTTGACCACGCCTACAAGGCCCACTTTTTGAAAAAAACTTAAATTTTATTTTTGTTATTTATTAGTACCCTAAGAGCGAATACTTTGCAAATGATATCCCATTGAAACCACTATGGTTTTTCTGTAGTGGAACAGTTGGTGTGGAATGCCTCACATGGCTATCCATACAACCCATTTAAAAATTTACGGTTCACATGTTTTTTTTTTTCGCTGAACATTTGGTGTGGAATGCCTCATACGTATATTTAAAAACAGGTAAAATTTCCATCAAATGATCCCACAATTTTACCAATTTCGTTTCAAAAATGTCAAATGTTTTTTGTCATAAAAATGTTGCAGGTATAACTCTTCAAAAAAGGTTTTTTACTTAAACAAGCGCATCTTAGCCAGTTTTCAACAGATTCACAATATTTTTTTGTTTAAGAAGTAACACTGATATTTTTTAAACAAACCCAAAAAATTATAAATAGGATTTGGAAGTAACTGAAGTAACATTTTTTTATTCCACTCACACTGACACTCACTAACAACCACGTGAGTAAAATTAATTTTCAATCACGCTCACTTCTGATCATGTGTGAATCACGCACAAATCTAATTACGTTCCCATCTCTAGTTTATATGCATATGGGCATAAAATTACTACTAGTAACAAGATTTATGAATAATGCTTGAATTACAAGCGTTTCTGAAAAAAATTAAAAATGCCCTATCACAAAACTTAGCATAACTCATTCATTTTTAAACCGATTGTTATGTCTTTTGGTGTTTTGGAAAGCTACTTTACTATACTTTTTTACAAAAAATTCAAAGAAATTGTTTAATGATGCACTTTCAACTTAGAGTGTAAAGAATATGACAAATTTTTCAAAAAATACGTTTTTTTTTACTTAAGCGATCGTAGCTCAGCCAATTCATGATCGATTTTTAATATTTTTGTTTTGTTTGAAAGGTAAGACCTAAACCTTTAAAACAAATCCATAAAATCGAAAATCGGTTGCAAACTAACAAAGTAATAATTTTTTAAAATTGTAATTTAAGAATTTCCGTTTTTCAACACATTTGCCAATAAAAAACGTACTTAACGAAGTGATCCAGAAAAACTATCAGTATATCAGTACTCTATGGACTCCAACCAACCCGAATTATCATATGAGAACCCCTGCATAAATTATTTTTGGTCTTTTGTAGCACAGTGTAATTAGTTCAGCACATCTAAAAATACTTTTGCAATCCTTAAGATGACTTTTTTTATTACGGAGATATCGACCGATAAAATTATTGCAATTTCGGCCATAAAACAAAAAAGAAACCAAATTTGGAAACCAACCAATTTTTTTGTTGATATTTTTAGTACCGAATTCAAATTCTATTAGAGGAGCATCTAATCCCGGCAGCAATTTGGGTGAATTTTAGCTTTTTACAAAAATAACTTTATTTTTTTTACATTTTTTCGCATGGAATTAGGGCCAATTTAGATTGGGGTAATTTTTCAGGTTGCCAAACAAAAATTCTTTATTTGGGCTAACATAATAGAGGGTATTTAAATCTTCGCCATAGCGGATATAGATTTCTTTAAAGTACATACAATACAATTGGTTTTATATTCAATTTAAATTTTAAATTTATATTATTCGGTTAACCGAATAATTCAAATTTATCCGATTATTAACCGATTAAATCTCAACCCCGATTAATTATTTGCTCGATTAACCGATTAAACCAAAACCTCGATTAATTGAATACCCTACTAAATGCAGTTTTTGTTTTATCTTAGAATATGGTTGTTTCTTTTTTTAATTTGTCTTAAACAACCCTTTAAATAATTTGTTTGTTAAATTACCACAATCTTCCTAACGTGCTTCTTTTAAATGTTATTTTTTAAAAATGTTACCTTAAGGGACACGCTAATGTAAAGAAAAGTTCATTGAATTTTTGCATGAAGGCATAAACGTTAAAAATTGTCTAGATCCTATTGCATCATATTCAAATGCTCACTAAAATGACATCAGATGTCATTTAAGTTTGCACAAGTTCTGAATACCAATACTCTTAATCTGGTTTTGAAATCCAACAGTTACTTTAACCCATTTGCCTACAGATCAAGAAAAAATAGTTTTCTTGTTATTCCACCGCTTGGAGGTGCATAATGGTTTATAAAAAAAAAAAATTCGAAGTAATTTGGCTTTTTTTCGAACTTTTAATTTTCAATGGGATATGTTTTCAGATCATGATTAAATTTAGTCATACCCTAACAAGTGTTTTTTTTTTAAATAAAGTTTCCGTTAATTCGCCTTCCTTGTAAACGAAATTTTTCAGGAATTTAAGAATCCTAAATTTTTAAGTTTATATTCAAGTCTAACTTAATGTAAAAAAAATGTTCGATTTGCTAATTTTCTAGACTTTAATTAAATTTTAATATGAAAACATTTAACAATTTGTACGTTAAATAAAAAATAAACAAGATTTTTATTTTATGAATCTAAGGTTAATTTAAAAACTCAGGCTTTGTAGTATTTGAACAAAAAAAAATGCAAATTATAAAACTACAAAACACTCGTTTGTAGCGTACCGAGTTTGGCATCAAAGTTGTAAATGTCTGCCAATAATGTTTTGTGCAATAAATTTTAAAATTTTATGACAAAATTAACCGATGAATCTCAAGGAAGTAGGTAGAGAGTAGTTTAGTGAGTAGTTTCTTTTATTACCACCATATTATATACATGCATGTAACGTATAATATAAAATAAACTTAAAGTAAGGAGTTTTTGAAAAATAAAATGGGGAGGTCTCCTTTGGAGATTTGTGGGAAATCGGGTTAAAATATTGGAAAGGCTGGGAGTTTAGATAAATACTTATATGGATTCCAATAAAAAAAATTTCAAACGGTTGATCAAACAAAAAAAAAAATGTTCTAAATATTTTGGTGCAAATGTTGCTAAAACAAATTTTCTATAGAAAATGTTGCTAAAACAAATTTTCTATAGAAAATGTTGCTAAAACAAATTTTCTATAGAAAATGTTGCTAATACAAATTTTCTATAGAAAATGTTGCTAAAACAAATTTTCTATAGAAAATGTTGCTAAAACAAATTTTCTATAGAAAATGTTGCTAAAACAAATTTTCTATAGAAAATGTTGCTAAAACAAATTTTCTATAGAAAATGTTGCTAAAACAAATTTTCTATAGAAAATGTTGCTAAAACAAATTTTCTATAGAAAATGTTGCTAAAACAAATTTTCTATAGAAAATGTTGCTAAAACAAATTTTCTATAGAAAATGTTGCTAAAACAAATTTTCTATAGAAAATGTTGCTAAAACAAATTTTCTATAGAAAATGTTGCTAAAACAAATTTTCTATAGAAAATGTTGCTAAAACAAATTTTCTATAGAAAATGTTGCTAAAACAAATTTTCTATAGAAAATGTTGCTAAAACAAATTTTCTATAGAAAATGTTGCTAAAACAAATTTTCTATAGAAAATGTTGCTAAAACCAATTTTCTATAGAAAATGTTGCTAAAACAAATTTTCTATAGAAAATGTTGCTAAAACAAATTTTCTATAGAAATGTTGCTAAAACAAATTTTCTGTAGAAAATGTTGCTAAACAAATATTCTATAGAAAATGTTGCTAAAACAAATTTTCTATAGAAATGTTGCGAAAACAAATTTTCTATAGAAATCGTTGCTGAAACAAATTTTCTATAGAAAATGTTGCTAAAACTAATTTTCTATAGAAAATGTTGGTGAAACAAATTTTCTATAGAAAATGTTGCTAAAACATATTTTCTATAGAAAATGTTGCTAAAACAAATTTTCTATAGAAAATGTTGCTAAAACAAATTTTCTATAGAAAATGTTGCTAAAACAAATTTTCTATAGAAAATGTTGCTAAAACAAATTTTCTATAGAAAATGTTGCTAAAACAAATTTTATATAGAAAATGTTGTTCTATAGAAAATGTTGCTAAAACAAATTTTCTATAGAAAATGTTGCTAAAACAAATTTTCTATAGAAAATGTTGCTAAAACAAATTTTCTATAGAAAATGTTGCTAAAACAAATTTTCTATAGAAAATGTTGGTAAAACAAATTTTCTATAGAAAATGTTGCAAAAACAAATTTTCTATAGCAAATGTTGTTAAAACAAATTTTCTATAGAAAATGTTGCTAAAACAAATTTTCTATAGAAAATGTTGCTAAAACAAATTTTCTATAGAAAATGTTGCTAAAACAAATTTTCTATAGAAAATGTTGCTAAAACAAATTTTCTATAGAAAATGTTGCTAAAACAAATTTTCTATAGAAAATGTTGCTAAAACAAATTTTCTATAGAAAATGTTGCTAAAACAAATTTTCTATAGAAAATGTTGCTAAAACAAATTTTCTATAGAAAATGTTGCTAAAACAAATTTTCTATAGAAAATGTTGCTAAAACAAATTTTCTATAGAAAATGTTGCTAAAACAAATTTTCTATAGAAAATGTTGCTAAAACAAATTTTCTATAGAAAATGTTGCTAAAACAAATTTTCTATAGAAAATGTTGATAAAAGAAATTTTTTATAGAAAATGTTGCTAAAAGAAATTTTCTATAGAAAATGTTGCTAAAACAAATTTTCTATAGAAAATGTTGCTAAAACAAATTTTCTATAGAAAATGTTGCTAAAAGAAATTGTCTATAGAAAATGTTGCTAAAAGAAATTTTCTATAGAAAATGTTGCTAAAAGAAATTTTCTATAGAAAATGTTGCTAAAAGAAATTTTCTATAGAAAATGTTGCTAAAACAAATTTTCTATAGAAAATGTTGCTAAAAGAAATTTTCTATAGAAAATGTTGCTAAAAGAAATTTTCTATAGAAAATGTTGCTAAAAGAAATTTTCTATAGAAAATGTTGCTAAAAGAAATTTTCTATAGAAAATGTTGCTAAAAGAAATTTTCTATAGAAAATGTTGCTAAAATAAATTTTCTATAGAAAATGGTGCTAAAAGAAATTTTCTATAGAAAATGTTGCTAAAAGAAATTTTCTATAGAAAATGTTGCTAAAAGAAATTTTTTATAGAAAATGTTGCTAAAACAAATTTTCTATAGAAAATGTTGCTAAAACAAATTTTTTATTGAAAATGTTACTAAAACAAATTTTCTATAGAAAATGTTGCTAAAACAAATTTTCTATAGAAAATGTTGCTAAAACAAATTTTCTATAGAAAATGTTGCTAAAACAAATTTTCTATAGAAAATGTTGCTAAAACAAATTTTCTATAGAAAATGTTGCTAAAACAAATTTTCTATAGAAAATGTTGCTAAAACAAATTTTCTATAGAAAATGTTGCTAAAAGAAATTTTCTATAGAAAATGTTGCTAAAAGAAATTTTCTATAGAAAATGTTGCTAAAAGAAATTTTCTATAGAAAATGTTGCTAAAACAAATTTTCTATAGAAAATGTTGCTAAAACAAATTTTCTATAGAAAATGTTGCTAAAACAAATTTTCTATACAAAATGTTGCTAAAACAAATTTTCTATACAAAATGTTGCTAAAACAAATTTTCTATAGAAAATATTTCTAACACAAATTTTCTACAGTAAACTTTTTATATTTTATGGTTTTAGATACAAATTGTAGTTGCGCAGTGAATTTTCTGATTTTGACAAAAAAAATTAAATTTAAAAATTTCTAAGTTACGTTTTCCAACAAAACAAAATCATTACAACTATAAAATCATTTATTTAAATTGAGTGCTGCATTGGCACTGCATTGATTGCACGTTTTTACAAAATGTTTTTTTTTTGTAATTTTAATGAATACGGAAGAAAGCCCTTAGGTGACCTTCCTTAGAAGTCTAGTATTTAATTGTATTCAAATGAAAAAAAAAAAGCTAATATATGTATTTTATAAATTATGTACGCATTAAGTATAAAAAAAGGAATAACCACAGATGTTGCTAAAACATTAGCACGAAAACCAAAAAATTTAAATTTGATCAAATTCGCAATTTGTGACCAGAGGGGAAAAAATTCCCCTTGAGGAACTAAAATAACTTCTAAAAGAAAAGAATTTTCTGATTATTGTTTTTTTGTTAAATACATATAAAAACGTATTTTGCCATTAGCGATTGCCATTTGCTAAGGAGTCTTGACAATGATTTATTGGCACAGATCGGAACACGTGTTGACTTAGCCTTGCAAAAGGTTAAACCATCTATTTGAAACAAATAAAAAAATTCTTTCGTAAAAGAAAAATGTTTCACACCGTCATCCACTCCTGAAACGTCACTTTTTTTAAGTTGTTTTTTATTATTTAAAGTACAAGACTTTGGCGGAAATTTAAAAAAACATTTAAGTAAATATATAAAATTTATAAAACGAAATTGATAAGTTTTTGCATTTCTTTCTGATTTCAACATAATATAAATTAGAAAACTATGAATACCCTAATTGTAAAATTTTAATATAAAGTATTTTTATTTAAAATACAATGGATCAAATCTTATATCCAATTGAAATAATGTTGCAACATTATTTTTGAAATAACAAACTGTGATTACCCTAATTGTGAACTTAAAATATAATTTAATGCTCGCAGTGGTGGTAAAATCATTTATGCGCAAAATACTTATGCATCATGCGTTTACCATTTCGAAGTTTGTTTTTTTCTTTCCTGTGAAAACTCGAAATATGACGTGTCTTCGCCAAGTAGTGCGATAGTAGCAGCAGTCGCAGGCATAGAAGCTAAAGTAGTGTTTGACTAACTGACTGGCTTTGGCTATGCGCAGACGCTTTTTAATATATTTTTTTTATGGATGTTTTCTTTAAAGAAAATTTGCACTAAAATTTTATGATCCAAAGGGTAGAGTCAACTCACATGTTGCAACATATTATTAATTTTAAGCATTCGTTATTTGTTGTTTTCGTTTTTTTTTTGTTGGTTTCACAGTAGCAGCAAAACAGGCATGACGATATAATGATAAATTGTATTTGGGGTGGCCAGATTAAGGGATTTAAAATAATGATTAAAAGAACCAGAATAAAACATGATACATATTTGTAAGTTTTCAAACATTTATAAAATTTAAATCAATGAAATGCGATTGAACAAACATACAACACAGCAACAAATTTTGATTCATTGCCTTGAAATCATTTTTTTCCTCATAAAATTTCATTAGGGGTTGTCAAAGGATGAAAGTTCGTGCAACATACGCAAAATGAAAATTTGTTTTAGCAACATTTTCTATAGAAAATTTGTTTTAGCAACATTTTCTATAGAAAATTTGTTTTAGCAACATTTTCTATAGAAAATTTCTTTTAGCAACATTTTCTATAGAAAATTTCTTTTAGCAACATTTTCTATAGAAAATTTGTTTTAGCAACATTTTCTATAGAAAAATTGTTTTAGCAACATTTTCTATAGAAAATTTGTTTTAGCAACATTTTCTATAGAAAATTTGTTTTAGCAACATTTTCTATAGAAAATTTGTTTTAGCAACATTTTCTATAGAAAATTTGTTTTAGCAACATTTTCTATAGAAAATTTGTTTTAGCAACATTTTCTATAGAAAATTTGTTTTAGCAACATTTTCTATAGAAAATTTGTTTTAGCAACATTTTCTATAGAAAATTTTTTTGAGCAACATTTTCTAAAGAAAATTTCTTTTAGCGACATTTTCTATATAAAATTTCTTTTAGCAACATTTTCTATAGAAAATTTGTTTTAGCAACATTTTCATAAAAAATTTGTTTTAGCAACATTTTCTATAGAAAATTTGTTTTAGCAACATTTCATATAGAAAATTTGTTTTAGCAACATTTTTTATAGAAAATTTGTTTTAGCAACATTTTCTATAGAAAATTTGTTTTAGCAACATTTTCTATAGAAAATTTGTTTTAGCAACATTTTCTATAGAAAATTTGTTTTAGCAACATTTTCTATAGAAAATTTGTTTTAGCAACATTTTCTATAGAAAATTTGTTTTAGCAACATTTTCTATAGAAAATTTGTTTTAGCAACATTTTCTATAGAAAATTTGTTTTAGCAACATTTTCTATAGAAAATTTGTTTTAGCAACATTTTCTATAGAAAATTTGTTTTAGCAACATTTTCTATAGAAAATTTGTTTTAGCAACATTTTCTATAGAAAATTTGTTTTAGCAACATTTTCTATAGAAAATTTGTTTTAGCAACATTTTCTATAGAAAATTTTTTTGAGCAACATTTTCTATAGAAAATTTTTTTGAGCAACATTTTCTAAAGAAAATTTCTTTTAGCGACATTTTCTATATAAAATTTCTTTTAGCAACATTTTCTATAGAAAATTTGTTTTAGCAACATTTTCTATAAAAAATTTGTTTTAGCAACATTTTCTATAGAAAATTTGTTTTAGCAACATTTCATATAGAAAATTTGTTTTAGCAACATTTTTTATAGAAAATTTGTTTTAGCAACATTTTCTATAGAAAATTTGTTTTAGCAACATTTTCTATAGAAAATTTGTTTTAGCAACATTTTCTATAGAAAATTTGTTTTAGCAACATTTTCTATAGAAAATTTGTTTTAGCAACATTTTCTATAGAAAATTTGTTTTAGCAACATTTTCTATAGAAAATTTGTTTTAGCAACATTTTCTATAGAAAATTTGTTTTAGCAACATTTTCTATAGAAAATTTGTTTAAGCAACATTTTCTATAGAAAATTTGTTTTAGCAACATTTTCTATAGAAAATTTGTTTTAGCAACATTTTCTATAGAAAATTTTCTATAGAAAATTTGTTTTAGCAACATTTTCTATAAAAAAATTTGTTTTAGCAACATTTTCTATCAAAAATTTGTTTTCAAAATTCGCTTGATATGGTCACCTTTATATACAAAATATTTATTACAAAAGTGAAGTCAAAGATATCAGTTGGCATCTAAATGTATAAACACGTAATTAGTTACCATCGTCATACATGCATAAATTTAAGAATAAAAAATTAAATTAAAAAATAGAAAAAAATGTATAGAAACTTTTTTTTTTTAAATATTTATAAATAATATTTTATTTGATGCTTTAAAAGGAATTGCCAATTTTTTTATACATAAAAAAAATATCATTAAAAGTAGTAGAAGTCTTTGATTTGTATTTAAAAGTATGTTTATTAGGGTGACATTTATATTAAGTTTTCTAAATTACACAGTGCTACAAAAAATTCAAAATTAAATTTAAGGCATTAGGGGACACCTTCCGCCACACGACAATTGTTTGCAAATTGATTTATTATGATTTTTGCACTTAAGTAAACAATTTTACCACTTTTAAAACATTTGTTTTTATATTCCCGCCCTCAAAAGGGGGCGGGCCGAAAAAAGTAAAAATTTTTGTTAACACCCGGGGTTTAAGTGCAGGACTACTTCTAACACAACAATGTAAATGTAAATTATAATAAATGCAAATATAATAAAAATATTTAGGTCAATTTCGCGAATTTACGATATAAAAAACACGCTAACTTTTGAAAGACAATTCTGAGGCTATTGAAGCTTTGCATATGTATTTGTCGTTGCTTTGGTCTGGTTGGTATAGAACTTTAGCTAAATCGGTCCAGTGCTTCAAAAGTTACACTGTGCTCGAATTTGACACTTTTTTAACAAGCTGGGCACCCTACTGGTAAAGTTAATTTGGGTACGCTGAATTCAATGGTGCTAGCCATTTTTCGAAGTTAGCGCTCGTATTCGCGATATTCGCAAGTTAAAATTTTCATGCTTAAGTACAATAAAAACGATATTTTTAAACTTTTGCGATAATTTTTAAATTTAAACCCATTCAAGTCTGTTAAACTAACACAAAAAAACATAATACCGTGAATTTTTGTTAGGGAAAAATCTTTATTTTCGTAAAAAAATTGGTTCAATACAAGTATTTTTAGTTTGATTTGAATTTACGATAGCCATCTGGTAAAGTTCGTGTACACTAAATCCCATTGTAATAGCAGTTTTTTCAAAGTTAGCGTATGTATTAGCGATATTCGCGATCATTTTTTTTATTTTGAAGTAAAAAAAAAATATTTTTTCATATTATTTAGACAATTGCTGAATTTTTTATCATCTAAACCAGAGCTTCTCACTAACTTTTACTTCGCGACCCCTTTTAAATATTTCAAATTTCTCGCAACCCACCACATTAAAAAAAAAATAAGTGAAATTATCAAAGTCAGTCTAGACCGACCATATTATACTGTACACCTGGTTTTTCCGAAAATGGATCTCAAGTCCAAACATGGACTGATTGCAGGGGCGTATCCAGGATTTTATTTCGGTGGGGGCCCAACATTTTTTTTTCAATTTTTTTTTAATTTATATAACAGCACATGTTTTAAGGTACCTACAAACGACGCAATATTATGCACAATATTTTTGACGTTTACCCACAAATGGCATACATAAAAATACTGTATAAAATATTGTACTGAAAAAAATACATGCAGATTGTGCATAATATTGAATCGTCTGTAGAGGTCTTTAGAATTTTTCTTGATCTTTTCCTTAAACTGAATGTAACACGATCAGTTTCTCGGGAAAATGTCACTTTAGAAAATGATTCTATAAACATATTCATAAAATACTTTTCCAAAAGAAAAGACTCCGATTGTAAGACATTTTTCCCAGAATCTGAGGTTCTGAAACATAAGAAAAATAATTTACATTCTGAGACCTTTTTAAAAAGAAAACAATATAAAAAAGTCATAGATTCCAAAATCTTTTTCCTAAAGAAAAACTCTCGGATTCTGAGACAATTTTCCCTATAGAAATAGTCTAAGAATTTTAGACATTTTTCCTATAGAAAAAGTTTCTAATTTTGAGACATTTTTCCTATAGAAAGTCTCAGATTCTTGTAGAAAACGTCTCAGATTCTTCGACATTTTTCCTATAGAAAATGGGTCAGATTCTCACAAATTTTTCACAGAAAATTTCTTAGATTCTGAGACATTTTTCCTATCGAAATAGTCTCAGATGCTTAATCACTTTTCCTATAGAAAAAGCCTCAAATTCTTAGACATTTTTCTATAGAAAAAGTCTCAGATTCTGAGACACTTTGCCTATAGGAAATATTCTGAAACATTTTTCATATAGAAAAAGGCTCAGATTCTGAGACATTCTTCCTAAAGAAAAAGTCTCAGATTGTGAAAAATACTCAGATTCTAAGACATTATTTTTATAGAAAAAGATATTTTTACAATAGAAAAAGTCTCAGATTTGGATCATTTTTCTATACAAAAAGTCTCAGGTTGTGTCTCTGAGACACTTTTTCTATACACATAATCTTAGATTTTGAGATAATTTTCCTTAAGAAAAATTAGTTGATTCTGAGACATTTTTCGTAAAAAAGTATGAGATTCTGAGACATTTTTTCTAGATTGTAAGAAAAATTCTCAGATTCAGAGACATTATTCCTATAGAAAGTTCACAGATTCTAAAACATTTTTCATATAGAAAAGCCTCAGATTCTAAGAATTTTTTTTATAGAAAAAATCTCAGATTTTGGGACATTTTTCAGATTCAGAGATATTATTGCTATGGAAAATTCTCAGATTCTGAAACATTTTTTGTACAGAAAAGAATTTTTTATAGAAAAAGTCTCAGATTCCTATAGAAAAAGTCTCAGATTCCTATAGAAAAAGTCTTAGATTCTGAGAAAAAGGCCAATATTTTAAGACATTATTCCTATAGAAAAAGTCTTAGATTCTTAGACATTTCTCTTATAGAAAGTTTTAGATTCTGAGACATTTTTTTTTATGAAATAGGCTCGTTCTGACACATTTTTCTAAAAGACAAAGACGTATTTTAATATTTGACTGCAATTTACTTAAAATTAGCTCCATTTTTTGTGTACATAAAGCTTCAGGTTCTAAGATATTTTTTCATTAGAATCTTAAGTTGAAAAGTTTTAAATTCTAAGAAAAAATTTTCAGATTTTGAGATTATTTTAACAGAAAAATTTTCAATTTCAAAACATTTTTCTGCTAAAAATTTTGGATTCTTGTTTTTCGAATTTTCTTAAGAAGTTTTTTAATATTGTACTTGTTATTTGATACCAAATCCTGAAATTTGTGAAATCATTTCGGGGGGGGCCCGGGCCCCCGGGCCCCCCCCCCCTGTATACGCCACTGACTGATTGGATCCCTATTTTTTTTAAGATCTTTAATTAGTGTAGGAAAACACACAGAAGCGACGCACAGTGATTCGTTTCATTGGCAAAAATCAAAAAAAAAAGTATGTCTTCAATGTTGATGATTTTTTGTATTTTTACAGTTTAATAGTAAACTAAAAGAAATATGTACTTTTCTTATTTTTAAGAAGTCATATGTTGCCACAAGAGGGCGCTAAAGTATGGAAATTCAACGCTATTGTGTTAAAACCTAAAAATTGATTTTTATAGGTTTACTAAAATAATTATTAAAAATCGAATTTTAAAGAAATCAATGAACTTTTTTTTGCAAAAGTTACTTAAATATATTTGCTAAAAGTTGTATTTGCAATTTTTTAGAATTAATCTTAAAATACATTTTTGTAATGCTCTGAAATCTATATTTTTTCTACCGAATCCCCAAAAATTGACAAATTTTGATGGAATGCATAAAAAAAGTTCGTGAGTCAAAAAATTATTTTTTTCGCTTTTTCGATAGCTCGGACTATGGTTTATAAGGGAAAACAATAAAAATAACTAAGTTTTTGTCTGAAGTTGGAAAAAAGTTAGGGTTTTTTTGTGTCTTTATTTAATTTTTTTCAAAAGCTTTATTATTAAGGAAAAAATATTAGAAAAAAAATCCAATATTAAGTATTTTTTCTTTACACATTGATAAATTATATAGTATTCTGTAAAAATATAATAAAAAATCAGAAAAAAATTATGCAGTACGTGGGCCGTTTTGCTTTAAAAGTTATCTACGACTTTTACTAAAATCCCCAAAATCACCAAATTTTAATGGCCTTCATAAAAAAAGTTCGTGAATAAAATTTTTTTGTTTTTTATTTTTTTTGTACCTTTAACTATGTTTTATAAGATCAAAGAATAAAAATAACTAAGTTTTTTTTTTAAGTTGAACAAATTTTTTTTTTAAAAAAATCAAAAATTGGATTATTTTTTTTTTATTTTTTATTTTATTTACTGTAAATAAATTTAAAAAATACATCAACATTTTAGTGTTTTTTTATATAAAAGGATTTATTGTATTGTATACCATAAATTTATAGTAAATAATTCGATAAAATAAGTATACAGTGGGCCATTTTGCTTTAAAACCAGTATTTGATTTTCGTTGGTATCCCAAATCAAAACCAAAATTTTTTTTGAGATACATAAAAAAGTTCGTACTTAAAAATTATTTTCTATTGATTTTTTTAACATCCTGGACTGTTTTCTATACGATCAAATAATAAAAATAACTAAGTTTTTGAAAAAAACGAAAAAAAAAAATTAAAAATTTGAAGTACCTAAAAAAATTTTTTTTTTTTAAGTTTTTTGTTATTAACGGGGTATATACTTAGAAATAAAGCAAGTATTAAACGAGTTTACTTAAAACTTATTCTGAACAAATTTATTTTCGTAATGCAATAGGAAATAAGTGTTGCGAATGTTTTGTTTTTGCAGTTATTATGTATTTTTATATTTTTGACTATATTTAAAAAAAGGATATATTAACAGCTTTTTGGTTACTGCAAGCAACTCAACGAAATTTGGCACACTTATTGACGCCATTTGATCTAATCTATATTCAAAATTTGATAGCAATTTAAAGATTTTTAAAATAGTTACAGCGATTTCAAGAAAAAGGATATATGGCAGCCACGCGAATCCTTGCTTAGATTAAAATACAAATGTTGTACGTCGATAGTTATCTAAATTTCTAAGACAATAACTAAGTTAAGTAATTTAATATCAAGTTTTGTGGCTAAAACTCCACTTTTAAATTTCAGGATATACGACAGGTACAAATGTCCTTCCACCGATTTGCTCAAAATTTTAAATTTTTTTCTATTAACTAATTTTGTGCCTGCGTACCAAATTTGGAAAATCGTTGACAATTCTTTCTATTTTATTTTTGTGATTAAACTATATTAACATTTTATTGCAATTTTTAAAAAGGATATATAAATAACTTTTGTTTTACAAAACCGATTTCAGCGAAATTTGGCACACACATTGACATCACTTATTAAAATTTTTACAAAAAATTTCAAGGGTATCGAGTAATTTTTGAGCGATTTACAATATTTTTAAGAAAAAGGATAGATGGCAGCCACACGAGTCCTTGCTTCAATATAGAAAAAAATTTACACATAAAATACTATATCAAAATTGCTAACATTGACAAAGTTTTTGTAGTTGTAATCACATATTTAAATTTCAGGATATATGGGGGGTAGGCGTGTCCTTGCTCTGATTTTTCCAAAAACTCGTTTTTTTCTTGATTAGATAATTTAGTGCTTGTGTACCAAATTTCAGAAATCTGCGACCAATATTCTATTTTTGCCCACTCGATATATGGGAACGAATCACTGTGCGACGTTTGTATGGGGGCTAAACCTAAACATGGACCGATTCTTTTCAACACAGTTTTTTTAACATTTAAAGCATAGTTCTCTGTTTGATTTCACTGGAAAAAATCTGTCAAACTAGATATAAACAAGTAAAAAAGTTAAATTCGGCCTCGCCGAATGTAGTGATACCCTCCACAATTTCAAAAAGATTATTGCAAAAAACTTTATTTAAAAGGAAATTACTTTAGAAAAAAAAAAAATTTTAAAAAAAAAAAAAATTTCCGCGAAAAAATATTTTGGTAAAAAAAATCCGCGATTTTTTTCTTTTTTTGTCAAAAAATATGTTCGTACCTGTTTAAATACCATTTAGTGTTCAATTATGTTCACATATGTCAACCAGAAGCCGAATTAAAGCATTTTGTATTTTTAGGTTATGTTGAATGTACTGAAATTTTTGAGGTGTGCTAACATTTTCGTTCATAACTTTTGAACCGCTGAACCGATATCGCTCAAATGCAATACCAAACTTCTCGGGAGAACTTCCAACAAAAATGTTTAGTTTCAGTCATCTCTGTGCAATCTTTTGTCCGCGACAGCATTCTCCAAAGACAGACAGACTGACATCGCGAGAATGTCTTAAAATCGATCGGGCATTATGAATATATATACTTTATGGGGTCCTAGATCGATATTTCGATGAGTTACAAACGGAATGACAAACTTATATAAACCCTCTATCACTAACAATAAGTGGAGGGTATAAAAAAAATCTTGGCAACGCGAGAAATTATAGGGAAATTGTTAAAAAAGTTTTCACTCAATCTAATTATACAATACAATTTAAATTGCCGTGAAAAAGTGACATTTCAGTTTTGTTATGATTGTTTCTTTCTTATAAATGTCAAAAAATTTTGATTTTTAAATGTTTTATTGCATTTGAGGCATTTAAATTTTGAGTGAAATTTTCACCGTAAAAAACAGAGTACTTAGCTCTATCTGCTTTTAAAGTCCCAAATTGAGCAAGGATGATGATAGCATGTAGTCCTGGCGATCATACCCTGAAGTAGTCAGATTTAAAAATTGTGCTTTTTAAGCATTTTAGCTAATCAAGTTTGTTTTATTTTTATTAATAATAAAATCAGAATTCTGATGATGGGGGAACTGGAAATCGCCCGAAACGATCGTCAATTCATTCCTTAAAATTGCCAAACTTTTTTTTAAAGCAAGAAACTATATCAAGTATTTAATGGGAGAATATCCTAATAAAGAAAGTAGGGTTAACATAAGTACTTGTTATGTTAATTCATAATGGGGAAATTGGCCTGGATGGAACGTATCCTAAAGTTCCCGGATTTAAATTGTTGGACTTTGGACGAAAAAATAATACGATTTATGGTAAAATTGTGTCTTTTGGCATGCATATAGTACGTTACATAAGATCCACACGGACTTGACGTTTTTGGTGTAAGGGTAGAAAGACGAAAGGAAAAAGGGGGTAAATTTAATTCTATATTTTTCAGACTCATAAGACTGATAAGCTAAAATAGGCATACATTGGCAGATCCTAACTTAGCCGTATATTTTTATATTTTGATAACTCAGCAATTACCAAAAAATTAAGCTTTGCTTTTATATTTTCGAAATTTAAATAATTTTAGCATGATGTTTACTAAACTTTTCGCGACCCCCTAGAAATGCTTCCGTGACCCCCTAGGGGGACGCGACCCACCGTTTGAGAACCATTGATCTAAACTCTATTAATATATAGAAAAATAATATACAGAAAAAAATGTTTATTCGCGGAATTTTTTTTCGCGAATTTTTTCAGGCGAAATTTTTTTTTATTTTGCTATTTATTTATGAAAATGAGTAGAATACTTTACATAACAGACACAAAATTTTTCGAAAAAAAAAAATTTCGCGGATTTTTTTTTGGCGAAATTTTTTTTTCGGGTAAAATTTTTTTTCGCTAAATCTATATTTAAAAACTACCCCAAAAGCATAAAAATTTAATTTTTTTCGCGGATTTTTTTGCGGATTTTTTTTTTCGCGTAAAATTTTTTTTTTCGCAAAAATAAACAATGGATTTTTTAAATTTATATTTAAAAACTATACCAAAAGCATAAAAAATTAATTTTTGTAGTAACTAGGCTTTACAATTTTAAATCGCGAATGTCGCGATAGCATCATTGAATTCAGCGTACCCGAATTAGCTTTACCAGCAGGGTGCCCAGCTTGTTTATTTTTGCGACTAGCACAGTGTTATTAATAAATCTGTGAATTTCAGATTGGTTTCACCTTAAAATTTAAGTGCTAAAAACCAGTTAAAAAAGCTTTAAAAAAAACATTGGTAAGTCAGAAAAATATTTTACAAAGTATTTTTGGCACTAAAAAATGTTTTTACACAAAAAAAAAAAAAAATTACACTCGAAAAAAAATTTACACTGAAAAAAGTTTTACACCCAAAAAAAAAAAAATAGTCAATTTTTTTTTCTCAAAACATACAAAACAAAAAAAAATTTACTCAAAATAAAATATTTTTAATTAAAATTGTTATTTTTATTCACTTCAGAAAATGTATTACCACTTCAAAAGGGCATTGTAGAGGGTATTCATGGATACGGCCAAGTCGAATTTAACTTTTCTACTTGTTTTTGCTTTTGATTTCATCCCATTCCGATTCAGAATGTTAGATTTTGTATTACTGTGAAATTTATGACTATAAAAAAATAACTGTCTCCCTAATTTGCATGCGTATTTTGAACTCAACTTTAGAAACCAAATCTCATAAAATGATTTTGGTTCCCCGTTTTTAATAGTATTTTTTGTGATTGTTAATTTTATTACCCTCCAACAACATGATCACCCAAAAAGAAACTCTTTTTTTCAAAAAAAATTTTTTTTTTTTATATTTTTGTATTTTTAATTTGCAACAAATAAACTCTTGGCAATTTTTATGTTAAAAGTCATAAAAAAAATGTTCAGTTTTAGAATTTGTTTTCCTGTATGGAATTATGTTTATTTTTTTATTATTATGTATTTCAACAAAAGTATATATATTTTTTTATGCAGAATTTGTGTTTTTTTTTGTATTTTTATTTTCTTATAGTATTTAATTTGCAGTTTTAAATTTTTTTTCTTTGCATTTTTACTGTACACTAATAAAATTTAAGTCAAAATATCGTATTTTTTCTAAAGTTTAATTTTCTGCTTTAATTCTTGGCGGCGGCATTTTTATTTTGTTGTTATGTATTTAGTTTTCGACTTCAATAAGCAACAACAAAAAAAAAAATAAAATAAAAATATATAAAAAAAAATAAAAAATCATAAAATTAAAATTTACAACTTTATTTTTTAACATGTAGCATTTATTTTCTTTAAACTGATTAAAGTTTTAAAAATATTCACTACTCCACACCACACAGTCGGACCAAAGTCGCATGTTATTTAAGTACAATTTAATGATTGCAATTTTTAATGGTTGTTAATAAAAGGAAGTCATAACAATTAAATTCTTTAGAAGAATTAAAAGAAAACCATACAGAATGAGAAAACGAAATTCAAGATTATCGACGGAATCAAATGAAATTTCAAAAAGAATTATGGTTTCTTAAATGCCACGATAGGCTTATGGCCAAAATCGAAAGGCTACTGGTGGAGACTTAGAAACTTCAAATTATGTTCTGTTTTTGTATAATAAATATTTATTAATTACCAAATTAACTTTATTCTAATTAAAAACACTGTGCAACATGATCTTGAATGAGCCAAAAAAATAATAAAATAAACTACCAGCAGACCAAAACCCCCAAAAGGGTTTGAAAACTCTAATTTAACTCCTAAGGCCCACTGTAATTAAAAAATCCAAACTAATAATAACACCGTCCGACAAAAAGACAAAAAATTCGTTAAACACGAACTGGATAATATACGTTTTAAACTAGAGTATAAATGAAGTAAAACTGCATTTACAGTTTTTAATTTCGTGATACTGTTTCCTTTTAAAAGGACTCCCAAGTTTCAGAGGATTAATTTTTGTAAAATATTTTTTAACTATTTGTAAGTGTCCTAGTGGCATCCTATTGATGGAAAATTAAATAAGAGAATTTCCGCAAATTTTTCCCATTTTATTAATTTGACATATTAAGAAAAAGGAGGTGACTAATGTCCTTTCAAAACTTTTTCCTTAAAAATCATTTTAAATTTTTAACAAAATATTTTTTGAAAGTACGTTTTTTACATTAATTTTCTTGATAAGGCAAAATAAAAAAAATGGAAAATTAACGAATATTCTCCTCTTTCATTTCCAATCAATAGTGACATTATAACACAAGTACAAATATTTAGAAAATATTTTACAAAATGTCATCCTTTAAAAAATTTGAAGTCCTTTTAAAAGAAAACATGATCACGAAATGAAAAACTGTAAATGCAATTTTACTCCGTTTGATCTTTACATTCAGATGTATATCATCCGGTCCATGTTTAATATTGATTGTCGGACAGTGTAATAGTATACTCACGAATGCTATTAACATACATCCTTAAAAAGGGATCAAAATCCTTTAATTTTGTCCATGTAGTTTTTCTTCCGATTTTGAATGCCAAGGCAAATTTGTATTTTTCTAAACCTAAAACTTACGTGGAACAAATTTTAGGCCAATCGGATTAAATTAACCCTTCGTGCACGGCGATCAAAGTTTGGGATTTTTATAAATAAAAAAACAAAATTTAAAAACAACTATGTCCTGCGACAAACCATGTTTATTGACTTTTATGCGCTGAACACGAATATATTTTAAAGTTTGTCAAACGGTTTTCGAGATATCGCTATTTGAAATTTGCAAAAATAGAAGTTTTTAAAAAAAATCTCAAAATTTATTACCCTTGACCCTTTCATAGAGCTTGACACAGTCTTTAATTTAAACCTAATTTGAGCCAAATCATTTTAATCTGTTCGATCAAAGTTTTGGATTTTTAGACAATTTTCACCAAAATTTTGTATTTTTGAGAAAATAAAAAAATATCTTGCGATAAATTATTTTTATTAATTTTGGCATGCTGAATATCAAAAAATAAAAAAATCGATCGAGCGGTTTTCGAGTTATCGCCATTTGAAATTTGGAAAATTTAATTGTGTTTATATATTGTTGGACTGTATATTTTATAACTGAATTTTTATTTAGTTCGGTTTGAGTCCATATTAATTATTTTTGAGAAATCATAATTGTTGTACAATGAGAAAATCTGAAAAAAACCAAGTGACAACACAGGCTAACAATAAGTGGAGATGCCGACAGCTTTCGGAAGATGCCACCCTTCCATCATCAGCACTCCTTCGATTGCCACACACTTAATGTGTGTCAGATTAAAATTAGCCATTTAGATGAAACTTTTGAAGAAATTAAGAATTGGAATTACTCCTCTTTGTGTTGAATAACCCGTATTCACCATCAATTCGTGTTGTATTCATTTGGCAGAAACTTAATCCATCTTAACTTTTAACAGAGTTGTATTTTTCCCATTGTTAACCCTTAGTAGGACTTTTCAAGTCTTGAAAAATGTCCGTTAGGTTTGAATTTTTGTTTCATATTTCTAATTCTTAGAAATATTACTAAATTGCAATGTACCTTATGAGTTGAGTATTAATTGTGTTTATATATTGTTGGACTGAATATTTTATAACTGAATTTTTATTTAGTTCGGTTTGAGTCCATATTAATTATTTCTAAGAAATAATAATTGTTGTACAATGAGAAAATCTGAAAAAAATCAAGTGACAACACAGGCTAAGTGGAGATGTCGACAGCTTTCGGAAGATGCCACCCTTCCATCATCAGCACTCCTTCGATTGCCACACACTTAATGTGTGTCAGATTAAAATTAGCCATTTAAATGAAACTTTTGAAGAAATTAAGAATTGGAATTAATCCTCTTTGTGTTGAATAACCCGTATTCACCATCAATTCGTGTTGTATTCATTTGGCAGAAACTTAATCCATCTTAACTATTAACAGAGTTGTATTTTTCCCATTGTTAACCCATTTTTTCTTGTAAGTTTACCATATTTTTACTTTTCCGGTTTTAAAACAATATTTTTACCAATAAAATTTGTTATTTTACCAATTTTTAACGTATTTAAAATTACGAGAAAATCCTCGTAATTTTACGAGAATTTTACCTACCTCCTATTTTACGAGAATAGCCTCGTAAAATCACGAGATTTTTTGGTTACTTTACAAGGCTTTTTTTTTTGAGTGTAGCAAAAACTACCAATTTTTAAAATATCAAATAGGTTGGTCAACACACAAAAAAACCTTGTCAAATTACTGGAAATAATCTCGTAATCCCGTTTTACCAATATTTGACAGTTTTTCTTGTTTTTTAACAAACATTTTTGATCGAAATTTACATTTTTTTGTAATTTTAAAATTTTTTTTGTAATTTTACTAATTTCCATTTTTTTTTTTACAAAAAAATCAAATAAATTCACGGGAATTCCTTGCAAGTTTTCTTTCGTCAAAAAAGTTGAAAATTTTTTTGGTAACAAGCTTGTAAATTTACAAAAATCTTCTCGCCATATCTTAAGGTCGGTCTTTACCGAGTAAAACTTTCTTTCCGGTTTTCTAATCATTTTTAAAAATTGTCAATCTGACCGTGTCAGTCTGCAGTTGTTTATCATAAATTAATTTTTTCTCCGCGTGTACTTTTACTACATAGTATTAATAAGTATATTATTACAAGCTTAAAATCATTGCAAAGGTATCCCATTGCGATAAGTGTGCAAAGCGCATTAGATTTTTCATTTGAAGCTAGTTTAGCACTATGAAAAACGTGTATAAGTGTTCTTACAATGCGTGGTAAATTTATCATTTGTCATTGTCTGCTTAACAAAAAAAAAATATAGAAATCAAGTTTGCATAAGCTTAAAGCCAAGATCGAAGGGTTAAATAACTCCTGCGGTGACTATTGATCAAAAGAGTGAAAACTCCACCCATGGTGATGAATTAAGCCAATGAAAAGTTATCTTAATTTATGCACACAAAAAATTATTGGCCAAAAAATTTCAATTAAATTTATTGATCAACAAAATTTAAATGAATCAATTATTGTTTTGATCAACATTTTTGTAATTTTCTTTACACACAAAAAATTATCAGCTAAAAATTTTCAATTAAATCTATTGATCAACAAAATTTAAATGAGTCAATCAATGTTTGATTAAAGTTTTTGTTATTTTCTTTAACTTTCGATTTACAAATTTTTAACAACCCGGTGAAAAATGAGCATATATGGATACATATATGTGAATATATGGATGCATATATGTAAATATTTGAGCATATATGGTCATATATGAAATTGTATGCAGTCATATATTATCATATTTGCAACATATATGTCCATATACGTAAAATGAGGGCATATGCCCATATATGACATATATGGGCATATGTGGAGCATATATGTCATATATGTTCATATGCCCTCATTTTACGTATATGGACATATATGTTGCAAATATGATCATATATGCCTTCATACAGTGTCATATATATCCATATATGCACCATATATGGACATACATGACGATGTATGAACGCATATATGATCATATTTGTATCATTTTTCACCAAGAATCCAGAATTTTTTTCCGCTTTAATTTATTCGAATAGATTAATTCAAAAATATACAAAATAATCGGGTATTACTTTCTTTCATTGTTGGCAAAATATTGGAAAGCAAAAAAGATGAATATTTTGATAATTTTGTCATAAGCTTACAATTCATTTGTTGAATCAATCATTATTTTGATTGACTTTTAATAAAAAATTGATAAAATTTTTGATCAAAATCGAAAAATGTTTGATTGAAAATTTTTTCAATCAATCACCTACAATTTGATGATTGGTATAACAATTTTTTTAATTGGAGGAATTTCAATCAAAAAATTAATTGAATCCGCGTTTTTGTTGATTGAAATTCGTTTAAAATTTTTTCTGTGTGGGCATATTTCTATTATTACCCTACGCAACTCTGTGGTACACAGAAAGAATTGAAAACGAATTTTAATCACGAAAAACGTAGTTTCAATTAATTTTTTTATTGAAACTCCTACGATGAAGAAAATTGTTTTACCAATCACAGGATTAATAGGTGATTATTTGAATATTTTTTTAATAAAACTTTTTTTTCGAATTTGATCACAAATTTGATAAACTTTTTTTATGTCAATCAAAATAATGATTGATTGAACTAATGAATTCTAAGCTTATGACAAAATTATGAAGAAATGTTTATTTTTTGCTTTTTTCCAACAATGAAAAATGAACAACCTGCTAATTTCGTATATTTTTTCAATAAATGTATTAATTAATTTGATAAAATGCAATTCGACAGTAATATAAAGTAACAAAAGTTTTGGTCAAAAACAATGATTAATTTATTTAAAATTTTTTGATAAATAGATTTAATTGAACATTTTTAGCCAATAGCTTTTTGTGTGTACAAGGTATAATACGTTTGTGCTGATCTAAGGACTACCCAAAATACAAGTGCTAGACACCCTTAAAGTATATCGATCGACTCAGTGGGAAATCGGTTCGGTGAGTGGGAAAAAAACAAGTAGGAGTTAAGAATATGCAATTCCTTCCCGCTCCATTTTGTGGGCGTTGTCATAAAAATATGGAAATAAAACTTGTATGACTTAAAAATTTAGGCATTTTTTTAAGTGTGTCAAAATTAAATCATTCAAAATCACCAATTTATCGACATTTTTAACAAAAAAATATTAAATTCATTTTAAATAATATTTATTTAAAATTAATTGATAATTTTGTTAAATTTCCACCCATATGTTTTATATCATAAACAAACTAATTTCTTTTATATTTTCTTAAAAATATTTAAATAATTTATATTTTCACTTTCGCCCACTTTTACCTAGATTTTCATTTAGTAAAATATGTAATCATTGTCAGATATTGAACTCGTTATACAGTTGAATATCGGTAATGCGACCAAAAAGACATAATTCCATTGACGAATAATTACACTGTACAACAATTTCAAAATTTTTTCTAAATATCGGAGCACTGACGACTGGTTTTGGTAGAAGAGACCAATAAAAAGTACACGTGTGTCGGCATTTTGCAAGATCACATTGGAATTTTATTTAAGCTGGCGTTAAAATGTCTCCCCATATCGGTACACTTAAAAAAACCTTGTAAAATTACAAGAAAAACTTGAAACTGTTTTTTGTTTGCTACCTGTTATTTGACAAAAATTCCTAGTAATTTTACAAGCTTTTTACCAATAATTTTGTAATTTTACAAAGTTTTTCCAATAAAATTGTAAATTTACAAATTTTTTGACGCGATAAAATTTACAAAGAGGTTTCCTAATTTTACTAGATTTTTTGCTACCTCCTATTTTACAAGAATTCCTAGTAATTTTACAAGCGTTTTACTAATAATTTTGTAGTTTTACAATCTTTTTATCAATAAAATTGTAAATTTACAGTTTTTTGGCGCAATTAAAATTACAAGGAATTCTCGTGAATTAAGTAGATTTTTTTTGTTAAATTATCTTAAAAATTTGTAAAATTATCAAAAAAAATGTAAAATTACAAAAAAAATTTGGAAAATTACAAAAAAAAAATTTAAAATTACAAAAAAAATTGTAAAATTACAAAAAAATGTAAATTTCGATTTGTTAAAAAACAAGGAAAACTGTCTAATATTGGTAAAATGGGATTACGAGACTTTTCCTAGTAATTTGGCAAAGTTTTTATTTTGTGTGTATCATACTATGATCAGCGAAGATCATAATATGTTAGCTGCAATCGTGTTATGATAAACTTATCAATCATATTTTTTTGCTCCTTCATTACATCGTTCGACAAGAAGCACAAAAAGTCTTTAAACACGAACTGGATAATACACGTTTGAGAGTAGAGACTAAGTGTAGTAAAACTGCTTTTACAGTTTTTCATTTCGTGATCCTGTTTCCTTTTAAAAGGACTTCAAAGTTTTAGAGGATTAAATTTTAGTAAATAATTAAATTAGATTATTGTACTTGGCCTAGGATGCCACTAGTGGTGGCAAATAAAAGAGGAGGATCTCCGCTAAATTTTTCATTTTATTATTTTGATATATCAGGAAAAAAGAGTAATGTTCTTTCAAAACTTTATCTTTAAAAATCATTTAAAATTTTTAACAAAACATTTTGATAAAGTTTTTTCGTGATAATTCCTTAAAACTTTGAAGTCCTTTTAAAAACATTTTAAACACTCTCCAACCACAGTATAAGAGCATACTCACTTTGTCATTCCAAGTGTAACGCATCAAAATATCGTTCTAGGACCACATAAAGTATATCGAGGGCCTATATTCAAAACCCTCTATCTAAAAAAACACAACTTTTCAGGAGAGCCAAAAAACTGTTTATTTCGCGTATTGTTAGAGTATTTAAAATTCGATAATCTACAATGTTTTTTTAAATCAACTGCTGAATTTCACATATAATGTGTTTTTGAAATTTTGCACTATTGGGGATTTTATGAGAGATAGGGGGTTTTGCTTCCCAAAAAATATTAAGTACATGAATGAAAATGATCAGATAGAGGGTTTTGCATTTTAATATTATTATTATGATTTCATTTACGACAACGGCTAATTTTTAACGTGATTTATTAATGATAATGGCTTATAAAAAATTCCGAAATCGCGGTTTTGGTCCACAGGTGCTGATTTCTAAGACAAAAATATTTTTTTTACCGAATTCATCTCAAAAGTTGACAAACTGTTGAGTATAGTAAAAAAATTAAAAACGCGATTTTGTTCCACAGATGCTGATCAGCATTGCGATTTTTAATATGTACACAATTTTCATAATGTACAAAAGACATAAAAATTTTGAGCCATATTTTTTAAAAAAAGTCAAAAAAGAATTTTCAGAAAAAAGTAGCATTAGTAGACCAAAATCGTGATTCTGGAATTTTGTTGACAAATTTATGTTCAGCATGCAAAAATTAGTATGAAAACATTAATTGCATGATGAAATTATTAAAAAAAATATTTATAAAATAATTATTTGAAAAGATAGAGGGTTTTGCATTCAGAAAAATTAATTGTGTAAGAGATAGAGAAAACCTAAAATGCAAATAAAATAGCAAACAAAAATATTTTTGTTCTAAATTTTACACTATAGGAGGTGTATTTGCCGTTGTACTGAATATTTTGCCATCAAAAAGTCATTTTCGTGAAAATTTAAGACAGAGGGTTTTGAATATAGGCCCTCGATATATTAATTCCAAAATTTTCAATATAATCGGGGTTTACTTTTTTTATTGTTGGCAAGATATTGAAAAACAAAAAAATATCAATGTCTTTATAATTTTGTCAATTCATTCGTTAAATCAATCATTATTTTAATTGACTATAAATAAAAAATTTATCATATTTTTGATCAAAATCGAAAAAATGTTTGATTGAAAAAATTTTCAATCAATCACTTACAATTTGATAATTGATATTACAATTTTTTTCATTGGAGGAGTTTCAATTGAAAAAAATAATTGAAAACGCGTTTTGTTGATTGAAATTCGTTTTCAATTCTTCCCAGCAAAACTTAGATTACCAAATAAGGTATAAAATATGGTATAGGATCTCTTATTTTATACATTGCAGCATTGATGATTTTAACAGGCGATGAGACTCAAAGTAATGCATCCACATTATCACATAGAATACCAGTAAGGTATAAAATAAGTCATAAATTTATAACGAAGAATACGAGTAAGGTGTAAAATATATGATATTTTATAGGTTACGAGAAATGAAATAATATAGCATACCAGAAGATAATATATAAGGTGTTACGAGTAGTGAAAAAGTAATTTTGTATTAAATTTACTCACGTGATGGTAAGTGAGTGTAAGTAGATAAAATATGCTCGTGAGTGTGTGTCGTTAGAAATTTCCTGTCGTGAGCTCATCTCTAGTTTAAACTTACGCATTTTTTATAAAATAATTATTTTTTATGTTATTGTAATGTATTATGCATAGGCTGACCATTCGTACTGATTTGATCAGTACATGTACTGATTTTTGATCACGTGTACTGATCAAAAAACGTTGTACTGATTTGTACTGATTTTTTAAAATATGTACTGATTGTACTGATTTTTGAACATTTCAATATAAAAAATAATTTTATTCGAAAATTCTGTACAAAAACTTGAATTTCCATAATATAAGTCAGAGTTGTTTTTTATAACTTAGGTCTGAAAATGAGATAATTTATAATGAATTTATTCTAAGGAGATTAGAGTTCGTGAATCAAGAGGTTCCTTAACGCAAAAATGAATCTGAGCATGAGGTTCTTTTGATCTTCCTAAATTTATATGAAAATGCACACAGAATCTTTGAGGTTTTCTATAACGAAAAGTTCAATGGGCCGATGGATTTTTTATATTTTTAGAAAGATGATGTAAATTGCATGAATCCAAATGATTCTGAGATCTTAGATAAGGTAATGTCATCCGAGCTTATTCAAAAAAGCGCTCAGAAAATCAGGGACTTAAAAAAAAACACGTGTTTATTAGCTATGAAGTTTTCTTACAGGAAAAGTTGTCAAAACGGAAAAAGTCTTAAAAATCTTTGGGATTGTCTTATTCTCAAAACCTGTAGAATTTTGTTACATTTTCTGCACTGGAACCATACTTGGGACTTGGCATTACTTTTGTATGAAAAAACAATGCCAATGCCTGCTATTTCATTGGCATTTTACATGAAAAAAAACTAATGCCTCAATGCTTAGGTCCCAAGTATGACTGAAACGATCAAAACATTCAAATGAAGTCGTTTAAAGTCAACAAAATTTTCTGCAAAATCACGACAGTTGTTTTTTGCAGTTGTTTTTTAACAGTTGTTTTTTTGCAGTTGTTTTTTGCAGTTGTTTTTAACAGTGGTTTTTACTCAAAATACGTGGGATCAAGTTAGCTTAACCGACATTTTTTGAGTGTTGAAAAATCATCAGTGTTTTCTAATAGAAAAAATTTTAAGAAAGTTATTTCTAGAAAAAAAATAAATAAAAACTTGGGCGTGCGTACTGATTTATTATCAGAAAAAAATGGTCACCCTAATTATGCATCCAATTATAAATAATGCATTATTTCAAACTTTCAAATAATACATAATGTAACCAAATATAAGTCATCCATGATTTAATGTTTAGAAATAATAAATATGAAATACATTTTTTCCAATAATCATGCATTACGTAGCAAATTATTAGTAATGCACTATTTTTCACTTGAAAATAATACGTTGTGGAACAAATGTTTGGTAAGACATCCTAAAATAATGCTACAAATAAGGTATATACATTACCTGGTAATGTGTTACATAATCACTACCCATTACCAAAGTTTTGCTGGGTTTCTTTCCTATTTTACTATGACACACATTTAAATTATGGTTACCACAATCATATTTCTTTTCTGCGTGTGGGTTATTTTTGGGCAACAGATTTTCATTACTCCAATCTGAACTTATAGTTCACATAATCCAAAATCTACTGTAAATTTAATTATAATTTTTTTTCTATACCAGAAATTTTAGTTTATATTTAAATTTCATTTAGCTTAATTTTTTTGTGTTGCATAATTTGTAGCTTCTTCTTCAATTGCATTTATATTTACCTTGAACTTTTTGAAAAAAAAAAAATAAAAATATTTTTACACGCGTGCAATCGAAACACTTTCATATGTAAACAATATCGATCAGATATACAGTTAAACACTAAAGCCTTGAATGACAGGGTTGCAATAAAAAAAATATTTTTATTTGAATTAAAAGATATTGTGAACGACTTCATTATGGTCATAATCCCATGAGGACTATTTCATAGGGTTTGATACAGACTTTCGTTTAAACTAAGTTTGAGCCAAATCAGAAAACTTTAACCCATGTCGCCCCTCGATCAAAGTTTAGAGTTTTTGGTGAAAATTTTCTAAAAAACTGAAACTTTGATGGAAGAGAGCCATGGGTAAAAATTATCGGATAAAGCTCAAATTAGTTTGAAATAAAATTTTTCCTTAAACTCTATGCAAGGATCAAGGGAAAGAAATTTTGAGATTTTTGTTTTTATTTCTTCAACTTAGGAAAAATGCGGAATCTTTTTGGAAAATTGCAAACAGCGATATCTCAAAAACCGTCCGACCGATTTTAATTGGTTTCATCTATTTGGCCTCAAATTTTTAACACATAACTTTTAGGTCTATTAAAATAAAAATTTGACCGAACACTTTGGAACATCAAAGGTTAAAGAAAACTGTCACTTTATGGTTGCATGTCTGTATGGTCTGTACTGGTTACTCGAGGCATTACTGTACATTATAAGTATTTAGACTCGTGCAAACTATTACAATATTGTTTACATGATCACTTTTTTTTTGTGTTAAATAAAAGTGAAAATAAGTGTAAAATTGATGTTGTTTAAACAATATTTTTCTCATCATCTGTTAAAAGGTGCAAGAAAAAACAAAAGCAATAAATATTGCCTTTGTGTGCTAATTGCACAAAGAGTTTGGCTAAAATAATTAAAAATTTGTGGTCTTAGGTCATAATTATAGAGAACAATTTTTTTTAATACTATTTTAAAAACAAAGTGATTTAAGAAGAAATTTTCAAAATTCATTTATACGAAAAATCAGTTTAACTCATATACTCAAAAAAAACCTTGTCAAATTACAGTACACTCAAAATACAAAAAAAATAGTAGTAATAAATTACAGAAAAACTCTGCTAATTTAACAGAGTACACCATACTTTTCCAGCTAACAACATTTCTTGGCAATTTTACTAAAAACTCTGTAAAATGATTTTGACAAAAAAAAAACTGTTAATTTACAGAGTTTTCAGTAAAAAAAATGGTTAAATATGAATGCTTTTTGACAAAAAAAACTCTGTAATTTTACTTTGAAACTCTGTAAAACGATTTGGACAAAAAAACTGTTAATTTACAGAGTTTCTAGTAAAATGTAGCAAAGAAAACTACAATGTAGCAAAGAAAACTATGTAAATTTACATATATTTGTAAAATGCATTTGATGCAAAAAAAAAATTACAGAAAAAACTCTGTAAATTTACAGTATTTAGTTAAATGCATGTTATTTTGCAAAATTTTTACAAGATTTCTAAAAAAAAAATTTATAACTTTTTTTACTACTTTTTTAACTTTTTCTAAAAAAAAAAATTTACATATAAAATTTTGATGTTTGATAACAAAAACAAAAACTACTCAAAACTGAAAACTTTTTTAGTTATAAAAAAATACGAAGTATTTTGCTTAAATCTGTATTTTAGCAGAAAACTCTGTTAAATATCTGTAAAATTAAGATTACAAAGTAAAAAGTAATATAACAGAGGAAACTTGGTTTTTTTTGTCACAACAAAATACAAAGTATTTTTTTAAATCTGTATTTTGATAGAAAACTCTGTTAAATATCTGTTGAATTCAGATTACAGTCATTTTACAGAGTATTTTACAGAGTTATTATTTTAAGTGTACAATATTTCACACTTTTCTTTGTTTTTAACAAAAAATTTTCGATCGAAATTTATATTTTTTTTGTAATTTTACAATTTTTTTTGTAATTTTACAATTTTTTTTTTTTTGTAATTTTACAAATCTCCAAGGTTTTTTTACAAAAAAAAAAAATCAGTAAATTTACGAGAATTCCTTGTAAATCTTATGGCTCCAAAAAATTTGTTAATTTACAATTTTATTGGAAAAATCTTGTAAAATTACAAAAAAGCTCCTAATTTTTACTAGAAATTCTCGTAAAATAGGAAGTACCCAGCAAAACTTAGATTACCAAATAAGGTATAAAATAAGGTATAGGATCTCTTATTTTATACATTGCAGCATTGATGATTTTAACAGGCGATGAGACTCAAAGTAATGCATCCACATTATCACAAAGAATACCAGTAAGGTATAAAATAAGTCATAAATTTATAACGAAGAATACGAGTAAGGTGTAAAATATATGATATTTTATAGGTTACGAGTAAGGTATATAATATAGCATACCAGAACGTAATATATAAGGTGTTACGAGTAGTGAAAAAGTAATTTTGTATTAAATTTACTCACGTGTTTGTAAGTGAGTGTAAGTAGATAAAATATGCTCGTGAGTGTGTGTCGTTAGAAATTTCCTGTCGAGAGCCCATCTCTAGTTTAAACTTATGCATTTTTTTTATAAAATAATTATTTTTTATGTTATTGTAATGCATTATGCATCCAAATATAAATAATGCATTATTTCAAACTTTCAAATAATACATAATGTAACCAAATATAAGTCATCCATGATTTAATGTTTAGAAATAATAAATATGAAATACATTTTTTCCAATAATCATGCATTACGTAGCAAATTATTAGTAATGCATAATTTTTCACTTTAAAATATTACGTTGTGGAACAAATGTTTGGTAAGACATCCTAAAATAATGCTACAAATAAGGTATATACATTACCTGGTAATGTGTTATATAATCACTACCCATTACCAAAGTTTTGCTGGGTAGTAAAAAATCTAGTAAAGTCACGAAACCTTCTTGTAAGTTTTATCGCGTCAAGAAAATTGTAAATTTACAATTTAATTGCAAAAAAGCTTGTAAAATTACAAAATTATTGGTAAAAAGCTTCACACAGAAAACAAATTTGCCATTTTCCAACTGAAAGTCAGTTGATGCAATCAGAATTAGGTAGAAACACTTAAATATAGGTTGTCACAATTGAATATCGGTAGTCACAACTGAATATGGTTTATATAACTGACTTTTAATTGTATCAACTAAAAAATTCGGTTGTCACAGCCGGTTATAGTAGCAGCAACCGAATTTTGAGTTGAATTTTAAAAATTTAGTTGGAAATTTATTTTTCTGTGTGTTGTAAAATTACTAGGAATTCTTGTCAAATAGGAGGTTGCAAAAAAAGTTATAAAATTTTCTTGTAATTTTACAAAGTTTTTTTTTTTTGAGTGTACGAAAAATCAGTTAAACTCAAACACTCACAAAAACCTTGTCAAATTACTAGAAAAAGTCTCGTAATCCGATTTTACCAATATTTGACAGTTTTTTTTGTTTTTAACAAAAAATTTTCGATCGAAATTTAATTTTTTTTTGTAATTTAACAAATTTCCAAGGTTTTTTTTAAAAAAAAAAAAAAAAAAAAATTTACGAGAAATCCTTGTAAGTCTTATAGCGCCAAAAAAGTGGTAAATTTACAATTTTATTGGTAAAAAGCTTGTAAAATTAAAAAAAGCTCGTAATTTTACTAGGAATTCTAGTAAAAATAGCAAAAAATATCTTGTAAAGCTACGAAACCTCCTTATAAGTTTTATTGGGTCAAAAAAATTGTAAATTTACAATTTTATTGGTAAAAATATTGTACAATTACAAAATTATTGGTGAAAAGATGGTAAGATTACAAGGAATTTTTGTCAAATAGGAGGTAGCAATAAAAAGTTACAAACTTTTCTTGTAATCTTAGAAAGTTTTTTTTTGTGTACGAAAAATCAGTTAAACTCAAACACTCAAAAAACCCTTACTAGAAAAAGTATCGTAATCCCATTTTACTAATATTTGACAGTTTTCTTCTTTTGTTTTTTTTTGCAATTTTACACTTTTTTTGTAATTTTACAAATTTCCAAGGTTTTTTTACAAAAAATAACAAAGAATTCACGAGAACTCCTTGTAGGTCTTACTGCGCCAAAAAGTTGTAAATTTACAGTTTTATTGGTGAAAAGCTTGTTCAATTACAAAAAAGCTCATAATTTTTACTAGGAATTCCCGTACACTCAAAAAAAAACCTTGTAAAATAACAAGAAAAACTTGACAAAAATTCCTAGTAATTTTACAAGATTTTTACCAATAATTTTGTTTTTACCAATAAAATTGTAAATTTAAAAATTTTTTAACACGACAAAATTTACAAACAGGTTTCGTAATTTTACTAGATTTTTTGCTACCTCCTATTTTACGAGAATTCCTAGTAATTTTAAAAGCTTTTTACCAATAATTTTGACATTTTACAAGATTTTTACCAATAAAGTTGTAAATTAACAGTTTTTTGGCGCAATTAAAATTACAAAGAATTTTTGAATTTACTAGATTTTTTTTTTTGTATAATTATATTGAAAATTTGTAAAATTACAAAAAAAAATTGTAAAATTACAAAAAAAAATGTAAATTTTGATTTGTTAAAAAACAAGAAAAACTGTCAAATATTGGTAAAATCGGATTACGAGACTTTTCCTAGTAATTTGACAAAGTTTTTTTTTTTGTGTTTAAAATAGGAGTTAGTCACAAAACCTTCTTGTAAGTTTTATTGCGTCAAAAAATTGTAAAAATAAAATTAACAAAGTGTTTCTTGTCATTTTACAAGGTTTTTTTTCAGTGTATTTAATTTAATTAAATCATAAGATTGTTTATCCCTGATCTGCCTTAAATCTTAACTTAACATTCATAAAAAATTTCAATGATTTTCAAGAGTTAACTTACGCTTTAATTATTTCCAAAAAACAATATGTTGATAAATGTACATACCTGTAAAGAAATAAAAAAATAATAAATTTTAATTAAAACTCTTTAATTATAAAATTTTTAAAATTATAAATTAATCATTAAAGTATTTGTGAGTTAAGCTAATTTATTTGCAAATATTTTTCTTTTTAATAAAACATTTTAATTGGCTCAATTAAATTTTTAATTGGTAATATACTCTTATTTCAGCAATTAAAAGTAATTAAATCAATTAAAGATTTTTTTTTTCAGATATTTACAAAAGGAAGTATGTCAGATTTAGCGATTTTTCCAAGAAGTTTCCTTATGTTAACATAAGTATTTAGTTCTGGACGATTTATTTTGTTTTGCGAATTAATTTTAGAGAGATATTATTTAAAGTGTATCTAAATAGCCTATCAGCTGAATTTATCTAACCCGAGTAAAAAAGTTTTTGTTTATATAATTATACATAATTATATATAATTTCATAAAATTATATATAATTATATAAGATTACAAAGAAATTTCTGTTTTCAAAAACATATGATAAAATTAGATGAAATTATATATAATTTGATAAAATTATATATAATTATATCCAGGATTTGGTGGATATAATTATATAAAATTATATATAATTTGATAAAAAATTTTATTTTATATAACTTTATCCAACTTTTTGGAAAAATTTTACCTCTTTATATAATTTTATATAATTATATATAATTTGATATAACTTTATCAAATTATATATAATTATATCAAAAACTTTTTTACTCGGGTATATATAATTTGATAAAATTTGATATGAAACAAATTCTAATATAATTATATATAATTTGATCAAATTATACATAATTTTATAAAATTTTATCAAATTAGATATAATTTGATATATTTTTATAAAATTTTATTTAATTTAATTATATATAATTTTATCAAATAATATATAATTTTATGTAATTTTATCAAATATATATAATTTTATCAAATTATATATAATTATATATAAACTTTTTTACTTGGGAAATTACTTGATCACTATTTGATTTTATTTGATTTGACGTATTTAATTAATACTTTATTTTACACATAATGTCTTGTTCTTTAATTAATATGTATAGCCAGTTGTACGGTAAACGACTTTTCATTACTACCCATTAACATGGCTAATTAACTAACTTAAGAACAGTTGAAAATTTACAAACATGTTATTTACTTATTATTTAAGTATTAATTAAAAAAAAAAAAAACTTGTAAAAAAATGTATCACTTGAGACCAGAGCTTCTCACTGAAACGTTTTATAAGGCCACACATTTTTTTCAATAGAAGATTATAGTCCTTCCAAACTGATATTTTAAGATCGACTCTACATTGTTTTGCTTCAGAATTTTAAAATTGAATAACTCCAAATATATTATTTATGACTTATTACACTCAAAAAAAAAAAATGTTTGTAAAATTACAAGTAAAAGGTCTTGTAATTCTATTTTACTAATATTTTTGTCTTTTTACAAAAATTGTTGTATATTTAATAAAGCGAAAACTACAGTTTACTTTGTAATTTTACTATTATACGTTGGTAAATTTATTTTCCAAATTTTTTATTTACAAAAAAGTGAATTATTTTACAAATTAAAAAAATATTACAAGGTGTTTAGTTTTTTTACACAAGAAAACTGTAATTGTACAACAAAATTTTACTTGATGTTATTTAGTCTTTCTACCAAAAAGATGTTTTATTACAAACATTTTTTTTAAGATCGTTTACAAGGTTTTCAGTTTGAAATGTATGTATTGAAAAGTACAAAATTCCAATGTAATTTTACAAAACTTATTTTATTACTAGAATTAGTGTTGTTTTACAAAAAAAAAAAAAAAATTATTCAACAATAGGACACGCAAAAATTTTCTAAGTTAAGATTTTTTTTTGCGTTTTGGAGTAAAAAATTTTGCTAAAAATATTTTTTTATAAATAAAAAATTTCATGAAAAAAAGTTTGGAAATTTTTTAAGTTCCGGACACAAAAATTTTTCATCTAATTGTAGGCTTTAGCAAAAAAAATTTAATTTTTACACCATTTTTTGAGTTAAGTAAAATACCACAATTTTTATGTGTTTCTACTATATAATTGTTCTAGTTTTTTTTTTTTTTTGTATTTTTACCATTTTTTTTGGTAATTTTACCATATTTTTTTGGATTTTTTTTTTTAATTTGGCACCTAAAATGTCAATTAAAAGCTACCAATTATGAAAAATTAAGTTTTTCCTATTTTAACAGGTACTTAAACATCCAATTTACAATATCAAAAAAAAAAATTTTCCGATTTTTTAAAAATACTAGTGAAAATAATTAAAAATAAAAAAAAAAAATATTTTTTGACTTATTTTTCCTGAAAATATAAGAAATTTCTTGTGTAGCCTCCTTCGCAATTCTCATATGTTCTACTTAAGAAACACGAAATGTCGAAAAAATTAAAAAAAGTGCAGTGTTATACATTAAAAATTATGTTAAAAGTGTTCAAGTGAAAAAAAATAATCATTTCAGGTTGTTGAAGTGCTACTCCAGCTGCCGAAGAAGAAAAAATAAGATGCAACAATGGAAAAAACTTTTAAATTTACAAAACAAATATGTAAATAAACCAAATTTTTTGTAAATTTACAAAACAAATATGAAAAATACAAAAACAATATTGTAAATTTACAAATTATTTGGTTAAACTACTGTTTTTACGGCAAAAAAATAAGAAAATGATATATTTACAATATAAATTTTAAATTTACCACTTTTTATTTTATATGTATATACAAGTTTTTTGCCATAAAAAACAGTCGTTTAACCAAATAATTTGTAAATTTACAATTTTGGTTTTTGATTTTCTACTTTATTTTGTAAATTTACAACTTTTTTTGAAAGTTTACATTTTTTTTTGTAAATTTAATTTTTTTTTGCAAATTTACAATTTGTATTGTAAATATACGTGTTTTTTAATATTTTTTGCGGTAAAAACAGTAGTTTAACCAAATAATTTGTTAATCTACAATTTATTTTTTTCATTTTCTATTTTTTGTTTGTAAAATAACAACCTTTTTCTGGTAGTTTACAATTTTGTTTTGTAAATTTACCAAATTTACAAAAAAAGTTATTACCTCGAAGTTAATATTTTACAAAAAAAATGGTAAATTTACATTTTCTTTTGTTAAATCAATTTACAAATTATCCCCGTAACATTACGGGGATTCTTGCTAGTACATATTTTACAAAACCTGCCCCGTAAAATCACGGGGATTTTATGTCATTTTACAAACTTTTTTTTTGAGTGTAATATACACCCTCTACCAATAACATAAAGTGGACTGTATAAAAAGCCCAATTGAAATTTTAAACAGTCTAGTTTAAATTCAGGAGATCCCCACAGTAATTCAGGAAATCGCAAATAATTTTCAGAAAATCCCAAAAACTGAAATTCAATACAGCTTAATTGAAATTTAGGAAACCTAAATGAACTTTAATGTAGTGTATCTCAGGGGCGGTATAATGTAATTTGCAAAATTTTTAACTACATTTATTATTTTGTATTTATCTGTTATTTTACTACCGATGACAGGGCACTAAACTTACACGCTTACTAATACAAACATAGCCATTTGGTTACTATCTCTCCTCTGCCATTGATAGGAAAGTAACAATTTGTAAAACTTGTAATATTTTTCTATTTATAACAAAAAACAAACAGAGAAATATGAGAATGCAAATGTCATATACATGGGGGGAAAATTAAAAAAAAATCAAACTAGTTTTTCACACAAATCTAGGTTCGATTTAGAATTGTCAAATATGTACCTAAAATTTGAATTTATGTTAAAAATATTTTTAGACCTTTAATGACAAACAAAAAATTGGGCTTTTAACACTGTGAAACAAATTTTCGGTCATCGTCTTGGGACTCAATGGAAAATGAAAGTACACAAAAAAAAAACTTGTCAAATTACTATAAAAAGTCTCGTAATCCCATTTTACCAATATTTGACAGTTTTCCTTGTTTTTTAACAAATAATTTTCGATCGAAATTTAAATTTTTTTTGTAATTTTACAATTTTTTTTTGTAATTTTACAAATTTTCAAGATGATTTCACAAAAAAATCTGGTGAATTCAAGAGAATTCCTTGTAATTTCAATTGCGCCAAAAAACTGTAAATTTATAATTTAATTGGTAAAATGCTTGTAAAATTACAAAATTATTCGTAAAAAGCTTGTAAAATTACTAGGAATTCTCGTAAAATAGGAGGTAGCAAAAAATCTAGTAAAATTACGAAACCTCCTGGTAATTTTTGTCGTGTCAAAAAATTTGTAAATTTACAATTTTATTGGTAAAAACCTCATAAACTTACGAAATTATTGGTAAAAAGCTTGTAAAACTACTTGGAATATTGTCAAAATAACATTAATTTTGACAACAGAAATTCATTTATAAAAAATGTCATTAATCGCACCTTAAAATTTCGGTTATAGCATCCAAATCATTCAGTTTACTCCTAATTCGTTTGGCACAACAAATATATATTTTCTCTGTGAACATGAAATAATTCGTCATAAAATAATAGGCCTCTTACTTGTTATACTTTAAGGCCCTTAAAGAGTAAATTTACACAAAAAAAGAACACTTAAAATCTACTTTATATTTCCTAATTGCTTATCCTTGTACTGCAATTAGTAAAACATGTTATTTAAAAAAAGTTTCTAAGAGGATGACAATGTCAAAAACAAGAATTTTAAAATTTATTGCCCATAAATTTTTTTACACTTTAGTAATCATATAAATTGTAATTGGCTTGCAACCACGTTGTAGTAAATAGAATAAGAAAAAAATCTTGTCAAATCAAAGGTAGATGGATGCTACATTGAAAGAAAAATCATCATTAAAATGATTACATGTATCATCAACTTTCGTTTAACATACACAGAAAAAAAATGTTGCCAATGAACAAAGTTTATGGTATTTATACACAAAAACATAAAAAATTATGAAAACTGTATTAAATTTTTGAATTTTTTCATAGTTTACATTTTTTTAATTTATCATTTGTATTTTAAATTATTCATAAATACTTTAAAAAAGTTTAAAAGTATTATAAAAAAGTTAATAATTTTTTATGAATTTGTTCATAAATTTTATGAAAGTCGTTCATTGGTAATGAACTGTGAAAAGTTTATTACTAAAAATTTGGAAAGTTTTTGTTAAATAGCACACATTTCGCGGTAATCTATATAAATAAAAATCAATTGTCGTTCGTTGGTAACAGCATCAGTTGAGAACGGCTTGACCGATTTGGACAATTTCTTTTTTGAAATGTTCGTCATAGTCCAACTTAGGTTTTTACGTAAAGAAAAATTGACCACGCCCACTTTTACGCCCACTTTTTTAGATTTACCTAAAATCGAAAACGGCTGCACAGATTTGGATAATTTTTTATTTAAATGTTCGTAGTGATCCAGTTTAAGTTTTTACTGAAAGAAAAATCGACAACGCCCACTTTTACGCCCACCGATTTGGACCGATTTGACTTAATTTTTTTTAGATGAATTTTCATCATATTCCAACTTTGGTTTTTACGAAAAAAGAAATTGATCACACGCCCACTTTGGCTAATTTTTGTTGAAAATGTTCGTCATAATTCAACAAAAGTTTTTACGGATAGTTAAATTTTCCACGCCCACTTTTTTCTATGTATCGAAAGAACTATAACGGCTAGACCGATTTGGTTATAGTCCACAATAGATTTTTAAAAAAAGAAAAATTGTCCACGCCTACTTTTACGATCACTTTTCCCGATATATATATTTTAAATCATGGAATGGTTTTTAATGTTCGTCATAATCCAACTATGTTTTTATCGAAAAGAACAATTTTCCATTTCTACACTCACTTTTGAATTGAATTGGTCCATCCAGAGTTGGTTAAATTCAAAAGGGGCTTACTGTAAGAATAGTTGTTCACCCACTCTTTTTTTGATATAAATAAAATTTGCTCTTTAGAAAAATAAAATATAGAATAATAAAATACATATAAATAAAAATCAAATGTAGTTCGTTGATAATCGCATCACTTGATAACTGACCGATTTGGATAATCTTTTTTTTTAATGTTCGTCTTATTTGTTTTCTTAATGTTCGTCTTAGGTTTTTTCGGAAAACAAATTAATCACGCCCGCTTTTACGCTTCCTTTTTTCAATATATATAAAATCGGAGAACGGCTGGATTGATTTGACTAATCTTTTTTTAAATGTTCGTCATAGTCCAACTTAGGTTTCACGCCCTTTTTTATTTCGATGTATCTAAAATAAAAGAACGGCAGGGCCGATTTCGCTATTAGTAGTATTTGTTGACGTTCGTTATAGTACAACTAAGGTTTTTACGGTAAGAAAAATTGCCCACTCCCACTTTTTTCAATACATCTAAAATCGGAGAACGACTGGCATGATTTTGTAAATTTTTTCTTCAATGATCATTATAATCCAACTAAGGATTTTACGGAAAAAATTATTGTCCTCCCCTACTTCAAAAGCCTACATTTTTCAATATCCCTAAAATTTGCAACATTTTAGAAAGCCTGGACCGATTTGGCTAATTTTTTTGTTTTAAATGTTCGTAATAGTCCATATAATTGTTCGAAAAATCAAATTGTCCTCTCCCACTTTTTTTCGATATTTCTAAAATTTATTTTTTACTCTAATTCGATCTATTAAAAAACAATATTTTTAATAGATTATATGTTGTTCGTAGATTGTGTTGTTCGTAATGATACTCAAGAAGTTTTAAATTTGTACAGTTCACAAGTCGAAGACATGGTAATTTTTTTTTAGTTCCTAAAATATATTTTGAAGATGATTATCTGCCTAATCGGGTCTTTAAAACAACGCCCACGAATTTTTCTAAGCCAAGAATTCATTCCTTTTTTTGCAGGGCTATATATTTGATGCGAGACGAAATATAACACTGATCTTATATTTGGGCCAGCAACGCGGACCGGGGCCAGCTAGTATAAAAAAAAAACTCAATTTTTTTCTCGATAAGTAATGTTTTTCATATATTATTCATATCTGATCGTCCACATAAGTTACATTAGAGCAGTGGTGCGCACACACATACTATAACATTTATGCTTGTGTTGGTAGTACACTCAAAAAAATAAACTGGTAAAACGCCTGGTAAAATGCCTTGTAATCCTGTTCTACCAATATTTAACAATTTTCCTTGTTTTTTAACAAAAAATCTTGTACTTTGCTCAAACGAGAACTACAGTTTTATTGGTAATTTTACAAGCTTATTTTCGTAATTGTATTTTACCATTTTGAGAGGTTATTTTACAAAAAAAAAAACTGTAATTTTACAACAAAGTTTTTATTACGAGAATTCTAGTAGATTTACAAAAAAAAACTGATATTTTACAAAAATTATGTTATACGATTTTTTTTTTGTAAATTTTCTATTTTTTTTTTTTAAATTTTCCAAGTCCCGGACAACATTTTTTTTATTGAAAAATATTTTAAAAAAAAGTTGACAAAATTTTGAAAAATTTATTACGAGGATTCTAGTTAATTTACAAAAAAACAGTTATTTTTACAAAAATGATTTTATTACGAAGATTTATATTGTTAAACAAAATTTTTTTTTTTTGTAAATTTACCATTTTAATTTGTAAATTTACCATTTTTTTTAAACATATTTACCATTTTTTCTTGTAAGTTTACCATTTTTTTTTTTATTTTACCGGTTTTAAAACAATATTTTTACCAATAAAATTAGTTATTAGTTGGCGCAATCAAAATTACGAGGAAATCCTCGTAATTTTACGAGAATTTTACCTACCTCCTATTTTACTAGAACAGCCTCGTAAAATCACGAGAATTTTTGGTAACTTTACAAGGTTTTTTTTTGAGTGTAGAACATGTTTTTTAGAATTGTTTTACAAAATTTTTTGAACGGTGGAAAAACCCGCAATTCGTGGAAATTTCTGGACAAATTTCAAATGACGATTTCTCGAAAACCGCTCGACCGATTTTAGAAATTTTTTGATATTCGTATTATTACACTCAAAAAAAAAAACTTGTAAAGTTACCAATAAATCTCGTGATTTTACGAGGCTATTCTCGTAAAATATGACGTAGGTAAAATTCTCGTAAAATTACGAGGATTTCCTCGTAATTTTGAATGCACCAAAAATTGGTAAAATAACCAATTTTATTGGTAAAAATATTGCTTTCAAACCGGAAAAATACAAAAAAAATGGTAAACTTACAAGAAAAAATGGTAAATATGTTTAAAAAAATGGTAAATTTACAAACCAAAATGGTAAATTTACAAAAAAAAATTTTTGTTAACAACATAAATCCTCGTAATAAAATCATTTTTTGTAAAATAACTGTTTTTTTTTTGGTAAATTAACTACTCCTCCTTAAATTAATCCTCGTAATAAATTTTTTAAAATTTTGTCAACTTTTTTTTAAAATATTTTTCATTAAAAAAAAAAAAATAAAAAAAAAATAGTTTTTTTGTTAAACAACATAAATCGTCGTATAACATAATTTTTGTAAAATAAAGTTTTTTTTTTGTAATTCAACTAGAATCCTCGTAATAAAAACTTTGTTGTAAAATTACAGTTTTTTTTTTGTAAAATAACCTTTCAAAATGGTAGAATACAATTACGAAAATAAACTTGTAAAATTACCAATAAAACTGTAGTTCTCGTTTGAGCAAAGTACAAGATTTTTTGTTAAAAAACAAGGAAAATTGTTAAATATTGGTAGAACGGGATTACAAGGCATTTTATCAGGCGTTTTACCAGTTTATTTTTTTGAGTGTAGTAGTGTTTCGCAAGATTTAAATTTTTAGTTTTTCAAAAATTCAAAAATTTTGGTGGACATTTTTTGAAAATCCAAAACTACAATCGAAGGGCGCCATGGGTTAAATGATCGGATTTGGATTAAATTAAGTTTTAATTTAAGATTATCTCAAGCTCTATAAAAGAGTCAAGGGAAAGAAATTTTGGGTTTTTTTTTTTAATTCGTGGACATAGGAAAAAGCCGCCATTTTTTAGTATCCGTCTGTCTGTATGTCCGTCTGTCTGTAAGTCTGTCTGTGGAAATGGTGATCACGGCCAAACTACTACACGGAGATGACTGAAACGTAACATATTTATTGCATTTGAGCGATATTGGTTCAGCGGTTCAAAAGTTATGAACGAAAATGTAAGGACACCTCAAACATTTTGGTGGATTCAACATAACCTAAAAGAACAAAGTGCTTTAATTCGGCTGTGGGTGGATATATGTGAACAGAATTGAACACCGAATGGTATTACAACAAGTGAGAAATTTTGGCAAAAAAAAATCGCGAATTTTTTTTTAAGAAAAATTTTTTTTTCAAATGTAATTTCCTTTTAAATAAAGTTTTTTTGCAATAATCTTTTTTAAATTGTGGATGGCATCAATAAATTCAAGGCCGAATTTAACTTTTTAACTTGTTTTTTTAATTTTCAAAAATCTAAAACTTTGATCGCCGAGCGCCTCGGATTAATTCAATCCGATTAGCCTCATAATTGTATCACATAAGTTTTAGGCCTAGTTGAATAAAAATTTGACCGGACATTCAAAATCGGAAGAAAAACTTTTTTGTCATACAAAAAAATGCCACTCTAATGCATATGTTTTATACACCCAAAAAAAAGCGTGGGTAGTCAATACTAAAAATTTAACTAATTTTAGTCCAAAAGGACCTAGTGCAGGAATTGATAACCAATAGTAAAATTTTTTACTAATATTATTTAAAACCAGTAAAAATTACTAATTTTAGTACTTTGAAGATACTGAAATTAGTAATTTATTAGTAGATTTGGGTACAAAATCACTAACTAAAACTTTTACTGTAGAATTATTTTGAGTATAAGTTATAAGCTTCGGTTGCTCAGTTGGTTAAGTGATGTTGTTTCAAATCGAAATACTGCGAGTTTGGTGCGTAGGTTTTATTTTATTTTCGTGTTATATTCAATTCACCTAATTTAATTTTATTCACCTTCAATTTTAAATTAATTGACCACTGCATTTCTTATTTACACACACAGAGTAAAACTATCAAATTTATAGTAAGAGTCCAGTTTTTATACCCCCCAATTAGTGATAGAGGGTATATATAAATTTGTCATTCCGTTTGTAACTCATCGAAATATCGATATGGGACCCCATAAAGTATATATATTCATGATGCTCGATCGATTTTAAGACATTCTAGCAATGTCCGTCTGTCTGTTTGTGGAAAATGCTGTCACGGACAAAATATTACACAGAGATGACTGAAACTTAACATATTTATTGGAAATTCTCCCGAGAAGTTTGGTATTGCATTTGAGCGATATCGGTTCACCACTTCAAAAGTTATGAGCGAAAATGTAAGCACACCTCAAAAATTTCAGTATATTCAACATAACCTCAAAATACAAAATGCTTTAATTCGGCTTCTGGTTGACATATGTGAACATAATTGAACACCAAATGGTATTTACACAAGTACGAACATATTTTTTGACAAAAAAAGAAAAAAATCGCGGATTTTTTTTACCAAAATCTTTTTTAAAATTTTTTTTTTTTTTCAAAAGTAATTTCCTTTTAAATAAAATTTTTTGCAATAATCTTTTTGAAATTGTGGAGGGTATCACTACATTCGGCCAGGCCGAATTTAACTTTTTTACTTGTTTTACTTAAATTTGGGGGCAAATTAAGTTGAAATGGAATTACTTAAGCTTTACTTTCATAATAAAAAATAATTATAAAAAAATTATAGCGAGAGGAAAGTTGAGGCTCTCACTTGTACTTCTTTACAAACTTACCTAATATATTAACTGTTAAGCCCTTATTATATTGTTTATAAAAAAAAAGTAAAATTTTCCCTAATTATTCACACGCTTATTGATATTGTCAAGTATTTAAGTTTTTAACTTTATCAAATGTGTTATAAATTTTAATTTTTTTGCTATTAATTAAATAAAGCAATCAAAAGTACAATAGAGTTTCCTTTAGTTTAAAAAAACATTATCAATTTTTATCTACGATTGCATGAGTATCTCTATTTAGTACACTCAAAATAATTCTACAGTAAAAGGTTTAGTAAGTGATTTTGTACCAAAATCTACTAATAATTTACTAATTTTAGTATCTTCAAAGTACTAAAATTGGTCATTTTTACTGGTTTTCAATAATTTTAGTAAAAAATTTTAGTATTGGTTACCAATTTCTGCACTAGGTCCTTTTGGACTAAAATTTAGTTAAATTTTTAGTATTGAATACCCGCGTTTTTTTTTTTGGGTGTAGTATATAAATTGTAGTTATATATTTGTAACTGTGCTTAAAGTATAACATACAATTTCACTATGACATGTGTAAGCACTTGAAGATAATTATATTTACAGATAATATTTGTAGCAATGAAAGTAATATGTAGGTATGTAAACATATAGCGTTTAGACTGGTTACAAAATTTGAATTTTAAAATTAGTATGTAAAACCTTTAAGTTTGACATATCCGCTAGAGGGCGCAAAATCATTTTTACCAAGTTTGGTCAAACAAATTTCTGGCCAAACAAATTTGAAAGTGAATGGGTTTTTTCGAAATCTTTTAGATTTTTAACATTTTGCAAGATTTTTTTTAGTTGTAGTGTAAACGCCATGATTATTTCCTATTTTAAAAATAGAGATAACAATTAACTTTTTTAATTTAACTTTAATATTCAGTGATGTAGGGCAGTAATGAAATTTTAAAAATTGCTTAGCAACAAAAAACAGTAAAAAAAGTTAAATTCGACTTACAATTAGCCGAATTCACGATTACCCTTCACAATTCCCACAATATTTAAAACACTTTAATTGTAAAGGTAAGTAAGTTGCTTGGTTTTCACGTGAAATTCTGTCAAACTCCATATAAAAACATAAATTCCACCCCGGATTTACAAAAGCGTAAAAATTTAGCTGAAGTGGTATCCTGTTCGCTGGTGAAAAACTGGCAAAAAATATTCCGGTATATGTTGCAGCAATACACATCAGCACTATTCGATTTTTTTTTTTTATCGGTGAACAACTTACGGGCCTTAAATAGAGAAAACAAGTAAAAAAGTTAAATTCGGCCTTGCCGAATGTAGTGATACCCTCCACAATTTCAAAAAGATTATTGCAAAAAACTTTATTTAAAAGGAAATTACTTTTGAAAAAAAAAAAAAAAATTGAAAACAAATTTCCGCGAAAAAAAATTTTGGCAAAAAAAAAATTTTTTTTCGCAGATTTTTTCTTTTTTTGTCAAAGTTTTTGTTTAAATACCATTTGGTATTCAATTATGTTCATATATGTCAACCAGAAGCCGAATTAAAGCATTTCGTATTTTTAGGTTATGTTGAATGTACTGAAATTTTTGAGGTGTGCTTACATTTTCGTTCATAACTTTTGAACCGCTGAACCGATATCGCTCAAATGCAATACCAAACTTCTCGGGAGAACTTCCAATAAATATATTAAGTTTCAGTCATCTCTGTGCAATATTTTGTCCGTGATAGCATTTTCCACAGACAGACGGACAGACGGACATCGCTAGAATGTCTTAAAATTGATCGGGTGTTTTCCGGAAAATCGTTCCCCAGTCCAAACATGGACTAATAAGATCTATGTTTGTTCGATCTTTAGACACAAATTTGGGTGAAAAAGCCTTTTATTTGTTTCCAAATAGACATATTAACTAGATATCGGGAAAAATTTTTTTGTTCCACGATTTGTTAGTTCCATAAAGGACAATTAGCTCCGTAAGTTTGACTTTAATCAAACAATACTTTTTTACGTGGTACGTTTGAAAAAAAGCTCGATACGTAGTGTCGGAATCATACCTAGGTTAGGCAGCCGGGAAGACAACCAGGAAAACGAGCATTAATAACTTCGTAAAGGGATCTTTCTAAAGGATTTTGCGTAGGCGACTGGTCTCCAAAACGTTTTCCACGCCGCCACAGAATTCTCTTTAGGACTGTTGCTTCGCCGTGCTTATCAAATTTTTAAAACTGTCCACAGATACTTTATATGAAGACCAGTTACCTGATCTTTTAAACTCGTTAAAAAGTTTTTGAGACACAGATCGCGAATTGGCAACGTTGGAGTTCCACCAAGCAGTTCTACTCCTACCCCCACCCCTAATAGTAGCTTTACGACATCTTCGACGTCCTCCATGTTGTTAATAACCGGCGGATCACTTGGGAAAATCCGTGAGGGAGTATCGAAATGCAGCTTCCACTTTGCTCTCGTTTGATTGAGATAAGTTAATTTCCCCTGACTTCCTACGTCTAAGGATAATTCGATATACAAGTGATCTAAGAATAAAACCATCCCTACATTATCTCCGTACTCATATAATTTTCAATTAGGTCAACCGTTTTTTTTTAACCATTCCTTATTATAGAGCTTTTAATATTGATCTCTTTTTTTAAAAACAATTGTCTTTGTATTTCCCACAATTCGGTTAAGTTCAAAGATTTATTTGTGTCTGGAAGTTGTAAAAATAAAATTTTGATTAATGACAACTCATGTGTGTGTCAGTCTGTCTGGCTGTATGTATGGGTGACTACATTGTATTCACCTGTAAGTTAATTTACGAGTATTTCCAACCAGAGCAGTGCAAAAAAAAAAGAAACAAGATCAGGTTTTCATTGTGGACATTATCAAACACATTTTTGGTTAAGAATTTTTACAAAAGCAAAACCAGTGTTGTACACTCAAGGAAAATATAATAAAAAATCCAACACTAATATAAGAGTATGAAGAAAATTGCGAAGGATTTTTCGAAGACATAACTTATGTTAAAGAACCCACTCCTAGAAAATCCTACCTCAAATTTCCGAAATTTTCTTATCAGAATTCTGCACACAATCGGCTTCATGAGAACGAACCCAAAGGCGGAAGAAAGAAGGCTTGATATCATTCATCAGGACTAATCGACGAAAGTACAATTTTGCTAGACTAAAGTTTTTTTGTATGGAACACATTTTTTTCTCCTAGACCCACAAGTTATGTGTGAGGTACGAATTTAAGGCCAATAGAACTAAATTAGCCCATGGTTAATTTTTAAATAAAAATATGTCGTATTTATTAATTTTGATGAGCTGAACACGAATATAATAAAAAATAAAATCGGTCGAATGGCTTTCGAGATATCGGGATGATTTTAGGGATTTTTAATTTTTTTTTTTTGTATTTTTGTCACTTTGGAAAATCCACGAGTTCGTAAGGATTTGCGAATTTCTGTTAAAGTTGTGAAATTTTAAGAATGTAGAGATTCCGTCTCTGAAAGATATCCGTATTCGGTTATCTGTCTTATCCTTTGTCGTGGGGTCGTCGTTATTAACTTTATTTTTGCTGGTCACGTGAATCACGTGTGAGTGTAAGTGATTTTCATTTCAACTACGAAATTGTGAGTGAGCGTGAGTTGAAAAAATCTACGTGAGTAATTAGTTAGCGAGTTGAATTATTGCGTGAGTGATTCATTTTCTTTGCGGGAGCTTGCGTAGTTTAATTTTTTTAATTTCTTGCAAAAAAAATTATAGCAATTAAATACCTTTATAACGGGAGTAAAGTTTGCGAGACTCACGCGGAAGCTTAATTGAACCCGGCGTGAGTCATGCATGCGTGAGAAATTTTTTGTACTTTATTGTACTCGAATAGTAAGTGGGCGTGAGTAAAAAACAATGTAAGCAAGTAATTAGTAAGTGATTCCATTATTGTTTGTCTGAACATGACTGATTGTGAGGCAAAATCCACTCACACTTTTAAAAATATGTTGTTTCAGAAAAACTTGAGTGAATTAATTTTTTTTTTTCTATATTTTGCAAAAAAAACTATTTTTAAGCAATATTTTTAATTTGGTTAAATAATTTTATAGCGTAAGTAAAGTTTGTGTGACTCAAACAGGAGCGTGATTGTATCCGGCGTGCAATTTTATCTGTATTCGAATAGTGAGTGAGCGTACGTAAAAATAAATCTGCGCAAGTGATTAATGAGTAATTCGATTATTGTTTACGTGAGCGTGACTGAGTGTATGTCAAAATCCACTCACGCCTTTAAAAAAGTTGTTTAAGAAAAACAACAAATAAACAGTTAAAACTTAAAGGTTAAGATGTGTCAAAAGCCCTTTTGTCAAACCACCATTAATTTAGATTTAGAATTTGGTGACATGACATAATCCCCAAGCACATAATCCCTATTTCCGTCATGGGAATTACACCAAATTCATTTCGGTCATAATCGGGCAATATTCTCAGATTAATGGGGATAATGACCACATGGCAGCTCACACATCAGCAAAACATTCAAGCCGACATAAAGAAAAGAAAATATCGTTGGCTTGGTCATACTCTCCGTAAAGATGCAAACAACATCGCGCATTCAGCAATAGAGTGGAATCCTCAAGGAACCAGATCTAGAGGCAGGCCTAGAACAACATAGCGAAGGACGATATTGAAAGAGACATCCAAGTCGTTTAACGAGTTAAGATATATGGCAAGACGTAGAGATATTTGGAAAACTTATGTAGATAGACTAAGTTCTTAATATATTGTAAAATATGTAGATTAAGAACATGTCATAATAATAATAATAATGACCACGTAACAAATGACCATAATCCCCATTACAGGGACTGCTCATAATTAGGCTGACCATTCGTACTGATTTGATCAGTACATGTACAGATTTTTGATCACGTGTACTGATTAAAAAACGTTGTACTGATTTGTACTGATTTTTTGAAATATGTACTGATTGTACTGATTTTTGAACATTTCAACATAAAAAATATTTTCATTCGAAAATTCTATATAAAAACTTGAATTTCCATATAATAGTCTTCAGAGTAGTTTTTTATAACTTTAGTTTGACAATTAGATAATTTGAATTAATTATAAGGAGTGTAGCGTTTGTAAATCAAGAGGTTCCTTAACGCAGAAATGAATCTGAGCATGAGATTATTTTAATCTTCATAAATTTATATAAAAAGCGCACAGAATCTTTGAGGTTTTCTATAACGAAAAGTTCTGGAGATAATGAATTTTCTATCTTTTAAGAAATATAACGTAATTGCACGAATCCAAACGATTCTGAGATGTTCGATGAGGTAATTCAATCAGATTTCATTGGAAAAGGCGCTCAAAACATGTGCTTATTATCTGGGAAGTTTTCTGAAATGGAAGAGTTATCAAAACTTTAGAGAAAAAGTCTTCAGAATCTGATGGATTTTCTTATTTTAAAAACCTGTGGGGTTTGTTATATTTAATGCACTGAAATGAAGCTGTTTGAAGTCAACTAAATTTTATGCAAAATAACGACAACAGTTCATGGCAGTTTTTTTTCAACAGTTGTTTTTCAACAGTTGTTTTTACTGAAATACTAAATAAGTTTGTTAGTTTAACCGACATTTTTTAATGTTGAAAACACCATCAGTGTTTTCCCATAGAAAAGAGTTTTCAGAGAGTTTTTTTTCTAGAAAAAAACACACATGAAAAATTGGGCGTACTGATTTGAGTTTAGAAGAAAATGGTCACCCTAGTCATAATCCCAAAAATTGTATTTTTTTTGTCTTAAAAGTTTTTCTGCGTAGCTGGTCTTCGGCCGGACTTAGGGATTACATACTCCATAAATTAATTTCGCGGCTTCGCTAAACCCACTCACTCTATCTGCAGAAAACGGGGCTTATGACCAAAATTGTTTTGGACTTTCTCCCCATAATGTGAATGGTGGTTATGACCGAAAAAAGTTCGGTCGTAATCCCAACAGGGAACAGACATAATCCTCATTGGGATTATGACCGTTTTGGAAACGGTCATAGTCCCCACAACTATGACCGTAATGAATTCGGTCATAATTCCCATTTTCGTTATGGGGGCTTGACATTTCGCAAACGGTTCACATTTTTCTATCACAAAAAAAATGGTACCAGACGGAAATCCGGGAAATCCGGGGATTGAAAATAATAAATCCCGAAATTCGGGATTTGCCTAATCCCGAGAATATCGGGATCGGTATTTCTCGAATGTAAGCTCTAGGATATGTACACTGAAAAAAAAGACATAACTAAAATTAAGGAAAAAATGTCTTTGAAAATTTATCATGAATTTTCCTAAAATTTAGTTAAATTTAACTTAAAAATGAGAAATTTTCTTAACTATGAGGAAAAAAATTTAGTTCATTTACTTATAATTAGTTCATCGTTTTCTTTAAATGGATTTTTTTAATATTAGGAAAAAAATTCTTACTGACAAAGAAATTTTCCACAAATCTAAGATTCGTATCTTTATTTTTAAGACATATTTCTTAAAAAACAATTTAGTTCAAGTTTAGTTAAAATTTACTAAAAAAAACATCATCGTATTTCTCTTCTTTGAATTGAGGAAGTGTACTTCTTAGAATTTAGTTTATGACTTCTGAGAATTTAGTAAATAACATCTAAGAATTTAGTTAAAAATTCAAAATGGCGATATCTCGAAAACTAAGCGAGATAGAGCGAAACGGATGAAATTTTCAAAAGAAAGACTACAAAGAAAAATATGGAATAGCCTAGCTCTGCATATCTGTCGGGGTCTCAAGACCCTAATTTTAGATCTAAAATTTGAAATTCCCGAGATTTTATATATGCACATATCTCGGTAAATACTGCCAACACGAGAAAAGGTCCAACGGCATTTTTGTAGCTGTTGACTCGTAGAACAGTTTCGCAAAATACCCAAAAGCCCTCCGATTAATAGTTATTGAGTTATCCGATTTTTAAGATTCTCAAGACCCTATCAGGACCCTTATTACCATATCTCAAAAACTAAGCAAGTTAGAGCGAAACGGACACAAGTTTTGGTTCAAAATCTATGGGGACCCTTAAAGGACCCAACGGGGTCTCGAGTTAAATGGGGTCCGAACCCATGGGTCCAGGGTCTAGACCCAATCTATTTCTAAAATGTGAAGTATAATTTTTCCCATTTTCAAGTTAAAATTGGCTTAAAATTAAATAACTTTGTTTTCCTTATTTTTGGGAAAATTATGAACTAAAACCAAGAAAAAAAATCTTTGGAGCCAAATCATTCCCTCTTTTTCTCAAAATTGAGTTAATTTTCCCAGATTTTAGTTCACTTTTTTTTTGAGTGTATATAAGTTTGTCATTCCGTTTGTAACCTATCGAAATATCGGTCTGGGACCCCGTCAGTTGAAATGGCGATCACGGCAAAAATATTACACGGATATCACTAAGACTTAACTTGTTTACTTGTTGTATCCCTGAGAAGTTTTTTATTGCATTTGATCAATTTCGGTGCATTGGTTCAAAAGTTATGAACGAAAATGTAAGGACACCTCGACAATGTCGGTACATTCAACATAACCTAAAAATAAACAACTTGGCCGAATCTATGAATGCCCTCCACAACACCTTTTTAAGTGATAGTAAATTTTCAATTTTAATATAAAAAATATTTTATTTTGTGTAAAAACTTTTTTTTTATATAATTTTTGAAAAAAAAAAATTTTAAATTTTTTTTTGAGTGTAAATTTTTTTTGGAGAGTATTTTTTTTTTAGTGTAAAAATATTTTTATGCGTTGTAAAATATTTTTGTGACTTACCAATGTTTTTAAAACATGTTGGACGGGTTTTCAACACTTGAATTAAAGGTGAAACTAATCTGAAACTTACGGTTTTGTTAATAACTGTTGAACCATTGGGTCGATTTTGCTGAAATTTAATTTTAATTACACCACTGGAACGACAAATATATGTGCCAAGCTTCAGCAGATTCAGAATTGTCTTTCAAAACATAACGAAATTCACTCCTTTGCTTATAACTTTTGAACCACTGCACAGTGCCACATTTGGCCAATCTAGGACGACAAAAATCCAATTTTAATTATATTGACTTAAAATTCGGTATAAATGTTCGTTTTGACTTCGAAAATAACATTATGAAAAAAATGGGTGGCCGGTTAAGGGCCACGCCCACTTTTTTAAAAATTTGTAATTTTTGTTATAATTTCTTTAAATTTGGTATATATACTCTCAATGACTGTAGAAATAATATCACAAAAAAAAGGGGGCGGTCGGACAACTGCCACGCCCACTTTTTTAAAATATGTTTAAAAAGTATGTAAAAACAAGGTTTACATATCGCCCCACTGTAGTCGGCGTCGCAGACGGTCGCAAAAGTTAGCCGTTGAAATAAGTACTATGGATATTGGTCAATATATCTGAAAAAGTCCGGCGACCAATACGGACCAAACACAAAAGTTCTATTCCATCAAAAAAAAATAATATACAATTTTCTTTTCAAAAATTTTTATTTTGTTAAAAATTTAATAAAAAATAGAAAAATTTGTTTAAATAAAAAAGAAAAGATATGACTTAAAGCATTTAAATATCCTTTAAAATTACCAAAAAAGAGTGGATAAATATCTCTTTTTGTTCAAAAGTTACAACAGTTTAAACTCGACTTAATTTATGAGAAATAATGAACACTAGTTATAGGATTTTACAAGATGCAACTTTATGCACCAACCTGTTGGTAACGAACAGAATTATCGTTCTAATATGATTATTTCCGTGCTATTAGTAATGTTCTAAAATACATACAAACATATCATGAAAACCGGGGAACTTTTTTTTTTGATTTTTGTCGTGCTAGATTGGCCAAATGTGGCACTGTGCACTGGGCCGATTTTGCTGGATTGCAATACCAACTTGACCAGGTAAATGTCCAACATATATGCCAAACTACAGCAGCCTCAGTAAAGTTTTCAAAAGTTAGCGTGTTTCCTACATATAGACGGACGGACAGACGGATGGGCATCGCTAGGTCGTCTTTTGGCTTGGCATTTATTTCGTTAGATAGGTATTGAAAACACCTTTCGATTTTCGAAAAATTCAAATGAATTTTAGAGATTATCAATCTTTACTACCTTCAATTTTTGAGTGTATTAGAAACGAAACTCGTTTTTCAGCAGTTGGACATCTTCCAGTTTAACAACATCGCAAGTGAAAAAAAAAATATATATAACGCATGAATTCATTGAAATACATAAATGAAAAAAAAAAAAAAACAAAAATGTCAATTTACTCGTATTAAGAATCTGTTTGTTTGGTTACTGTTGTCACAGCATTTACAACAATATCGTGCAGATATAGACACACTTATGAAGAAAAATGCATACTACTCACCCATAAAAATCGGATGATCATAAATTTATTCCTAATAATAATTTGTAAAGTGTATTTAGAAAGGAGCACCCAAAGTAGAAATATGATTATTGGCATTATAGTGAAAGTGCGTTACTCTGTGATTGATTGCTTTATCATTAATATGATAGTAATAATCATACTTTGATGCGTTACGATCATAACATGGTCAGTAGGCGTCCCGCAAATTTAAATTTTCTAATTTCATGTCGTAATACCTGCCAAACGATGGCCACGTAAGAGCTGATTGTGGGAAAATGTATGAAAAAATTTTGCAAGGTCATCTTCAGTCGGCAACCAGCGGCCGAAGTTGGAAAGAATTACGTATTTCGACCAAAATTCATGTCCGAATATTTTGACCAAATCCAGCTCAAAAATTCGGAAATTTGGCGCATTTTATTGGAAAAATATTTAAAAATTTCCAAAACCGCTATTTTGGTCCACAGATGCTGATTTTTAAACAAAAATTTTTTTTACCCAAATTTGTCTTATAAAAGTCAATTCCCGAAAAGTGGTCCAAGGTGAATTCAGAACGAAAAAATTATATATTTAAAATTTTATTAAATAAAATTTTTAAATTCCATCCGGTTAATTATACCGTAACTTCATATTTAAGTATTTACGATCAAATATTATACAAAAAAAAAATTAATTATTTTAATAAAAAACTTATTTTTTTTTTTTTTAAGTCCTTGTTTGCAAAAACCCCAATTTTGAGGATCAAAATGGGGACAGAAGATGAACTCCGATCAGAGTGTCATTTAGCATGTGAGTTACCCTTAAGGGACCGACACTTTTGGCTGGTATTAGAATTCGATCACACTGAAAAAAAAGACATAACTAAAATTAAGGAAAAATGTCTTTGAAAATTTATCATGAATTTTCCTAAAATTTAGTTAAATTTAACTAAAAACTGAGAAATTTACTTAGGTTAGGGTGGCGATGCCAGATGGGCACTCCGCATAGACTAATTGGTCCATAGCGATACCACAAAACTTTTTCCGCTTATCGATGTAAACTAAATACATTGACCTTCATTGCGAATTGTTTCAAGTTCTTCAGGTCTATCCTCGTAATTTCCTCCAAAGTCTCGAACTGTGAACTTCCTATAATTGATAGTCGAGTTCGTGCCAAAGCCGGGCAGTGACACAGGATGTGTTCAATGGTCTCTTCGACGTCTGGTGTCTCGCACCTATTACAGCTTGCGTCCGTAATAAGATTCATGTTCTTGGCATGTTTTCCGACAAGACAGTGTCCCGTTATTAAACCTGTCAACATACGACATTCTATTCTCGTAAGTGTAAGTAAGAATTTAGTTATTCCTAAATCATAGCGTGACCATAAAATTCTACTTATACGACTTGTCCCAAGTTTCTTTCATCTTCGATTTGCTTTGGCGACAGTAAGGGTATTTCGTTTTAGTTTGAAATGCTGGAGTGGCGGTGAAAGCATTATGGTGGTACCTATGCCATCTGCTCCAAGTTTCGCGAGTTGAAATTTACTTAACTATGAGGAAAAAAGTTTAGTTCATTTACTTATAATTAGTTCATAGTTTTCTTTAAATGGAATTTTTAAATATTAGGAAAAAATTCTTACTGCCAAAGAAATTTTCCCCAAATCTAAGAAACGTATCTTTATTTTTAAGACATATTTCTTAAAAAACAATTTAGTTCAAGTTAAGTTAAAATTTACTAAAAAAACATCATCGTATTTCTCTTCTTTGAATTGATGAAGTGTACTTCTTAGAATTTAGTTAATAACTTCTGAGAATTTAGTAAATTGCTTCTTAGAATTTAGTTAAAAATTCAAAATGGCGATATCTCGAAAACTGAGCGAGATAGAGCTAAACGGATGAAATTTTCAAAAGAAAGACTACAAAGAAAGATATGGAATAGCCTAGCTCTGCATATCTGTCGGGGTCTCAAGACCCTAATTTTAGATCTAAAATTTGAAATTCCCGAGATTTTATATATGCACATATCTCGGTAAATACTGCCAACACGAGAAAAGGTCTAACGACATTTTTGTAGCTCTTGACTCGTTGAAGACTTCCGCAAAATACCCGAAAGCCCTCCGATTAATTGATTTTGAGTCATCCAGTTTTTAAGATTCTCAAGACCCTATCAGACCCCTTATTACCGTATCTCAAAAACTAAGCAAGGTAGAGCGAAACGGACACAAGTTTTGTGTCAAAATCTATGGAGACCCTTAAAGGACCCAACTAGGTCTCGAGTTAACAGGTGCTGGAACCATGGGGTCCGAACCCATGGGTCCAGGGTCTAGACCCAATCTAGTTCTAAAATGTGAATGAACTAAAGTGTAATATAATTTTTCCCATTTTCTAGTTAAAATTGGCTTAAAATAATTAACTTTGTTTTCCTTATTTTTGGGAAAATTATGAACTAAAACCAAGAAAAAAAATCTTTGGAGCCAAATCAATCCCTCTTTTTTCTTAAAATTGAGTTAATTTTCCCAGATTTTAGTTCACTTTTTTTTGAGTGCAGAGAGAAAAGCCCGATCCACCCTAGTAAATAATGTTATTGGGGGTCTTTTCTTAGAACACATTAACCCTCTATTTCCCATTTTTTGGGGCCATTTTGGTTCTTGTTTTTAAATGTACTCATAGAAGACCCCAAAAACGTGCGTTTAAAGGGTTAAAATGTTCTATAAAAAATTTTTGCATCAAATTTCACTAGGGGTTTGTGAAATTTTTGTATAATATTTTAACCCTTTAAATGCACGTTTTAGTGATGTTCCATAAGGATATTTTAGAATTGGACCGAAATTACCCCTATAAATAAGAGATGTAGTGATAAAAAACCGCCATCAAATTTTACTGAAGACATCTTTTACATTATTTACATCAGAGTTTAATTTCATATTTTTTTCTTGACTTATTCAAAACGGCTCTGAAAAAAATTTGAAAACCTCAGTGGGCCATAAAACAAGAACTCGAGCTAAGTTTTCAAAACCCTTCGGACGTTTTTGTCTTCTGTTGTTAGACTTTAATTTTTTTATGGTCCCATCCAAGATACAAAATCGTATTGCACAGGTATATTGGAAAGCAAAAAAAAGCATTGCTTCATAATTTTGGGTGACAGGACATAGTCCCCACGGACAAAGCCCCCATAACGGAAATGGGGATTATGGAAATGGATTAATTAATCACGGACATAACCCCCATAATAGTTGTGGGGACTATGGCCGTTTCTAAAACGGTCATAATCCCAATGGGGATTATGTCCGTTCCCTGTTGGGATAACGACCGAAAATTATTCGGTCATAACCCCCATTCATATTATGGGGACTAAGTCCAAAGAAATTTCGGTCACAATCCCCGTTTTTTGCGAAGAGGGTGGGTTTAATGCATGGAGTTTGTAACCGCTAAGGAAGGCCGGCTACGCAGAAAAACTTTTAAGGCAAAAAAAAAAAAAAATACAATTTTTGGGATTATGACCAACTAGTATAGTGGACATAATCCCTGTAATGGGGATTATGGCCATTTGTTTTGTGGTCATTATCACCATAAATCTGGGAATTATGTCCGTTTTTTATTGGGATTATGTCCAAATTATTTTCGGTCATAGTCCCTACTACCATTATGGGGACTATGACCGAAATGAATTTGGTCATAATCCCCATAACGGAAATGGGGATTATGTCCGTGGGGATTATGTCATGTCACCATAATTTTGTCATGAGCTTACAATTGTTTTGTTAAATCAATCATTATTTTGATTGACAACAAAAAAAATAAAAAATTATCAAATTTGTGATCAAAATTGAAAAATGTGTGATTAAAAAAATATTCAACTCATAATTTAGTAATTTGATGATTGGTATAACAATTTTCTTCATCGGAGAAGTTTTAATCAAAAAATTTATTAAAACCACGTTTTTCGTGATTTAAATTCGTTTCCAATTCTTTCTGTGTACATCAAACATAACCTAAAAAGATAAAACGCTTTAATTCGGTTGGTGGTGGACATAAGTTAGCTGAATTGGATACCGTACAAAAATATTTTGTGCGGAATTGTTTTCACCGATTTTTTTCTGCGCAAATTTTTTAATAAATTTTTTTTTGTCAAAAATTATTTTCTTCTATCAATTTTAAAACAAAAAATTTTCCCAAATTTTTTCTTTTTCAAATAAAGTTTTATGCAGTAATCTTTTTTACAATGTGGAGTGTATCAATAAATTCGGCGACACCGAATTTAACTTTTTACATGTTTTTGTTTTTAAACTCTCTTATTGACGAAACTATAAAACACTTTAGTACAATTGAAGCAAATAATGAATTGGAATTTTTGTGTTTTTTTTTTATAAGAATTTTAATTAAACTGATATCATTAAAACATTTTTGTTACTTCAAACATAACCATGTAAAATCTAAAAAAGTAGTTTTGACATTTCTTATTCGACTGTTTGAAAAGGGAATTTTATAATATAAAATTACAAGGAAGGTCTCCCATGTGTTAAACAACAAGGGTTCTTAAGAGTAATTATTTTTAGAGAAGACAATAATTACATTGTGCTAGTCGCAAAAATTAACAACTTGCTGGTAAATATAATTCGGTACCGCTGAATTCAATGGTGTTAGCCGTTTTTCAAAGTTAGCGCCTGTCTTCGCAAAATTTGCGATTTAAAATTGTAAAGCTAAAGTACCGCAAAAATTTATTTTTTATGCTTTTTGGACTGTTTTAAAAAAAAAATAAAGAAAATGCATTGTTTTTTCGCAAAAAAAAAAAAAATCCGCGAAAAAAAAACGCGAAAAACAATGTTTTTTTTTTTTAATTAGTGTCTGTAATCTACCGTGTTCTACACATTTTCATAATAAAATTAATATCAAAATAAAAAAAAATTTTGAAAAAAAATTTTTGTGAAAAAAATTCGCAAAAAAATTTTTGTGAAAAAAATTCGCGAAAAAAATTTTTGGGAAAAAAATTTGGGAAAAAAATTTCCCCGAGTAAATTTTTTTTTGTTGTATGTTCAATAGAGTTTAGATAATAGAAATTCAAAAATTGTCTAAATAGGTGTAGGGCCAAGACCGGCCATATAATACCCTACACCGGTGTTTCCCGGAAAATGCGTCCCAAGTTTAAACATGGACTGATGGGATCTGTCTTTTGTTAAGTCTTTAATGAGTATAAAAAACAAGCACAAACCAAGTTTTAGCGAATTATTCTTCTACTTGTTGCAAATTCACTGTTTAACTGAATATCGGGCGAAATTTTTATATGGGTCTATGTCCAAAAATGGTCCGATAATAATCAGATTTGATAAGGTTATTAAAGTACGCTTTAAATACATGCAAACAAAATTTTATTAAAATATTTTTGATTTTCACAAAATTTGAGAGATTTTTGTGAACATCGGAAAGGTGGTTTGTATGGGGGCTACAAGAAGAACTGGTCCGATTACTTTAAAATTCGGCGTGGTGATTTGTGAATACAAAACACGATTAGCTGCCAAATTTCGATACCTTTTATAAAACCGTTGTTAGAGTCATTTGAGGTAAATTAAAAGGGAACGTTTGTATGGGGGCTAGGTCAAAACAGGGACCGATTTTTTCCAATTTCAATAGGCTTCGTCCTTTGGGCAAAAGAAGTTTAAGTTTCAAATTTCAAATCGGTTGATAATTGCGACCTGTATCGTGCTTACATCGCTACATGGACAGACGGACGGACGGACAGACGGACATTGCTAAATCGACTCAAAAAGTGATTCTGAGTCGATCGGTATACTTAAGGTGGGTCTAGGACCAATATTTTGGGAAGTTACAAACATCAGCACAAACTCATTATACCCTGTCCCACAGAGTGGTGTAGGGTATAACAACAAGTGAGTGTTATATTTGCCAGTGCCGAATTTAAATAACTTCCAATATAATAGTGGGATTCCGCGAAAAAGAACCATACTTTTGTTTTCTCTTGCAAACATTTTGGTTTATAACTGTGTTTAAATGTTTTAAAAAATCAAAATAGACCGTGCAAAATGAATTAAAAAAATTTACTTCAAAAAAAGAATTAATTCAAAAAAATAATTAATTAAAAAAATGACTTGAAAATTAATTACTTCAAAAAGAATTAATTCAAAAGAATTAATTCAAAAGGAATTAATTCAAAATTAATTAATTCAAAGAGAATTAGTTCATTCTTGAATTAATTCTTTGAATTAAAATTGAATTATTCACAAAATGAATTAATTCTTTTTTATATTCAAATTTTATTCAAAGAATTAATTCAAGCGTGAATTAATTCATTAATTAAAATTTTTAATTTGAGAAATTTAATAGTGAATTAAAATTTCGATCATCTGGAATTTTTAAGTTAGTTAAGCTACAGTGAAAGAATTGTTTATTGGATCGATTTAAAGTCAAACATACTATGTCCGTCTGTTAAAATGCAGATAACGTTTAAAATTGCAATAAAAATGACTGATTTTAAACACATGTATTTGTCTACACATAAAAAAGTTTCCAATTGCATTTCAGTGAAATAAGTCCAGCGAATTTAAAGTTATGAATCATAGCGCAAACTATAAAGAAATTTTGTAATACTATCTAAAAATGGTATTACAAAATTGCTTATAGAGTTTATATACCCTCCACTCTAGTGATATAGGGTATATATAAGTTTGTCATTCCGTTTGTAACACCTCGAAATATTGGTGTAGGACCCCATAAAGTATATATATTCATGATCCTCGATCGATTTTAAGACGATCTAGCGATATCCGTCCGTCCGTCCGTCCGTCTGTCTGTCTGTTGAAAACACGCCAACTTTTGAAAGACTTTACGGAGGCTCCTGAAGTTTAGCATATTTGTTGGGCATTTACCTGGTCAGGTTGGTATTGCAATCCAGCGAAATCGGTCCAGTGGTTCAAAAGTTATGAGCAAAAGACTGAATTTCGGCAAGGGTTTTTCGTGAATTTATGAGATAAAAAGCACTATAACTTTCGAAAAGCAATTCTGAGGATGCTGAAGCTTGGCATATATATTTTTCGTTCCTCCAGCCTAGTTCATATTGAATTTCACCCAAATTGGTCCAGTGGTTCAAAAGTTATTAGCGAAACCGTGAATTTCAGATTAGCTTCACCTTAAATTCACGTGTTGAAAACCCGTTAAACCTGTTTTAAAAACATTGGTAAGTCACAAAAATATTTTACAACGTATTTTTGTCACTCAAAAATATTTTTATACCAAAACAAAAAAAAAAGTACACTCGAAAAAAATTTTACACTCAAAAAAAATTTTACACTCAAAAAAAAAAATTAGTAAATTATTTTTTTTTGTCAAAAATTACTAAAAAAAAAATTTTTACACAAATTAAAATATTTCTAATCAAAACTGTTATTTTTTTCACGCTAGAAAATTTACTATCACTAAAAATGGGCATTGTGGAGGGTATTCATAGATTCGGCCAAGTCGAATTTAACTTTTCTACTTGTTTTTAGTGTAGTTTATATACATTTCCTATTCAATTTCAGAGTCTTTGGGCCAAGTTATTTTTAAATATAATTACCAGAGTAAAAATAAACATGTAGCGGGACATTTCACACCAAATGTCCCGTTACAGAAAAACATGTGTGAATTTTTGAATATTGATTTGAATCGGTTTTCAATTTTTCAAAACCTGTGCTTAAATATTTAAAAAATGCCTAAATTTGTGACGAGTTGCCTTCATTAAATATTTATTAAATTAAAACGATTAAAAATTTTTATTTTGCAAAATTTTCCGAACCGGTTCTGAAATTTCCCATTTTTTAAATAAGTCAATTTCTTAAAAATCCGACCGCTTTTTAATACCCTCCACTCTAGTGATAGAGGGTATATATAAGTTTGTCATTTAGTTTGAAATGTCGGGCTGGGACCCTATAGAGTATATTTTTTCATGATCCTCGATCGATTTTAATACAATCTAGCGATGTTCGTCTGTTGAAATAGCGATCACGTCCAAAATACTAAACACATATGACTGAAACTTAACACATTTATTTAAAGTTCTCCTGAACAGTTTGGCATTGCATTTGAGCGATATCGGTTCAGCGGTTCAAAAGTTATGAACGACAATGTAAGGATATCACGAAAATTTTAGTACATTCTACATAACCTAAAAAAATACAAAATGCTTTAATTCGGATTCTAGTTGACATATGTGAACAAAATTGGATATCGAATGGTATTTAAACAAGTACAAACATATTTAAAAAAGAATCGGCAAATTTTTTTTTGCACCAAAAATTTTTTTTTTCGCAATTTTTTTTTTTTTTTGAAAATAATCTTTGTGAAATTGTGGAGGGTATCAATTACAGATGGGCACATGAGCAGATTAGAGCGTGATTCACGCGTGAGTTTGCCTGAATTCAATTTTACTCACGTGATTTTGAGTGAGTGTGTGTGTGTGGGGGAAAAACTGCGTGAGTGAGTGAGTGTGCGTGAGTAAGATTTCTGCGTAATTTATTTTCTTTTCATATTTCCTTTCGTACCAAAAACAGCAACAAAAAAACTTTAAAATTTGTCTAAACTTATGATTTCGTCCGAAAAAAGCAAAAAAAAAAACTTGTTAAATTTCACTGAACTTTAAATTTTGCTTAAAATTTTTGAAATTTTAACTTTTGAAATTTTTATTGTATAAATGAGTGTTCAATAAGAGTCAACGTGAGTGTGAGTGAAGCTTGTGCGATTGAACGTGAGTGTGAGTTGTATTAAATTTACTCACGTGATTGTGAGTGAGTGTGAGTAGAAAAAATATACTCGTGAGTGAGTGTGCGTGACTCAAAAATACCAAGGTTCACTGAAATTTTATATATTTTTATGAAATTATATCTAATTGGATGTATTATGGACCACGGATAAATGGCATATAAGTGGTAAAAATTCAAATGAAACGAAATCATATTTTTTATACAGTCAAAAAAAAATCCTCTGTCCAATCTCTTGAAAATACACCCATTATGAGCCATATGAGAAATCTGCTGATTTATCAGACGCGGTTTGCTAAATATCTGTGATGATTATATAGGTAAAATCAGCAGAGAAATCTGTAAAGACAGCAGAGAAATCAGCTAATTTTGTAAAAAACGATATTTTCTAATCCCCTGAGTCCAAGTACTTTGAAATATAAATGGGCGAGTAAGAAGATTTTGACACACATTCAACCACGCTCACGCAAAAAATAATCGAATCACTCACGCAAATTTTGGTTTTTAATCGCGCTCACTCTCTAATCACGTCAGTAAAAAAATGCTCACGCTCACGGGTGAATCACGCAAGATTTACTCATGCTATTGCACTTTCTTACCAAAAAAAAATTAACACTTTGGAAAAAAAAAAATTTTTTTAGAAAAAATAATGACAACAAACAATTTTTGTAAAATTTCAAAATAATCTGCTAAAAAAATGTTTAAAAAATTTTGAATTGTATAAAAACAAAACAAAAAATAACACTTTGAAAACAAAACTTTGAAAATTTTCATGATAAAATAATAAATGCAAACAATTTCTGTAAAATTTCAAAATAATCTGCTAAAAAATATGTTCAGAAATATACAATAAGTATAAAAAATTAACATTTTGAAAAAAAAAACTTAGAAAATTTCCTTAAAAAAAAGATGGCATATTATTTCTGTAAAATTATAAAATAATCTGCTTAAAATATGTTCAAAAATATTTTGAAATTCAGCAAATAGAATCAGTAAAAACACAGTAAAATATCTGTTATTTTCTAAAACTGAATGACAGAGATTTTAGTGAAAATATCCTTTTCAGCAGAACAATCTGTTGAAAAATTTGCTAACTCAAATTGAAAGTCGTTTTACAGATTTTTTGACAGAGTTTTTCCTTTGAGTGTGCGATAATCTAATTTAATACCAAAATATCCACCAACATTCTGATTAAATTGCGTATAAATATATATTTCATTATATATGGAATCATATTACAATTTTTTACTCGGGTACAAATTTATAAAAAACAAAAAAAAAATATTCTAAATCAGTGCGAAAAAATTACTTAAAAGTGAAAACTAAAAATGGCAAAAAAAAAATTAAAAAAAAAATCTGTTAAATGACTAAGTACTTCATGCTTGTCGGTCTGGGTGTGTTGTGTGACCATCTTAACGTTAATCAGTTTGTCTGACGTTCTTCTGTCTGTCTGTCTGTCTTCTCTTTAGTATTGTCTGATTTTTATCTGTCTGTAGTATGTCTTGCATGTTTTACAAGCTTCATTAAATTAAATTTATTGCAACTTTTCCAACCTAAGACAATAGTGCATTAATAGCGCCGAGTGTTTAAATAAATTAAATCTTAATTTTTTTTAACACTTTCTTTTTGTTCTTAAAACTAAATATAATTTCTTTTGATTTTATTCAAAAAAATTCTTTGCAACAAAATAAAATGAACTTGCTAATTTTGTTTAAAAAAAGATATAAAAATATTTAAAAACTATTTTTTTAAGGAAAAGCTATTACAAAAAATCTAAAACTTTATAATAAAAATGTAAACTAGACATCAGCTGGTTAAAATTGTAAACGCCTAATTAAGTTTTAATGAATTTCTAAAGGGAAAATTAAAAAGTTTTCGTAAAATTTTTTAAATATTTTATTGAAACTAAATATTTGTTATAGGGGTTATAGCACTTGCATTTAAATCATATTAGAGAACAGCATTACCGACCTCAAATTGACAGATTAAGATTTATTTCATATATTTTTAAATTTTTCCTTAATATCAATCCAACAGACTGGTCAGAATGGACTGATTGACTGACGGGCAACACTAGATTGATTAAAAATCCATCTAGGATCATATATACATTATGCGGTCCTATACCGATATTTCGAGGTGTTTCAAGCTAAGTGAAGTGGAAGGTATATCCATCAATAACTGGAAGGTATAAAAAGAAAATTTGAATTTTTAAAAAAATGGCTCCCAAGCTGGGGCCAGATTCTAAATCACAAAATAAACACCAAGAAAGCAATTAATAAAAATTAAATGAAAGAGAGGAAGAGTTCAAAACTGAAGCACTAAAAGTAAACAATAATATTTTCATGCCAGAAGAAACCATTTTTCAGCAGTAAGTACCGATACGCCAGCAATAAGCAGTATCTATCAAGGTACCAATCACGATAATACTAAGTCGATTTTAGTAAATCGAAATAAATTGAAATTTGGTCTGACTGTCAAAAAATCAAACCAAACATTTTTTTGAATACATTGCCCTTCAGAAAATTGCTGTTCAGAAAAATAAATGTTAAAAAAGATTATTTGTTGCGTATTTTTTAAAAATTCATTAAAATAAGAGACTTTTAAATTGATAAACTTAACTTTGTAGCTTTAGTTTTTTGATTTTATGTTGACGTCAATAAATTGAAAAGAAAATACATCCCTGATAAAATGAAAAGTCTCAGCTTTTAAAAATATTTCTAAAAATGACAAGTATTATACGACTGTCAAAATTTTATTCGTATTACCGTCCGTGTCATTACATATTGCATTCACACGATAACATTTTTAAATTCTAGACGATTTTTTGACAGTTCATTTAACTGAGTCTAATCGTGACAAGCGGCCTTAAGAGTGAAAGGTATACAAAAAAAATAATAATAAATATAATTTTTAACAAATGGCTCCCAAGCTGGGGCCAGATTCTAAATCGCAAAATAAATACGAAGAAAGCAATTAATAAAAATTAAATGACAGAGAGAAAGAGTTCAAAACTGGAGCACCAAAAGTATACAATAATATTTTCATGCCAGAAGAAACCATATTTTCAGCAGTAAGTACCGATACGCCAGCAATAAGTAGTATCAGTCAAGGTTCCAATATGACATCCGAGCGTATTCTAAATCTGAGTAATATAAGTATTGCAGGATAGTATTCTTCTTCTTCTATTCCGTTGGAAAATAGGGCCTCTTTTTCTGTATCCATCTTTATTACTAGCTTCAAGGCATGCGAGGGCGGTCCCAAAACTAGCCGACCTGATGTTTCAAGGTTCTATGTTTATTAGTATTTGTGTTTGAGTCATCAGAAGTAAACGATCTCAGTGAATTTGTAAACATTGAAAAAATTGGTCGCCGTTCTATAATTCAATATTTTCATTTGAAGGGTATCAGTCCAACCAATATTAAACCCGATCTAGATTATACTCAGGGGGAGTCTGCTCCCTCGGTACCGATTGTAAAATATTGGATAGTAGAGTTTAAACGAGTTTAGACGAGGACTGTAGTGGCTGTTGTGGTCGACCAATTAAAGTGTCCACGCCACCTAAGAAAATCCACAAAATGGTATTGGATGATCGTCGTCTGAAGGTGCATTAGCTGGCTGAAATAATAGGCATTTCAAAAAAAAAAGCTTTACATCATATACTGGAAGATTTGACTATGAGAAAGCTGTGTGCAACATGGGTGCCGCATTTGCTCCCAATAACTGTCCACGCCACCAACGGTTAAGAAAATCCACAAAATGGTAGTGGTGATCGTCGCCTGAAGGTGCATGAGCTAGCTGAAATAATAGGCATTTCAAAAAGTGCTTTACATCATATATTGGAAAATTTGACTATGAGAAAGATGTGTGCAAGATGAGTGCCGCGTTTGTTCACAATAGAGCAAAAACTGTTTCGTGAAGATGTCCACAATGATGACCAAAATTAATTTATTAAGTTTTAATTTCTTCATCACGCACCTTATTCGCGGATTTAGCTCCCTCGAACTATTTTCCATTTCCAAACTTGAAAAAATGGATCGGTGGTAAAATATTTGGCAAAAGTGAACAGGTGGAGTATGTCATTAATGGCTATTTTAAGGAGCTAGACTGTTCTTACTATAAACAGGGTATCTAAGCTTTTCAAAATTGCTGGAAAATATGTATCGAGCTAAAAGAAGTTTATGTTGAAAAATAAATAAACATTTTTCCAACTTTTTTGTGTTTTCTTTGTTAGGTCGGCTAATTTGGGGATCATCCTCGTATATCATTCCAACTTAAATTTGCAGTACCCAACTTACAAGGAGAATCTCCCTGGTGTCATCCTCCGATCTTCATGAAATCTGGATATGTTGTTCACAACGAAAATTTATTTGACACATATTTTTTTTAGCGGCCCAAACTTATTTTAGGGGGGGGGCTCGATTTGTATTTGGGGATGTTGCCCTTTTTCAATTTTTACGATTTACGCCTACTTACTCAAAATTAATATAGGCATATTTGGTATCAGATTAAAGGTATTTAAAATACCTAACTCGTGATGCTAACAACGTTCCAAAAAGGTAAATATTGTTTGACTTAGTAACAAAAATGTCCTAAAATGTTGGCATTTTACTCAATATGACGAAAAGTTGTGCATGTTTGGACACGTTCTTCCCACACGAAGATAGGTTTTCTAAAGACCTTTCATTTGGTATGTAACATGACTAGATTTCTTTCGATAATATAGGAGATAAACGCAAAAAACTGAAAAATTACCCTTTCTTCCCCCCTCATTTTCACCCACCAAATATGAATTTGGTCCGCTAAAAAAAATACGTGTCCCTTTATTTTTCCTGCTGTACAAAATTAAACCAATTCCATAAAGATCTGCGGGTGACACCAGTGAGACCTTCCTTGCTAGTTTTTCTCCAGGTTTGATGTTAATGTTGTACCAGGGTGTCGACTTCCTTGAGGGTGCCAAGTTATTGCTTGTAAAGCTATGTTTTCTGTAGACCTTGTGAGGTTGCCCTCACAAGGGTTTTAGGTTTTAGTAGTATTAGTTGTTAGGATGGTTTTTTTGTGTATACTATTGTGGAAGTCGATGTATGCCTACATTCAGCTACACTGTTTTGATAATTCTTTCAAATTCAAAATTTTGTTGTAATCGAATTTGCTTTGGAAATAATGGTTTAAATTATTTTTCAAAAATTTTCGTTTTTAAATTATTATTTGAATTGTGTCGAAATTTGTGTTAAAGGTTTGTGCGGAAGATGAAAATTATTTAGTTTTGATATTCGAAGGAAAATTGGGAAGATAAAATGTTAAGACGCTGTTTTGTTATTGAATGGGCCGAAAAGGTAATTATATTGAAAGGGGTTATTGCACGCTTTCTTTTATTATAAATGTGTGGTTTAATTTAGGCCCGTTTGGATATGTTATTAAATTCAATAAACGGTGAAATGGATTGCTGAATGGGATAAATAGTTCGATTTAGATGGACACCGTTAAAGAGCTTTAGTATGATACCGGATTTTTCTGTAATGCTCACCGCTGGAATCTGCTACCCAGCATTGACGTTCATACAATTCATTTGCGAACTGGAAGATAAGAACAATTATTCATCCATTATGAAAAGCATTGAAAACTTTGAAGCAACAACTGCAAATCTTCAGATGCAACCTTATAATAGCGTACTTCGAACACCAAACGTGAAAGTTCTTCCGAGACCCACCCTCTCATTTGATTTCAAAATAAGGGTGGCCAGATGGAATAAATAGTGAACATAGGAGTTCTTCGTATATCTAGTGTGAAATATCACCTTTTATTTTCGGGTTAATATTGATTTACGGACTAAATTTCTAAATTTTTGTAATTTATAATAGTATTCGTTATAACTTTTAAATGGTCATCTTAACTCCTAGTACAAATTCGTATTTCCACCACATTCATATTCCTATCAGTCTCCACTCACTTAATAATCATACTAATCATATACCCCGTCATATTCCGTCTATCAAACTTCCAACACTATCGAACTCCAACCTTAAACTCATACACACATACAACAAAAGTTAATATTTTACGTTCAACGATAGCTCTTCAGTCTTCTGGCGCCTGTGGATAACGAAGGATGCACGCAAACGTAAGTTGGTTTAAAATATTTATTTTGTTGTTTGATATAACAGTTAATATTAAATTCACCATACCTGGACAAAACGGGGAAATACATTAGTATACACGGTATTCTTGGTCGTGGTGTAACTGGGATAGAGGGTTACCATTTATTCTAAATTTTATAAAAGCGCGGAATTCAAAATTAAAAGTAATTTGGTAGTTATATTTTGATTTGTTTATATTTGGACCCGTTTATTTTTATATGTTTATTATTTTAGTTTAAGGGGGGGTAGTTCTTAATAAAATTTATATATTTGTTTTGATGATAATGTAATCCAGAATTTTGTTTTATCTACGGGAAGTTGAAGTCAGGACGATATTTTTTTTTTGAGGGCTGACTACCTTTGTACCCTACAGTCAGCACGGTTGGGCGGGTAGAGAATAGGTTAGACCTGACATCTTCGTCTACTTATGCCATCATCATCCCCTTCCTACGTCTATCACCACATACGATATCTATCTGTTCGTATTTTGCTTTGCTACCTTAATAATATTTTTGTAACGGCTTCGTGTCATTCCAAAGGGGCAAGAACACGCCCAAGGCTGAGCACGGTCGGTATTTATAGGTAGCGCCGCCCCGGAGGAATGGACCGTCGCGATGGGTCGTTACAACCTTCGAAGTATATTGGCCTATCCAACCCCACTTTCGCAACTTTTTAAATCATTTTAGAATTTAAAAAACCTAATCTTTCAGATTTTAAGATGTTAAAGTGTTTTGAAAATATTTTATGACTAATTAGTTAATATATTAATTCCTATAGTTCCAGACTAAAACAAAGGACCACAACAAAATGTCTTCATTCAGATCTGTCATGTGCCAGCGTTTCAATTTTGGAGCAAGATTTTTCGATCAAACGAGCTTCGAGTTGCATAGCCATTAGTTTCGGTTTCGGTAATCATTTAGATTTAGGAGTGAATCTGTGATTAGCTAATAGTATTCGATTCTGGTGCTGGGGCTGCTAGCTATAGCCTCCAGACATGTTATTTTTCACAACACATCATTTGCAAATTTGGAAATTACGGAATCTCGAAAGATCCTCCAAGACTCTCCTCTTGTAACCGCTGACTGTCCACAACTTCCAATAGCAGCTACTGCACATATCTGCAGAACGTACCACTATCCACTACCTGTGACGTGTCCGGTAGCACTGAACGCCCAATATCATGAAATTTACAGAAAATAGTATATTATCCACCCTTGTGGATAATTTACCATAAACTGATTTATAGTGATTGAAAATAATAGACATTTTATAGCGATTAATGATACCAATCGCAATATGGTCTGCCCTTTCGAGAGTGATGAAGAGCATGGTAAATTGCCATCTTGTGAGGTATCTGGAGGCTAACTTTCTTTTAAGCCTTTAAGGAAACCTGTTGTCGTTCCTTTCGAAACGTTGTAGTCGTTCTATCTATCATTTTGGAGAAAGTAAAAAAAGTTGCTCTAAATATTCATAACGACCCATTAAATTTCAGTGTTATGCCCGTTGGAATCAGCACTTTTTTCAGGTATCGATTTCTTGAACCGTTCATAAGGGAGGGCGTTCGCTGATGCTTATCAATGACGATAAGGTATCTACTGACTCATTGGGAGCATCGTCGGAATATGGGTTATGTTACTCTGTTCTATCGATATTACCATGGAAATTGTTCTGATTAGATAAGTGATCTTATCCCTGAAGCACGAGTTTTGTTCGCAGCACTCGGTTGTCTAGCAGACCACACCCGTTTGTTGACGATTGTTCATTAACTGCAGTTAATCGCACATCGCATTACACAAAAGGTTTGTTTACTAGTCGTCTCTTGACTAACGCATCGCTAAAGTTTTTCTAGTTTCTTTCAATGTCGATAAATTCTTTGCTCCTCATTGGTATTTGCGATTCTCTCAACCTGAGAGCCTATTTACAATTGGAGAGATGTCCACCAGTAGAATGTTGAACATCACTTCCTGACGCACTGATGACCAATTTTGATACAATACTATTGATAAAGATGACTACCGGTAGAATGTTGAACATCACTTTCTGACCCACTTGAAATGTTGGTCTGATAGCACCAGTGGTACCTTCTGCAAATTAGAGAGACATGACTTCTTATTTACTGAGCTACAACACTCGAAAGCACCGTAGTGTTACCTTCTGCAAATTGGAGAGATATGACTTCTTATTTACTGAGCTACAACACACGAAAGCACCGTAGGTTAATATTGGTCTAAATACATCGTACACATCCAATTAAAGGTTTAAGACCTCAGCTTCATCCAAAAGTTCTCTTACCCCACCTTCTTCCAAAAGTTTTCCAAACTATATGGATCCATCTAGTTTGGGAAAATCCATACTGTCTATCTTGGTGTTCTTTGTGAACAAAACTTTTAATATTGCTGATTCCATAAGTTCGCTAATCGTTGTTAAAAATTGCCCTCTGATTAGGAGCACATCATCAGCGTATGCAGCTGCCTTAGTACCGGTTCAGTTAAGTGATTCGAGGACTTTATTTATTAAAAGATTTCACAAAAGAGACGATATTACTCCTCCTTGCGAAATTCCCGTTTTAAACAGATTTCTCACAACACCATGATCTATCTTCGAGTTCATAGAGTAATTGGTGAGTCCGTGCCGATTTTTAGGAATTTTACCGATATTTTTTTTTTTTTTTTGAGTCTTTAAGGTTGGGGTACAAATCCATTTGATAAGGCAGTGTGATCGACAGGAGCCCTGACCTCACCTGAAAAATATTAACATATGCCAGTTTCATGAAAATAACAGGTTCCATCCTAGGATACATTCCTTGTAAGTGTTACCTTTGCAAATCATATGGAACAGCTTTTGCTGTAGTTACCTAATAACTAAACTTTAAGAGGTTCCTAAAGCAAAAACCTCATACTGGTTTTATAATAATTTTTTTTGCACTGCACATATTTCTTTACCATCAGACAGAAAAATGTAAAATATTTTTTTAAATACCAAAGTGATTTATGAATAATTGATTTTTTCGCTGCAAAGTGTATTGTGAACACCTTTGATCGTAATATGTTCAAAGAATCGTTGAATAAATTTAATATCGAGTACTCAAACAATTTAACCCTTTTATGACATGTTTAACAAATTGGCTTCGCAACATGTAATATTGACCATTAATGTGGCATTTTTTCTTCAACTTTTGATTTTTCCGGACACTAAGTTTTGACCCATGACAACCCCGAGTAAAATTTGATGTAGAAAATGTTTGTAGAATATTTTAACCCTTTAAACGCACGCCTTAGACGTGTTCTATGAGTATATTTGAAAAAAAAGGGCCAACATGTTCCCTAAAAATGGTAGATAGAGGGCTAATATGTTCTAAGAAAAGAACTGCGATCAAATTTCATTGAAGAAATCTAAGAATTTTATTGAAGAAAATACCTAAGAGAGCCGAAATGAACGAACTACAAAATCCGCTCAGTTAAGTGAATAGTTCAATTGATAATGATTTAGCTCCATTGCCATATTTTCCTTCTTTTAAGTTCATATTTTTCTTAAAAATAAGGAAAGACAAAATTTTTAATATTATGCCAATTTGAACTAAGAAATGGGAAATTTTTTTTTCAATTTAGTTCATACACATTTAAGGACCCGATTGGGTGAAGACCCCGTTGGGTTCGGACCCGACAGGTTCAGACCCAGATATGCCCCGAGTAGGGTTGCCAGATACTAGAAGTCAAATAACTGGATAATGGAAAATTTTCAGCTGGATTTTGAAAAAGTAACTGGACCCATACTTTTTTTTTTAATAATTTGGAAAAAAAATCAACCGATTTCATATGTGAGGTTAGGTTAGGTTGTTAGTGGCTGCTGACGTTTTACGTCAACACACGTAGACTCTGAGGTCCATTGTGATACCACGGGAACCGTAATAGGTTTCCCTACTAGCTCTGTCGTTAAACCAGTTTGAGCTTCTTATGAAACTCCTTAGATGTTGAATTCTGACATCCGACAAATCAGAAAGATCGTACAGCTCCCTAGATCCCAGTGAAGCAAGTCTCTGACCAGAAAGTGCTGGGCAATGGCAAATAAAGTGTTTGATAGTTTCCAACTCCTCTTCATCCATGCAACTTCGGAAAAAGTCATTCGACGGCACGTTCAACCGCTCTGCGTGCTTCCCTATAAGACAGTGTCCGGTTATTATAGAAACCACCGTCGAAATCTTTCCTCTTGGAAGCGATATCAGCTCACTTGTGCGCCCTGATTAAGAGAAGGCCAAATCAGTCGTGTTGTCTCACACGTCCATCCATTTGCCCATCTTTGATTAGTCTCCGTCGCAGAACAAAGCCGTAGGTTTTGCTTGCAAGTTTCTAGAAGCATACCAACACATTCCAATTCTGTTGGAACCTGTAAGGTAGTTCCTAGTCTTGCAAGCTCATCGGCTTTGCAATTCCCTGGAATGTCTCTGTGCCCTGGGACCCATATGAGTCGTATGTTAAACTGCTTGGCCATCTCATTTAAACACGTGCGGCAGTTAAGGGCAGATCTTGTTTTCAGAAACATTCAATCCAGGGACTTGACCGCGGCTTGACTGTCAGATAGATGTTGACTGCGGTTGTAGACAAGATATTGCAGCTCAACCAGTCAGCCACTTCCTTTATTGCCAGCATCTCTGCCTGGTAAACACTGCAATGATCTGGCAATCTACGAGCCAGGCTCAACCCAAGCTCTTCCGAATAGACTCCAAATCACACTTGTTCGTGCAGCCTCGATCCGTCTGTGTAAAAATTTATGGTAGCTCCACTACCCGGAGTATCCCCCATCCAAGACTCCCTGGATGGTATCATAGTGGTAAAGTGGCGCTCAAAGAGGCTCAAAGAGGGAGCACAGTCCACATTTTGTGGTATTGTTATCTTTTTCAAGATCGCGCTATGGCCACAATCGCTGCTCCTCCATTGCAGCGTGCTATTAAGTCGAATTGCCGACGCAGCCGCATACTGCCTACCCAATATGTCCAAGGGTATCAGGTGAAGGAGGATTTCTAATGCAGCCGTAGGTGTAGTACGAAGAGCACCAGTGATGCACATTGACGCCATTCTCTGTACCTTCGTGATAAAGACACAGTTCGCTTTTGTTTCTAAAGCAGGCCACCAGACAATGATTTCATACAGCAAAATTGGACGCACCACTGCTGTATAGAACCAATGAACGACTTGAGGGCTAAAACCCCATCGTTTTCCAATGGCCCTTTTACAGGAATACAAAGCAAGCGTTGATTTTCTCACCCGTTTCTCAATATTACGCCTGAAATTCAACTTCCTATCTAGAAATACTCCAAGATACTTGGCTCCATCTGAGAAGGTGATTTCAGTGCCGTCCAGAGAAATAGGATCAAAAGCAGGAATCTTATTTTTTCTTGTAAACAAAACAAGCTCTCTTTTACTTGGATTAACTCCTAGACCACAGTCTCTTGCCCATTTAGACAGATCTTTTAGAGAACCCTGAAGAATGTCCCTCAATGTTGGCAGATGCTTCCCCTTTACCGCTATCGCGACATCGTCAGCATATGCGACAACATGACAACCACGTGCTTCTAGAGATTTGAATTCAGTTCCAGGTTCCAAAGAAGCGGCGAAAGAACACCTCCTTGTGGTGTGCCCCTATTAACAAATCGAGATATGACGGACGCTCCCAATTCAGACGTTATACGTCTATTGGCAATTAGGTTTTCCACTATTAAAACGATCCCACGCTTTACTCCTAGACCAGACAATGCCAAAACTATCTCCTTTACCGAAAGCGATCTCTCGATGGTACCAACGAGCTCATGCAGAGCTGTTTCCGTTGATCTACCCTTGCTGTATGCATGTTGCTTTGTCGAAAGCAACCTCGGGTCAATCACTCTACGCAAATATGAGTATATCATTCGTTGCATTGTCTCCCAGGAAAAAATTTTCTAAAAAGTAATCGAGTGGGGAATTAAGAAATTTTGGGGCAATCGATTCCCTACTAGATTACCGAATCGATTCTTTTAACGAGGAGGGAGACTCATTTCAATTAGTTCTTAATAATCAATTTTTTTCTTTTAACTGGTAACCAGTTCTTTTTTTTCGTAAGAAAGTGCTTACCAAAGTAAAAAAAAAACTAATTCTTTTGCGAAAAACGTAACCAGTTACATTGTTAAAAACTGGAACTACTTTATACTCAATATAGAAGAACTAACTACCATGTCTTTTAATGCAAGTACTTCTTTTTTTATTTTTTCAACTAATTCTTTTTATATTTTTTGGAATTACTTCTTTTTATATTTTTTGGAACTACTTCTTTTTATATTTTTTGGAACTACCTCTTTTTATATTTTTTGGAACTACTTCTTTTTATATTTTTTGGAACTACTTCTTTTTATATTTTTGGAACTACCTCTTTTTATATTTTTTGGAACTACTTCTTTTTATATTTTTTGGAACTACCTCTTTTTATATTTTTTGGAACTACCTCTTTTTATATTTTTTGGAACTACCTCTTTTTATATTTTTTGGAACTACCTCTTTTTATATTTTTTGGAACTACCTCTTTTTATATTTTTTGGAACTACTTCTTTTTATATTTTTTGGAACTACCTCTTTTTATATTTTTTAAAACTACCTCTTTTTATATTTTTTGGAACTACCTCTTTTTATATTTTTTGGAACTACTTCTTTTTATATTTTTTGGAACTACCTCTTTTTATATTTTTTGGAACTACTTCTTTTTATATTTTTTGGAACTACCTCTTTTTATATTTTTTGGAACTACTTCTTTTTATATTTTTGGAACTACCTCTTTTTATATTTTTTGGAACTACTTCTTTTTATATTTTTGGAACTACCTCTTTTTATATTTTTTGGAACTACTTCTTTTTATATTTTTTGGAACTACTTCTTTTTATATTTTTTGGAACTACCTCATATTTTTTAGAACTACTTCTTTTTATATTTTTTGGAACTACCTCTTTTTATATTTTTTGGAACTACTTCTTTTTATATTTTTTGGAACTACCTCTTTTTATATTTTTTGGAACTACTTCTTTTTATATTTTTTAGAACTACTTCTTTTTATATTTTTTGGAACTACCTCTTTTTATATTTTTTGGAACTACTTCTTTTTATATTTTTTGGAACTACCTCTTTTTATATTTTTTGGAACTACTTCTTTTTATATTTTTTGGAACTACCTCTTTTTATATTTTTTGGAACTACTTCTTTTTATATTTTTTGGAACTACCTCTTTTTATATGTTTTGGAACCTGACATAATCTTCGAACCTGTGTCGTTAAATCACTCATGTTTTGTATACCGAAGCTGTAACCACTAGGCTATACTCGGTGTACAAACATCAGTGACTAATCGTAGTTTGTTTTTAACTCACAGTAGGTTTCGTGTGTGACGCACAGTGTTGTGACCTTGGCCATAAATGGTCAAACTAAATGTCTTAAAACTTCAGGTTACATGAATTTTATTTTAAGAAAACATCATAAATAAAACAAATCCAAAACAGTTTATAGATATCTTTAATAGTTTTTAAGTTACATGTCTCTAAATTTGAACTTTTTGAAATATATCATATTTTGGTTTTAAAATCTTTGAAATCCACATGTACTTGTAATGGTTAAATAATTATATTGCATTTAAAATTCGACCTTGTTGGTAATGAAGTTTTAAGTTAGATATGTTGCTTGTATGATAATGCTGTTTTGGTCGACATAAGTTAATCATATGGCAAGTAACGCTGTTATAAAGTGAGTTCCAAAGAAAATACTAATTTATTTTGCAAATTTCATATTTGATAGTTAGCCATTTTTGTGGCCCTCATTGGCGCGCTTAGTTCTTTGCGGAAAATATTGGTATAAGTATGTAGATTAAAAATAACAAAAGAACTCGTCCACGTTTTTCCACTTTTTTTTTTAATCAATTTTTTTTTGTGGGAACCCGAATATAAATTTGGAAATTTTTTTAACGAAAACACCAAGATGCAGCAGTTGCCCTTGATAATTTGAAATGTATTGCGAAAAATAGTTATGGAACACATATAATAAATCGGAATGCAAAATGAATTGGTCGGTTAAATTTTAAATCTTATTTAAATTGGTCCAAGAACCATTATTTGCCATCCAGGCCTTGCACAAATTAGATGCTTGGCTAGACACCAGTTGTACATTAACAGATGCAGACTTTTATTTAGAAAGATTTTGTTGAGGAAGTACGTCGTACTATATTTTTACTTGCTTATTTTATAACGGTCTTTTTGAGATAGGCATATCCCTGCTTAAACTTAAAAACAATATTCAACGTATTGTAAATACTACGTGCAAAAATGTTGTGAATTATTGATAGTTTTAAGGTCAAAGGATTTCCCTGAATTTTCTCAAGTCTTTAAAAAGGGATATTGACGCGCTAAGAATATCCTAAGGATAGGTTAAGGATAATCCTTGCTTCAATTATACTAAAATAAGGTATTTTCAACATTTTCAGAACAGAATTTCATGAAGTACGAAGGATTTTTTTGAACTTTTTTTTTAAATTTTTTAAGGACATTTATAGTATATGTATTACATCCTTGCTTAAATTTTTTCATTTGATTAACCCTTTCACTCCCCTTGTACACTACAGTGTACACATCTTTAAAAATTCATTAAAATTTAACCGTACAACATTTTTGTGTTTTGTTTTGACAAGATTGATCATTGAAGGGTTATCTTTACGATAGATGTGCTCGGAAAAATAAATTTGCATTCCGGTGGACTCTACACGCAATATTTGGTGGCAAACTGGAAATTTTTCAACTAACGTAAAAAAAATGCAAAACAAAATAGACGTTAAAAAGTTCTCAAAAATCGAAAAATAATCGGACAAGCCTTCTTAAAAGCGGATTTTTTAGAACTTTTCGATACGAAAAATATAAAATTCGAATTTTGGAAAAAGGTTTACTCGTTCGGGAGATATTGCATGTGAAAGCTTCAAGTTTGGTTCTATATATCTCCGCTAGAGTGCGCGGTAGACCAACGAAATCAACAAAAAGTTTTTACTTTGCATAGATCTACATTTTCTCAAATTTTGGTCAAGAAATTACTAGCCAAAAAAAGTCGGTAGTGAAAGGGTTAAGATTTAAGGTATATTCTAAGTGTTGCGGATGCAAAAATTCATGAAGGAATTTGAATTTTGAACTTTTTCTTGACTTTGTTAAAAAAGGACATTTTCGAGGAGGGCGTATCCTTGTTCCGATTTGCACAAATTTTGGCAAATACATTGAGCATATTATAACAGTTGGATTTTCAAAATTTCATGGAATAACTTTAATTTTTACCCTTTTTCTGAACGTTATTTTAAAAAGGACATTTTTGAGCTAGGCGTATCCTTGCTCCGCATTGGAAAAAATTTTGTGGAATAATTAATGGCATAATAGGTAATAACTACAATAAATAACATGAAGATTAAAGCGTAAGTTTTCGTTTTATGCCGTATTTTAAGGTATTTTTTTTTCAGGATATATGGGAAGGATACGAATCCTTGGGCGGATATTGACCAAATTCAAAATTTTTCTTGATCTTATCGATCTTAACAAGTGCTCCAAATTTTAACGCTCTAACTTAACTCCTTCTATTTTTGGCCACTCTTTACATGAAGACACAACACTGTGTGACGTATGCGGAAAAGCTTTTTCTCTAACTCAAGCAATGCATTTAATCTAGAGACCAACAACAATTTCTTAATCTTTCATTTACTTTATTTTATGCAAACTTTACTATAGCGGAGAATTTTTTGTTCTTCACACTACAGTAACGCATAGTTAAAGTGAATTGCCCAGACGAGCGACATTTGTCAGTATTTCTATTTATTATATTTTTTCGGCGTAAGCCAAGTGTATTTAATTTGTTGTTTGTGTTTTTTCTGATTGAAGAATTATTAATATTAACAAATAAGTTGAAAATCCAGGCCATTCCAGGCCGTCTGGCAACCCTAGCCCCGAGCCAGTTGGTTTCCTTAAGAATCGTCACATTTTTTTATCCAAAATTTTTGCTCGTTTCGCTATACCTTGCTTAGTTTTTGAGATACGTGATTTTCGGAGACCACTGGGGTCTTGAGAATTTTAAAAACTCGATAACTTTAAAACTATTACTCGGAGAGCTTTTCGGTATTTGGTCTTGTTCTCCGTGTTAAGATCTACATTGAACTTTTTGTTGTGTTGGCCATATTTACCGAGATATGAGCATTTAAACATTTTTGGGAATGCCAACTTTTTTGTTAGGACCGATTGGGTGCACATGTGAAGAGGACCGGCGATACTATGGTGATCGAAAGAATCAAAAATGGTCTACATTTTGCTCTATCTGGCTTACAAGGGAAGTATCTCAACCCTTATGAACCGATTTGCATAAAACGTTGAATATATATAAAAGAGACAATTCTAAGGTTGTGGTGTCTCGGCTTATCGGCCATATCGGGGATTTATGGGTTCAATACATGGGTAAAAAAATGGCGAAAAATCGTTTTTTTGGATTTTTCAGCCATTTCTTTTTAAGGAACTATATGATGTTTACATATGAGAAGAAAGGTTTTTTTAATGCCTATCCAAAGGTGGCATAACATTCGTTAAATACTTTTTTCAAGAAAATGTGTAAATTTTGGGGGGTATTTATATGAAGACATAGACCTACGGTGTCCATATGAATCCAAAATAATCTTTATTAAATTTAAGTCGACACGTATTTTTACTATAGAGGATATTCCTGTTAGTTCGGTAGCTATCGAAATTTTCCCGGTGGTCCACATTGTTTCATAAGGGGACCACGAAATTTTGAACCACTGATATGCCCTAAAAGCCGAAACACCCAACCTTAAAATCGTCTCTTTTATATACATTTTAAGTTTCAGGCAAATCGGTTCATAAGGGTTGAGATACTTCCCTTGTTAGTTTTCGAGATATCGCAATTTTAAGTTTTATGAAAAAAGAAATTCCCCGAGTTATAAAAATTTTACTTAAATAAAGGAAAAAACTTCCTAAAATCTAAGAAGAGGAAGGAGAGGAATATGTCTTAAAAATAAAGAATTTTGTCATATATTTAGGGAAAATTTCTTTGGCGGTAAGAATTTCTTCCATGTATTTTGGAATTAAGAAAAATAATGGACTATTTGACAGTACACGAACTTAAATTTTTTCCTAACAGTTAAGAAAATTTTCCAACTTTTAGTAAAATTTAACTTAATTGTGGAAAAATTTATAAACTATTTTAAAGAAAATTTTTCCAAAGTTTAAGTTAAGTCCTTTTTTTTTTAATTGTATGACCTATATCAGACATTGTCAAGGCATGCTGTCCTCAGGAAGTCAGCATGCCCTGACAACTGCTGATTTTGAGTGAGGACATTTTTAAAATTTATGTGATACACTCAAAACCAAAATCTTGTCAAATTACTAGAAGAAGTCTAGCAATCCGATTTTACAAATATTTGACAGTTTTTCTTGTTTTTTAGCAAAAAATTTTCGATCGAAATTTATTTTTTTTTTTGTAATTTTACAGTTTTTCTTGTAATTTTACAAATTTCCAAGATTTTTTACAAAAAAAATCTAGTATATTTACGAGAATTTCTAGTAAGTTTTATTTCGCCAAAAAAGTTTGTAAATTTTTAATTTTATTGGTAAAAATCTTGTAAAATTACAAAAAAAAAAAAACGCGTAATTATTACTAGAAATTCTCGCAAAATAGGAGGTACTTACACACAAAAAAATCCTTGTCAAATTACTAGAAAAAGTATTGTAATCCAATTTTACCAATATTTTACAGTTTTTCTTGTTTTTTAACAAAAAATTTAATTTAAATACATTTTTTGTTGTAATTTTGTAATTTTTTTGTAATTCGTAATTCGTTCATGAAAAAATATAGTTTGCCAGAACTATATCTTTGTACAGCTAACATTTTCCTGGCTGGGTAAGTACTAAAGGGTTAATTGATAAATTTCTTTCAAAGTACAGTGTTGATAATATAACTAATCGTCCTTTACCAAATATTTAGCAGCAAACCACCTCTTTCACATCCTAACATTTAAAAAATAAGCAATTTACTTAATGTGAAAAATATGCGTTTTATCAACCGTACTGCTTCACACATTTCTGGTTAAAATTATTCCGTCAGTTTAACTGCCTATTATTGTTATTACGCACCTCATTTATTTGTAAATATTTCATTGAGAACAAAAATGTTCCAAAAATAAATTATAGCGAATTCACATTCATATTTTTTTTTGTTCTTACAAAAAAAAAAAAAATAATTTCCGACCAGAACAACAGTTTAAAAAGTTAAATGCGCCAACTTTAACATCAGAGAAGAAGTATTATTGGTCTTGACAGCTGCACGCAAACTTGCTATAAATTTTTTTGTATGCACCCAGACAAAAAAAAACGCTTTAAAAGGAAGACCCGACACTTGTTACTGAAAATACTTAATACAAAAAAAAATAATAATAAAATAATGAACTTGTCTCTGTAGATTGTTTGTTCAGTGAATATGCAAAATTGGATTAAAAAAACACTTGACATTTTGGTTATCATTATTCATTCGTATGATGTTAATAAGTTTATTCATGATCCATAATTAACCCTTCACAACTCTGATTTAACAGAAAGATAAGATTTGTCTGAGAACTTGTTTTTTTAATTTTCCGGGAAAGTTCAGACTTAAAAAAACCTTGTGAAATAACTAGAAAAAGTCCCGTAATCCCATTTTTAAATATTTGACAGTTTTTCTTTTTTTTTAACAAAAAAATTTTGATCGACATTTTTTTTGGAGTTTTAAATTTTTTTTGTAATTTTACAATTTTTTTTTTGCAATTTTACAAATTTTCAAGGAAATTTCACGAGAATACCTTAGAAGTTTTAGTGTGCCAAAATGTTGTATATTAACAATTTTATTGGTAAAATGTTTGTAAAATTACAAAAAAGCTCGTAATTTTTACTAGGAATTGTCGTAAAATAAGAGGTAGCAAAATTTCTAGTAAAGTCACGACAATTCCTTGTAAATTTTTTCGCGTCAAAAAAGTTGTAAATTTACAATTTTATTGGTAAAAAGCTTGTAAAATTAAAAATTATTGGTACACTCAAAAAAAAACCTTGAGAAATTACCAGAAAAAGTCTCGTAATACCATTTTAGAAACTATACAAAAAAAATCTAATAAATTCACTAGAATTTCTTGTAAGTTTTATTGCGCCAAAAAAGTTGTAAATTTACAATTTTATTGGTAAAAGGTTTGTAAAATTACAAAAAAAGCTCGTAATTTTTCTAGGAATTCTCGTAAAATAGGAGGTAGCAAAAAATCTAGTAAAGTCACCACAATTCCTTGTAAGTTTTTTCGTGTCACAAAAGTTGTAAGTTAACAATTTAATTGGTAAAAAAAGCTGGTAAAATTATAAAATTATTAATAAAAAGATTGTAAAATTGCAAGAATTCTTGTCATTAGAATATAACAAAAATTTTGATCAAAACAATGATTGTTGATTTATTTAAAATTGATCAATTGATTCAATTGAAAATTTTCAGCCAATAATTTTGTGTAAGTATTTTCCGGAATGTGAACCTATATTCTAAGTTTCAAGACTCTAGCTTCAGTGGTTTGGGCTGTGAGATAAAGAATCAGTCAATCACCCAACACTTTTCTGATCGGATCTGTCAGATTTTAAACTAAGAGGCCTGTCACAGACTCAATTCCGTTCGCATTTGAAAAAAGTGGTTTACTCGTAAAACGCAAAACGAATATTATTTTTTTCGGAATGAAATCACTTTCATAAATCAAAGTGGAATAGAATTTCATAAAAGTGGTTTCAGTCCGAAAAAAAATATTTGCTTTGCGTTTTACGAGTAAACCACATATTCCACTTCCGAACGGAATTGAGTCTGTGACATGCTCTTAAGTCCCCAACGGAATCGGAATCAAATCAGATCTGATCAATAGTAGTACACTCAAAACAAACCTTGAAAAATTACAAGAAATACTTATAACTTTTTTTTGTTTGCTACCTCCTATTTGACAAAATTTCCTAGTAATTTTGCAAGATTTTTACAAATAATTTTGTAATTTTACAAGGTTTTTACCAATAAAATTTTAAATTTAAAAATTTTTTGACACGATAAAATTTACAAAGAGGTTTCACAATTTTACTAGATTTTTTGCTCCCTCCTATTTTACAAGAATTCCTAGTAACTTTACAAGCTCTTTGCCTATAATTTTGTAATTTTACAAGCTTCTTACCAATAAAATTGTAAATTTACAGTTTTTTGGCGCAATTCTCGTGAATTTACTAGATTTTTTTGTAAAATTATCTTGGAAATTTGTTAAATTACAAAAAAAAAATTCAAATTACAAAAAAAAATTAAATTTCGATTTGTTAAAAAACAAGAAAAACTGTCAAATAATGGTAAAATGGGATTACGAGACTTTTCCTAGTATTTTTTTGTGTATAAGACAGATAGCGAACTAGAAGAGAAATTTGTGATCTTACAGATCAGATTAGATATAATTACATACACTCAAAATAACAACTGGTAAAACGCCTGGTAAAATGCCTGGTAATCCCGTTCTACCAATATTTAACAATTTTCCTTTGTTTTTAACAAAAAATATTGTACTTTGCTCAAACGAGAATTACAGTTTTAGTGGTAATTTTACAAATTTATTTTCGTAATTGTATTCTACCATTTTGAAATGTTATTTTACAAAAAAAAAAAAAATTATTTTACAACAAAGTTTTTATTACGAGGATTCTAGTTGATTTACAAAAAAAAAAACTGTTATTTTACAAAAATTATGTTATACGAGGAATTATGTTATTAAACAAAAAAAAAAAAATTGGTCTCTGTAAATTTTCTATTTGTTTTTTTTTTTAATTTTCCAAGTCTCACACAATTTTTTTTTTTTTTTTTAATATTTAAAAAAAAAAAGTTGACAAAATTTTGAAAAATTTATTACGAGGATTCTAGTTAATTTACAAAAAAAAACGTTATTTTAAAAACATGATTTTATTACGCGGATTTATGTTGTTTAACAAAATTTTTTTTTTTTTGTAAATTTACCATTTTGGTTTGTAAATTTACCATTTTTTTAAACATATTTACCATTGAATTTTTATTTAGTTCGGTTTAAGTCCATATTAATTATTTCTGAGAAATAATAATTGTTGTACAATGAGAAAATCTGAAAAAAATTAAGTGACAACACAGGCTAAGTGGAGATGTCGACAGCTTTCGGAAGATGCCACCCTTCCATCATCAGCACTCCTTTTCTCATTGTACAACAATTATTATTTCTCAGAAATAATTAATATGGACTTAAACCGAACTAAATAAAAATTCAGTTATAAAATATACAGTCCAACAATATATAAACACAATTAATACACAACTCATAAGGTACATTGCAATTTAGTAATATTTCTAAGAATTAGAAATATGAAACAAAAATTCAAACCTAACGGACATTTTTCAAGATTTGAAAAGTCCTACTAAGGGTTAACAATGGGAAAAATACAACTCTGTTAAAAGTTAAGATGGATTAAGTTTCTGCCAAATGAATACAACACGAATTAATGGTGAAAAGGGGTTATTCAACACAAAGAGGAGTAATTCCAATTCTTAATTTCTTCAAAAGTTTCATTTAAATGGCTAATTTTAATCTGACACACATTAAGTGTGTGGCAATCGAAGGAGTGCTGATGATGGAAGGGTGGCATCTTCCGAAAGCTGTCGACATCTCCACTTAGCCTGTGTTGTCACTTAATTTTTTTCAGATTTTCTCATTGTACAACAATTATTATTTCTCAGAAATAATTAATATGGACTTAAACCGAACTAAATAAAAATTCAGTTATAAAATATACAGTCCAACAATATATAAACATATTTACCATTTTTATACCCTCCACTCTAGTGATAGAGGGTATATAAAAGTTTGTCATTCCATTTGTAACACATCTAAATATTGGTCTAGGACCCCATAAAGTATATATGTATATTCATGATCCTCGATCGATTTTTAGTCGATCTAGCGATGTTCGTCCGTCCGTCTGTTGTTTGTCTGTCCGTCCGTCCGTAGAAAACACGCTTACTTTTGAAAGACTTTACAGAGACTACTGAAGTTTGGCATATATGTTGGTCATTTACCTGGTCAGGTTGGTATTGCAATCCAGCCAAATCGGTCTAGTGGTTCAAAAGTTATGAGCAAAAAAGAGTAAATTTCGCGAATTTATGAGATAAAACACACGATAACTTTCGAAAGACAAAATTGAGACTACTGAAACTTGGCATGTATTTTTTGTTCCCTAGGTCTATTTGGTGTTAAATTTCAGCTCCATCGGTCCAGTGGTTCAAAAGTTATAAGCAAAAACCTGAATTTCAGATTGGTTTCATCTTAAATGCCACGTGTTAAACAAGTTTTAAAAGCATTGGCGATAACTTAACAATGCTTTTCAAACTTGTTTAGTTTTAAAGCAATGCTTTTTAAACTTGTTTAGTTTTAAAAGCATTGGTAACTTAAAAATTACGCTTGAAAAAAATTTTACACTCAAAAAAAATTTCACATTAAAAAAATTTTACACTCAAAAAAAATTTATTTTTTTTTTACAAAAAATACACTATTTTGTGTACATACGTGCGTGCATTCACTCCGAAATATTTTTACAGTAAAAAAACATTGCACTCGAAAAAAATTTTACACTCAAAAAAAAAAATTTGCCATTTTTTTTTTTTTTTTAAGTGACAATAAAAGAGTGTTTTACTCCAAATAAAATATTTCTAATCAAAAATGTTAATTTGTTCACGTTAAAAAATGTACTATCCTTTAAAAAGGCATTGAGGAGGGTATTTATAGATTCGGCAAAGTCGAATTTTACTTTTCTACTTGTTTCTTGTAAGTTTACCATTTTTTTTTATTTTCCAGTTTTAAAACAATATTTTTAAAATAAAATTGGTTATTTTACCAATTTTTTGCGCATTCAAAATTATGAGGAAATCCTCATAATTTTACGAGAATTTTACATACCTCCTATTTTACGAGAATAGCCTCGTAAATTCACGAGATTTTTTGGTAACTTTACAAGGATTTTTTTTTGAGTGTATAACAAGATATGATCAAATTAAATCTATATAATTTAAATTTATCTTGAGACATTTTCTGTGAATACTGACTGGTTAAAATGACACCCGCACAAATTAATTATCAGTAAATCTAGTTTTTAAATCTACACTCAAAAAAAAAAATTTGTAAAATTACAAGTGAAAGGTCTTGTAATTCTATTTTACTAATATTTTTGTCTTTTTACAAAAATTGTTGTATATTTAATAAAACGAAAACTACAGTTTGCTTTGTAATTTTACTATTATATGTTGGTAAATTTATTTTACAAATTTTTTAGGTAAATTAACAAAAAAGTGAATTATTTTACAAATTAAAAAAATATTACAAGGTGTTTAGTTTTTTTACACAAGAAAACTGTAATTGTACAACATAATTTTACTTGATGTTATTTAGTCTTTTTACCAAAAAAATGTTTTATTACAAACATTTTTTTTTTTAAGATCGTTTACAAGGTTTTCAGTTTGAAATGTATGTATTGAAAAGTACAAAATTTCAATATAATTTACAAAACTTATTTTATTACTAGAATTAATGTTGTTTTACAAAAAAAAAATAATTATTCAACAATAGGACACGCAAAAATTTTCTAAGTTCAGTTTTTTTTTTTGCGTTTTGGAATAAAAGATTTAGTTAAAAATAATTTTTTATAAATAATTTTTACACCATTTTTTTGGTAATTTGCGTTAAGTAAAATACCACAATTTTTATGCGTTTCTACTATATAATTGTTCTAGTTTTTTTTTTTTTTGTATTTTTACCATTTTTTTTGGTGATTTTACCATATTTTTTTGGCATTTTTTTTTTAAATTTGGTACCTAAAATGTCAATAGAAAGCTGTTATTTTTTGACTAATTTTTCCTGAAAATATAAGAAATTTCTTGTGTAGCCTCCTTCGCAATTCTCATATGTTCTACTTAAGAAAAACGAAATGTCGAAAAAAAATAAAAAAGTGCAGTGTTATACATTAAAAAGTTTGTTAAAAGTGCTCAAGTGAAAAAAAATGTTTTCAGGTTGTTGAAGTGCTACTCCAGCTGCCGAAGAAGGAAAAATAAGATGCACCAATGGAAAAAACCTTTAAATTTACAAAACCAATATGTAAATAAACCAATTTTTTTGTAAATTTACAAAACAAATATGAAAATTTAAAAAACAAAATTGTATACTTACGAAAAAAGTTGTAATTTTACGAAAATGAAATAGAAAATACAAAAACAATATTGTAAATTTACAAATTTTATTGTTAAACTACTGTTTTTACGGCAAAAAAGTAAGGAAAAATGGTACATATACAATAAAAATTGTAAATTTACCACTTTTTATTGTAAATATACAAGTTTTTTGCATAAAAAACAGTAGTTTAACCAAATAATTTGTTAATCTACAATTTATTTTTTTCATTTTCTATTTTTCCTTGTAAAATAACAACATTTTTCTGTAAGTTTACAATTTTGTTTTGTAAATTTACCAAATTTTTTGCAAATTTACAAAAAAAATGTTCACCTCGAAGATGATATTTTACAAAAAAAAATTGTAAATTTACATTTTCTTTTGTTAAATCAATTTACAAATTATCCCCGTAACTTTACGGGGATTCTTGCTAGTACATATTTTACAAAACCTGCCCCGTAAAATCACGGGGATTTTATGTCATTTTACAAACTTTTTTTTTTGAGTGTAGGCAATGTTTTTTGCTTTTTATTATTTTTAATCATATGATAAATCTCTATTAATTAATATTAATTATATTAATTCGATAAATATCTATGAATTATTTGTTAATCTCACACCCATAAACACTTAAAGCGATATTTTTCTTTTATTTACATTGTGTAAATTTGTTTTAAATATTTTTATATTTTGCGTTCAATTAATATCAAGTTACTACTACCCGTATATGCAACTATTGCTATTGTTTTCAAAAACACGATTTTTGTTAAGAATTTTTTGCTATAATCTACGACTTAAATTTTTTAAAATCCGTTTAGATTATGCTAAATTTAATAATTGTGTTCCCTGGTGTAAATTGATACATTTCATTGCCAACACTTGAACAAAGCTCTTAAATGTAATTGGACAAAATTTTATAAATTCGAATTGTTTAGTTTATAGCACACGTTATTTTCTATTAAACTTTAAATTAATATATTAAAACAAAAAAAAAAAATACTAACAGGGGAAGGCTTTTTTGTGATACAGCATTAAGACTACACTCAAAAAAAACTTGTAAAATTACAAGAAAAACTTGTAACTTGTTTAGTTTGCTACCTCCTATTTGACAAAAATTCCTAGTAATTTTACAAGCTTTTTACCAATAATTTTGTAATTTTACAAACTTTTTACCAATAAAATTGTAAATTTACAACTTTTTTGACACGCTAAAATTTACAAGGGGGTTTCGTAATTTTACTAGATTTTTTGCTACCTCCTATTTTACGAGAATTCCTAGTAATTTTAGAAGCTTTTTACCAATAATTTTGTAATTTTACAAGCTTTTTACCAATGAAATTGTAAATTTACAGTTTTTTGGCGCAATTGAAATTACAAGGAATATGCAAAAAAAATTTTAAAATTAGAAAAAAAAATTTCGCTCCAAATTTGTTTTTTAAAAAAATAAGGACAACTGTCAAATACATATTGGTAAAATGCAATTACGAGACTTTTCCTAGTAATTTGACAAAGTTTTTTTTTGTGTGTACTAGGAGAAGGCATCGTAAACCCATTTTACCAATATTAAACAGTTTTCCTTGTTTTTTTTAACAAAAAATCGTTATTTGTAATTTGCAAAAAAAACTTTAATTTTACAAAGATGGTTTTTTGGCGAGGATGTTGTTTTACAAAAAAAAAAAAAAAAACGGAAAGTCTCAGTTGTCAACGTCATCCTATTTGACAAGAATTTCTTGTTATTTTCCAAGCTTTTTACCAATAATTTTGTAATTTTACAAGCTTTTTACCAATAAAATCGTAATTTTAAACATTTTTTGACGCTATTAAATTAACATGGAGGTTTCCTGACTTTACTACACAAAAAAAAACCTTTTCGAATTACTAGAATAAGTCTCGTAATCCCATTTTACCAATATTTGACAGTTTTCCTTGTTTTTTAACAAACAAATTTGGATCGAAATTTACATTTTTCTTTTTGTAATTTTGCAAATTTCCAAGAAATTTTACAAAAAAAAATCTAGTAAATTTGCGAGAATTCCTTGTAATTTTTATTGCGCCAAAAAACTGTAAATTTACAATTTTATTGGTAAAAAACTTGTAAAATTAAAAAAATTCTCGAAATTTTTACTAGGAATTCTCGTAAAATAGGAGGTAGCAAAAAATCTAGTAAAGTTACGAAACCTCCTTGTAAATTTTTAAATTTTATCGTGTCAAAAAATTTGTAAAAAATTCTAAAAAAAACCTTGTAAAATTTTTGGTAAAAAGCTTGTAAAATTACTAGGAATTCCTTACAAATAGGAGGTAGCAAAAAAAGTAACAAACAATTCTTGTAATTTTACAAAGTTTTTTTTTATTAGCTTTTACCTACCAATAAAATTGTAAATTTACAACATTTTTGGCGCAATAAAACTTACACTCAAAATATTTTGTAGGCAAAAACAAATGAAAAACACACTTAAAACCAGTGAATAAACAATTGAAAACCATTCCAGTAATTATTCATTTGTTTTAACAAACATCAACATTTATTTTTTACTGTTGACAAAATTTTCTAAAATAAATAACATTAAACATTTAAAAATTACGTTTTTTTCACTGTTTTTTACCAACAAATTCGAAAAAAAATAACCAACGAAAACATTAAAAATTAATGATAGTTCTGTTATTTTTACCAACAAATTTCAAAAAAATAACCTACGAAAACAATAAAAATTAATGATTTCGTAGGTACTTTTTTACAATTTTTATTGAAATATTTTTTTTTTAATTTTTAATAAAATTTTTGGGGAATCGATCCCGCAATCAACTACATTCTGGCCAGACACTCTACCCATCGTGCCAAAGTCACTTGATACAAACATGTTTTTATATTTCTATAAATAATTTTTTGATTTTTTTTTTCTACAAAAAAATAACTGACTTGTGTAGGTAAAAACTAATGATATTTCATTAAAAAATACCAACAATTTAAATAAAAATTTCTTACACAAATCATAAAAAATCAAAAGAATAATCAGTAGTTTTTACTTACAGAACAAAAATAAATGACTTTAAAAATTGAATGTCAATGAAAGTCTTTATTTTTTAGTGTGTTATTTTTGAAACAAAGGACTGAAGTAGTCATTAATAAAAACTGCACATCAAACAAATGTTTTTTCTTTTAAAAACGACTAAACGGAATACATTTTAAATAAACTACAAACAGTTAATGACATAATTTTGAGTGTACGCTAACTTTTGAAACACTTTACGGAGACTCCTGAATTTTGGCATATGTGTTGGGCATATACCTGGTCAGGTTGGTATTGTAACCCAGCCAAATCGGTATAGTGGTTCAAAAGTTATGAGCAGAAGACTGAATTTCGGCAAGGGTATTTCGTGAATTTACGAGATAAAAAACACGCTAACTTTCGAAAGTCCATTTTGAGGATGCTGAAGCTTGGCATATATATTTGTCGTTTTCCTGGCCTAGTTTGTATTGAATTTCAGGCAAATCGGTCCAGTGCACTATGGTTCCAAATCCATTTTTTTTGGCAGAAATTAAAAAAATAAAATTTTACAAATTTCCAAAAGCTTATACATTTCCTTAATGTCAACACTATAAGCTATCAAGAAAGTATAATGAAAAAAATTTGGTGCCAATACTTTCAGTTTGCTAGGCTTTCAAAGTTGAAAGTTTTAAGACGTATAATAAAACCCAAGTGAAATCAATATTACACTTATACAAACGGCAAATGGGAAAAACTAAAATTATAAAGAGGCTAAATGGACAAATTGAAACCTAAGGATACTAGTTCTTATTTAAAATTCCTATTTTACAGTTAATGCATCCTTGGCGTTATCCTTGGATGTTTTGATTATGAGGATTTTGGAGCCAAAATAGCCTATATCTTTCGTGGAAAAAAAGTTGTGTTTGGGCACGAACTTGCATGAGTCTTTAAACGTGAAAGTGTTTTCAATATTGTATATTTAATATTAAAATTTACATCTTGCCAGCATTTTTTGGCAAACTCCCACAATTTCCATTTTAGTTTAGCACAAATTTCGTCCAAATTTGCTGTTTTTTGCGTGACACGGTTTCAAATTATTTTATTTTATAACTGTTTTGCCTTCCGTAAAGCTAATTAATTAAGAAAAATATATTTAAAAAAAAAAAAAAAAATTTTTACAAAAAAAAAAAAAAATTGAAAAAAAATATTTAAAAAAAAAAAAAAAATTGAAAAAATTTTTTTTTTTTTTTTGACAATCGATTTTTGATTGCGCTAAGAGATAAAAATCATCCCAGAAATAATCCAAGTGACCTTGCTTCATTTTTTGAATTTATGCCAAAAAAATCCATTTGGGACCATAGTGCAGTGGTTCAAAAGTTATAAGCACCGTGAATTTCAGATTAGCTTCACCTTAAATTCACGTGTTCAAAACCCGTTGAACATGTTTTAAAAACATTGGTAAGCAACAAAAATATTTTACAACATATTTTTGATACTCACAAATATTTTTACACTAAAAAAATATTTACACACGAAAAAAATTTTACACTCAAAAAAAAAATAGTAAATTATTTTTTTTTTACAAAATGACAAAACAAAGTTTTTTACTCAAAATAAAATATTTCTAATCAAAAATTCAATTTTTTCACGTTAGAAAATTTACAATCACCTAAAAAGTGCATTGTGTAGGGTATTCATAGATTTCGCCAAGTTGAATTTAACTTTTCTACTTGTTTTTTTTTTTTAATTTCCTAAATTTTAATTTATATTTTCTTAATTCGCCCGGAACTCCGAAAAAGACTTTCCTTGTTCCTTCCCAGCAAAAAAAGTACGGAGTACTTCTATTTGGAGTGCTTTAAAACTACAACAAATGTAATGAAATACAACAAAAATAACAAAAACCACAAGAAAAAAACACACAAACAGTTTTTTCTACTCCATAAAAAGTTGTTATTCAGCACTTAACTCATTACCTTCCGCGACACTCCCATACAAAAGTAAGTAGATATTCAGTAGATAAGAAGTACTCCGAGCTTTCAAACAACTTCCAACTACTTCCACGGAGTAGTTCTTATCTACTGAATATCTACTTACATTTGTATGGAGGTGTCGCGATAGGTAATGAGTTAAGTGCTGAATATCTATGTATTCTGGAGTAGAAAAAACTGTTTGTGTGTTTTTGTCTTGTGGTTTTTGTTATTTTTGTTGTATTTCATTACATTTGTTATAGTTTTAAAGCACTCCACTGAGAAGTGGTAATGACTTTTTTTGCAGGGTTATTATATGAAGCGTACAAAAATGTTTTTCGCATGTGTTCACTTTTATCACATTGGAGACACTTAATTTTTTTACACCTCTTACGAGATTTTGTGTGGGCTGTAAATAGTGTTAATTTACAAAGTCTAAAAAAAGTCACACTGTCAAACCGTTAAACCGCATTGATGCTGGCTGGCTAGCAAACGGCAACAATGTACAGTCAGATGGTGGGGCTGATAAGAGTAAACTGAGGCCGCGAACAGGTGAGGCCGGTATTGAGCACTTAATTGATATTCAAAATACCAAATATTATAATATTATTACCATATTTTAATTTGAAGTTTAAATTTTTTAACAAATAAAAATAGTCCGTTTTTTTTAAACAAATAAAAATAGACCATGAACAGTAAAGGCGTACGGACATAGCGCCCAAGGTCTTATCGCCCAAAACCGTAAATGTCATATCGCCCAAGCTGCGACATATAGCCCAAAATGATAGGTCTAAAAATGCTATTTCTCCCAAAACAATATCCAAAATATTTTTTTGGGCGAAATGTCGAAATTACGACTTCTATGATTTGTTTTTTTGTAATAAAGGTTTTCTGCGTAGCCGGCCTTCGGCCGGGCTTAGAGATTACATGCTCCATGCATTAAACCCACCCTCTCTGCAAACCAAAGCTATTTTGGTTATCAGGCCTTTTTGAGGCATAACAAATCTGATAGCGCAATGCTAACCTAAAAAACTTTAGTTTGCGGAGAGGGTGGGTTTAATGCATGGATTTTGAAATCCCTAAGCCCGGCCGAAGGCCGGCTACGCATAAAAACTTTAAAATATTGTGTAAAAAAAAAACAATATTGGTGAGTTGTATCGGCGTACGGACATAGCGCCCAAGTGTATATCGCCCAATTTAAAAAAGTCATTCCACCCAAAAAAAAATGTGTGTTAGTTGTTGTTGCAAAATTTTTTGGACGATATGGCCATTATTTTTGGGTATTTTAACAATTTTCTTTAAATTTATATAAATTATCAAAAATATCATATTACCCAAATATCAAAATGTTATATTTATAAAATGTCATAGCACCCAAAAAAATAATCATAAAACTCACCAAAATTGTTTTTTTTTTAACACAATATTTTAAAGTTTTTATGCGTAGCCGGCCTTCGGCCGGGCTTAAGGATTACAAAATCCATGCATTAAACCCACCCTCTCCGCAGAGTAAAGTTTTTTAGGGTAGCAGTCCTTTACGCTACCAAATTTGTTATGCCTCAAAAAGGCCTGATAACCAAACTAGCTTTGGTTTGCAGAGAGGGTGGGTTTAATGCATGGAGTATGTAATCCCTAAGCCCGGCCGAAGGCCGGCTACACAGGAAACCTTTTTTACAATAAAAAAATCATAGAAGTCGTAATTTCGACATTTCGCCCAAAAAAAAGTATTTTGGATTTTTTGACAATTTTGTTTTGGGAGAAATAACATTTTTAGACCTATCATTTTGGGCTATATGTCGCAGCGTGGGCGATATGTCATTTACGGTTTTGGGCGATAAGACCTTGGGCGCTATGTCCGTACGCCAGTTGTATCATCATTTTTTGGGTGCTATGACATTTTATAAATTCAACATTTTGATATTTGGGTAATATGAAATTTTTGATAATTTATATTAATTTAAAGAAAATTGTTAAAATACCCAAAAATAATGGCCATATCGTCCAAAAAATTTTGCAACAACAACTAACACACATTTTTTTTTGGGTGGAATGACTTTTTTAAATTGGGCGATATGCACTTGGGCTAGGGTTGCCATTCGTACTGTTTTAAACAGTACATGTACTGTTTTTTATAAAAAGTACTGTTTTATGCACAGCACCTAAAACAGTACGCAAAAGTACTGTTTTTTAAAGCGTGTACTGTTTTTGTACTGTTTTTTATACTCATCACCAAAATGTAACATTTTTCGAAAAATGTTTCATATTTGACAAAATTTTAATTCAATTTTAAAAAAGGAGCTAAATGCAATTTAATTTTATACCACACTCAAAAAGAAAAATTATTTTAAAAGTGGAAAACTTAACTAAATTCAATAATGATTTAGCTCCATTGCCATGTTTTCCTTCTTTTTATCTAAATTTTTCTGAAAAATTTAAAGTTCCGATTGCGGGCAGACCCCATTAGGTTCGGAACCTAGGGTCCAGACCATCTCAGGCCCAGTCCCATTGGGTCTATTAAGGATCGTCATAGATTTTGATTTAACATCTTTGCCCTTTTCGCTCTACCTTGCTTAGTTTTTAGGATACGGGAATTTAAGGGCCCAAAAGGGTCTTTAGAATCTTAACGGGATAACTAAAAAACTATTACACGGAGGGATTAAGACGGTCGTGTAAAGAACTACAAAAATGTATTTGGCATTTTTTTTGTTTCGGCAATACTTTCTGAGAAATGAGGAACGCCCAAATTTTTAGATTCAAATTGAGGAGTCCATACATTGAAAGAGGACCGGAGATTCTTTAGAGATTTTTAGAATCGAAAATGAACACTTTTTTTGCTCTTTCTGGCTTAGTTTTTGAAATTTTTGAAACATTTTTTGAAAAAAAAATCCTTTAATTGCATAAAATTTACTAAACCTGAAGAAAAAACTTTATCAATTCTAAGAAGATAAATATGATGAACTAATTGGTTGCAAATTATGTCAAAGAAATTTAAAAGTTTTTATTTAATTTTACTAAATTGTGAAAAAAAAAACATTTTCCCAAAATTTAGTAAGGGCTTTGTTTGAGTGTAATAATACCGTTTTCGCGTTTGCTTTTAAAGTGTTTTAATTAAAACACTGTTTTATGGATTTTTTCATATGTTTTTGATAGGAAGATCAGTGTTTTAGTTAAGCGAAAGCATAGACTACAAAAGCTTTTCAAGTAAGATATCGCGGCAACTAAGACAAATGCTCCAAAGAGTCAATCGCAATTTTTTTCAACACTGATAAAAAAAATAAAATAAATTTGAGACGGTTTACCTAAAATGTTCCACCGTTCTGTTAACAACCTTTTATGCTCGTTTTGGCTGAGATCTGTTTAAAATCAGGGTAAAAGGGCTAAGTTTTTGTAGTTTGATATAAAATAAGACTTTTAAAAAAGTACTGTTTTTATTTGCAATGTACTGTTTTTTGAGACCAAATGTACTGTTATTCCATATTTCAAATCTGGTAACCCTAACTTGGGCGCTATGTCCGTACGCCAACAGTAAAAACCTGAACAGTAATAACATTTAAACCAGGTCCAAAAAAGAAGTTAGTATTCAGTTCCTAAAAAAAATGTATTGTAGGCTCATTTTTAATTAAATCGTTGTTGTAGTAACAAACAATTTAATTGCATTGACAAAAAAATAATTGATATTTTATTCAACAACACAAATTATCAATGCAATTAAATTGTTTGTTAATGCAAAAACGATTTAATTAAAAGTGAGCCTATACAATACATTTTTTTCTGTGAGCTTTCTGCAAAGGTTGAGAATTGAGTTTTTTTTAGTGATCGGTTTCAATCAGAACAAACAAAAAATCGTCTAGACCGTCTCAAAAATATTGGGATTTGTAAAGTATTACTTACTTTGTAAAAAGTCAAGTTTAATGAAGTTCGACTTAATGATTGGATCTGTGTAATCTGAAGTTATTAGTTCTCATATTCCTTTATTTCATAATATTTCAAAAATTATGGACCGAAAAAAAATTAAATTAAAAAAAATAATTTTTAAAAATAAATTAAACAGAGTTGCTAAAGTGATTGCTTCCAGATTGTGAAAAATTAAAAATATTGTTACTGTATGTTAAGGCTATTTTGGCGAAAGTCGGTGGCTTGGCTCAGCCGGCTGATATCCGTTGTCTTGTGGAGAAGAAACGGGTATATTAACTTTGTGCTGATGTTTGTAAATACCCGAAAAATTGGTCCCAGATATATCTTTAAGTATGCCGATCGACTAACAACCACTTTTTGAGTCGATTTAACAACGTCCGTCGGTCCGTGTGTCCATATAAGCCTTGTACGCACTCTACAGGTCGAAATTTGTATTCGATTGGACTGAAAATTGAAATTTAAGCTTCTCTTAACTCAAGGTCGAAAAACGAAATAAAAAAAAAATCAGTCCATGTTTAGACCTACAAACGACCACTTTCAATATGGCTCAAATGGCTCTAAAAACTGTATTTAATCAGGTAGCCTTTCGAAATTTTGTAGGTAAACTTGTTTCGTATTCACAAATCACCATTCCAAACTTTGAAGAATTTGGACCAGTTATTCTTGTAGCCCACATACAAACCGCCTTCCCGATATTCACATAAATCTCTAAAATTTCAGGAAAATAGAAAATATTTTATTAAAATTTTGTCTGTGTGTGTTTAACGCGTACGTTAATAACCTAATCAAATCCGATTATCATCGGACCATTTTTGTAATTAGGCCCCATATGAAAATTTCGCCCGATATTCAGTTAAAGCATTCCCAGTTGGAAAATGTGTCACTGAGGAAATTTCCACAGTGATTCCTTGAGGAAATGTCTTCAGGTTCTGACAAATCAAAGGTAATCCTTGATGACATGTCCTAACATTGTCAGCACTGAATGTTTGCTTTAAGAGTGTGGACTAGTGCCCCCCATTTCCCGGTTCTCGGTATTCCCGGGAATACCGGTATTCCCGGTTCTGGTACCGGTTTCCCGGTTCTAGATTTATTCCCGGGAATACCGGTATTCCCGGTTCTGATCCTGGAACCGGTTCTCAAAAAACAAAAAAATACTATACCATAAAATATTTAAATTACACTATCTAATCAGTATTTCTGAAATATTTAGTTGTGTTTATAAAATTATTTTAAAATCTTGGAACTATTTTTTTCTCATAAAAAAATGGAAATGGTGTTTTCCACATGTTTTGTATTTTTTTTTGGTAAAATCGAAGAAACTATTTTAATTGCACAAAATTTTACAAAATATACATACCGGTAGTGCCGGGAATACCGGTAATACCGTCAGAACCGGAACCGGGAATACCGGTATTCCCGGGAATACCGGGAACAATTCAAGAACCGGGAAACCGGTACCATTTCCCGGTAATACCGAGATCCGGGAATACCGGTATTCCCGGTACTACGGTACTGACCGTAGGCCCTAGTGTGGACAATTCCTCTAAGACGTCTTAAAGGAAATGTCTTCAGAATAGCATAGTATATTAAATTAGAATTTAAAATCTGGGCAACTCTTCAATTTCCAAGAAAAAGATGGCAATATTATCAATTTATTTAAAATAAAATCAAAATCTAACAAGTAGAATAAAAGTAATTAATAGACAAACAATTTTCAAAATAAAGTTTGGAACAAGTAGTTAGGTGTGGGACTAATAAACTGGAGGTTCCAGGTTCAAATCCAGTTGGGACTAAAAAAGGCGAAAAGTTTTTTCTAAATATGAGAAAGATAATTTATAAAGGAAAATGGATAAAAGTAAAAACTAAAGGAAATACGAAAATTTTTTGTATTTTCGCATGACCTATGTCAGACATTTCCCCAAAGAAGTCTTAGGTGACATGTCCCCAGAAGGTCAGCCCTGACCACTGCTGACTTTGAGTGAGGACATTTTGAAAATTTGTATGAAACTGTCCTCAACCCAGTACATAGAGATGTCTTGTGTATGTCAGCAGTGACTCTGACATGTCACCGCTCCGTCACTGAGGATGGCTCGAGGACGTTGCCAACTGGGTTTTTTTGGCAACAACTTGCCTATTTCACTCAAATTTGGTTCGTGAATATTTTTTACACTTACACTAAGAAAATTATGTCATTAACTGTTTGTAGGTTATTTTAAAAAGTTGTCAGTAAAGTTATTTTAAAAGAAAAATCATTAATTTTATTAAGGACTTCTTATTTTCTACTGTTTCTGTAGTTTAAAAAAAATAATTTACTGTATTAAAAACGAATTTTCTGTTACATTTAATTTCGGCAGTAAAAAATTTCTTCTATAGTTTTACTGTTTTTCAATACAAAATAACTGAATATTCACTAGTTTTTTAATGTTTTGGTTAGTCACTAAATTAACATATAAAAGTGACTGTAATATGTTTTTATTTTAAATGAAAAAACAGTGGAATAGTTTTTAAATAAAATTTTATTTGTTTTAAGTGAATATTCACAGGAATTTACCTACATAATTTTTTGAGTGTATTAAAGATTTGACAAAAGATAGATACAGTTGGTCCATGTTTAAATTTCGGACCAATTTTCCGGAAAACACTAGTGTAGGGTATTATATGGTCGGTCTTGACCAACTATAATTTTCTTACTTGTTTTTATTTTCTTTGATTCCAATTGTTGCAGTTTTAAAGAGCAAACTCAAAAAATTATGTCATTAACTGTTTGTAGTTTATTTAAAAATTTTCCGTTTAGTCGTTTTTAAAAGAAAAAACATTTGTTTGATGTTCAGTTTTTATTAATGGCTACTTCAGTCCTTTGTTTCAAAAATAACACACTAAAAAATAAAGACTTTCATTAACATTTAATTTTTAAAGTCATTTTTTTTTTGTTCTGTAAGTAAAAAATACTGATTATTCTTTTGATTTTTAATGATTTGTGTAAGTAATTTTTTTTTAAATTGTTGGTATTTTTTAATGAAATATCATTAGTTTTTACCGACACAAGTCAGTTATTTTTTTGTAGAAAAAAAAATCAAAAAATTATTTATAGAAATATAAAAACATGTTTGTATCAAGTGACTTTGGCACGATGGCTAGAGTGTCTGGCCAGAATGTAGTTGATTGCGGGATCGATTCCACAAAAATTTTATTAAAAATTTTTAAAAAAATATTTCAATAAAAAATTGTAAAAAATTACCTACGAAATCATTAATTTTTATTGTTTTCGTAGGTTATTTTTTTGAAATTTGTTGGTAAAAATAACAGAACTTTCATTAATTTTTAATGTTTTCGTTGGTTATTGTTTTCGAATTTGTTGGTAAAAAAGAGTGAAAAAAACTTAATTTTTTAATGTTTAATGTCATTTATTTTAGAAAATTTTGTCAACAGTAAAAAATAAATGTTGATGTTTGTTAAAACAAATAAATAATTACTGGGATGGTTTTCAATTGTTTATTCACTGGTTTTAAGGGTGTTTTTCATTTGTTTTTGCCTACAAAATATTTTGAGTGCAACACTTAGATTTGAAATCATTTTTTTTTTTTGGGCAAATTCATAAAAAATAAATTTAATAATAATAATAATTTTGGATCATTATATTACAATTCAAAAAAGCTATAAGAATTCAATTTTAAAATAAATTTTGCTATGATAGAAAAAACACACATTTCCTATAGCTTTATGGATGAAATGTTGATTATACATAAACTATACTCAAAAAGTATTCGGAATATTATTTGTTAAATTATACTGTGCCACCCGAATTTGTATCCTGAATACCCAGTTGGAAAATGTGTCACTGAGGAAATTTACATGGTGATTCCTTGAGGAAAGTCTTTGGGTTCTGACAAATCATAGATAATCCTTGATGACATGTCCTAAATTGTCAGCACTGAACGTTTGCTTTAAAAGTGAAAAAGAGCGAAAAGGTTTTTCTAAATATGGGAAAGATAATTTATAAAGCAAAATGGATTTTCGTATGACCTACGTCAGACATTTCCCTAATGAAGTCTCAGGTGACATGTTCCTGAAGTCAGCATGCCCTGACTACTGCTGACTTTGAGTGAGGACATTTTGAAAATTTAGGACAGTTATCCTCAACTCAGTACATAGAGATGTCTTGTAGATGTCAGCAATAACTCTGACATCTCACCGCGCCGTCACTGAGGATGGCTCGAGGACGTGGCCAACTGTAATGCTAATGAATAGTGTTAATTTTTGCATCTTTAAAATTCATAGATATTCCTTCACCATAGTGTGAAAACTTCTGCATAACAGAATGAATGTATGAAAAACCTTTTTAGTTTCCTTCTTCTTTTCGGTTTTAAAACAACAACAAAATTATAAATACAAAGTAAATCGTGTGTTCCCAGCAAAACTTAGATTACCAAATAAGGTATAAAATAAGGTATAGGATCTCTTATTTTATACATTGCAGCATTGATGATTTTAACAGGCGATGAGACTCAAAGTAATGCATCCACATTATCACAAAGAATACCAGTAAGGTATAAAATAAGTCATAAATTTATAACGAAGAATACGAGTAAGGTGTAAAATATATGATATTTTATAGGTTACGAGAAATGAAATAATATAGCATACCAGAAGATAATATATAAGGTGTTACGAGTAGCGAAAAAGTAATTTTGTATTAAATTTACTCACGTGATTGTAAGTGAGTGTAAGTAGATAAAATATGCTCGTGAGTGTGTGTCGTTAGAAATTTCCTGTCGTGAGCCCATCTCTAGTTTAAACTTATGCATTTTTTTATAAAATAATTATTTTTTATGTTATTGTAATGCATTATGCATCCAATTATAAATAATGCATTATTTCAAACTTTGAAATAATACATAATGTAACCAAATATAAGTCATCCATGATTTAATGTTTAGAAATAATAAATATGAAATACATTTTTTCCAATAATCATGCATTACGTATCAAATAATTAGTAATGCATTATTTTTCACTTGAAAATAATACGTTGTGGAACAAATGTTTGGTAGGACATCCTAAAATAATGCTACAAATAAGGTATATACATTACCTGGTAATGTGTTATATAATCACTACCCATTACCAAAGTTTTGCTGGGTTGCTTTAAAAGCTTTAAGTTATACATAATACCTAAATGATTCGAAAAACTCCCTTTTAAATCCATTTGAAATCATTACCTCTACTTATACGGTATGTGAATATATTTAACAGAATTAGGGTTGCCAAATGAATTTTTTTACAATTTGTTGGATTTGGGATTTTGAGAAACTTATTGATTCTTATCATCTTTTTCGCACATTTGTTTTAAGGGGGGGTTCTATTTTTAGAACTCGTTTTTTTTTTTATTAAATATGTTTCAATTGTATGTACTTTCGCAAAAATTTTATAAAAAAAAAATCGGTAACGTTACAGCTTGCTGAACAAAATCAAAATTTAGCATTAACTCTTAAAAAGCATAAACATCAAAATTTTTAACGGCTATTGCTCATAACTAGGGATGAGATTTCCATGCAAATGCATGTTTTTTGTCGATAGTATAAAAACGATATCGACCAATTATTTTTCCGAATCAAGAAATTTGCCTTAAAATGACATTGATTTGTTTTTGCATATTTTTGCATATTTTAGTGAAATTGCATATTTTTGCATATTTTGGTTTTAAATGCATATATTGTGCATATTTTCAACTTTTAAGTGCATATTATTGCATATTTTGGCATAAATTAGCAAAAACACAAATTAAAATTTATTTGTTTCAAAAACTATTTTAAATTTTAAAAATTTATTTTGGAAATAAAAAAAAATATTTTTTTCTTAAAATTTTTTTTATAGATCGTCTTAATTTCTAAAAAAAATTGCTTATATAAAGTTTTAAATGTTACTATTTACACCCGGCGTTACTTTTTGCTTTTTAAGAAGTTTTTCCTATGAAAACAAGATTTTTATTGCACACATTTTATTTTTTAGTGCATATTTTGAATTTTTGAGCGCATATTTTAAGCGCATATTTTCGATTTTTTAGTGCATGAAAATCTCATCCCTACTCATAACCATTATTCGAAATCGGCTGCCATGTTACGGCGAAAACGACTGAAACGATTTTGGATCTGTTTTTTCCACATTTTAGAGAATTTAAAACTCTAGTCCCTGACTAGGATTTTTAAATTTTTCGTTTGTTTTTTTATAGTCAAAAACGATTTCTTTTAATTCTAATGACGTTTTTACTAAAATCAATAATTTAAAAATCTGGCTACGTCAGGGCCTAGATTTTTTAATATTCTACAAAATAAATTTATAATAACACTCAAAATATTTTGTAGGCAAAAACAAATGAAAAACACACTTAAGACAAGTGAATAAACAATTGAAAACCATCCCAGTAATTATTCATTTATTTTAACAAACATTAACATTTATTTTTTACTGTTGACAAAATTTTCTAAAATAAATAACATTAAACATTAAAAAATTAGGTTTTTTCACTCTTTTTTACTAACATATTCGAAAAAAATAACCTACATTAAAAATTAATTATAGTTCTGTTATTTTTACCAACAAATTCCAAAAAAATAACCTACCAAAACATTAAAAATTAATGATTTCGTAGGTTATTTTTTTACAATTTTCTATTGAAATATTTTTTTAAAAATTTTTAATAAAATTTTGGGGAATCGATCCCGCAATCAACTACATTCTGGCCAGACACTCTACCCATCGTGCCAAAGTCACTTGATATAAACATGTTTTTATATTTCTATAAATAATTTTTTGAATTATTTTTTCTACAAAAAAATAACCTACTTGTGTAGGTAAAAACTAATGATATCTCATTAAAAAATACCAACAATTAAAAAAAAAATTACTTACACAAATCATTAAAAATTTAAAGAATAATCAGTAGTTTTTACTTACAGAACAAAAATAAATGACTTTAAAACTTAAATGTTAATGAAAGTCTATATTTTTTAGTGTGTTATTTTTTAAACAAAGAACAGAAGTAGTCATTAAAAAAAACTGAACATCAAACAAATGTTTTTTCTTTTAAAAACGACTAAACGGAAAACTTTTTAAATAAACTACAAACAGTTAATGACATAATTTTTTGAGTAAACTAAAATCGGTCCAACCGTTTTTGTAGTATCGTGGCAGCCGATTATGCCAAGACCTTATACTGAAGTGATTACAATGGCAACCCTGGCAGTGCAAAAGTCCAAATAATTTTCTTTTAAATACTACGATAATGTTTCTTTCTGATACAAAAAAGAAAATTTCAATCACACTTCTATTAATTTTGTAATACACTCAAAAAAAAAACCTTGTAAAATTACAAGAAAAGTTTGTAACTTTTTTTCTGCTACCTCCTATTTGACAAGAGTTCCTTGTTATTTTACAAGCCTTTTACCAATTTTTTTGTAATTTTTAAAGCTTTTTGCCAATAAAATTGTAAATTTAAAAATTTTTTGACGCGATAAAACTTACAAGGAGGTTTCGTTTATTTTTGATACCTCCTATTTTACGAGAATTCCTAGTAAAAATTGCAGGCTTTTTTGTAATTTTACGAGATTTTTACCATTAAAATTGTAAATTTACAACTTTTTTTGCGAAAAAAACTTAAAAGAATTTCTCGTAAATTTACTAGATTTTTTTGTAAAAATATTGGAAATTTGTAAAATTACAAAAAAATGTAAATTTCGATCGAAAATTTTTTCTTAACAAAAACGGAAAACTGCCAAATATTGGTAAAATGGACTTACGAGACTTTTGGTAGTAATTTGACAATTTTTTTTTTTTGAGTTTACCCTCGACCACTACACTGAAAGAATTATTGTTCATAATATCTATGAACAAATTTCATTAAACCAAATTCATAGAATCTATGAGACAATTCAATGCTGAATGAATATTCATTAGTATTGTGAAATATTTCATAGAATTTTATTCATAGATTTTGTTAAATTCATAGAAAAAAATATCATCAATTAATATATAAAAAAAAACATAAACAACGTTAAAAAAAAATATTGCTGCCCTCAACGACGTATGCAGGACTGTTTTTTCAGGGCCCAACAACAACAACAAAAAAAATTTTGTTGTTTTTTTCGCGAGATTCGTGTTTTCCAATACATATAAAAAAATATTTTTTTGTTGTTGTTGTTGGGCCCCCCCCCTGTATACGCCGATGGCTGCCCTGTTGGGATTCGAGCCCAAGACCTACCGATTGTGAAAATTATTGTCGACGCCTTAGCTATCAGCGCCACCAAAGGAGGAAAATCTCGCCAACTATCACTTACAAGGGAAGTATCTCAACCCTTTTGAACAGATTTGCATGAAACGTGAAATATAGAAAAAGAAGACAATTCTAAGGTTAGGGTGTCTCGGCATATCGGCCATATCAGGGATTTAGGGGTTCAAAACATTGATCAAAAAATGGCGAAAAAATCGTTTTTTTGGATTTTTCAGCCATTTCACTCAAAGAAACTATATGATGTTTACATATGAGAAGAAAGGCGTTTTCAATGTCTATCCAACGGGGGCATAGCCTTGTAAAACTTCGGCTTCGTTAAATATTTTTTTCATGAAAATGTATGAATTTTGGGGGGTATTTATATGAAGACATAGACCAACGATATCCATATGAAAAAAAAAGAAAAGTCGACACGTATTTTTGCTCTAGACAATATTCCTGTTAGTTCGGGAGTTATCTAAATTTTCCCGAAGGTCCACATTGTTTCATAAGGGGACAACGAAATTTTTAAACACTGATTTGGCCGATAAGCCCAGACACCCCAACCTTAAAATCGTCTCTTCTATATATATTTCAAGTTTCAGGCAAATCGGTTCATAAGGGTTGAGATACTTCCTTTGTTAGTTTTATAATGTTCGTTTTTTATACCCTCCACTCTAGTGATAGATATAAGTTTGTATATATAAGTTTGTCATTCCGTTTGTAACTCATCGAAATATCGGTATGGGACCCAATAAAGTATATATATTCATGACCCCCGATCGATTTTAAGACATTCTAGTGATGTCCGTCTGTCTGTGGAAATGGTGATCACGGCCAACATATTACACGGAGATCACTGAAACTTAACATATTTATTGGAAGTTCTCCCGAGAAGTTTGGTATTGCACTTGAGAGATATCGGTTCAGCGGTTCAAAAGTTATGAACGAAAATGTAAGGACACCTCAAAAATTTAAGTACATTCAACATAACCTAAAAATACAAAATGCTTTAGTTCGGCTGCTGGTTGAACACTGTATGGTATTTAAACAAGTACGAACATATTTTTTGTGGAGGGTATCACTACATTCGACAAGGTCGAATTTAACTTTTTTACTTGTTTTTTTTTTTTTGCAAATACACAAAAATGTTGTTCTCTACAAACACACACACACAGTTTTTGGCAGAGCATTGTTGCAGAGCATTGATACAAACTCAATATGTTAAAGCAGAACATTAAACAAAATGTGTTTTATGTTTTATAATTTGTTTGTATACTTTAGCTCGGTGGCTAGAGACTAAGCTTCACGAACAACTGGTTTTGTGTTCGAATCTCGGTGGGTATCAGTTAAAAACATTAAAATGTTTAAAAATAGAAAATTGTAAATAAATAATTAAAAAAAAAAAAAATAAAAATGAAATAATAAAATAACTAAAATTGAAATAATAATAACAAAAAAATAGAATGAAAAATATTTTTTTTTTTCATAGCCTATAAACTTTTTCATAGATTTCTGGTTTCTCTGAATTTGTTTCATATATTCTATGAAGGGCATAATTGGCTGACTTCTAATGATTTTTTTCATAGAACCAATGTACGTTTTCATTGCCGTAATGAACAAAATTCTTTCAGCGTAACAAGGGAAGTATCCATACCGTTTTACACCGGATTGCCTGAAACCTAAGTAAAATACTCGTATATAACGACCCAAATTTCATGTATTTCATATTTTGATAAAAATTTATATCCGAATTGTTTGACCAAATCCGGCTTAAAAAATTCAGAAATTTTACGTACTTTATTGGAAAAATATTGGAAAAAATTCAAAATCGCGATTTTGGTTCGCAGTCTAAAAACTATAAAAAAAATAATTAAAAAAAAGCAATTTTGGTGCAAAAATGCTTATCTGCGATTTTGGTCCACAGATGCTGATCAGCACTTTCGGATCAAAATCGTGTTTTTATATCTTTTTAATATTCTTTAGATAACACACTTAACATTTTCCAACTTTCGAGATCAATTTGGCTAAAAAATTATTTTTATGTTTGAAACTCAGCATCTGTGGACCACAATCGCGGTTTTGGATTTCTTAAAATATTTTTTCAATAAAGTTGGCAAAATTTCAGAATCCTGGTTTTGAAATTTTTGAAATATTTTTAAAATAAAATTCGCAAAATTTCCGAATATTTTAGCTGGATTTGGTCAAAAAATTCGGACATGAATTTTGGTCGAAATAAATAATTTTTTCCAACTTTGACCACTGGTTGCCGACTGAAGATGACCTTGCAAAAGTTTTTCATAAATTTTCCCACAATCAGCTCTAACGTGGCTATCGTTTGGCAGGTATTACGGCATGAAATTCGGAAATTTAAATTTGACGGGGACGCCCCACTGTTTATGTAGACTTAAAATCCCTCTCAACAAAAAATTTTCCTGACTTTTCCATAATTTTGAGGTTAAAGCTAAAATTTCTCTCTCCTTATTTTTATATAAATTTCTAAGTATTTGATTCAAATAAAAAATGTTGTGAATGGTAGCAATTTAATAACACAAACAATTGGTATAATAATGTTTTTTAAATGACTTCGAAAATTATAGTCTTTCTTGATGCAACAAAAAAGGAACTTGATAAAAGTTTGCTGTGTTGCAATAAATCGTGAATGAAAGGTTAAACAATAACTACCTGTTGGTTGATTGAAAGTATAATAATATTAGGGTGATAACTAAGTTTTTGGATTACTTTCAAAATCTTAATATATATTGCACAACAAAATTTTTGATTGAAAAAAATCGGTTCTGAAATTATTGAAATATGTTTGAGATTATCCCGAAAAAAGTAGGTTCTATGGCACAAAACTAGGACGGTTTTTATTACATCTAGAAATCAGTTCTAAAATCTGTTCTTTAAAGTGTTTTTAAAAAAGAGTCTTTTTCGTTAAAAATCGATTTCACAAAATATTCGTGTTTAAAAGTTTTTTTTTTAAAATCCATTCACATTTACCCTCATTAAATAAATATTTAAATAAAGTCTTAAAATTTGTTTATACCCCTAATATAATGCTGTTTTATAAGAGAAACGCAAAGACAGACAATCGTCATATGGACCAAATGAAAGAAAAAAATCATAAAAATTACAAATTATGTTTTAAGGGGGAAAACAACATGTAAATAATGCAAACAAAAACAAAACGCGAAAAATTTATATCTGTGACAACAAGTCATACGACTTAAGTGAAATATTTCAGTATTAAAATCCGATTTAAAAAAAAAAAGATTTCGAGAAAACCGGACGTGCTTAAGCAAACCTCTGAAAAACCCCATTTTTTACACATTTTTTTTTTGTATTTTTGTTAAACAGATGAAATACTTTTATTTTGTTTTCAAATTTTTAAGAAATCGGACCAGTTGTACTTATAGCCCCCGATGTTCACAAAAATCTCTCAAAATTTTTAAAAAAATTTAATTATGTAATTGAAATTTGGTTTGTAGGTGTTAAACGTGTACTTTTGTAACAACAAAATTAAGTCAATTTTGCTGGTTGTGATTTCTATACTAACTAAAGATTTTTAAAAAAAATAGATCCAATCGGTCCAAGAATGTCCTCGGGATCCATTTTCCGGAAAACACTGGTGTAGGGTATTATATGGTCGGTAGGTCGTCCCTTCAAATTAAAACTCTCGAATTTCGTGTCGTAATACCTGCCAAAAAATCCGAAACCGCGATTTTGGTCCACAGATGCTGTTTTTTAAACATATTAATCAGTTTTTAACCAAATCGGTCTTAAAAATTGGGAAATGTTAAGTATATTATGTTAAAAATTTAAAAACACGATTTCGGTCCAAACGTGCTGATCAGCATCTTCGAATCAATAATCGTTCTGAGATATTGGTGATTTTCGTCTACACCATTTACAGATGCAATTCGTAAAAGATCAATTGTAGTCCGAAGATTCTACTTGTAATTCGAAGATTCCATTTGTAATTCGAAGAATCCATTTGTAATTACAATTGATCTTTTACGAATTACAATTAATCTTTTACGAATTACAATTGATCTTTTTCGAATTACAATTGATCTTTTACGAATTACAATTGATCTTTTACGAATTACAATTGATCTTTTACGAATTACAATTGTAATCTTCGTATTACAAATGGAATCTTCGAATTACAATTGGAGTATCCGAATTACAAATGGAATTTTCGAATTACAAAGAGAATCTTCGAATTACAAATGGAATATTCGAATTACAAATAGAATCTTCGAATTACAATTGATCTTTTACGAATTACATCTGTAAATGGTGTATATTTTGAAATGGCGATTTTAAATTTAAATTTTGTTTCGATAAAACTTTTCAGCACTATCCAGAATGTAAAAAAACCTTTATTGATTTAACTTATTATGTCTTGTTATCACAAATATTTTGCATTATTTACAATTTTATGGTATAATGTTGTTTTCATGTCTCCAATCAGAAAATAGATTTGTTTTGATACAAAACAGAAATTTACCATATAATTATGTTTAGAAGAGCATAAGGGAGGCTGCAAAAATAAACAAGTTAAAAAAACTAGAGTGGGTCCAAAGTTTGGAATGAAATTAATTAGAAATGGTTTTAGGCTTTGGAAGCTTTTTAGATCCTCCAACCATTTTGTTAGTCTATGATCGATTCTAAGATGTTTTTTAAATATCCGTCCGTCTGACTGTAGATAACTTTCGGCATTCCAAAATAAAAACCAAGACTCCCGAGCTTTGGCAGAAATAGGTTCATGGTCATAGGCAGGTTAAATTAGCAAACGGATAAAATCGGATCCCGGGAAAAAGGTTTCCCTTTAGGAACTTGACCAACCTCTGAAAAATAATTTTTTTACAATTTTTTTTGTAATTTTCATCAACAAATAAAACATTTTTATGCTAGAAAAGTTAAAAGACCTGCATTTAGACCCAGGGAATTACAAAATGTAGTTTTATTTTTTCCCGCCTCCTTTTTTTAAACGTGGAAATAAAAAATAATATAATTGTCGCAAAGGGAAAAGTGTTCCAACACGCATCGAAATATCGGTCGAGGACCCCAAAAAGTATATATATTAGTGGTCCGCATGCGCGGGTACAAGGGGGGGGAAAAAGGGGAAATTTCCCCCCCCAGACCAAGTTTCGAAAAGAAAAAAAAAAGGAAAAAAAAGAAAAAAAGAAGAAAAAAAAAGAAAGAAAAGGAAAGAAAAAGAAAAAAAAAGAAAAAAGGAAATTTTCTAAAAAAATTTCGAAGTCCAAAAATTTTTCATAGAAAAAAATTTGAAAATTTTAAAAGGGGAAATTTTTTAAGGAAAGAGTGAAAATCAATCAATCTGAAAATTTTCTGTGAAAAATATCTGTCAATCTCATTATGAATTTTGGCATAAACAAATTACTTAAAATATCCTTTTTTTGTTTAGAAAAACGTTACAGGATCTTAATTTGTTTTATATAAAAAGTGTTTGTCTTCTACATAGCAATAAAAAAAATATCTCAAAATCTTAAAAATGTTGATGGTCGAACTTACATTTGTAGAACTATTTGAAATTTTTTTTTTCTAAAGAATAAACTTTCTATAAAGAAAAAAATTTCAGAATCTGAGACTTCTTTATGTGAATAAGGTCTCAAAACTTATTTATAGGAAAAAGGTCGCAGAAGAATTTTTCTATGGGAAAAAAGTCTCAGAATTTCTGAATTTGAAATTTATTTTAAGCAAAAAGATCTCTGAATCTGAGTCTTTTTTAAGAAGAAAAAGTCCCAAAGTCTGAGACTTTTCATTGTTGAAAAATAGTCTCAGAAGTTGAAACTAACAGAATTGGTAGAAGGTCGCAGAATCTGAGACTTTTTCAACCGGGAAAAAGGTCTTAGAATCTAAGACTTTTTTTATAGGAATAAGGTCTCAGAAAAATGTCTCAGAGTCTTAGGCTTTTTCTATAGGAAAAAGGTCTTAAAGTCTGAGACGTTTTGTATAGGAAAAAAATTTCCGAATCTAGGACCTTTTCTATAGGAAAAGTGTCTTAGAATCGGAAAAGATTTCAGAATCAGAAAAAGGTCACAGAATCTGTCACTTCTTCTTTAGAGAAAATGTACCAGAATTTTAAGCTTTTTCTGTGTAAGAAAAAGCTTTCAGAATCTGAGACTTTTTCTTTAGTAAAAATGTGTGAGAATCTAAGCCTTATTCTTTAGGAATAAAATCTCAGAATTTGAAACTTTTTCTTTAGGAAAATGGTCTTAGAATCTAAGACTTCTTCTATTGGAAAAAGGTCGAAGAATCTAAGACTTTTTCTATAGAAAAGAGGTCTCAGAATCTAAATTTTTTTTTTAGTACGAAACAAATTTAATAATCAGAGACCTCTCTATAGGAAAAATGTCTCAGTAATGCTTTAAAATATGAGACTTTTTCTATAGTGAAATGTCTCAGAATCTGAGACTTTTTCTGTGAAAAAAATTCTTAGAATCTGAAAATTTTTCTATATGAGAAAAGTTTTAGATTATGAGACATTTTTCGTTAAAAAGAAGTCTTTTATTCTGAGACATGTTCCCTATAAAAAAATTTCAAGAAAAATGTCTCAAAATCTGATATTTTCTATGTAGGGAGAATTTCTTCTATTAAAAAATTCTCTTCTTCTTTAAAACAAATTAAAAAAAATGATCTAAACGAAATCCTGAAAAACAATCCTTATTCGGCAAAAACTAACAAATTTGATGATTTTATAATTCCCATCATTTTTTTTCGAAGTAAAACAAATTTCCCCCCCCAGACCCAAAAGCTGTACCCGCCACTGGTGGTCCGTGATTGATTCTAAGATATTGTATCGATGTCGTTCCGTTTGTGGAAACCACTATGTGCTCCAAAAACTGCCCATGAACCTCTCTGTTAATTTTTTTTTTATTTGTTGGAGGGTAGCAAGAATCCAGAAGGAAACATTCGGCACAACCAAATTTAATACTTGGTTACACTATAAAAAAAATTGTTTTTTTTTTTAAAGATCTATGAAATATTTCATTATTTCTATGAAAAACTTTTCATGCAATAATAAATCAACTATTCCTTCAGTGCATAAATTGAAACCTATATACGGCAACGTCCATATTTGCATATAAGATGCTGTAATTGTAGGTCATAATCTATAAATATCAACTCTATGTTTTATTTCGAAATTATGTAAATTTTATTAAAACCACACATATGCACAATAATAATAGTAAACCTATTCCTAGGTTGACACGGTTCATAATCCTTAGTTCTATAAAGACACTCATCAGAATTATTGTCCAGGACGACAATTTAATGACCTTTGATAGATTCGTGGTCGATTAAACGATGTCTGTCTGTAATTGTGATGATCTTGTAAGTTTACTAAATTTACCAGGAATTCTCGTGAATTTACAAAAAAAATTGTAAAAAACCTAGAAAATTTGTAAAATTACAAACAAAATGTAAAATTACAACAAAAAAATGTAAATTTTGATCAAAAAATTGTTTGTTAAAAAACAGAGGAAATGGTCAAATATTGGTCAAATGGGATTACGAGACTTTCTCTAGTAATTTGAGAAGATTTTTTTTAGTGTATGGCTGAAACTTAACGTATTTATTTGCCGTTGTCCAGAGCAGTTTGGTATTGCAATTAATCAAAATAGGTTCAGCAGTTTAAAAATAATGAACGAAAATTTAAGGACACCTCATCAATTTTGGTACATTCCACATAACCTAAAAACATAAAATGCTTTAATTTGGCTGCTGGTTGACATATGTAAAGGAATTCGATGCCGAATGGTATTTCCAAGCAAACTATTCTGTTCCTACGTAATTTTATTACAAAATTCTTTTATCATGTCAATAAATAGTGTTTGTTGAAAAAAATCATTTTGTTGAAAAAAATCGTTTGTCAGATCAACAAATTGTGTTTGTTGAATTTCTTTGTTGAAAAAAAATTGTGTTTGTGTTTGTTAAATTTCAGTGTTGAAAAAAAACAAAATTCTTTTTTCAACAATTAAAATTTACAAACGTTTGTTGATATAACAAATTAAATTATAGGAGCACTTTCAGTGAACAAATTATTTGTATTCACAAATATGGGGGTCAATATACAATTCGTTTTTTTCTGTGTATATTTGGTAAGTTTAAATGTAACTTGTTTTCATTAAATTTTAAAAATGCCGACATCTCAAAACCAAGCAAGAAAAAGCGAAATAGAGAAAGCTTTCAAAAAAAAAGACTGAAAAAACAGCCTTCATCTATCCATGTGTGCATTCAAGGGAGTCCGAAGTTTTAAAATACAAAATTTTCAAAAACCAACATCTCGGTAAGTATGGTCCACACGAGAAAAAGTCCAAAGGCATAATTGTTGCTCTTTACTCGTAGAAGTCGGCCAGGAATAGCCCGAAAGCACTGAAATATTTTTTTTTTTTAGTTTTCTAATCGAATAATGGCATTTTACTCCACCTTTTTATGAACTTTAAAAATCGTTAACACGAAAACCCTAGCTGATCCTGTTTTTGAGTTATAGCTTAAAAATTATACTGATCGACAAAAAAAACTTGAGTGAAATATCCAACTGATTCTTAAAGGTTTTGCTCTCCTGAATCCAAATCTGCCATCCAAATTGTTCTAGCACGTACCGTTTTCGAGATATTCACTGTAAAAATGTAAAAAAACAAATAATTTCGCGCGTTTGGGGGTCCACTGTTATGTTGCTTCCAACAAATAGGACTTGATTTCATATAAATTGAACCTCCTGATTCCAAAACTGCAATCCAAATTTTTCTACCATGTTCCGTTTTCGAGATTTTTGCGTGGAAAAATTTTCAAACGCGAATATCTCGAAAACGGAACATGCTAGAAAAATTTGGATGCTGTTTTGGAATCAGGAAGTCCATTTTTTACGAAATCAAGTCCAATTTTTGAAAGATTCTGTAACATTGGACCATCAAAAGTGCGAAATTTTTGTTTTTAATTTTTAACAGCGAATATCTCAAAAACGTTACGTTTTTAAAAAAAAATGGATGTCAGATTTGAATTCAGGAGAGCATAATCTAAAGAAATCAATTGAATATTTCACTGTGAATTTTTTTGTCGATTAGTGTAATTTTTTAGCTGCAACTCGAAAACAGGATCAGCTAGGATTTTCGTGTTAATGACTTTTACAGTTCAAAAAAAAGAGGAGTGAAATGCCATTAGCCGATTTTGTCACCATTTTAACACAACCTAAGGGTGCTTGAAGAGGGGTGTGCGTTGGTACACTGATAGAAAAACGCTTCATATCGCTAATGACTGGAATTCATTAACGTTGTTTCATTACAACAATGAAATTTTTCATATGCTAAATGAAATTTTATACATATAATGCAAGATTTTCATTAATTTTGATTCATTAGATTTCGTAGTTTCATTAAGTTTTATTTACAAAATTTTCTGTTTTTTGACACCTGTCGTATCGCGTCTGTTTAGTTTGTTAGTTTACGAGCGCAAAAAACAGCTGATTTTTTTTGTTTTACTTCGTGGTTCTACTTATGTATTATAAGTAAATGTTATAGTAAAATTTTGTGTGAGAAAACTTAGTGAAATCTATAGATAAAAAAAAAATATGTGAAAGTGTTTTTTTTACTTGGTGATTTTGTGATTTTTTCAGACTTTTTTATGAAATTTCAAAAAAAAAGTAAATTATTATTTTCATATTTACTAAATTCGTGCTGTCTTATATTAGTTCGTGGTTTTGATTACGTATTACAATTTAAGGTTGGAGTAAAATTTTGTGCGAGAAAACAAAGTGAAACCCATTATTGTTATTTTTAGAAAAAGATCTTTTCAATTTCATAAATATATTTCATTTTAAAAATAAAAGTAGCATTTATTGAATGAAAGTATTGTATTTCAAAAATAAAAAGTAGGATTTATCCAATGAAACTATTTTATAAGAATCAAATACTTTTTTCATTAACGTAATGCAAAATTTTCATAAATTCAATTTATATTTTGTATGAACAATTTTCATTAATTTAATGAAACTTTTTCTTGCAATTACATTTTATGATCCTATTTCATTAATTCAATGAAACCCTACATAGGTTCCTTTTTAACGCCATTTTTCATAACATTAATGAAGATTTTCATTATTGTCATGTACAAATTTCTATCAATATCCGACCGATACAAAACTGGATCCATGGAACCATTAATAGTCGTACAACAAGAAATTTTATATTAAATTTCATATTAAATCGTATTTTTATAAACTACTTAACCCTTGAACGACCAAGGTGTTTGGGTAATTATTTTGTTCGGGTAAAATATAGAGGAAATGGGTCAAATTATGAGTTATAGAGAAGTGTTAGGGCATCAAAAGTTTAGAATTCAGAAAGTCTTAATTCGGAATCACTTACCCGATGTAAGTGTTCAAAGTGTGAAACTCTAAGAATCTTTACTTGTCAATCTAAAATGATTAATATTAGATTGCAGATTTTAATTTTTGAAGAGAAATCCAAATAGATTTCTCCAAAACCGAGTACTCCTTAAAAGAAAAATGTTGTTCACGAATAAAAAGAAGGAGGAAGGAGATGGTTGGGGTTCATTTTCTTGATCACAGATCAAGAAAATGAACAGAAAATCATAATCGCTTTGGCCAAAAATGTATGACTGTCAAAGGGTTGAGTCATATCTGGCATATCCATTGTGTTTTGATTTGGTGAATTCCCAAACTTAACCAGCCTTTGACTTTGACTACACACACAAAAAACCTTGTAAAATTAATTTAAAAAAGTCTCGTAATCCCATTTTACCAATATTTAAGAGTTTTCCTTTTTTTTTAACAAAAAATTTTCGATCGAAAATGAATTTTTTTTTTCTGTAATTTTACATTTTTTTATGTAATTTTACAAAATTCCAAGGTTTTTTTACAAAAAAAAAAAAATCTAGTAAATTTATTGGGACAAAAACGTTGCAAATTTACAATTTTATTGGTAAAAAGTTTGTAAAATTACACAAATGCTAGTAGTTTTGCTGGGAATTCTCGTAAAATTGGAGGTAGCAAAAAATAAAAATAACAAGTTTTTCTTGCCATTTTACAAGGTTTATTTTGAGTGTACAGCATTTTTACATATTTTTTTTCCTCATCTGCCCCGTCATTCAAGTCCTAACTGTATTTATACAAATAATGAACCATAACGACAAAAAAAAACTAAAGAAATGCCTCCGATCAGTTTTATATGATCACTGAAAATGTTTTTGAGGAACGGTTTTAATAATTTATTCAACCATTCGCAAAACATAAAATTAAATATAATTTGTACAGACATAAGTGTAACATATCATTAATTTATACATTATTTAAATGAATGTGTTCATGATTGTTTTTTTTATATTTTTTTTTTGTTTGTCTTCTGAATTAATGTAAATAATGTAATGAATTGTGAAAATATCCAATGAAAAATTATTAACCCAATTTGACTGTTGGCGTTTTATTTTTTGCGTTTCTTTCTTTACTGTGATTTTCGAAGAAGAAAAAAAAAAAAAGATTTTAAATTGTCATACTATGTATAGTTAATGCCCCTGAATTTCTGGTTTTCCAATGTATCTTAAAATTTAATCAAAATTGAATGGTGAATTTGGTTGGTTTCACTACATTGTGGTAATAAAAATTGAAATGTCAAATAAAATGTATTTCTGCACTCAAAGAAAAAACTTCTTCATATTGATGAAAAGCTGCATCAGTATGATGAAATGTTGCATACATTTTCGTCGAATGCAACATGACATTAATATGATGAACCGGTATCAGCAATATGATGAAGCGTGTCATCAATAACAATAATTTATTTTTATTTGAAAAATAAGAAAAAAAATTATATAATTTAATTTTATTTTGATTTATTATTATTTTTATACCCTACACCCCTCTGTGGTACAGGGTATAATGAGTTTGTGCTGATGTTTATAACTACCCGAAATATTGGTCCTAGACCTACCTTCAAGTATACCGATCGACTCAGAATTAGTTTTTGAGTCGATTTAGCGATGTCTGTCCGTCCGGCTGTCCATCTATCGGTTTAAGCACGAAACAGGTCGCAATTTTCAATCAATTGACTTGAAATTTAAAACTTAAGCTTCTTTTGGCTCAAGGACGAAGCCAATTGATATTAGAAAATTTCCGGTCCATGTGAAGACCTAGCCCCCATACAAACGCCCCCTTTGAATTTCGCTTAAATTCCCCTAATAACCGTATTACAATAGATATCGTTATGAAATTTAACAGGTAATCAAATTTTGTATGCACAAACCAGCATACTAAATTTCAAAGGAATCGGGTCAGTCCTTCTGGTAGTCCCCATACAAACCACCCTCCCGATATACACATAAAATTCATAAAAATGAAAATATTTGATTAAAATTTTATTTGTAGGTGTTAAACGTGTACTTTGGTAACCTAATCAAATCAGAATTTATTTGGACCATTTTTGGACTTAGTCCCCCATATAAAAATTTCGACCGATATTCAGTTATATCAGTCTATTGGCAAAAAAAAATAAACCAATTCCACTATAATTTGATCTGTATATGTTTTCTACACTAAATAAAGATTTAACAAAAGATAGGTCCAATCGGTACATGTTTGGACTTGGAACCCATTTTCCGGAAAACACCGGTGTAGGGTATCATATGGTCGGGCTTGACCGACTATAACTTTTTTACTTGTTTTTAATTAGTTTTTATTTACTTAAAATTTTTTGCTATTTTCAATTTTTAAAAATGTATCTTTTTCCCACCAAGATTTGAACACTGGACCTCTCGTTTGTAAGGCTTAGCCTCTAGCCACTTCAAAAAATCATTTCAACAAATAATGACGCTAAAAATCTATTTTGTTTATTGTGTGCTATAACATTCAAAGTTATCAAAAAAAAGCAAACATTATCAAAGTAACAGGGGAAGGAGTCGGCAGTGGTCATTGGGGCACTTTTTTCCTCGCGGTTTATGGTTATAATTTTTTTTTTTTGCGTTTTGCACTTTAGTAATACAATTGTATTATTATTTAATTATTTTTTTAAATCCACGACCACAAAAGGGGCGGGCTAAGAACAAAATAATATTTTGTTTTGACCCCGGACCAGGGGTCTTTGTACCCCTGGTCCGGTTTCCCATCTCCGAATTTAACCAGTTTAACCATAAAACATATTTGTGCCAAACTATAGGAGCCTAGCTGTTTTATATTTGACTGTATCGTTCCTTCCACAAATAGACAGACGGACGGACAGTCGAACGGTTATCGCTAGAATGTTTTAGAATCGCTCACTGATCAATAATATATGTACTTTTTGGGGTCTAGAATGATATTTCGATGCTTTGGTTGGATGGTATAAAACAAATTAAAAGGCATATTAATGACCACGTAACAAATGGTCATAATCCCCAGAGATTATGTCCACTATACTAGTTGGTCATAATCCTAAAAATTATATTTCTTTTTTGTCGTAAATGTTTTTCTGCGAAGCCGGCCTTCTGCCGGGATTAGGGATTACAAACTCCATAAATTAATTGAGCGGCTTCGCTAAACCCACCCTGTCTGCAGAAAATGGGGATTATGACCAAAATTGCCTTGGACTTACTTCCCATAATGTGAATGGGAGTTATGACCGAAAAAAGTTCGGTCGTAGTCACGACAGGGAAAGTGCAAAATCCCCATTGGGATTGTGAACGTTTTGGAAACGGTCATAGTCCCCACAACTATTATAGGGATTACGACCGTGATGAATTCGGTCATAATCCCCACTTCCGTTATGGCGGTAATGTCCGTAGGGATTATGTCCTGTCACCTAAATTTGGATATTTTTCGTCAATTTTCCTATAAATTTTGTACCAAAACGTATTTAGATAGAACGACTCTAAAACTGCTTTAAAGCCATTTATGTTTTGGACCAATCATATATTTTGTAAATAAAGTACTCTCAAAACAAAGTACTTTCGGCGGGAGTCGTTGGTGGACACTTTCTCTCTCATGAAAAATGTTTAGAAATTTATTATTTATGCTTTTTACACTGCGTAATACAATTTAATCATTATTAAAATTATTTTCTAATATGCACGCCCACAAAAAAGAGACGGGCCGAAAAAACGACATTTTTCAATTACCTGGGTCATAGTGCAGGACTTTGATCTTCTTTACCATAAAAATGTTTCATTTATTTAACAAAAATACAAAAAAAAGTGTAAAAAAATTTGAGTTTTTTAGAAGTTGGTTAATTTCTCCGAGGGCGAACTTTTTCCCTCTTGTCCGATTTTGTTCGTTTACGAACTTAGCCTGCCTAGAACCATAAGACATTTATCTTCTTATTGAATGTTTAACATATAATTACAAATCATATACTAAATTAACCTAACCGAGACGCGTGACGATGACCATTGTCTCGTTGTAGCGAAACAGGCCAAGGCCTCTGGTGGGAATCGAACCCACGACTCCCAGACTCATAGGCTAGCACGCTACCAACTAACCTACTGGGGTGCCTAATAATAAGACATATCGTCCGTCTGTCTTATACAGACAGACGGACGAACATTCAGAGAATGTCTTAGAATCGATCATAGATCAATAATATATACATTTTATCGGACTGCCAATCCTGATCCCGTAAATCCCGGGATTTTCGTGATTAGGCGAACTCCAAATCTCAGGATTTCTGTTTTTCAATCCCGGAATTTTTGGGAATTCGATTTTTTAATATTTTTTTCAATAATTTGTGTAAAATATGAATTTTGTGCAAAACAAAAGCATCCCACAAAAGTTTTTCCTGGTACAATTTTTTTTGGAATCAAAAGATGAACTGCTTGCGAAATGTAAACAATATTTTTTAAAGGTATGATGATGCAAAAAGTTGATAACGATTCGCAAATCTTTACAAACGCTTGTTTTTAAAGTGCCAAAACATCCCAATAATTTTAAAAAATCCCGAGAAATCCACAAATTTTTAAAATCCCGGGATTTAAATTCTCTTGAAAATTATGGAATGCTGAAATCGGTATCCCGAAAATTTTTCTTCAAAAACAAATCATTTTATAAATTTGTTGACATTTTCATACAATTTTTCCAAATGTTCCCAAGGACAATTCAGCAGGTGTTCAGCATTGTTAGTGTTCACCGATGCTGGTGGGCACTACTGACCTGCCAGCAATTTCATAAAGGGAGGGACAGGAGTATATCAGCGGTGATATTTTTTTTTTTTTGCAAACTGTATTTTCAGGAAAACTTGGATGTTTTGAGGACTGCTTTAAGTTCCAAAATAACTGTCATAAACTTAAGATGACAACAAATTCGATTGTCACAATAACTCTTGTTTCTTTCAGCGTTTATTGCATATTTCCTTTTAAAAAAATTTTTCAATAAAACAGGAAGTAAGTTTTATTGAAAAAAACGTCTTACCAATTCGCATTTAGTTTATTTAAATACAAAAGCCAACCCAGCGAAACAAAAAATGAAAGTCATACTAAATGAATAACTTTTTAATTGCAGTCAAAAAAACATTGCTTTTGGAAATTGCTCTTAACATAAATAACTTTAAGGTTTTTAATTATAAGATCGTGTGAAACTGACTTTTTTCTGAATAATCGAAATGCTATAATTTGAGATCAAATGGTCGAGTTCAATTGAAATCCTGTTCTGGTCCCCTCCCTACACTGATCTGTGGTACAGTGTATAATTATTTTATTCCGATAATTGCAAATCCTAGAAATATCCCACCTTTAAGTTTACCGATCTACCCAAAGGTCGACTTATAATAATCCGTCCGTCTGGCGATCCATATAAACCCGATTCATGTTGCAATTCTCAATTGAATTTTTCTTAAATTTAGGTCCCTTGATATAGGAAAATTTAGTTTGCTGGGATATTTCGAAATATTTGCCTATGATATTGATCTATTGAATTCTCTTTGTATATTGTGCATTTAGTATTCAATTGATAACACGATTCACATTGCCTTAAGTTGCATAATACATAAGTAAATGACATAATGTGACACCTAAAAACTAAAAGGAAACGGTTTAAATTGAAACAATGCAATATGTAAATTTAAAAATTCAAAAAACACAGCGGGAAACAAATGTCTGAAGGAGTATTACAACATACATGTTAATCAAGAACAACTGAATTAAATAAGACTTACGAAAACACAAACCAAGAATTCAATAAACAATGAATAATTTGAAACAAAAACATTTAAGAACAAGTAAAAAAGTTAAATTCGGCATTGCCGAATGTAGTGATACCCTCCACAATTTCAAAAAGATTATTGCAAAAAACTTTATTTAATAGGAAATTACTTTTGAAAAAAAAAAATTTTTTGAAAAAAAAAAAATTTCCGCGAAAAAAAATTTTGGTAAAAAAAATCCGCGATTTTTTTCTTTTTTTGTCAAAAAATATGTTCGTACTTGTTTAAATACCATTTGGTGTTCAATTATGTTCACATATGCCAACCAGAAGACGAATTAAAGCATTTTGTATTTTTAGGTTATGTTGAATGTACTGAAATTTTTGAGGTGTGCTTACATTTTCGTTCATAGCTTTTGAACCACTGAACCGATATCGCTCAAATGCAATACCAAACTTCGGCCTGCGTTAGAAACAAAAGCGAACTGTGTCTTTATCACGAAGGTACAGAGAATGGCGTCAATGTGCATCACTGGTGCTCTTCGTACTACACCTACGGCTGCATTAGAAATCCTCCTTCACCTGATACCCTTGGACATATTGGGTAGGCAGTATGCGGCTGCGTCGGCAATTCGACTTAATAGCACGCTGCAATGGAGGAGCAGTGATTGTGGCCATAGCGCGATCTTGAAAAAGATAACAATACCACAAAATGTGGACTGTGCTCCCTCTTTGAGCCTCTTTGAGCGCCACTTTACCACTATGATACCATCCAGGGAGTCTTGGATGGGGGATACTCCGGGTAGTGGAGCTACCATAAATTTTTACACAGATGGATCGAGGCTGCACGAACAAGTGGGCTTTGGAGTCTATTCGGAGGAGCTTGGATTGAGCCTGGCTCGAAGATTGCCAGATCATTGCAGTGTTTACCAGGCAGAGATGGTGGCAATAAAGGAAGTGGCTGACTGGTTGAGCTGCAATGTCTTGTCTACAACCGCAGTCAACATCTATACTGACATTCAAGCCGCGGTAAAGTCTTTGGATTCAATGTTTCTGAAAACAAGATCTGCCCTTAACTGCCGCACGTCTTTAAATGAGATGGCCAAGCAGTTTACCACCGAGACATTCCAGGGAATTGCAAAGCCGATGAGCTTGCAAGACTAGGAACTACCTTACAGGTTCCAACAGAATTGGAATGTGTTGGTATGCCTCTAGAAACTTGCAAGCAAAACCTACGGCTTTTTTCTGCGACGGAGACCAATCAAAGATGGGCAAATGGATGGACGTGTAAGACAACACGACTGATTTGGCCTTCTCTTAATCAGGGGCGCACAGGTGAGCTGATATCGCTTCCAAGAGGAGAGATTTTGACGGTGGTTTCTATAATTACCGGACACTGTCTTATAGGGAAGCACGCAGAGCGGTTAAATGTGCCGTCGAATGACTTTTGCCGAAGTTGCATGAATGAAGAGGAGTTGCAAACTATAGAACACTTTATTTGCCATTGCCCGGCACTTTCTGGTCAGAGACTTGCTTCACTGGGATCTAGGGAGCTGTACGATATTTCTGATTTGTCGGATGTCAAAATTCAACATCTAAGGAGTTTCATAAGAAGCTCAAACTGGTTTACCGATAGGGACTAGTAGGGAAACCTTAAAGTACAGTGGTATCACAATGGACCTCAGAGTCTACGTGTGTTGACGTAAAACGTCAGCAGCCACTTACAACCTAACCTAACTAACCTAACCTAACGCAAAAAATTAACTGATTTCGTTGGCCCCAAGTTGGGCGCCAAAATTACTTATATGTTTTTTACAACTACAAGTAGTGCTTAATTTTTAAAACAGAGTTTTGCATTATTTTTGATTCTGGATTTACGTGATTTAAATTTATGCCATCTCGAGTAAGTCAAGACTTATCTGGTAAAACAAAAAAAAAACATTATATCTTCTATCCAAATTGTAGGGTATTCAAATCCAACTCAAATTACTATTGTTTCCCAGTACTGATCATTGTGTAACAATAACACACAAAAAAAAAGGTAATTCTTAAACAAAATAAAAAACAATCTTTATAAATAAACAATTGTTAATGAAATTCCAAACAGCATACAGACAAAATTCATACAGATAGCGCCAAATTGACAGCTTAACATGTTGTGTGGTGTGGCCACTACTACTGGCCAATGTCAGTGGCAGACTTGCAGCCAGCCATTCTGTCAGTCAGTAGTTCTAAGTGAGACGAACGACAGGGGCATGACACACACACAAACACGTGTACGTTTTCCACACAATCATGCATTTTCACACAAAAACAACAACAACAACTAACTTAATAATGACTTTTGTATATTTTTTGTGTCAATTGACCATCCCCCTAGAGAAAATGAGCTATGCCATTTCGTGTGTGTGTGCAATATAAAGTTGCTTCATATGGCATGGAGACATTTAGAATTTCTGTCATCACAACTGTTATGCATACAAAATAATTGCGAAACGAAAAAAAAAAAAAATAATAATTTAAATGTTTACTTCTGTTGTGAATTTTTCGCAGTTAATGACTTAATTTATTTGTAATAATTTACAAATTTAACGAAAAAGGCATGAAAAAGAAAAAGAAAAATCAATTTAAAATTTTGATTAATGAATCGGTTGTCTTATCTTAATTTATAATATGGACAATTGGTGCTTATGTTTATGGCCCACACTTTATTTTATGCGGTTAAGAGAACAAAAAACAGTTTATCATGTTAAACCGCTAAAAAAAAATTTAAACGAAACGTTAAAACTAGTTTCCTCTTAACTGCAATAGAGATGGGTGGGTGACTTACATTAGGCACACGATGTGAGAAATTCTTTGACATACACGATTAGTTTTGTTGTTCTAATGTTGACGCGAATTTTATATTTTCTCAAATCCCTACTGAAAATAATGGACCAATTTAACTAAAAGTACGTATCCTATTACTGGTTTAAAAAATACTGGTCCCGAAAGTGGTACAAAAAGCACATGCTGTCAGTAAATAGTGCCAAGTAATCTGAATGATCTGGTGTCTAGACTAAAAGAATGGAGATACTGCAAACAATTTCTTATAAAAAAATATTTTGACATGTTCTTAAATGTTTAATCAATGACATGATCTTTAGGATAAGTACCGTGATATATTTTGAAGTTTAGATTAGAGAGGGGCCCGTGAGTGATTTTTGACTCACGCTCACGACTGGAATTATCGAATCACGCACACTCACTCACGAGCATATTTTTCGACTCACACTCACTCAAAATCTCGTGAGTAAATTTAATGCAACTCACACTCACGTTGGCTTACACTCACGAAACTCTTATTTATACAAAAAAAAATTAAAAACTAAAATTTCAAAAATCTTTAAAAATTTTCAGCAAAATTTAAAGTTCCGCGAAATTTTAATTTTTCTTTGCTTTTTTCGAGACAAAATCTTAAGTTGAGCCAAATTTTAAAATTTTTTTTGTTGCTTTTTTTTAGTACTAAAGAAATGTGAAGAGAAAATAAATCACGCAAACTCACGCAAAAAAATCGACTCACGCACACTCACTCACGCAAAAATCTTACTCACGCACACTCACTCACGTAATTTTTTTCTCCACTCACGTGAGTAAAATTGAATTCAGTCACACTCATGCGTGATCACGCGTGAATCACGTGAATTACGCTCATGTGCCCATCTCTAGTTTAGATTTATGTATGCGAGGGTACAAGGTGGAGGAGGAGGGGAGTTTCCCCCCCCCCCCCAAATTTCAAAAAGAAAAAAAAAAACAGAAAAAGACAAAAAAAGAAAGAAGGAAATTTTCTAAAAAAAAATTTCCGAAGAGAAATAATTCGATATCCGAAAATGTTTCATAAAAAAATTTGAAAGTTTTTATAAGGAAAATTTTTAAAATCAAAATGTCACTTAATCTGAAAATTTTTTGTGAAAAAATATCTGTCAACCTTATTTTGAATTTTAGTATAAAAAATGACAGAATATGTTTTTTTTTGTATGGAATGCAGGATCTTGATTTTGTTTATAAGACTTTTTCTATACAAAAACGTACAAAAAAAACTCTAAAATTTTTCACATCCTCAAATATTTTCTTTTTTGGATTTTTGTAGAAGAAATCCCAACATCTAAAAGTCTCGAACCTAAGACTTTTTCTAAAGGAGAAAGGTTCTGAATGTTTCTATAGGAAAAATGTCTAAGAATCTGAGACTATTTCTAGAAGAAAAATTTCTTAAAATCTGAGCCTTTTTCTGTAAGAAAAAATGTCTCAAAAAAATTTTTGATTAAAAAAAATTTTCAATCAATCACCAACAAGTTGATGATTGGTATAACAATTTTTTTAATTGGAGGAATTTCAATCAAATAACACAGTGCAACACCCAAAATCGGAATTGGATGAAACCAAAAGCAAATTAAAGTTGACATATTCCATAACAAAACCCTCAAGGCTTTTTTCTAGTTCAGAGCTAGATTTTTTTACACGCATTTGAAGTTAGTGAAATTTTATTATAATTATAATAATAAATGCTTGAAAACTGTATTAGTGACGTATGATTAATATTGTAATTGCCTTTAAATAACAATCATACGCAACGGTGTCCAGTGGTTTATCTTAATAACACTGTGCTACACCAAAAATATGCAGGGGTTCTCATATGAAAATTCGGGTTGGTTGGAGTCCATAGAGTACTGATATACTCATAGTTTTTCTGGATCACTTCGTTAAGTACGTTTTTTATTGGCAAATGTGTTGAAAAACGGCAATTCTTAAATTACAACTTTAAAAAATTATTACTTTGTTAGTTTGCAACCGATTTTCGATTTTATGGATTTTTTTGAAAGGTATAAGTCTTACCTTTTAAACAAAACAAAAATATTAAAAATCCATCAAGAATTGGCTGAGCTACGATCGTTTAAGTTTAAAAAAATCCAATTTTTTGAAAAATTTGTCATGTTCTTTATACTCTAAGTTGAAAGTGCATCATAAAACAATTTCTGTTTTATTTTTGTATAAAAGTATAGTAAAGTAGCTTTCCAAAACACCAAAAAACATAACAATCGGTTAAAAAATGAATGAGTTATGCTAAGTTTTGTGACAGGACATTTTTAATTTTTTTCAGAAATGCTTGTAATTCAGGTATTATTCATAAATCTTATTGCTAGTAGTAATTTTATGTGCCTATTAGGGTTGCCAGATACTAGAAGTCAAATAACTGAATATTGGAAAATTTTCACCTGGATTTTGAAAAAGTAACTGGACCCATACATAATTTATTTTTTATTAATTTAAAAAAATCATGCCGTCTCTATTTGCCACGGCAAAATGTGCCTTTTTCAAGCATTTCTATTACTTTTTCGTCATCGGCCTGAGGATTGTTAGAGTATATTTTTCTTTTAAATAACCCCACAAAATTAAGTCCAAAAAGGTCAAATCTGGAAATCTAGGAGGACAGTTTAAATTTCCGGGACGTGCGAGGTCAAAAAAGAGCGACAACAACTGACCATTATTTGCAGATTTGACCCATCCAAAGATATTTTTGTGTGGTTATTTTAAAAATAAAATGTACGATAAGAATCCTTAAATCATCGACGAAAACATTCCTGCCGAAATCAACCCTAGACTGGCCGAAATGCTCGAAAAAGTTGAAAAAAACTAGTGAAAATGCAGGAAAAAGTCCACATTTTCCATTTATTATATTTATTTATGATATATTTATGAAAAATATTTTATTCAAAAAGTAGTCCCGAAAAATTGTAAAAAATATCTAATCAAAAATAATAATTGTTAAAATAAAAGAAATCCTTTTTCAACTGGAAATATTTTGTTTTAACTGGAAACTGGATTAGACCTCAAATAACTGGAAAATCCAGGTCATTCCAGGCCGTCTGGCAACCCTAGTGCCTATACATATAAACAAGAGATGGTAACATAATTAGATTTGTGCGTGATTGACACATGATCACAAGTGAGCGTGATTGAAAATCAATTTTACTCACGTCGTTGTGAGTGAGTGTCAGTGGAATAAAAAAGTGTGAGTAAAATAAAAAAAAATTTCAGAACCCGTTCTGAAATTTTCCATTTTTTAAAAAAGTCAATTTATAAAAAATCCGGCCACATTTGTTTTTTTTTTTAATTTTTTTTTAAAGATTAGATGTTTGTCTAAGAGACAATCACGAGCATAATTTTTCTTCTAACACTAACTCACAATCACGTGTGTAAATTTAATACAACTCACACTCACGTACGCCGATGCAAGAGTCACTCACGATAACGTTGACTCACACTCACGATATTCTTATTTATACTAAAAATAATTTCAAAAATCTTTCAAAATTTTCAGCAAAATCTAAAATTTTACATTTGTTTTGATTTTTTCGGGACGAAATCTGAAGTTAAGCAAAATTTTACATTTTTTTTGTTGCTTTTTTTGGAATGAAAGGAAATATGAAGAGAAAATAAATCACGCAAACTCACGCAAAAAAATCAACTCACGCTCACTCTTTCACGCAATAATGTTTCTCACACTCACTCACAATCACGTGAGTAAAATTGAATTCAGTCACACTCACGCTCTTATCTGCTCATGTTCCCATCTCTAGTTTATCTATCCACACAAAAAAAATTGTAATGTGTTTTTTTCGTTATTTTCGAGAAATCGCATTTGAATTTTGAATTTCATGACAATTTGGTAATTTGCTTGGTTCAACGTAGCGTATGACTAATGCAAATATTTAATAGTCATTCGCTACGTTGAAACAAGAAAATACAAGCAAATTACAAAATTGTTATGAAAATTAATATTCAAATGCGATTTTCTCAAAAAAACATATGTCTGAATTTATTTGTGTGGATAGACAAACATCTAAGCTTAAAAAAAAAAGTGGCCGGGTTTTTGATTAATTGACTTTTTTTAAAAATTTTAAAAATTTTAAAAAAAAAAAAAAAAAATTAATCGATGTTTGAGATTTTGGTGCATTCCGTTTTAATTTAATAAATATTTAAACAAGGTAACTCAACACAAATTTGACCATTTTTCCAATATTGGACCTCCTAAGTCAAGTTTTTGAAAAATTTTAAAACCAAAAACGCAATTTTATTACTTAGCTCCATATAGGGCTATTCATACAACCTGTTCAGAAATTTACGGTACATGTTTTTTTTTTTTTTTGCTGGATATTTGGTGTGGAATGCCTCATACGTTTATTTATAAATAGGTAAAATTTCCATCAAATGATCCAACGATTTTACCAATTTCGTTTCAAAAATGTTTGCGAACGTACAACTTTTTCTGTCATAAAAATGTTGCAGGTATAACTTTTCAAAAAAGATTTTTTACTTAAACGAGCCTATTTTCAATCTATTCTCAATATTTTTGTTTTTAAGAAGTAACACTCATATTTTTCAAACAAAACCAAAAAATTATAAATGGGATTTAGAAGCAACTGACACGCCCATTTTTTTTATTCCACTCACTCACAACCACGTGAGTAAAATTGATTTTCAATCACGCTTACTTGTGATCATGTGTCAATCACGCACAAATCTAATTATGTTACCATCTCTTGTTTATATGTATAGGCACATAAATTTACTACTAGCAACAAGATTTATGAATAATACCTGAATTACAAGCATTTCTGAAAAAAATTAAAAATGTCCTATCACAAAACTTAGCATAAGTCATTCATTTTTTAACCCATTGTTATGTTTTTTGGTGTTTTGGAAAGCTACTTTACTATACTTTTATACAAAAATAAAACAAAAATTGTTTAATTATGCACTTTCAACAAAGTAATAATTTTTTAAAGTTGTAATTTAAGAATTGCCGTTTTTCAACACATTTGCCAATAAAAAACGTACTTAACGAAGTTATCCAGAAAAACTATTAGTATATCAGTACTCTATGGACTCCAACCAACCCGAATTTTCATATGAGAACCCCTGCATATTTTATTTTTGGTCATTTGTAGCACAGTGTAATTGTCTTTAAATAACAATCATACGCAACGGTGTACAGTCGTTTATATTTATAATTTGGCTATTCAGTAAATAAGTACTGGATCGATTGCAGCAAAATTCATACCAGTTATACCTAAAGTAATTTTGAGCTTAAGTTTGGAAGCTGGACCCTACATGTTCAATAAGGGCACCATCAGGGGCCCTTAAAGTAGGACATGTTTAGTACACAAAAACTTTAAATGCTTTAAAATCACAAACTTTAAATGTGTGTAAAAAAATCTAGCTCTGACCTAAAAACAGGTCTCGAGGGTTTTGTTATGGAAAACGTCAGCTTTCATTTGCTTTTGGTTTCATCCCATTCCGATTCCGAAAGTTCGATTTTGTATCACTGAGTAATTGATTTAATCCGCGTTTTTGTTGATTGAAATTCGTTTCAAATTTTTTGTGTGTAGGAATAATGTCTCAGAATCAGAGACCTTTTCTGTAGGAAACAAGTCTCAGATTCTTTGACTTTTTCTATAGGAAAACGGTATCAAAATCTGAGACGTTTTCTCTAGAAAAAAGTGCTAGAATCTTCGACTTTTTTATATAAGAAAAAGGTCTCAGAATCCAAGACTTTTTCTATAGGAAAAAGTTTCTAAATCTGAGACTTTTTCTTTAGGAAAGCCCCTCAGAATTTTTTAGTTTTTTTTTATAGGAAAAGAGTCTTAGAATCTAAGACTTTTTCTACAGGAAAAAGTTTCAGAATCTGATAATTTTTCTGACGGAAATAGGTCTTTTAATCTGAGACTTTTTATGAATGAAAAATTTCTCAGCATCTAAGACTTTTTCTATATGAAAAAGGTTTTAGAATCTGTCACTTTTTCTTAAAGGAAAAAAATTCCAGAATCTAAAACTTTTTTAGTACAAAACACTTCTTATAACCTGAGGCCTTTTTGGTAGGAATGCTTGCTCAAAAATGCTTAAAAATATGAGACTTTTTTGTAGTAAAAGGTCACAGAATCTGAGACTTTTTCTCTGGAAAAAATTCTTAGAATCTGAAAATTTTTCCATACGAAAAAAGTCTTATATTCTGAGACATTTTTCGTAAAAAAGAAGAAGTAAATTCTAAGACATTTTCCCTAAAAAAATCATTTCTTCATGATAAATATCTCAACATCTAATATTTTCTATGCAGGAAGAATTTCTTCTATTGAAAAATTCTCAGAAAAATTTATCGAAACGAAACATGATCATGAAAAACAACCTCCTTCGGTAAAAACTAATAAATTTTTATATTTTATAGCTTTCCCATAAATTTTTTAGCAAAAAACGTATCTCTGTTTTTGCTCGTCCGACAAGGTGAATTTATTAATTTTTTTCGAAGTAAAAAAAAAAATTACCCCCCCCCCCTCCGTCCCCCCAACCCAAAACCTGTACCCGCCACTGTCTATGTATGACATGTGTTTTTGAACTAGTTCTGTGACACGTCACCAAGTGTCAATTAATCCCGACCTAGGATCTCGCCATGTTACAGTTCAAGTTCCGCTCCTATGTCTTATTGCTCTTTCTACATCTTACGATAAAATCGGTAATAGCTCTCATATAGCCGTATTTTTTTTTTTTGGGTCGGAGAAGTTGGAATAGTAAAGAAATCAGGTGAAGTGAAGATTTGTTTGTACTGTTTCAAGAAACCAAGACACTTGATTGAATTGACAAGTGCATCAAATATTAAACTTACGTTGAAAAGTCAAATCAACCCGAAATATTAAACGGCTCCGAAGGAGGGAGTTAAGCTCTAAATAATGAGCAAAAAGCAAATTGCAATAATCTTCCCGTAGAATACTTTCACCCTCAGCTAGGTGCTAAAACAATCAGTTTCTGAACACCATACACTTGTTAACATTTAAAATTCACAAGAACTCTTTTTACCATTTCTATGTCACGCACGCTTTACACATAAAGTTCTCTTCACGATCTCAAACCTAACTCGTTTTCAATTCATTGTAACAATAAAGTATCAACGACTTCCTTGAAAAATAAATAATACAAAAGGATAAGATTAACGTTGCTACATTTATGGCAACATATATTGGATTTGTAGCATTCGTATATGGAATTGAATATATTAAATTTATATATTTGTAATTGCATGCGGTAAACTAAACAGTTGTATAGATAAAATCAACTTTAAATACTACCGAACATAAATCAGAATGTTCAAATGATTGCAGTTTTTCTACCAGTTTTTTTATTTATTTAAAAGGAAATTATCTTCTCAGATCAAAGGAATTAACTAATGTAGTATTTTTATATATAAAACGTATTATTATTTAAAAAAATCGATAGTCAAAATTGTTTTAACAAGAATGATCTTCTGCGGAATCCTTACAGATTTTTTTTAAACTTCACAGAGCTATAGAGGTATAAATTACCCGACCAGGATTATTTTAAAGAATCCAGATTTGGGAGCAGAATCAGTATTTTTGTTGTTTTTCCGCAGATAAAATGATGGGCCCCACGTTGGGCGCCATTTTGAGTTTACAAGGTTACGATGTTGTATACCTCCAAAACAGAAGAGGCAGCTACAATAAATGTTAAAGTAGGAGTCTAACACTATTGACGTTCTGGGCTTGAAAATTAACAGTACAGTTATAACCAGTAGGGCACACTGGGCACGTGCCCAGGGTTCCCGAACTAAGGGAACGCCGAAATGCCAATAAACTCGCTTGTACGAAAATGGAGCAAACATTTTTTTTAATTTGGTTACAAAAAATTCCCTTTTTTTACAGAAAAATTCCATTTTTTTACAGAAAAATTCTGAGAATCTAACAGATTCTCGTACACATCTGAAACTTTTTCGAAATGAGAAATTTGATCTATATCAAAAGTCTCAAATTCATAGAAATTTTTCCTACAAAAAAAAGTTTCAGATTATGAGGCGCCCCAGTAGGCTAGTTGATAGTGTGCCCACCAGAGGCCTTGGTCTGTTTCGCTACAACGAGACAATGGTCATCGTCACCCGTCTCGGTTATGTTAATTTAGTATATGATTTGTAATTATATGTTAAAAATTCAATAAAAAAATAAATAAAATAATAATAAAAAAGTTTTAGATTATGAAATATTTTTCGTACAGAAAAAGTTTCAAATTCTGAGATTTTGAAAGTTTTGCTCAAATCTCACATTCTGAGACAATTAGTCTCAGACTCTGGGATTCGTTTAGTAAAAGGCTCAAATTCTGAGACATTTTTAGTATAGAAAAAATCTCAGATTCTGAATCATTTTTCGTATAGAAAAATTCTTAGATTCTGAAACATTTTTCGTATAGAAAAAGTCTTAGATTACTTGACATTTTTCATATGGAAGAAGTATTAGATTCTGAAAAATTTTTCCTATAGAAAAAGAAAAAGTCTCAGATTCTGAGACATGTTTCGTATAGAAAAAGAAAAAGTATCAGATTCTGAAACATATTTCCCATAGAAAAAGAATCAGATTCTGAGACATTTTTCGTATAGAAAAAGAGAAATTTTTCGTATAGAAAAAGTTTTAGATTTTGAAACATTTTTCATATAGAAAAAGTTTAAGACATTTTTCGTAAAGAAAAAGTTTCAGATTCTGTGATATTTTTACATTTTTCGTAAAGAAATCGTGGCAGATTCTGAGACATTTATCGTATAGAAAAAATTTCAGATTCTGAAATATTTTTCATATAGAAAAAGTTTTAGATTCTGAGACATTTTTCGTACAGAAAAAGTTTCAGATTCTGGGATATTTATACCCTACACCACTCTGTGGTACAGGGTATAATGACTTTGTGCTGATGTTTGTAACTACCCGAAATATTGGTCCTAGACCCACTTTTAAGTATACCGATCGACTCAGAATAACTTTTTAAGTCATTCTAGCAATGTCCGTCCGTCCGTCTGTCTGTCCGTCCGGACGCGTCCGTCCATGTAAACGTCGTAAACACGATACCCGTCGCAATTATCAATCGATTTGGTTGAAATTTGAAACATAAGCTTCATTTGGCCCAAGGACGAAGCCTATTGAAATTGAAATAAAGCGGTCCATGTTTAGACCTAGCCCCCATACAAAGGCTCAATTAGCTCTAATGGCCGAATTATAATAGGTATCCTTTCGAAATTCGGCAGGTAAACGTGTTTTGTATTTAATAATTACCATTCTGAATTTCAGAGGAATCGTACCAGTTCTTCTTGTAGCCCCCATACAAACCACCTTCCCGATATTCACATAAATCTCTCAAATTTCATGAAAATAGAAAATATTTTATTAAAATTTGATTTGACAAAAGATAGATCCAATCGGTCCATGTTTGAACTTGGGACCCATTTTCTGGGAAACACTGGTGTAGGGTATTATATGGTCGGTTTTGACCGACTGTAATTTTCTTACTTGTTTTCTTATAGAAAAAGTCTCAGATTCCAATATAAAAACGGTCGCATTAAAATTGTTCTACACAAGTATCATGGTTTTATAAGAAAAGAAAAATAACCTCGAGCTAGAATATCCCTACTCAATTTTTTTTTTAAAATTTCTTTGTCTTAAATATGATACTTTTTACTTTCCATCGGGGCCCTAAATTATTATGTGCCCCCCAATAACTTGAAGTGGTCCTGGCAATTTAGTATGATGTCCGTTGGCATAAGCTTGATTTTCAAGTGTCTAAAGAAGCATTCAAATGTCTCGGGTTTTAATCCGGTTTAAGAAGTACTTCACCTCATCCGATCTCCTTACTATTTATACCGCCTACATCCGACCGAAGATAAAATAATTGGTCCCATGTTGGGCGCCATTTTTTAATAAGGTGACGATGTTGCAACAATTTAAACAGGACAGGCAGCTACTATAAATATAAAAATTGTGAGGTTGCTTACAAGACCCTAAAGAAAATCTACTTCCTTGTCTGACTTTTTCAAATTTGGGAAAGTAATAAGGAAGTTGTGAACAAATACTTTAATAATTTTTCGTCAGAAAAATAACATTGATACTCTGTGGAAATATTTCTACTTCACTTTTTATTGAAATATAAATATATTTTTGTTTATTTTGTGTAAAAGACAAACCAGTTGACTAATATTTAAAGCCTTTTCCGCAGTTAAAATTATTGGCCCCAGGTTGGGCGCCATTTTTTATATAAGGTGACGATGGTTTTTATCTTCAAGATAGAAGTCGGAGCTGCTGTAAATGTTAAAATTGTAAGGCTGCTTACAAAACCATAAAGAAAATCTACTTCCTTTTCTGATTTTTTTAAATTTGGAAAAGCACTTACAAACATTGCCAATCCTTGGAAATATTTCTACTTCACTTTTTATTGAAATATAAACATGTTTTTGATTTATTGCTGTAAAAAACAAATCAGTTGACTAATATTTATAGCCATTTCCGCAGATAAAATTATTGGCCCCAAGTTGGGCGCCATTTTTTGTATAGGAAGACAATGTTGTATACCTTCAAAACAGGAGAGCCAGTTACTAGAGATGCTAAAATTGTAAGGTTGCTAACAAAACCCTTAAGAAAATGTTCTTCCTTGTCTGACTTTCTCAAATTTGGGAAATCAATTAGGAAATTGTGACCAAATACTTTTATAATCTCTGCTCACGAAAAACCTGTTACTCCCTGGAAATTTAGTAACTTTACTTCATATTGGAATATAAAAATATTTTTGTTTAATTAGCTCCAAATACAGACCAGCAAAAGTTGACTGACATTGAAAACTAAAACACTTATCATATTTTGAGGACAAACAAAAAAAATGTTAAACGAATTTCAAGCAAACACAACAAACCAACAAAACTGGATAAGTTCCAGCAAAGTAGCAAGTATTTGTTGTAGGCAACAAAAAAACAGCAAACAAAAATATTTCGCTTAAGAACGTTTTTGTTGTTTTGAGAGCCTAAATAGTGCAAATGATTTATGTTTGTTGGTATTTTGGTGGCCACTGTAGTAGTTAGTTTGTTGCTATTTCTGATGCTTTGCTGCGGTTTTCTGTTACTCCGTTTGTTTTTGTATGTGGGCTTGCCTTTTTATCGTGCAAGATATATCGTGTACATAACGTTACACTTAAAAAAAATTTTCAAATTAAATTTGGAAATCTTGTTCTTGTAAGATTTTAACTCCGAGTGAATTCGCCGCCATTTTGACAAATTCACTCGCAGGCCATAAGGCCTATTGTGATTCCTTTAATAGTTATTTCCCTACTCCCTCTCTGCTACAAAACTCTACTTCTAAAACCACACGGATTCTCTAAGATATTCTGCTAGAGATGTAAATCCTTTCACCCAAATACTTAAGGCTGCGATTCATCACACCCGGACATTCCGCAACAAGTGCTTCACTGATTCCTCCCTCACTTCCCCAAAAACTTCTTCAATAGCACTGTTGGACACCAAAAACCTCCCAGTTAAATGACTAACTGGTCCTTATAGATTTTGGTCTGCTGATTCCAAATCTGTCATTCAAACTTTTTAGCACGTACCGTTTTTGAGATACTCGCTGTTAAAAAGTCAAAAATTCAATTTTTTAACACTTTTTGGGTCCACTGTTACCTGATTCCAAAACTGCAATCCAAATTTTTTTTAGCATGTTCCGTTTTAGAGATATTCGCGTTTGAAAATTTTAGTGTGATACATAAAGAATATAAGTGCGTGACAGTGGAGTTTAAGTTTTCAAATGCCAATATTTCAAAAACAGCACGCGCTAAAAAAATTTGGATGACATATTTGGAATCAAGAGGTACCATTTATACTAGATCTAGTCATATTGTGTGTGAGCAACTTAAGAATAAGTAACTGTAGAGACCCAAAAAGTGCAAAATTTGAAAATTTTTCAATATTCAAACGCGAATATCTTAAAAACTTTACGAGATAGAAAAATGTTGGAAGGCAGATATGGAATCAGAAGGTAAAAATCTAGTTAATTCATGTATTCTGATTCATGGGAGTGCGAATTTCCTATTATACAGTGTTCTTTTAGTATTTCCACTACGCGGCTAACCGTCCGTTTGCCAAACATATGCAGACTTCTTGTCCTCTTAGCATTTGGCAGTGGCCGCAGGGTTCGCGATATCATACACGTAGTCAATGATATCCACCTATCATTATTGTTTTTTATGTTCTATCAATTTCTGGTGGCCTGCTTTAACACCACAACAAAATGTGGACTGAGCTCCATCTATGAGCCTGTTTAAGCACCACTTTAAAACTATGATACAGTCCAGGGAGTCTTCTATAAGAGGAATTCCGGGTAGTGGAGCCTCCATAAATTTTTACACGGATGGATCGAAGATGCTCGACCAAGTGGGCTTTGAAGTCTATTCGAAGGTGCTTGGGTTGAGCCTGGCTCAAAGATTGCTGGATTATTGCAGTGTTTACCAGACAGAGATGCTGGCAATTAAGGAAGTGGCTGACTGGTTGAGCTGCAATGTATTGTCTACAACTGCAGTCAACATCAATTCTGACAGTCAAGCCACGGTCAAGTCTTTAGAGTCAATGTTTCTGGAAACAAGATCTGCCCTTAACTTCCGCAAGTTTTTAAATGAGATGGTCAAGCAGTTTGACATACGACTCATATGTTTCCCAGGGCACAGTGACATTCCAGGAAATTGCAAAGCCGATGAGCTTGCAAGACTGGGAACTATCTTACAGGTTCCAACAGAATTGTAATGTGTTGGTATGCCTCTAGAAACTTGCAAGCAAAACATACGGCTTTGTATCGCAACGGAGACTAATCAAAGATGGGCAAATAGATTGACGTGTGAGACAACACGACAGATTTGGCCTTCTCTTAATCAGAGGGGTACAAGTGAGCTGATATCGCTTCCAAGAGGAAAGATTTCGACGGTGGTTGCTAAAACTTCCAGACACTGTCTTATAGGAAAGCACGCAGAGCGGTTGAGTGTGCCGTCGAATGCCTTTTGCCGGAGTTGCATGGATGAAGAGGAGTTGAAAACTATCAAACACTACATATGCCATTGCCCGGCACTTTCTAGGCAGCGACTTGCTTCACTAGGATCTAGGGTGCTGCACGATCTTTTTGACTTGTCGGATGTCAAAATTTAATATCTAAGGAGTTTCATAAGAAGCTCAAATTGGTTTAACTACAGGGACTAGTGGGGAAACCTATTAAAGTTCCGTGGTATCACAATGGACTTAAGAGTCAACGTCACCAGCCACTTACAACCTAACCTATCAATTTCGTTCAGCAATTCCACTCTATAGGAATCGATGTATCAGATTCGACATGTTTCCCCACCGACTCGAAACCATTTTTTGTACACTCATCATTCTTTCCAAGTGACCCCACTATGTCGAGGGACCAGCATTAGCTTGACTGTGTATAGAGTCTGTACAGTCTGTACTACAGACTGATTCGATAAAAAGACTGTGCCCGACTGAAAGCCGGATGAACTCGGCTTTAAGTTGGGTTCATCCGCTATGATTTGTCAAAAATGCCCACCCCAGTTATTTTTTTGATCTTTGAACTCAATTTTCTCAAAAACCTGATGTGATATAAAAGATTAAAGATCGGAATTTTGGTCAGCAGAATAATTGAAATCAAGTATATAAGGTCTTGACCCAGTCGCATTTTTGACACTTTTTTGACATATCACACGGTATATTTTTTCCAGTGTACAAAAATGCAAAAAGAAAATAAACAAAAACCTGCCAAATAACATTGATGATGATGATGACGAATACGAGAATGATGATAATGATGATCATTACGTAGTTAGCTCGGCCTGATCGGTTTCAAACATCGTAGCTGTAGTTTGATGTTTCAAGTTCAACGACACGTTATCATGCCATTTTTTTCTTCTTCTTGTTTTGTTTTGACAGCCTGTTGCCGATGATGAAATTTAATTTATAAGGTGGTAAATACAGTCAACCTGTAAGCTTTAAGCCAATTTATAATTTTTTCTTCTTCTTCTTTTGATCCAAGGAAATGTATTGATTTTTTATATAGTATACGTATTTTGTGTTTATTTGGTAGGCCAACATTTGATTGACTTAAAAAGAAATAAAATCGATCTGATATGTATGTGTTATTAGACCGGCATTTATTTGTATGGCAAAAAATAAAATTCTTCTGAATTTCAAAGTCCGGGTAAATATTTATACTTTTAGGCGATTTAAATATCAGTCTAAAATCGGTGAAACGGTTTTCGAGATATCGCCTATCAAAAATTATCAAAATATTTCCAAGAATGCAGAAATTCTGAAAAAAATCTCTTAATTTTTTCTATTAACTATTTCATAGAAATTGATACAAGCTTTCATTTAAACTTAATTTGAGCCAAATCAGACCATTTTAACCCATGGCGCCTTTCGATCTAAATTTGGAGTTCATGGAGAAAATTTTCTAAAAACAAAAGCTTTGATGGGCGTCACAGTTAGAAAGATCGACTTTTACTCAAATTAATTTTAAATAAAATTTTGTCTCGAGCTCTTTGAATAGATTAATAAAACAAAATTTTGAGATTTTCTTCAAATAATTCTTGAACAAAGGAAAATCCGCCATTTTTTGCCAAATTTCATATAACAATATCTCGAATACCTCTCGACCGATTTTAAAAATTTTTTGAAATTTATGTTCAGCGTATCAAATTTTTGTATATGATGTATCGAATGATTTATTTTTTTAATTTTTTTTTTTTTTTTTTAATTTTAATTTTAAAAAATGCCACACTAATGTATTACATTAATTCGAAACTGAAATTAATGTTTAACGTGTTCGCACAACATAAAATTTAATTATTATATTGTATATCAAAATTGTAGGATTAACTTACGATTAAATTTATGGTCAAATATGATTATGATGATATTAAAAATTGTACGTACCTGAAAAAAGATGGAAAAAACAGGTAAATATTAAAAAGAGTTGAAGTTTTATTGATTTATAACTAAATTTATATGTATAGGGATTGAAATTTGCTGTAAGATCACCCAACTTCATTATAATTTCCACCAAACATTTCCTGCTTATTGTAACTTTCTAGCTAACTTAACTCTAGCGATGTCCGAAAAGTAAGTATTCCCACTTACACAGTTGGTTACATGTAATTATATCTGTAAGCGTATTATCCCAAGTAACGAAAGCCAGAAAAGAAGTTTCCGGAAATCTAATCATTTCTTTTTCTATGTATAATTTTATTTTATAATTTAAATCACATTTTGAATTTCTTTTAAATGCCTTTTTTTTTTAAATAATTTATGCATTCTTAATGTTGTGATCATGATCTTAATAATTTTCTCTTAAACTGTTTATTTTTTTTGTAAAATTGAAAAATAAAAATCCAATTTAAAAGTTGTTTTGGCTTCTGTATGTGAAATATAAAAATAATACCGGCTCATTTTAGCGTGTCAGACAAATTGATTTTTTATGCAAATTTTTTTGTAAAAAAAATTCAATTGGAAGGTGAGTTAATCAAATTAAAACTTCAATATTAAGATGGAAAATATTACAGGAAATTTTTAAAATCCAGTAAAATAGTGTTTAGGTTAAAAAAAAAATTATTAAATCAACTGTAAAATTGTAATTTGAGAGAGGATTACTTAGATCATAACTTAGAATTAGGAAGACGGAAGATTTATTTTTTTTGCACAGATTTTATACCAATTTGATGGGATAAATCATATTAAACGCATAGAAGGCGGCAAACATTATTGGATTTGTAATCGAATAATAGTTAATAATTATTATATTAATCGAATATTTCACTGAAATTAGCCTGAATATTGTAAACGGCCATGGCCAGAGTTACAAATTTTCGACAGGAAACTTTTTCGTTTTTAAAAATATAACGTCTTAAAAATTGTCAAAAACGCTTGTCCCTAAACTATACCCTCCAACCACAGTATGGGGGATGCTGATGTTTTACGTCAGCACACATAGACTCTGAGGTCTGTTGTGATCGGGAGCATACTCACTTCGTAATTACGTGTGTAACTAATCGAAATATCGGTTAAGAAACACATTACACCGAAAAATTTGAAACGAATTTCAATCAACAAAAACACGGATTCCATCAATTTTTTGATTGGAATTCCTCCTATTAAAAAAATTGTTATACCAATCATCAAATTGTAGGTGATTGCACTCAAAAAAAAGTTAACTAAAATCTGGGAAAATTAACTAAATTTTGAGAAAATGAGGGAATGATTTGGCTCCAAAGATTTTTATAACCTACACCACACTGTGGTACAGGGTATAATGAGTTTGTGCTGATGTTTGTAACTACCCGAAATATTGGTCCTAAACCCACTTTTAAGTATACCGATCGACTTAGAATAACTCTTTGAGTCGATTTAGCGATGTCCGTCCGTCCGTCTATCTGTCTTTCCATGTAAAACTTAAGCATCTTTTGGCCCAAGGACGAAGCCTATTGAAATCGGAACAAAACGGTCCATATTTAGACCTAGGCCCCATACAAAGGTCCTCTTTAATTTTGGCTCAAATGACTCTAATAACCGCATTTTAATAGGTATCTTGTCGAAATTTGGCAAATAATCATGTTTCATCCACACAAATTCCGAATTTTAAAGAAATCGGACCAGTTCTTCTTGTAGCCCCCATACAAACCACCTTAACGATTTTAACATAAATCTCTCAAATTTCATGAAAATAGAAAATATTTAATTAAAATTTTGTTTGTGTATGTTAAACGCGCACTTTAATAACCTTATCAAATCTGATTATCATCGGACCATTTTTGGACTTAGGTCCCATGTGAAAATTTCGCCCGATATTCAGTTGTAGCGGATTATTGTCAACAAAAAGAAGCCTATTCCACTCAAATTTGATTTGTGAGTGCTTTTTACACTTATTAAAGATTTGACAAAATATAGATCTAATCAGTCCATGTTTCAACTTGGGACCCATTTCCCGGGAAACTCTGGTGTAGGGTATTATATGGTCGGTCTTGACCGACTATAATTTTCTTACTTGTTTTTCTTGGTTTTAGTTCATAATTTTTCCAAAAATATGGAAAACCAAGTTATTTAATTTTAAGCCAATTTTAACTAGAAAATGGGAAAAATTATATTACATTTTAGTTCATTCACAGTTTAGAACTAGATTGGGTCTATACTCTGGACCCATGGGTTCGGACTCTATGGGTCCAGCCTCTGTTAAGTCCAGATCACGTTGGGTCCTTTAAGGGTCCCCATAGATTTTGACCCAAAACTTGTGTCCGTTTCGCTCTACCTTGCTTAGTTTTTGTGATACGGTAATAAGGGGTCTGATAGGGTATTGAGAATTTTAAAAACTGGATAACTCAAAAACTATCGGGTTTTTTGCGAAAGTGTTCTACGAGTCAAGAGCTACAAAAATGCCGTTGGACCTTTTCTCGTGTTGGCAGTATTTACCGAGATATGGGCATATATAAAATCTCGGGAATTTAAAATTTGATATCTAAAATTAGGGTCTTGAGACCCCGACAGATATACAGAGCTAGGCTATTCCATATTTTTCTTTATGGTCTTTCTTTTAAAAATTTCATCCGTTTCGCTCTATCTCGCTTAGTTTTCGAGATATCGCCATTTTGAATTTTTAACTAAATTCTCGGAAGTTATTAACTAAATTCTAAGAAGTACACTTCCTCTATTCAAAGAAGAGAAATATGATGATGTTTTTTTAGTAAATTTTAACTAAACTTGAACTAAATTGTTTTTTAATAAATATATCTTAAAAATAACGAACAAAAAAAATTTTACCAAGTACTTGGGAGGATATGCGTTTTTAAAGTTTTTTGCATATATGCAAAAAATAGCATCAATTTACCAAGTTTTTGCTTGTTTCTGGTAAAAATTTAGAAAATATTCATAAGAGTATTTAACCTTGTGTAATTTTACAAACCTTAATAAAAATTATGCAAAAACTTGGTAAAATGTTGCAACATTTTTCATAATTTATGTAAAAAACTTTAAAAACGCATATCCTCCCAAGTTATTGATAAAATATTTTTGTGTGTGTAGGTTAGTGGAAAATTTCTTTGGCAGTAAGAATTTTTTTAATTATATTAAAAAACTCCATTTAAAGAAAACTATGAACTATTTGTAACTAAATGAACTAAACTTTTTTCCTCATAGTTAAGAAAATTTCTCATTTTTTAGTTAAATTAAACTAAATTTTTGGAAAAGTCATGATAAATTTTCAAAGACATTTTTTCCTCAATTTTAGTTATGTCTTTTTTTTAGTGCATTTCCAAATCCTAAGAGAATAAAAAGTCTTCTTACTTTTGGCAAACGGACGGTTAGCCCATTAGTGGGAGTACTTACAGGACACTGTGTAGTTGGCTAAATGGCTGTGCGTATCTGAATTTTCCATAGGGACTATTGTAGAAGTTTCAGGGAAGTGGAGGCGGAGGAGTCAGTGAAGAACCTGTTATGTGAGTGTCCGGGTCTGATAAAGAGCCGCCTTAAGCATTTGGGGCAACGATTTTTCGATGACCTATATTGCTTAAAAGGTGTCTCATTGACATCTCTATCAATATATCTTAGAGAATCGGAGTGGTTCAAGAAGTAAAAAGTTTTTGTATCAGAGGGGGAAAAGGGAAATGACAATTAAGTGAATCCCAATGGGCCTTATGGCCTCCGAGTGAATTGGCCAAATTAACGGATGCCCATCCAACCTAACCTATTTTTAGTAAATTTAAACTTAACTTGAACTTAATTGTGTGTACATTAGGGTTATGACTCATTTTTGACAACATTTTTACCTATCACCACGTGATAGACAATACAAAATTAATATTAAAAATCGTATTTGCGGGTCATTTTAGCAAAAAAACCTTCCGCACCAAACGCAATTTCTAAAAAGTCACAGATATTTTTTGTTTTAAGTCTTATTTTTAAAAAATAAGGTAATTTTAACCCTTCCAATGAATGAATTGTTAATAATTCTTAATATTTTTTTATGGCCTTTTTGGCTAGGGCAGGTAAATTTTGATAATTGCAAAAAAATGCAAAAAGTCATAACCCTAGTGTACATATTTTTAAGAGTATCTGGCATGTGATGAAAATCGAAATCGAACGATATTTCAATCGACTGTATTTTCCATAATAAACACAAAATTTAATTGGTAATACCATTTACAGATTCACATAATTCAGAAGTATACTTTTGAGTTATAAAATCTTTTTAATTTTTTTCAGATCTTAAAATATTGACCTTTCAAATTTCGATCGTTTTCATTATCGCACACTGTGACGACTAGAACAAGCTAGCGGGACAAAATTATTTTTTGACATATTTAAGTTCCTAAGGTCATAAGTGTTTCCAGTATGTACTTATATATTTATCTGACGTATGCACCCTACGTTCGGTATACCCTCTATAAGATAGTGCATGTAACAGTTAATTATTTTTTTTCACATTTTTCATTTCCTAAGGTCATAAATATATACAACTTGTATATTTCTAAATCGCTTGTGCACCCTACGTTCGGCATATCCTCTACATCGATAGTGCATGTAACAGTTAATTATTTTTGATCACATTTTACATTTCCTAAGGTCATAAATATATCCAATTTGTATATTTTTATCTGACATGTATACCCTACGTTTGGTATAACCACTATAAAGGAAGTGCGTGTAACAATTATTTTTTTTTGTACATTTGCTAATGTTTATTTAATAGTAATAATAATTGTGCAAAATTTGTGCATATTCCAAAATCTTTATAAAATTTTATTGCCCTTAAGATTAGAAATTTCAAACAAATTATATCCAAATTAATATATTTACGAAAAATTAAAAAAAAATAAATGAAATAATAATGAAAATTATAATTTAATAATAATAGTAAAATAGTAATAATTAGGGATGAGATTTCCATGCAAATGCATGTTTTTTGTCGATAGTCTAAAAACGATATCGAACAATTATCTTTCCGAATCAAGAAATTTGCGTTAAAATGGCATCGATTTGTTATTGCATATTTTTGCATATTTTGGTGAGAATGCATATTTCTGCATATTTTGGTTTTTAATGCATATTTTAAGCATATTTCCAACTTTTAAGTGCATATTTTTGCATATTTTGGCATAAATTAGCAAAAACACAAGTTGAAATTTATTTTTTTCAAAAACTATTTTAAATTTTAAAAATTTATTTTAAAAATAAGGAAAAATTTTTTTTTTCTTTTAATTTTTTTTACAGATTGTCTTAATATCTTAATAAATCTTGCTTCTATAAAGTTTGAAATGGTACTAATTAAACCCGGAGTTACTTTTTGCTTTTTAAGAAGTTTTTCCTATGAAAACAAGATTTTTATGGCACACATTTAATTTTTTAGTGCATATTTTTAAGTTTTTTAGTGCATATTTTGAATTTTTTAGCGCATATTTTAAGCGCATATTTTTGATTGTTTAGTGCATGAAAATCTCATCCCTAGTAATAATAATAATAATAATAATACATATACATATAATTGACAAAAAATTAACTTGGCCGAATACATAAATACTATCCATAATTCCCAAAATATTGTGAATATAAAATTTTATTTTTTGTAGTGTAAATTTTTTTTAGTGTATTTTTTTTAGTGTAAAAATGTTGGCAGATACCAGAATAGCTTTTTGAAACATATTAGTGGCCTATGAATGCCCCTTAAAGCATCTTAAGGTGTTTTTTGAATATGTTAATTCGTGACGAAACCTATCTAAAACTTACGTTTATGATCATAACTTCTGAACTCCTGGACCAATATCGCTATAATTTAATAGCAATATGACACGAGCAATTCCAAATATATATGCAAAGCTTCAGTAGCTTCAGAGTTGTCTTTCGAAAGTTTTCAGGTTTTTTATTGATATACAAACAGTCGGACGGACATCACTCATAAAATACCTGATGTGCAAGCGTGTGCAAAGAGATATTGCCATGGTAATATAGCCTAGTATCGTACCTTTCATTAAAAAAAAAAAATAGCCATGGGACACGTGGAGACAACATTTTCCTATTCTATTAAAGTTCAATGTAACAACAAAAAAAAAAATATTTTTTTGTGGATTTCTGAAAAATTCGTATAAAAAAAATTTTAAGCTCTGTTTAATAGGGTAAGTTAAATTCACTAGTTCCAACCCTCATCTTAAAAATCCATTGCAAAAAAATATTGCAAAAATTCACAGGCTAAAAATACTGTAGTCTGCGAGCAATATTGGAAAAATTAAAAAAAAAAATTGTTTTCAAAGACCAATTTTTTGACTTTAACTGATTAGTTTATAACTCACTGACATTATGCGTTTAAAAACATGGCATTTTCGTGACTTTAGGACTATTATCAATTACACTGAACCAATTTTTTGAAAAAAAATAGGAGATTCAATTTTGTCCCGCTGGCTTGTTCTACACGTCACAGTGTGTATCGTTTTCCATCACACCCCTGTATATCTTAAAAAGGAAATGTTTCTTAAATTTGGGGAAAATTTCTTAAGAAGTAAATTTTTTATTTCTTATATTAAAGAATTCCATTTAAAGAAAACTAATGAACTATCTATAAAAAAAATTAACTAAACGTTTATAAAACGCGTTTGTTCATGTTGCAAACAGTTTAATTGGCATAAGACCCACAACTGCAATTTCCTTCAGATTCTCGAAGTAAAAGAAAAAAACTATTAAATTATTTACCTTAATTTTTGATTACATATTTAATTGTGTCAATTAAAAAATTACTTGATTTTTTTTTTTTTTTTTTAATTTTAAACAAGTAATTCATTTTCTGTGCATAAGTACTGTCGATCTTGACCGACTTTTTTTATTATTATTGTTTTGAGATAAATTTGGATCACTTATTAAGTTGTGTTCATTTTAATAGTTTAAGTATTATTCCTTTTTTTGTCTTACCTTTTTTGTGCAATTATATTTATACTTAAGTATATATTTTTTGAAACTGTGTACGTTTTATGGTTTTTTAATCAATTTTTTTTTACAGGTTTTATATCGTCAAAAGTGGAATACACTGTGACTTGAGAATACTGTAGGAAAGTGAATTAAATAAAAATAAGGAAATAAAAAAAAAATATACTTATTTATATGATTTTTTTCCCTCTTTCATTTCTTATTTGGCATTTGCAGAAAAAAACACATAATTTAAAACCACTATTCTTCAGCTTCTTTTCCATATAATCCAAGAACAATAAGTAATTTGTCAGGTTATAAAGGTTCCTCTTTTTTATATTTTAGCGATGGATGCGCTACCTTATCGCCACATCCATATGAATGATAAACAACATACATTGTACAATATTAATACTTATCCCAGGCTCCAGAGTACTGTCTTTTTTTTTGTGTGTATATGATTATTAGAGTGGACGGAAAATGTTTTAGTTAATAAACATGCCAAATATGGATCGATTTGGTCCATGGAAAGTAAAAAAAAAAATAATTAACAAGTAAAAAAAAATAAGTTCGGCATTGTCGAATATATTGATACCCTCCACAATATAAAAAGATTAAAAAAACTTTTAAAACAAAAAATCTATGCATACAAATTTTTTTGTGAAAAAAAAAAAAATCCGCGAAAAAAAAAATTTTGTGTAAAAACGTGTTCGTCTTGCTTAAATACCATTCACTATCCAATTCTATTCACCTATGTCCACCAAGAGCTGAATTAAAGAATTTTGTGTTTTTTGGTTATGTGGAATATACACTAAAAAAAGTGAACTAAAATATAGGAAAATTAATTAAAAAATTTTTTATTGTACTTTAGTTCATACACATTTGAGGATTGGGTCTACATTTGAGGACTGGTCCAGGCCCCATTGGTTTCGGACCCCATGGGTTCTGACTCTGTTGACTCGGGACCCCGTTTGGTCCTTTTGATCCAAAACTCTTGTCCGTTTCGCTTGAGAATCTTAAAAACTGGATAATTTAAAAACTATTACTTGAATTGCTTTCGGGCATTTTGCGGTAGTGTTCCACCAACAAAGGGCTACAAAAATAAGAAATCGCAGATCAGCATTTTTGGACCAAAATCGAGTTTTATATTTTTATACCCTCCACTCTAGTGATAGAGGGTATATATAAGATTATCATTCCGTTTGTAACACCTCGAAATATTGGTCTAAGACCCCATAAGGTATATATATTCACGATCCTCGATCGATTTTAAGACGATCTAGCGATGTCCGTCCGTCTGTCTGTTGAAAACACGCTAACTTTTGAAAGACTTTACGGAGGCTCCTGAAGTTTGGCATATATGTTGGGCATTTATCTGGTCAGGTTGGTATTGCAATCCAGCGAAATCGGTCTAGTGGTTCAAAAGCAAAATACTGAATTCCGGCATAAACTGAATTTCGGCAATGAATTTTTCACGAATTTTCGAGATAAAACACACGGTAACTTTTGAACGACAGTCCTGAGGGTGCTGAAGTGTGGCATATATATTTGTCGTTCCTTTCCCGGTTCGTTTCAAATCTCAGCCAAATCGGTCCAGTGGTTCCAAAGTTATAAGCAAAACCCTGAATTTCAGATTGGTTTCACCTAAAATTCACGTGTGAAAACCTCGAGTTTTAAAAAACAAGCTTTAAAAACAATTATTAGCCATAAAATTACTTTACAGAGTATTTTTGTCACTCAGAAATATTTTTACACTAAAAAAAAATTTACACTCGAAAAAAATCTTACACTCAAAAAAAAAAATTTGTAAATTATTTTTTTTTTACAAAAATGACAAAAAAAAAGTTTTTTACTCAAAATAAAATATTTCTAATCAAAATTGTTAATTTTTTTTACATTAAAAAATTTACTATCCTTTAAAAAGGGCATTGTGGAGGGTATTCATAGATTCGGCCAAGTCGAATTTAACTTTTATACGTGTTTTTTAATATTTTTTAGATAAAACAAGTAAGAAAATTATAGTCGGTCAAGACCGACCATATAATACCCTACACCAGAGTTTCCCGGACCATGGGTCCCAAGTTCAAACATGGACTGATTAGATCTATATTTTGTCAAATCTTTAATAAGTGTAAAAAGCAATCACTAATCAAATTTGAGTGGAATAGGCTTCTTTTTGTTGACAATAAATCGCTTCAACTGAATATCGGGCGAAATTTCCACATGGGACCTAAGTCCAAAATGGTCCGATGATAATTAGATTTGATAAGGTTATTAAAGTACGCGTTTAACATACACAAACAGAATTTTAATTAAATATTTTCTATTTTAATGAAAATTGAGAGATTTATGTGAAAATCGGGAAGGTGGTTTGTATGGGGGCTACTAGAAGAACTGGTTCGATTTCTTTAAAATTCGGAATGGTGATTTGTGTGTATAAAACATTAATTCCTGCCAAATTTTGAAAAGATACCTATTAAAATGCGACTATTAGAGTCATTTGAGCCAAAACTAAAGAGGACCTTTGTATGGGGGCTAGGTCTAAATATGGACCGATTTTTTCCAATTTCAATAGGCTTCGTCCTTGGGCCAAAAGAGGCTTAAGTTTTAAATTTCAAGTCAATTGATCGAGAATTGCGACCGGTATCGTGTTTACACCGTTTACATGGACAGACAGACGGACGGACGGACGGACGGACAGACGGACGGACGGACGGACATCGCTAAATCGACTCAAAAAGTGATTCTAAGTCGATCGGTATACTTAAAAGTGGGTCTAGGACCAATATTTCGGGTAGTTACAAACATCAGCACAAACTCATTATACCCTGTACCACAGTGTGGTGTAGGGTATAAAAAGTTGGAAAATGTTAAGTGTGTTATCTAAAAAATATTAAAAAAATATACAAACGATTTTGGTCCAAAAATGCTGATCTGCGATTTTTGTCCAAAAATGCTGATCTGCGATTTTGGTCCACAGATGCTGATCATCATTTTTGGACCAAAATCGTTTTTATACCCTCCAACCACAGTATGGGGGTATACTCACTTTGTCATTCCGTTTGTAACGCATAAAAATATCGGTCGGTAAGGTGGGAGGATATCGGAAATCCTCATATACATTTTGGTATTATACAGTGTTGGTTTTGGTCTATGTACACAAATACCCTACACTCATTATGTACACGAATACCCTACACTCATTATAGTAGTAGGGTTCGAACACCCTACAACCGGGAATATTGGTGCGTATATGCATAGGATTGGAACATAAAGGACGATGGACTGAAGTAGTAATAGGGGGTAAAGTCTGGTTATTTCAAATGAAATTTCTCAGACAGTTAGGAGAGTAGGATAGATGTAGTTAGTTTGAAACTTGCTAATATATATATTATTGATCTATGATCGATTTTAAGTCATTCTACGAATGTCCGTCCGTCTGTATAAAACACGATTCAGTCCAAAATAAGAGAGCTAGAAAATTGGCACAAATGTGTCTCTTGGTCATAGGCCGGTTAAGTTCGGAAATGGGTAAAATCGGATCAGGGGGGAAAAAGTTCCCTCTTAAAGAAAGTCTCAAAAAACGCAATTTTTTACAGCTTTTTTTGCATTTTTGTTAAACAAATGAAATCTTTTTACGTCAGAAGGTGTGCAAAATCCTGCACTTAGACCCCGGGGGCTACAAAATTAAGATTTTTTTGGCCCGCCCCCTTTTGTGGGCGTGGATTTAAAAAAAATCATAAAGATTATGAGAATTACTAAAGTTAAAAAAGCATAACAAATAAATTAGCGAAAAAACACCTCTGAATTTTTTTAAAATATATTTTAACATGTTGGAGGGTATAAAAGATTCGGCACAGCCGAATTTAACACTCTCACTTGTTTTTTATTTTTTTAGTACTTTTTAGATAACACAATTAACATGTTCCAACTTTTAAGACCAATTTGGATAAAAAAAATAATTTTTATGTTTTAAAATCAGCATCAGTAGATCAAAATCACAGTTTTGAATTTTTTTAAAATATTTTTGCAATAAAGTAAATTTCCAAATTTTTAAACCGAGTTTGGTCAAAAAATTCGTACATAAATTTTGGTCGGAATACGTAATTTCTTCAACTTTGACCGCTGGTTGCAGACTGAAAATGACCTTGCGAAATTTGTTCATAAATTTTCCCACAATCAGCTCTAACGTGGCCATCGACATGAAATTCGAAATTTAAATTTGACGGGACGCCCTAGTATACATGGGTTCGTCCAAGTCGAATTTAACTTTTCTTTTTGTTAATATTTTACTAATTCATACTATGAAAAAGTCCATATATATTATGAAAGAAGTTAATACATTTTTACGAAATTGTTCATAAATACTATGAAAGTCGTTCATTATTTTTCTTAAATTCTTAATATCTGAGATATTAAAATGTAAATTATTTTTTTTTTTTCCAGTTCACTCTATTAAATTATGTTCAATGAATACTTTATATTATAAAAAATATTATTTAGTAGTTGTGATTGTTTTCGATTCAGTACTAAGGTTTCTTATTTGTATATTGTTATCCCATTGGCGTATTTTTGTTGTTGTTTTTATTAAAGATTTGTTTTTGTTTTCTTTCATTTTAAATTTAGATTTTCAAGTTTTGCCGGTGATAATAATCTTTTAAAAGCAGAAGTACGAAAACATCCACACAATTTTTTTGAATAAGTTTTAAAATTTGATAATAAATGACCTGTATAAAACAATAGGTTACACTGAAAATCAAATTTCTATTGAATTAGCGAAAAAAAAAACTTTTAAGACATCCAAAAATTTATTAATACACCGAAAAACACAACATTGTAGGAACAATAATGTAAGGAGATCCTGCTTTGATTTATAAACGCTTCACTCAAAAAAACTTGCAAAACGCCTGGTAAAATGCCTTGTAAACCCGTTCTAAGTACCAATATTTAACAATTTTCCCTGTTTTTTAACAAAAATTCTTGTACTTTCACTTCAAAAAAACCTGGTAAAACGCCTGGTAAAATGCCTTTTAATCCTGTTCTACCAATATTTAATAATTTTCCTTGCTTGTTAACAAAAAATCTTGTACTTTGCTCAAACGGGAACTACAGTTTTATTGGTAATTTTACAAATTTATTTTCGTAATTGTATTCTACCATTTTTAATGGTCATTTTACAAAAAAAAACTGTAATTTTATGATTTACAAAAAAAACTGTTATTTTACAAAAATTGTGTAATTACAAGGGTTTATGTTGTTTAACGAAAAAAAAACATTTTTTTTTTTAATTTTCCAAGTTCCGGACAATTTTTTTTTATTAAAAAAGATTTAAAAAAAAGTTCACAAAATTTTCAAAATTTTTTTACGAGGATTCTAGTTGATTTACAAAAAAAAACAGTTATTTTACAAAAAAGATTTTATTACCAGGATTTATGTTTAACAAAAAAAAATATTTTTTTTTTGAAATTTTCTGATTCCCAGATACTTTTTTTTGCGTTGTAGCGTAAAGAATTATTAAAAAAGATTTAAAAAAAATTTTCATAAAATTTTCGAAGTCCATCTGTTTTCAGTAATTTTCTTTTTTTCAGTAATTTTTGTGGATTAAAACTATCACTGCCAAAAATTGGTAAATTTTAAATAATTTTTTTGTAAATTTGCAATTATTGTTTGTAAATTTACCATTTTTTTAATATATTTACCACTTCACTTGTAAATTTACCATTTTTTTATAATTTTTGTGGCTTTAAACTTATCACTACCAAAAATTGGTAAAATTTAAACAATTTTTTTTGTAAATTAACAATTTTTTTTTAATTTAATTTTTTTTTAATTTAATTTTTTTTTTTTTAATTTACTATTTTTTTTTTGTAAATTGACCATTTTGGTTTGTAAATTTACCATTTTTTTAAATATATTTACCATATTTTCTTGTAAGTTTGGCATTTTTTTTTTATTTTTAAGGTTTTAAAACAATATTTTTTACCAATAAAGTGGTTGAATTTACCAATTTTTGGCACATTCAAAATTACGAGGAAATCCTCGCAATTTTACGAGAATTTTACCTACCTCCTACTTTACAAGAATAGCCTCGTAAAATCACGAGATTTTTTTGGTATCTTTACAAGGTTTTTTTTTTGAGTGCACGCACAACCATATTATGATCCATTTTATGATCAAAATTTACCATTTTATGATTTTTGAATAAAATTTTTTTTATTCGACCTTTTAAATATTATATTTTGAGAAGACTTAATCTAGCTCGAGGTCATTATTTCCTTTACTAATTGAAAATTATTCTATGAGAATATCATGGGTGTAATTTGTACAGAAAATAATGGCCTCGAGCTAGAATAAACCTACTCAAAATATTGTTGAGGAACATAAAAAAATATTTTTGTAAATACCAATTTTCCGATTTTCAAACTAAAAAAAGGAGCTCAAAGACATTGCCCTACAGGTTCAATTTTGGTACTTTTTCGAATCTTCTGAAATAGTGATCATAAAATGGAATAAATTAGGAATGTAAGAGAATCCTCTATCAAAAAAAAAAAAAAAAAAACAAGTAAGAAAGTTATAGTCGGGGGACTAAGTCCAAAAATGGTCCAATTATATTCCGATGTGATTAGTTTATTAAAGTACACGTTTAACAAATAAAAATAAAATTTTTATCAAATATTTCCATTTTTATGAATTTTGAGGGAATTATTTGAATATCGGGAAGGTGGTTTGTATGAGGACTACGAGAAGGACTGTCCCGATTTCTTTGAAATTTGGAGTGATGATTCGTGCATACAAAATTTGATTACCTGTTAAATTTCAAAGCGATATCTATTATAGTACGGTTATTAGAGTCATTTAATCCTAATCCAAAGTTGGCGTTTGTATGGGGGCTAGGTCTTAACATGGACTGATTTTTTCCAATTTCAATAAGCTTCGTCATTGGGTCAAAAGATGCTTAAGTTTCAAATTTCAAGTCAATTGATTGAAAATTGCGACCTGTATCGTGCTTAAACCGATAGATGGACAGACGGACGGACAGACGGACGGACGGACATCACTCAAAAAGTAATTCTGAGTCGATCGGTATACTTGAAGGTAGGTCTAGGACCAATATTTCGGGTAGTTACAAACATCAGCACAAACTCATTATACCCTGTACCACAAAGTGGTGTAGGGTATTATAAATCAAAAAACAAATTTTTTAAAGTTCCGATTCTAAAAGGATAAAAAGTGGTTAAAAAGTTTACTTTGGTACTTTTTCGATCTAGAAGCTTTATATTTTAAATCAAGGAATCTCCAGCGGAAAAACCATGCGGAAAAATACGTTTTAAGAAATTGAGATTCTAAGGAAGCTAAAAGATCGAATAGGGGGAAATTTGTCAAGTAGGATCCTCCAGCAGATAAAACGTTTAAAAAAATATTTTTTTTTAGAAATTTTAATTTTAGGGGAAAAAAAGGGGTACAAATTGGTATACAGAAGGGTAAAATGGAACTTTTTAGTCTATTGAGCAAAATTCCTTAGGTATAATTTTTTTTCTTTAGCTCATGACAGAAATGACAACCATATGCAACGAAAAGGAACGAGAAACAAAATGAAACAGAACTGTGAACGTAATAGAATGAAACAAGGAACGAAATGGATTTTTTTTATTCAAAGTTTTTTTACTTTATATTTATGTCTAAATATTTTTAATATATAAAAGCGTTTGTTCCGGGTACGTGTTACTAAAACTCCGCTGGACTAAAACTCAAAACTTGGGCAATACATTAGTTGAGACTGGAGCCAGGTTCCTCTTTCGATCCTGATAGGTGGCGCTGTTGTCATAATATTTCAATTTTTATTTATGCTACGATGTGGCTCAAATTTACAAAATATATTTATCAAACAACATAAGTTTCCTGATAAAATTTGGAACCAACAGGTGGCGCTGTGTTCGTCATAATTCCATTTTTTGTATTTACAGAACGATTTGGCTCAAACTTACAAAATGCATTTATAAAACAAAAATAAGTTAAATGACAAAATTTGAACCAGAAAGATGGTGCTGGGGGAAGTTATTTTGAATGCTTGTGTACGTTGGCATGTACCCTTTAGATGGCGCTGGGGAGATGCCATTTAAATACCTATCTAAGTAGAACCGGGCAACGCCGGGTGCTCTAGCTTGTTACCATATAACTAAGAATTATTTACCATTAGAACGTAACCCTAAATTAATATTTAGTTAAACTGACATCCTAAAAACCGACCCTACTTAAGCAGTTATCTTACCTATACATACTTTTTTTTTTGGAAATATTTGCTTCTGCTCTGTCATTCGATAACACTGTGCAACAAGAAAAATGAGCCTCAGTGGCTACTATGCCAAATGAAAGTAGACCATCAAATGAACAAAATTACCGAAGGGTTTTTCAAAATTAATTCGAGTTTCTTTTTTATGGCCGACTGAAGTTTTTAATTTTTTATCAAAGGTGTGGAAAAGTCAAGAAAACTATAATAAACGATCATTTGAGCTTAAAAATATGCCTGGATGTCTGCAGGGAACTTATATGGCGGCTTTTCCTAGAACATATTGACCCTCTGATATTTTAAGAGGTCATTTTGGTATTTGTTTTTTTTTTTTTCAAAAATGAACCATAGAATTATATATATATATATGGGGCATTCCATGTAAAATCGGACACTTTGAAAATTTTTATTTTACATTTTCCCAATTTGTTTACAGTTTTTAGTACCCTTCGAAAGCTCCTTCGTGGTAAATTTTCAAATTTTTTTAATGACCCGTTCAAAAGATATCGAATTTTTAAAAATTGGTAGTTTGTTCCTTTACTCAAACTTCTTTTACTCATAACTTCTTCAATAATGGTCCGAATTTCAAATTTTATTTTTTTTTCAAAAATTTTGTTTTTAACGCACTTTTTAAAAAAACAAACCCAAAAAAATTCTTAAAAGCGCCCTAGTATGCAATTTTTAAGTTTTAAAATTTAAATCTCATTTTTGAAAATGTTTGTACTCTTCGATTTTTTTAAAATTTTTTTGCGTAAAACATCTATCGATTCTACAAATTTTTTGCCCTGGAGGATCGTGGATAACGATTATTACTATTTTTTAAAATTGTTTGAAAAAATTTTATTGTAATTTTCCAATCTTAAAATCATTTCTACTGCTCCAATGGTGCGTCAAAGATGGATCCTTTATAAGACCGACCGATTTTTTTGTCTTAACATTTCTTTGGAACAAACTAATACCCTATCTCCAATTTCTAAGGGGGCTCCCACACAAAACGACATTTTTTAAAATTTGCTCCAACCGCTCTAACTGCCCTAATAGTGCCCTTAGAGCAACAAAATGTATGACCGACCCACAATATTTTTTTAGTCCAAACATTTTTTCTGAACACACCTACCCTCTGTCTCTAATTGTTAAGGCGGTCTCCATACAATTTTTTTTATTTTTTGTAAATTTGTTTTATTTAATCAGCTTCTACCGGTCCAATGGTGCGTCCGAGAGGGGTCATTAGTGAGACCGACCCCCATTTATTTTTACCCTACGCCCTATCTCCACTCCCTAAGTAGGCTCACATACAAAATTACATTTTTATAAAATTTGCTCCAACTGTTATTTGTATGGGAGCCTACTTAGGGAGTGGAGATAGGGCGTAGGTATGTTTTAAAAAAATGTTGTAGGGTAAAAACAAATGTGGGTCGGTCTCACTAATGACCCCTCTCGGACGCACCATTGGACCGGTAGAAGCTGATTAAATAAAACAAAATTTACAAAAAATAAAGAAAATTGTATGGGGACCGCCTTAACAGTTAAAGATAGAGGGTAGGTGTGTTGAGAGAAAATGTTTGGACTAAAAAAATATTGTGGGTCGGTCATACATTTTGTTGCTCTAAGGGCACAATTAGGGCAGTTAGAGCGGTTGGAGAAAATTTAAAAAAATGTTGTTTTGTGTGGGAGACCCGTTAGAAATTGGAGATTGGGTATTAGTTTGTTCCAAAGAAATGTTAAGACAAAAAAATTAATGGGGGTCGGTCTTATAAAGGACCCCTCTATGACGCACCATTCGAGCAGTAGAAATGATTTTAAGATTGGAAAATTACAATAAAATTTTTTCAAAAAATTTTAAAAAATAGTAATAATCGTTATCCCACGATCCTCCTGGGCAAAAAATTTGTAGAATCGATAGAAGTTTTTCACAAAAAAATTTCAAAAAAATCAAAGAGTACAAACATTTTTAAAAATGAGATTTAAATTTTAAAACTAAAAAATCGCATACAACACCATTTACAGATGTAATTCGAAAAAGATCAATTGTAATTAGAAGATTCTATTTGTAATTCGAAGATTCCATTTGTAATTCGAATACTCCAATTGTAATTTGAAGATTCCATTTGTAATTCGAAGATTCCAATTGTAATTTGAAAAAGATCAATTGTAATTCGAAAAAGATCAATTGTAATTCGAAAAAGATCAATTGTAATTCGAAAAAGATCAATTGTAATTTGAAAAAGATTAATTGTAATTCGTAAAAGATTAATTGTAATTCGAAAAAGATCAATTGTAATTCGTAAAAGATCAATTGTAATTCGAAAAAGATCAATTGTAATTCCAAGATTTCATTTGTAATTCGAAGATTCCATTTGTAATTCGAAGATTCCAATTGTAATTCGAAAACCAACGAGTAAATCAACAAAAAACAATGTTTTTAAAGGCGTAAGAAACGATTTTATGTTGTGTACTCGTTGATTTTCGAATTACAATTGGAATCTTCGAATTACAAATGGAATCTTCGAATTACAAATGGAATCTTCGAATTACAAATGGAATCTTCGAATTACAATTGATCTTTTTCGAATTACAATTGATCTTTTTCGAATTACAATTGGAATCTTCGAATTAAAAATGGAATCTTCGAATTACAAATGGAATCTTCGAAGTACAAATGGAATCTTTGAATTACAAATAGAATCTTCGAATTACAATTGATCTTTTTCGAATTACATCTGTAAATGGTGTAGAGCGCTTTTAAGAATTTTTTGGGTTTTTTTTAAAAGTACGTAAAAAACAAAAATTTTGAAGAAAAAAAAAATTGAAATTTGGACCATTATTGAAGAAGTTATGAGTAAAAGAAGTTTGAGTAAAGGAACAAACTACCAATTTTAAAAAATTCGATATCTTTTAAACGGGTCATCAAAAAAATCTGAAAATTTACCACGAAGGAGCTTTCGAAGGGTACTAAAAACTGTAAGCAAATTGGGAAAATCTAAAAAAAAAAATTTTCAAAGGGTCCAATTTGATATGGAATGCCCCATATATAAAAAGGTTAAAATGTACTACAAATATTTTTCTCATAAAATTTCATTATGATGATTCTTTGCTCTGACCTAGTTAACCCTCTAAATGACCACTTAAACGGGAACTAAAGTGTAAACTTGGTCAGTGAAAAGTATAATCATACAATTTTATAAAACATTAGAATATTTTTAGCTCAGAAGTATATTTCCACTATTTTGTCCAGTTTTGTTAAAAAAAATATGTAGAACATTTTATATAACATTTTGTAGAACATTTTATCCCTTTAAACGAACGTTTTATTTGACTTCTGTGGTCAATTTTTGAAAAAGGACCAACATGACCCCTTAAAGTAGCAGTTAGCAGAATATGTTCTAGGAAAAGAACCGTAATTTTTTTAAGCTCTGATAAGCATTTATTTTAGTTTTCTTGACGTTTTCGAAACGTCATTTGTCATCGTTTCGAAACGTCATTGGCTGATCCAAAAGTTTGTTGCACAGTGTAATTCAATATAAATTTTTTACCATCATCAAGAAATATAATTACAAAATCAGATAAAATTGATTATAAAGCAATAAAACTTTAACAATTTTAGGATAATAAACATATTTGCGGTTTTAAGACGGATGTTTATGTTTGTGTCTTTTTATATTCATGGCCAATTGTTGCCATTTTGGTAGATAATTTTTAACCACCACCACAACACTCATCTTTGATTTTATTTTATTTTATTTTATTTTTAAATTATTTTTTTTTGTTTCAATAATTTTATAGTATTTTAGTTATTTTCCCTTTTAATACGTGATTAATGTTCGTGTTTATCAAATAACTATAAACAGGATTTTTTGAAAGCAAGTGATTGGTAAAATATCTTCTTCGTTTTTTTTTTTTTTTTTTTTTGAAAAAACTAACCGCAAAGGTGAAATGAAGTAAGGTAGTTGGTTTACACTTTGTGTATGGGGGAATTCACTTTGCTAATGGAAAATACTAGGAAACAAAAACTGAATTTTAGTGGCAGGATCGCCATTTTTCCTGCAACAATCGAAGGTATTGGATTTAATGAGTTTGTAAATTAGTTTGTAACCTACGGGCCCACTAAAATACGTTAATTGAAGTCTTTTATAACTACCACCCACTTTTGCCCGCCTAAAAAAAACCGTATGAATTCCCTTATTATTAAAAGTTCAATATCCGATATTCTCTATAATCATATTAAAATATAGTAGTTTATATATTATGCTAGTGTTTAAAAAATTTAAGTAAGATTTTTTGAGTTTATTTTTCTTTTTTTTCAATCCCTTTGTTTTACAAAATTAACCGATATCCTTGCCTAAATAGCAAATTTACAATGAAAAATGCAAATAATTTCGATAGGAAGCTTTCAAAAGATGAATAGTAGTAGATTCAAAGATGCCAAATATGTAAACGTAAATATTTCATCACATCACGTTTTTGAATAATGGCTGGTGGTAGAATAAGGAAATGTCACAAAACTGTTTTTTTTTTCCACTTCTTTTTTTTCTATTTTGCTTCAGTAGATTTAAGCAACTTGATAGAAAACTAAAGTTAGTTTCAAAAATGTTTGCTTAAATATTGGCCTCAAAAGTTACAAAAAAAAATTAAAAATCCTGTAAGTATACTGTTTTTTAGAGTGAGCTGAATAATGCAATTTTTAGAATTATTTTTAATTGAAAATAAATTTTTAGCAGATTTTTCAGGGATGAAAATGAAAATATGGACGGGCAAAAGCTTTATCCATCTCGACGAAAGCTTTTTCGTAGAGAATTTTTTCTGTATATTTTTTTTTTTATAAGCAACCGTATAAAAATGGATTTGAAATTATCTGATCTGTTTTGATCTGATAATATATGATTGCATTTGATTACACTAGTTTACAGATATTTTGATCCTCAACATTTTTCAATTATTTTCTATGTATAATCTTGCGCTGAATCCAAAATTAAAGTCCAGAGTTTCAAAAGTAGAACAGTTTTCGAGATATTGCTATTGCTTCACAAAAACGACTTTCATAGTACTTATAAACAAATTCATACAATTTCTTAACTTTTTCATAATACTTATAAACTTTTTCAAAGTATTTATAAATTAATCATAATATGTGAAATTTAAGAACTATTTAACATTTTTCATAAATACTATGAAAACATTAATAATTTGTATGTATTTGTTCATAAATACTATGAATTTCGATCATTGGCAAATATTTTTTTTTTTTGTGTTTCCAAATTTTCAACTTTTTGAAAAAGTGGTTTTAGTTACATAAATAAAAACATCTCCGAACCAAATCGGTGGTTTTTATTATTTTTGGTTTTAAATTAAAGGTAGTTAAATACCTTATCGATTCGAAATATTTTTTTGGCTGTTGTTGGCTCAAAGTCAAAATGGGGTCTTTTTCTCACATCGGTTTTTAAGATCTTGATGAAATTTCTGAACTATTTTTTTATATAGTTTTATGACTGGATATTAGGGTAAAGCAATTTTTGGAGCAAAAAAAAATTTGTTTTTCACTTTGTTTGAAACTTTTGAATTTTTGAAAACTTTGTTCAAAACTTTCGGATTTTTAAGTCAAAAAAGGATCCCATGGGTTCAATATTTTTATACCCTACACCACTCTGTGGTACAGGGTATAATGAGTTTGTGCTGATGTTTGTAATTACCCGAAATATTGGTCCCCACATTCAAGTACACACAAAAAATTATTGGCAAAAAATTTTTAATTAGAACTATTGATCAGCAAAATTTTAATGAGTCAATTAATGTTTTGATTCAAAATTTTATTATTTTCTCTAACTGTCGAATTACAAATTTTCAACATACCAGATTTTTTTTCGCTTTATTTTATTTGAATAGATAAATTAAAAAAATATACAAAATAATCGGGTTTTACTTTTTTTTTATTGTTGGCAACATATTGGAAAGCAAAAAAGTTGAATTTTTTGATAATTTTGTCATTAGCTTACAATTCATTTGTTGAATCAATCAATGTTTTGATTGACTATAAATAAAAAACTGATCAAATTTTTGATCAAAATCTAAAAAATTTTTGATTGAAAAAATTTTCAATCAATCACCTACAATTTGATGATTGGTGTAACAATTTTCTTAATTGAGGAATTTCAAACAAAAATTTATTGAATCCGCGTTTTTGTTGACTGAAATTCGTTGCACATTTTTTCTGTGAACACATCTGTTTTTCTAAAAACTTCTAGAAAATTATAAGTTTTTTTTTTATAGATAAAAAACAACTACACAAAACTGTTACTACACAGAAAAAAATATGGAGGAAACAAATTTGAGTAATCACTTGTTAAAATCTAAAAACAAAAATTGAGTAATTTTTTAATTGACGCAATTAAAAATTTACTTAAAAATTTTAAAAACAGTTTAAGTAAATAATTTAATTAAAATTTAATAGTTTTTCTAATTTTTTTCTAACTCTCAAAATTTTTTGAATTCTCGTTTAGTTTATAGTTTTTTGTATATGTATGTGAAAGTTTGTAATCGTCTTTATAAAATGTTCCTATGTTTTTGAGACATAAATATGTTTGGTAAAGTTTGAAAAAACAAGTTTTTTGTTTTTTTGTAAAAAATTTAAACCTTTTTTTAACTTTTTAAAAAAATAAATAGATAAATTTTGTGTAAATTGTGTCAAATGAAAATTTACTCAAATTTTTTTCAAGCATTTAACTATTAAATCGTTTACTGGTGCAAAATTGAGTAATTTTTTACACAGAAAAAAATATTCGATGGAAAAAAACAATTAAATATTTGCTCAGCTTAAAATTTGACATTCAATTAAATTTTAATCTGAAAAATTCGTAGTATGAAATTAAAAACAAAAAAACTTATCAAAGTAGGCTTTGTCTAACAATACGATGAACGCTGTTGAGTTTTTTGTTTTAGTTTTCGTTAGTTGCCAAACAGAAAAGTACGTGAACGCACACAAGACGAAGAAAAGAAAAATAATATAAAACACAAAAAAAAAAAACAATTTAAAAAAAGATTGACAAAAAACACTAAAATCGTATGATATTGATTAACCATTCACTTAAATCAAGCATTGGTTTAATCAAAAATAACCAAAAAATATTAATTAATCACTCACTCAAATCAAGCATTGGTTTAATCAAAAATAAAAGAAATATACCGATTAATCATTTGCTCAAATCAAGCATTGGTTTAATCAAGGATCAGTCAATGACTGACCTACAATTTTAGTGCATGATCCAACAATTTTCCTCATTAGCTGACTTTTAATTAAAATAATGCTCAACCTGGTGTATTTCGTGCTTGATCTAACAACTCATTTTTATCTGTGTACTCAATAGTATTAAAAATTTACTCAATTTTTTTTTTATTTTTTTCTGTTTACAATGTATTAATTTTTGTATTTATTTTTTAAAACGACTTCAAAAAATAGGTGGTTGAGATTTTTCATACAAAAACAACTGAAATTGTAGTTGGAAACAACATCTACTTACACTCAAAAAAAACCTTGTAAAGTTACCAAAAAATCTCGTGATTTTACGAGACTATTCTCGTAAAATAGGAGGTAGGTAAAATTCTCGTAAAATTACGAGGATTTTCTTTTAATTTTGAATGTGCCAAAAATTGGTATAATAACCAATTTTATTGGTAAAAATATTGTCTTAAAACCACAAAAATAAAAAAAAAAAATGGTAAACTTACAAGAAAAAATGGTAAATTTACAAAAAAAAAAAAATTTTTGTTAAACATAAATCCACGTAATAAAATCATTTTTGTAAAATAACTGTTTTTTTTTGTAAATCAACTAGAATCCTCGTAAAAAATTTTTCAAAATTTTGTCAACTTTTTTTTTTAAATCTTGTTAAAAAAAAAAAAATTCCGGGACATTTAAAAAAAAAAAAATAAAAAATTTTCAAAAAAAATATTTTTTTTTTGTTAAACAACATAAATCCTCGTAATAACATAATTTTTGTAAAATAACAGTTTTTTTTGTAAATCAACTAGAATCCTCGTAATAAAAACTTTGTTGTAAAATTACAGTTTTTTTTGTAAAATGACCTTTCAAAATGGTAGAATACAATTACGAAAATAAATTTGTAAAATTACCAATAAAACTGTAGTTCTCGTTTGAGCAAAGTACAAGAATTTTTATTAAAAAACAAGGAAAATTGTTAAATATTGGTAGAACGGGATTACAAGGCATTTTACCAGGCGTTTTACAATTTTTTTTTGAGTGTACTACTTACTACACAAATGACTGCCATGTAGTAACTGCAATAATTTTCCAAGTGTGATTTTGTTTAGAAAAAAAAACAATTCGTTGTAAATTGCAGTAATGTGTATTATTTTGACTCTTATTGACATTTTCTCCATTAACAGGAATTTTAGTATCTGGTTACCAGTCACTTATTATATTTTCAATGAAAGTGTGCAAAAAAAGTTTACAACGGTGAGTAATTCAAATATGTACCAGATTCGGAATCAAATTCCTATTTGAAAAATTGTCTCTTGATGACAAAAAATATTTTAGACTTTCTTTCTCACGGATTTTAAAGATGTTTTCGCCGAAATTTTGAAAATATCTTAAAAAATAAGTGTAAACCCTTAATATTTGCAAAAATATTCCGTTTTGATTGTATTTAAAAAAAACCGGTTAACGGACAGAAAAAAACCGGGTTTCGGTACACCGTAAATTTGGGAAAAAAACCCGGTTTTTCGGTCAACTGTTTAGCCGGTTATAAACACTATTATTTCCTTTTCTTTTTCGCTTTCATTTTTCCCTATTCTGTGCTCGATTCGGGAGTACTTTTTCACCATTCACATAATTTTTAAAAATTTGATAGCCTTTTGAATATTAAGATTTTTAGCAATCATTTGGCTTTTACAGATTGAAAAAATATCAACTAGTCGACGAGTTATAGCCAAAAAACCATATAAACAAAATGCTGAAAATCGGCATTTGACTGCAAAGTTTGAAGGTCGATTAAAAAAAATTCGGGTCTTCTAATTTAGACCTATTTTTACCTCTCCCTCTCAGAATTTACTTAACTTTTGCTAACCTGAATTTGTTCCAAAGTGTAATCATAATTTTTTGGATCCTCAGTTTTTGATATATTTATAGCGCCGTATTAATTTTTTAGCCGGTTCAAATCAAATCCGAGATATAATTAGACTTCGATTTTGATCATTTCAAATATAATAATATGCAATAAGATACTATCATATATAAATAGACATAAACAAATCTGTTAAGATCCAATTCATTTTTACAAGAGCTTTTTTTAAAATTTTATTTTAAATTCTCCTGCTTCCTTTTAACAATTCTCCTATACCTGCCCCACTCTACTCTTACAAAGATGCAGAATTTATTGTGAATTGATGCTGCTCCCACGTTTCCCAGTCTAACTGACTGAATTTTATAAATGATTTCACTCCAGTTTACAGTTTTGGGTAACATTACTTTTTTTATATATACAATACTACTACTATATTTTATTAAAGTTTTTCTTTAAGCAGCATTTAAGATTCCAGTTTTTATTTAAGTCTGATTTGAGTTTTTTCTATCATGTCTTATATACTTTGTTGCAAACTCTATCATAAAAGTAGTTAGAACGCGTTTTTTATACACTCAATGCTGAAGTTGTTTAAACATATTAGTTTGTCATTACATTTGTAACATCTTGCGATACGATTGAACGCAGGGAAAACTGATTTTTTATAGACCAGTTTTAAATTTAAATTAAATTTTAGGAATTTTTATTGGGATTTTCTGAAATTCAACTGACAAGGAAGGTCTCCCTGGTGTTACCCGCCGATCTTTATGGAATTGGTTTTATTTTGTAGAGCAGGAAAAATTAAGGGACACGTATTTTTTTTTTAGCGGCCCAAATTTATATTTAGGGGGTGAAAATGGTGGGGAAAAACGGTAATTTTTCAGTTTTTTGCGTTTATCTCCTATATTATACAAAGAAACCTAGTCATGTTACATACCAAAAGAAAGGTCTTTGGAAAACCTATCTTCATGTTCAAAGGACGTGTCCAAACATGCACAACTTTTCGTCATATTGAGTAAAATGCCAAAACTTAAGGACATTTTTGTTAATAAGTCGAAAAATATTTAATTTTTTGGCACGTTGTTAGCATCACGAGATAGGTATTTTAAATACCTTTAATCTGATGCCAAATATGCCTATATTAATTTTGAGTAAATATGCGTAAATCGTAAAAAAAACTGAAAAAGGTCAAATTCCCCCCATACAAATCGACCCCCCCCCTTCCCTAAAAATGAGTTTGGACCGCTAAAAAAAATACGTGTCGAATTAATTTTCATTCTGAACAACATCTCAAAATTTCATGAAGATCGGAGGGTGACACCAGGGAGACTCTCCTTGTGAGCTATAACAAATTTTATTTGAACAAAAAAATTAGATGTGGTAAACAACACTGTGCAAAAAGATTTTATATCTTGAATGGCACCAAAAAATTTGAGTATTCCATTAGTACCCAAAAACTAACAAAGAGTTTTGAAAATATTTTTTTGGCCCACTGTAGTTTTAAATTTTTTTTCAATGGAGTTGGAATAAGTAAAACAAAATTAATTAAATTAACTTCTAAGCTAAATAAAGTTTTCACATGTCTTAAGTAAAATTTGATGGCGGTTCTTTTCTTAGAACATATTAACCCTCTATCTCATATTTTTGGGGGTCATTTTAGTCCCTTTTTTAAATATCGTCATAGAACGTCATTAAAATGGTAAAGTACCATATATTAAAATGGTAAAGTACCATATATTAAAATGGTAAAGTACCATATACAGGGTGTTTCAAGTTCGAGTTTCTTTTTCAAATGCAAAGTAAACACACATTTGTAAAGGAAATTTATTATCTGTTTATTAATATATATAGTAGAGATTCTACCATTTGCGAATAATAAATAATATCTTACAAATGTCTCCTGAGTGTGGACTTACACACGTCGATTCCTTTAGCGAATTTTTCGATGACATTTTTATTGCCAACGGATTACGATATTGTGACATGGAGACAACTTTTTCTTCGCCTATTGTTGATGATATCGAATAACGATATGTGTTTTCAACAAGCCAACGAAACAATGAATTTATTGCGAGCGGAATTCCCGTACAGAATGGTTTCACGAAGATCGGAAGCAATTTGGCGACCAAGATCGCCACTGTTAACGGATTACGGTATCGTGACATGTTGACAACTTTTTTTTGGCCTATTTTTGATGATATGGATATTGACGATATGAGGTTTCAACAATATGGTACGCCATGCCAGACAGCCAACGAAACAATGAATTAATTACGAGCAAAATTCCCGGAAGATTATTTCACGAAGATCTGAAGCAATTTGGCCGCCAGTATCGCCAGATTTAACGCCTTTGGACTATTTTCTTTGGGACCATCTTAAAGAGAGTGTTTAAACAAATAAACCAGAAACAATATAAGCCTCGAAAGGCAACATTTGGCGTGAAATTGCCTAGATAAAGCCACAGGTATGCCAAATTGTCATCGAAAATTTTGCTTTATGAATCGACGTGCGTAAGCGTAGACACGGGGACATTTGGAAGATATTATTTTTTATTCATAAATGGTAGAACGTCTACTACATATATTAATAAACAAGTAATAAATTTCCTTTAAAAAAGTGTGTTTATTTTGCATTTGAAAAAGAAACTCGAACTTGAAACACCCTGTATTGTAAAATTGTGTTTTACCAGAGCAGCGTAAAATAGTCGTAAAAAATTTATAAAATCTACATCTGAGCTAAATATTGTTTACACATGTCTTCATTAAAATTTAATGACGGATCTTTTCTTAGAATATATTAACCTTCTATCTCCCATTTTAAGGGGTCATTTTAGTTCCTATTTCAAATATTCTTTAAGAAAACCAATAAAACCTGCGTTTAAAGGGTTAAACTATTCTACAAATATTTTTTGATTCAAATTTTTACTAGGGTTTTTTAACAGCCATCAGTTTGGGACTAAAACTCTATTGAAATGCAATGCTAAAAAATATTTTGGAACATTTTAACCCTTTAAACGCACGCTTTATTGATGTTCAATGATGATGTTTGAGAAAAAGAACTAAAAGGACCCCTTAAATTAGGAGATAGCGGGTTAATATATTCTAAGAAAAAAACCGCCATCAAATTTTACTGGAAACATGTGGACATATTATTATTCTTAGAAGTTTATTTAATTCATATTGTTTTGCTTATTCCAACGCCATTGAAAAAAAAAATTGAAAACTACAGTGGGCCATAAACATTTTTTTTTAATTTTTTATTTTTTTTTAATTTGAGAGAAAAAGAATCGCATTAAAATAAACAATAAACTGCACTTCTGTCAAAAATAACAATTATAGCCATTACTAAAAATATTTTTTCTTAAAGAAGGAATGAAAAATACGCAACTTTTCTTTTTAATTATGAGAAAAATATTACTTTGAACTACACAAAAAAAAAAATGGGGAAAATTTAAGATGACAGATTTTAGATTTATTCCATCAAACCTGGCGGTTTTTTTTAACTTTTTACCAAAAAAAATTTCACTTTTTAAATAAATTAAAAATATTTAAATTTAATATATAAATTTCTGAAAAAACTTCGATTATTTGTAATATATGGGGCATTCCATGTCAAATCGGACACTTTGAAAATTTTTTTTTTTTAGATTTTCCCAATTTGTTTACAGATTTTAGTACCCATCGAAAACTGCATCGTAGTAAATTTTCAGATTTCTTTGATGACCCGTTCAAAAGATATCGAAATTTTAAAAATTTGTAGTTTGTTCCTTTACTCAAACTTCTTTTACTCATAACTTCTTCAATAATTATCCAAATTTCAATTTTTTTTTTCAAAATTTTTGTTTTTTTACTTACTTTAAAAAAAAAATCCCAAAAAAATTTAAGAACGCTCTAGTATGCGATTTTTAAGTTTTAAAATTTCAATCTCATTTTTGAAAATGTTTGTACTCTTTGATTTTTTTGAAATTTTTTTTTTGTACAACTTCTATCGATTCTACAAATTTTTTGCCCAGGAAAATTGTGGGATAATGATTATTACTATTTTTTAAAATTTTTTGAAAAAATTCTATTGTAATTTTCCAATCTTAAAATCATTTCTACTGCTCCATTGGCGCGTCATAGAGGGGTCATTTATAAGACCGACCCCCATTAATTTTTACGTCTTAACATTTCTTTGGAACAAACTAATACACTATCTCCAATTTCTGAGGGGGCTCCCACACAAAACGAAATTTTTTAAAATTTGCTCCAACCGCTCTAACTGTCCAATAGTGAGCTTTGAGCAACACAATGTATGACCGACCCACGATATTTTTAGTCCAAACATTTTCCCTGAACACACCTACCCTCTATCTCTAGTTCTTAAGGCGGTCCCCATAAAATTTTTTTTATTTTTTGTAAATTTGTTTTATTTAATCAGCTTCTACCGGTCCAATGGTGCGTCCGAGAGGGGTCATTAGTGAGACCGACTCCCATTTATTTTTACCCTACAACAGTTTTTTAAAATATACCTACGCCCTATCTCCACTCCCCAAGTAGGCTTCCATTCAAAATTAAATTTTTATAAAATTTGCTCCAACTGTTATTTGTATTGGAGCCTACTTACTCAAAAAAATGTTGTAGGGTAAAAATAAATGTGAGACCTAATGACCCCTCTCGGACGCACCATTGGACAGGTAGAAGCTGATTAAACAAAACAAATTTACAAAAAATATTTTGACCCCATATTTGTATGGGGACCGCCTTAACAGTTAAAGATAGAGGGTATATGTGTTCAGAGAAAATGTTTAGACTAAAAAAATATTGTAGGTCGGTCATACATTTTGTTGCTCTAAGGGCACTATTAGGGCAGTTAGAGCGGTTGGAGCAAATTTTTTAAAAATATCGTTTTGTGTGGGAGCCCCCTTAGAAATTGTAGATAGGGTATTAGTTTGTTCAAAAAAATGTTAAGACGTAAAAATTAATGGGGCTCGGTCTTATAAATGACCCCTCTATGACGCACCATTGGAGCATTAGAAATGATTTTAAGATTGGAAAATTACAATAAATTTTTTTTCAAAAAATTTAAAAAAATATTAATAATCGTTATCCCACGATCCTCCTGGGACAACAAATTTTAAGAATCTATATAAGTTTTACATAAAAAAACTCAAAAAAATCGAAGAATACAAATATTTTCAAAAATGAGATTTAAATATTAAAACTTAAAAATCGCATACTAGAGCGCTTTTAAGAATTTTTTTGAATTTTTTTTTAAAAGTACGTAAAAAACCAAAAATTTTGAAAAAAAAATTGGAAATTTGGGCTATTATTGAAGAAGTTATGAGTAAAGAATTTTGAGTAACGGAACAAACTACCAATTTTTAAAAATTCGATATCTTTTGAACGGGTGATCAAAAAAATCTGAAAATTTACCACGAAGGAGTTTTCGAAGGGTACTAAAAACTGTAAACAAATTGGGAAAATCTAAAAAAAAAAGTTTCAAAGTAACCGATTTGACATGGAATGCCCCATATATATTAACAACTGAAAATAATTTGGCTAAATATTGAATTTTTGGTGACAATTAATATAAAACTTCACCAAATATTTATCAATGCAAAAACGCCCAAAATCACTCGACTTTGACCGTCTATAGTAGCTACAAAAAAAATCCAAAAGTTGATTTTGTTGGTGATTCGTTGTTGGTACCTAATTAGCTAAAACTTTAGCAGGCACTCATTTGGTTCCTGAAATAAAATGGTCTTTAGCCGATCTTTTCATGTAGCAGAGGGTACCCTAAAAGTTAGTTGGTAGCGTTCTAGCCTTTGAACGTGGAGGTCGTGGGTTCGATTCCCTCTACAACCCTTGTTTAATTTAACAGAATTAAAAAATAAAAATACTTGATTGTGGTGATATAGCACAGGGTATTAAAAGATTCGACAAAGTAGAATTTTTTTCTTATACCTGTTTTTTTTCTTTTTGGTTATTTTAGTATAAATGTGGTTAGATCGGTTTTAACTTTGTCATATCAGGTATTTTTGGAATGTCATTTATTATGGAGCGTTAACTGCTAAACGTACAGAAAATTATATGTATTTGTATTTTACAGCACTGCTATAATCATGTTTTTATTTTTTTTTTTTTAATTTTTTATTAATTTAATGTCTTAACATATCATTGCGCTTCATTTATGTTTACTATGGTGTGCCATAAATATTTATCATCAATAAGGATTAAAAATGTGTACTTTTTGTGTTTCAATAGTTTTTCTTAGCATCAATATGAATTAGCAATTTAAATTTTTTTTCAATTTGCCGACTTAATTTATTGATCATGTGATTAGAAAGATACAACAAGTGCAAGTTTTTAATATAAATGCGATCATGAGATACACTAAACAAAAATAAATTTAATAAAGGAATTACACCGTCCGACAGTCAATATTAAACATGAACCGGATAATATGCGTCTTAAAGTAGAGATAAAATGGAGTTAACAGCATTTACAGTTTTTCATTTCGTGATCATGTTTCCTTTTAAAAGGACTTCAAAGTTTTAAAGGATACATTTTGTAAAATATTTCTGAAATATTTGTACTTGTCCTACACAGAAAAAAAAACGAATTGTTATATTGACCCCCATATTTGTGAATACAATTAACTTTTTCACTGAAAGTGCTCCTATACGGAAATTTGTGATATCAACTAACGTTTGAAAATATTGATTGTTGAAAAAAAAAATAAAAAAAATTGATAAACGAGTTTGTAATAGTTCTCTAAAATTATTATTTGCATTGACAAACGTACAAAATCTTATATTTTTTTTTCAACAAAGAAATTCAACAAACACAATTTGTTGATTTGACAAACGTAAAAAATCTTATTTTTTTTACAAAGAAATTCAACAAACACAGAAACTATTTGTTGACATGATAAAATTACTTGACTAAGTTTGTTCAAAACAAAATCGAAATTTTGTATTATGGACTAACTGGCGGCCGTTTTTACTAAATGTTTGGTTGATATCATGTTTGGTTGATTAACAATTGATGTTTGTTGATTTAAATTTGACATTTTTATTTTCTGTGTAGGATGCCCCTGGTGATGGCAAATGAAAGAGGAGGATATCCCCTAATTTTTCCATTTTTGTTTTATTTTTTCCATATCAGGATAAAAGGATGTGAATAAAGTCATTTGAAAACTTTATCAAAATATTTTGTTGAAAATTTTGAATGATATCGAAGGATACATTTTTGAAAGGACGTAGCTCACCTCCTTTTTCCTGATATGTAAAAATAATAAAATAGAAAAATTAGGGGAGATCCTCCACTTTCATTTGCTATTACTAGTGGCATCCTCGGACAAGAACAAATATTAAAAAAATAATTTAAAAAATTTAGTTCTCTAAAACTTTGAGGTTCTTTAAAAAGGAAACAGGATCACGAAAAGAAAAACGAAAAGAAAAACCTTTATTCTTCACTTTCAGACGCATATTATCCAGTTCGTGATTAACGATTTTCATTTTTGTCGGATGATGTTATACACAGCAAAAAAAATATGGAGGAAAATAATTTGAGTAATCACTTGTTTATATTAAAAAAAATTGAGTAATTATTTAATTGACTCAATTAAAAATTTACTCAAAAATTTCAAAACACATTTAAATAAAAATTTAATAGTTTTTTTTGTTTATTTTTTTCACTCACATGGTTTTTTGAATTCTCGTTTAGTTTATGGTTTTTTGTATATGGGGCATGCCATATCAAATCGAACACTTTGAAATTTTTTTTTTTAGATTTTCCCAATTTGTTAACAGCTTTTAGTACCCTTTGAAAACTCCTTCGTGCTAAATTTACAGATTTTTTTGATGACCCGTTCAAAATATATCGAATTTTTAAAAATTGGTAGTTTGTTCCTTCACTCAAACTTCTTTTACTCATAACTTCTTCAATAATGGTCCAAATTTAATTTTTTTTTTTTCAAAATTTTTGTTTTTTACGTACTTTAAAAAAAAAAATCCCAAAAAATTCTTAAAAGCGCTCTAGTATGCGATTTTTAAGTTTTAAAATTTAAATCTCATTTTTGAAAATGTTTGTACTCTTCGATTTTTTTGAAATTTTTTTGTGTAAAACATCTATCGATTCTACAAATTTTTTGCCCAGGAGGATCGTGGGATAACGATTGTTACTATTTTTTTTAATTTTTTTTTAAAAAATTTTATTGTAATTTTCCAATCTTAAAATCATTACTACTGCTCAAATGGTGCGTCATAGAGGGGTCATTTATAACACCGACCCCCATTAATTTTTACGTCTTAACATTTCTTTGGAACAAACTAATACCCTATCTCCAATTTCTAAGGGGGCTCCTACACAAAACGACATTTTTTAAAAATTTCTCCAACCGCTCTAACTGCCCCAATAGTGCCCTTAGAGCAACAAAATGTATGACCAACCCACAATATTTTTTTAGTCCAAATATTTTCTCTGAACACACCTACCCTCTATCTATAACTGTTAAGGCGGTCCCCATACAATTTTTTTTATTTTTTGTAAATTTGTTTTATTTAATCCGCTTCTAACGGTCCAATGGTGACCGACCCCCATTTATTTTTACCCTACAAAATTTTTTTAAAACATACCACAACCCTATCTCCGCCCCCTAAGTAGGCTTCCATTCAAAATTACATTTTTATAAAATTAGCTCCAACTGTTATTTGTATGGGAGCCTACTTAGGGAGTGGAGATAGGGCGTGGGTATGTTTTAAAGAAATATTGTAGGGTCAAAATAAATGGGAGTCGGTCTCACTAATGACCCCTCTCGGATGCACCGTTAGACCGGTAGAAGCTGATTTTATAAAACAAATTTACAAAAAATAAAAAAAAATGTATGGGGACCGCCTTAAGAGTTAAAGATAGAGGGTAGGTGTGTTCAGAGAAAATATTTGGACTAAAAAAATATTGTGGGTCGGTTATATATTTTGTTGCTCTAAGGGCACTATTAGGGCAGTTAGAGCGGTTGGAGCATATTTTAAAAAATGTCGTTTTGTGTGGGAGCCCCCTTAGAAATTGGAGATAGGGTATTAGTTGGTTCCAAAGAAATGTTAAGACGTGAAAATTAATGGGGGTCGGTCTTATAAAGGACCCCTCTATGACGCATCATTAGAGCAGTAGAAATGATTTTAAGATTGGAAAATTAAAATAAATTTTTTTCAAAAAATTTTAAAAAATAGTAATAATCGTTATTGCACGATCCACCTGGGCAAAAAATTTGTAGAATCGATAGAAGTTTTACACAAAAAAATTTCAAAAAAATCGAAGAGTACAAACATTTTCAAAAATGAGATTTAAATTTTAAAACTTAAAAATAGCATAATAGAGCGTTTTTAAGAATTTTTTGGGATTTTTTTTTTAAAGTACGTAAAAAAACAAAAATTTTGAAAAAAAAAAAAATTGAAATTTGGACCATTATTGAGGAAGTTATGGGTAAAAGAAGTTTGAGTAAAGGAACAAACTACCAATTTTTAAAAATTCGATATCTTTTCAACGGGTCATCAAAAAAATCTGAAAATTTACCACGTAAGAGTTTTCGAAGGGTACTAAAAACTGTAACCAAATTGGGAAAATCTAAGAAAAAATTTTTTTCAAAGTGTCCGATTTGACATGACTAGAGTGGATGGTATAAAAAATGGTATGTTGAAAATTTGTAATTCGATAGTTAAAAAAACAACAAAAATTTTAATAAAAACATTGATTGACTTATTTAAATTTTTGTTGATCAATTTAATTTAAAATTTTCAGCCAGTCATTTTGTATGTGTACAGTGGCGTATACAGGGGGGGGGGGCCCGGGCCCCCCCCCCCGAAATGATTTCACAAATTTCAGGATTTGGTATCAAATAACAAGTACAATATTAAAAACTTCTTAAAAAAATTTAAAAACATTAAGAATCTAAAATTTTTTGAAGTAAAATGTTTTGAAACTGAAAATTTTTCTGTTAAAAAAAAATCTCAAAATCGGAAAATTTTTTCTTAGAATTTGAAATTTTTCTAATGAAAAAATATCTTAGAACCTGAAGCTTTATGTACACAAAAAAATGGACCTAATTGTAAGTAAAATGTAGTCATATCTTAAAATGAGATTTTGTCTTTTAGAAAAATGACTCAGAACGAGACTATCTCTAAAAAAAATGTCTCATAATCTTACACTTTTCTAAAAAAAATGTCTCAGAATCTAAAACTTTCTATAAGAAAAATGTCTGAGAATCTAAGACTTTTTTCTTAAAATATTGGCCTTTTTCTCAGAATCTAAGACTATAGGAAAAATGTCTCAGAATCTGAGAGTTTTTCCTATAAAAAATTTTCAGAATCTGTGGCTTTTCTATATGAAAATTGTTTCAGACTCTGAGAACTTTCTATAGGAATAATGTCTCTGAATCTGAAAAATGTCTCAAAATCTGAGACTTTTTCTATAAAAAAAATTTTAGAATCTGAGGCTTTTCTATATGAAAAATGTTTTAGAATCTGAGAACTTTCTATAGGAATAATGTCTCTGAATCTGAGAATTTTTCTTACAATCTAGGAAAATGTCTCAGAATCTTATACTTTTTTTACGAAAAATGTCTCAGAATCAACGATTTTTTTTAAGGAAAATTATCTCAAAATCTAAGATGTCTCAGAGACACAAGCTGAGACTTTTTGTATAGAAAAATGCTCAAAATCTGAGACTTTTTCTATTGTGAAAATATCTTTTTCTATAAGAATAATGTCTCAGAATCGGAGTATTTTTCTATGGGAAAAATATTTTAGAATCTGAGACTTTTTCTTTAGGAAAACTGTCTCAGAATCTGAGACTTTTTCGATAGGAAAAATGTCTCAGAATCTAAGATATTTTCTGTAGAATAGTTGTCTGAGAATCTGAGACATTGTCTATAGGAAAAATGTCGAAGAATCTGCGACTTTTTCTGTAGGAAAAATGTCAAAGAGTCTGAGACGTTTTCTATAAGAATCTCTGACTTTCTATAGGAAAAATGTCTAAGAATTAGAAACTTTTTCTACACGAAAAATGTCTAAGAATCTGAGACTTTTTCTATAGGAAAAATGTCTAAGAATCTTAGACTTTTCTTAACGAAAATTTTCTCAGAATCCGAGATCTTTTCTTTAGGAAAAAGGTTTTAGAATCTAAGACTTTTTTATACTGTTTTCTTTTTAAAAAGGTCTCAGAATCTGAATTATTTTTCTTATAAAAAAAGCGAAGATTTTCTCAGAATCTAAAACTTTTTGTGTAGAATGTTTCAGAATCTGAGAAAATGTGCTAGACTAGAAATATCTCAGATTCTGTCAAAATGTCTTACAGTCGGAGTCTTTTCTTTTGGAAAAGTATTTTATGAATATGTTTATAGAATTATTTTCTAAAGTGACTTTTTCCCGAGAAACGTTTTCCATTTGAAATATGATTTAGAATCTTTGACTTTTTCTATAACAAAAACTGTCTTAAATTGTCATAGAATCTTAGACTTTTCTGTGAAAAAAAATCAGATTCTGATAATCTTCTTTGTAAAAATGTATCAGCATCTGATACAATTCACACTTTAAAAAAAAAAAGGCGTAAGTTGCTTACAAAATTTTAAAATATGAAAAATTTTAATTTTTTAAACTTACACAAAAATTAAGAATCTGATTGTGTTACATTCAGTTCAAGGAAAAGATCGAGAAAGATTTTAAAACATGTGCTGTTATCAGTGTTGCCATATATCAAGATTTATCTTTTTTTGCAAGTTTTTTGAGGTCCAAAAAAGATTTTTTTTCTGAAAAAAAGATTTTTGGAAGGGTAAAAACAAAAATTTTATTTCTAAATAAGCTCAAATTACATCAGAAATATTTTTTTTTATAAAATTTAATATTATTTTTTCATTCTACGCTATACTGTAACTTGTTTTTTATGTTAAAATTGAATTTAAATACAATTTGTGAGTTTTTTATAATGATTTTAATACTTTTTCAAAAAAAAAGTTTTTTCAAAAAAAAAGTTTTTTTTACAAAAAAAAACATTTTTTTTTAGAAAAAATAAGATTTTTCAAAAAAATATATGGTAACACTGGCTGTTATGTAAATTTTTTGTAAAAAAAAAAAAAAATTTAAAAAATTTTGGGCCCCCACCGAAATAAAATCCTGGATACGCCCCTGTATGTGTATAATTTTTATTAATTTTTTGTCATGCTGAATACAAATATCAAAAAATTTCTAAAATTTGTCAAAAATTACGGTTTTTCAAACTTTCAAGAAAATTAAAAAAAAAAATTAAATTTGTTTTCATTGACTTTTTCATTCATTGTTTTCATAGAGATTGAGACAATATTTTATTTAAACTTAATTTGAGCTTAATTAGACCATTTAAACCCATGTCGCTCTTCGATGAAAGTTTAGAGTTTTTGGTGAAAACTTTCTAAAAAACCAAAACTTTGATCGTAGAGTGTCGCGGTTTAAAATGATCTAAATTAGCTCAAATTAATTTGAAATGAAAGTTTGTTTAAAGCTCTTTAGAAGGGTTAGGGAAAGAAATTTTTTAGATTTTTTTTTTAAATTTCATGAACGCAATTTGGCGATTTTCGTTTCCCAACCATAAACGAATTATTAAAATTTTGACAACGAGGCAGTGGAAATCTTTAGACACCGTTTCGAAAATTATAATTGTTTATTGTTAACGCACAACTGTGAGAAACCTTATTATTACACCTAGTACACCTAGTACACAGAAAAAAATATTCAGTAAACAAATTTGAGTAATCACTTGTTTAAATTTAAAAACAAAAATTGAGTAATTTTTTAATTGAAGCAATAAAAAATTTACTTAAAAATTTTAAAAACAATTTAAGTAAATAGTTTATTAAAAAATTTAATAGTTTTTTAAATTTTTTTAAACTCTCATAGTTTTTGAATTCTCGTTTAGTTTGTAGTTTTTTGCGTATGTATATAAAAGTTTGTTATCGCCTTTATAAAATTTTCCTATGTTTTTGAGACATAAATATGTTTGGTAAAGTTTAAAAAAAAAACATTTTTTTTTTGTAAAAAAATTTAAAACTTTTTTAAACTTTCAAAAAAAAAATAATTAGGTAAATTTTGAGTAAATATTTAAATGTGTCAATTAAAAATTTACTCAAATTTTTTTTCAAACATTTAATAATTTTTTATCAAAAATTTACTCAATACTATTAAATCGTTTACTGGTGCAAAATTGAGTAATTTTTAACTCAATAGTATTAAAAATTTACTCAAATAAATTTTTTATTTTTTTCTGTGTAGTACTTAATTTTTTGTATTTTTTTACACCATGTTGTTCTTCATATTTGCAAAAAATTGCGTACGCATTAATGTACAACTGTTTGAACGTTTAATCTTTTGTGTATAAATATCTTGTACCACCCTGGAAAAACAAGACACATGCATTACATCATTAACAAGACGATTACGCAGCGGACTAATTAAAAGAATGAAAATAACTAGAAAAAGGTTAACCAACTGGGTGTAATTTTTTTGCGGTACTATGCGGTACACGATAGACAAAGTTTCGGCTGATGGCCACTGGAAATATTGTTTCTAGACCAACTTTTAAATATTCAGATCGACTTTGGATCATATATGAGGCATTCCACACCAAATGTCCAGCGGAAAAAAAACACGTGTACCGTAAACTTCTGAATAGGTTGTATGGATAGCCCTATACGGAACTTAGAAAATTGCGTTTTTGGTTTTTCAATTTTTCAAAAACTGGGCTTAGGAGGCGTGGTCAAATATTGGAAAAATGGTAAAATTTGTGGCGAGTTGCCTTGATTAAATATTTATCACATTAAAACGGAATGCACCACAATCTCAAAAATTTACATTCTTATATAGTTTTGTATGGGCTATCGATTAAATTTTTTTTTTTGGAAAATTTTCATAACCCGTTCTGAAATTTTCCATTTTTTAAAAATGTCAATTTATTAAAAAACGTGCCACTTTTTTTTAATTTTTTTTTTAAGTTTAGATGTTTGTCCATCCACCCAAAAAAAGTCAGAAACACTTTCCTCGTTTTTTTTTTCGAGAAAATCGCATTTGAACTTTAAATTTCATAACAATTTTGTAATTTGCTTGTATTTCTCTGTTTTAAAGTTGCGAATGAGTAATACCCAGCAAAACTTAGATTACCAAATAAGGTATAAAATAAGGTATAGGATCTCTTATTTTATACATTGCAGCATTGATGATTTTAACAGGCGATGAGACTCAAAGTAATGCATCCACATTATCACAAAGAATACCAGTAAGGTATAAAATAAGTCATACATTTATAACGAAGAATACGAGTAAGGTGTAAAATATATGATATTTTATAGGTTACGAGAAATGAAATAATATAGCATACCAGAAGATAATATATAAGGTGTTACGAGTAGCGAAAAAGTAATTTTGTATTAAATTTACTCACGTGATTGTAAGTGAGTGTAAGTAGATAAAATATGCTCGTGAGTGTGTGTCGTTAGAAATTTCCTGTCGTGAGCCCATCTCTAGTTTAAACTTATGCATTTTTTTATAAAATAATTATTTTTCATGTTATTGTAATGCATTATGCATCCAATTATAAATAATGCATTATTTCAAACTTTCAAATAATACATAATGTAACCAAACATATGTTATCCATGATTTAATGTTTAGAAATAATAAATATGAAAAACATTTTTTCCAATAATCATGCATTACGTAGCAAATTATTAGAAATGCATTATTTTTCATTTTAAAATAATACGTTGTGGAACAAATGTTTGGTAAGACATCCTAAAATAATGCTACAAATAAGGTATATACATTACCTGGTAATGCGTTATATAATCACTACCCATTACCAAAGTTTTGCTGGGTATTTATGCAATTAATAATACTCATTCGCAACGTTAAATCAAGAAAATATAAGCAAATTACAAAATTGTTATGAAATTTAAAGTTCAAATGCGATTTTCTCGAAAAAAACGAAGAACGTGTTTCTGATTTTTTTTGTGTGGATGGACAAACATCTAAACTTTAAAAAAAAAAATTAAAAAAGAAAAAACAAGTAGAAAAGTTAAATTCGACTTTGCCGAATCTATGAATACCCTCCACAATGCATTTTTTTAAAGGGAAGTACATTTTTTAACGTGAAAAAATTAACAATTTTGATTCGAAATATTTTATTTTGAGTAAAAAACTCTTTTTTGTCATTTAAAAAAAAAAAAAAAAAAAATTACAAATTTTTTTTTGAGTGTAAAATTTTTTTCGAGTGTAATGTTTTTTTTTACTGTAAAAATATTTCTGAGTGAATGCACGTACGTATGTACACAAAATATTGTAATTTTTGTAAAAAAAACTAAATTTTTTTTTGTGTAAATTTTATTTTCAGTGTAAAATTTTTTTTGAGTGTAAAATTTTTTTGAGTGTAAAATTTTTTTCGTGTGTAATTTTTAAGTTACCAATGCTTTTAAAACTAAACAAGTTTAAAAAGCATTGCTTTAAAATTAAACAAGTTTGAAAAGCATTGTTTAGTTACCACCAATGCTTTTAAAACTTGTTAAAACACGTGGCATTTTAGATAAAACTAATCTGAAATTCAGGGTTTTGCTTATAACTTTTGAACCACTGAACCGATTGAGCTGAAATTTAATACCAAACAGACCCGGGGAACGGCAAAGATACATGCCAAGTTTCAGTAGTCTCATTATTGTCTTTCGGAAGTTATCGTGTTTTTTATCTCGTAAATTCGCGAAACACCCTTGCCGAAATTTACTCTTTTGCTCATTATTAAAACTATTTTTTCAACTTTTATTTTAACAACCGCTTGTCAATAATATAGTTAAATACCTTTAGTTTGTGAATCCATTTTACAAAAATTTTTATTTTTAGTTGAAAACAAAAAAAAAAATCACTTGAAATATCTCGTTTTTTGACTTTTTACCTCTGTACACAAAATTAATTAAAATTATTAAACTTTGAGAGTGCATAGCAAAAAAAGTAAACAACTTAGAACACTAATTTTGACAGTTATTGATGGAGAATTTTATCCTCTTTAAACCCATAAAAAAATATATTACAATATACCAACTTAAAATTTTGAATTAATCCTCAGTTTTGATAGTGTTCAACCCAATGTGGGACGGACGGACGGACGGACGGACGGACGGACATCGCTAGATCGACTTAAAATCGATCGAGGATCATAAATATATATACTTTATTGGGTCCTAGACCAATATTTCGAGGTGTTACAAACGGAATGACAAACTTATATATACCCTCTATCACTAGAGTGGAGGGTATAAAAAGTGGCATGTTTTTTAATAAATTGACATTTTTAAAAATGGAAAATTTCAGAACGGGTTCTGAAAATTTTCAAAAAAAAAAAATTTAATCGATAGCCCATACAAAACAATATAAGAATGTAAATTTTTGAGATTGTGGTGCATTCCGTTTCAATGTGATAAATATTTAATCAAGGCAACTCGCCACAAATTTTACCATTTTTCCAATATTTGACCACGCCTTCTAAGCCCAGTTTTCGAAAATTAGAAAAACCAAAAACGCAATTTTCTTAGTTCCATATAGGGCTATCCAAACAACTTATTCAGAAATTTACGGGACACATGTTTTTCTGTAGCGGGACATTTGGTGTGGAATGCCTCATATGTATGTTCCAGTGGGTGACATTTTTTCTTTAACTTTTGATTTTTCCAAGTGTCTGGGCAAATGTTTATTCTACTGGACCTAAGAGCTACACAAAAAAAAAACTTTGTCAAATTACTAGGAAAAGTTTCGTAATGCCATTTTACCAATATTTGACAGTTTTTATTATTTTTTAACAAACAAATTTGGATTGAAATTTAATTTTTTTTTTGTAATTTTACAATTTTTTTTTTTTGTAATTTTACAAATTTCCAAGATAATTTTACAAAAAAATATAATAAATTCACAATAATTCCTTGTAATTTTAATTGCGCAAAAACTGTAAATTTACAATTTTATTGCTAAAAAGCTTGTAAAATTACAAAATTATTGGTAAAAATCTTGTAAAATTACTAGGAATTCTCGTAAAATAGGAGGTAGCAAAAAATCTAGTAAAATTACGAAACCTCCTTGTAAATTTTATCGTGTCAAAAAATTTTTAAATTTACAACTTTATTGGTAAAAAACCTTGTAAAATTACAAAATTATTGGTAAAAAGCTTGTAAAATTACTAGGAATTTTTGTCAAATAGGATGTAGCAAACAAAAAAAAGTTAAAAGTTTTTCTTGTAATTTTCTGCACCAACTGAATTTAGCGATTGTTTTAATCAAAAGTCAGTTATATCAACCGAATTCAGTTGAGACTATCGATATTAAATTGTAACGATCTATCTGCAGATGTATCAACGAAATTTTTGTTATATCAACTGAAATTCAATTGAAAATTAGCAAATTTGTTTGCGTATTAAAAATAATTCAAAAATTCGAGCAAGCGATCGCAAAAAGTATTTCAAATATATTTGTTTTGAAATGCATTCCCTAAAAAATGAACTATTTAAACGCCCCTTTAAAAATTTCCATAAACTTGTTTTCTATATTAAAAACAAAAAAAGAAAACACTTCAAAGTGTTTTTACATTTGTTTATCTCAATGACATTTTATCATGTCCTACACCTATTTAATGTTTTAAATATGACTGAGGTAGTTCCGAAACATCATGTTTTACAAAATAACCACGTGACTTTAAACAATAAATCATAATCATGTTTTCTTGCGCTTTTTAAACATACCGCAACAAGAGCCTATAGTGTCCCTATTTTGATAGGGATCTCAAAGTATGTATGTAGGTTAGGGTGGCAGCTAAATTTCAACTTTGGATTTTCAACATCTCCCGGGCGGAATATTGTGCCACATGGTCTAAAACTGATGTGGAAAAATTTTCAGCCAAATCGGATAACTTTAACCCGTGCCCCTTTGAGGTCAAAGTTTAAATGATAAAAAAAAAATTTTCCATACAAGCAAAAAAATTTTTTTCGATTTTTTTTTTTTTTTTATTTTTTAATATTAGTTAGCTTTATTAGCTTATTAACAACAAAAAATTTCATTTCGATCGGACAAGATTTTCAGTTTCAAAAGTGACTCTGAAAAAAAATTTTCAGGCTTGTTAGAAGCTTACTCTAAAAAATTTTCAAAAAATTTTTTTTTTTAGTTTTGATAAGCACACATTAAAGAATTTTTGTTGCTCTTAATACCAGGTTTTTTAATTTTTTTTTTTTTAATTTTTTTTCTACATCGCATTTTTGTTCTAAATTGGGGTAAAAAACTGGAAAAATGCAGTTTTTGGCCCTATTTAAGAGCATGATCACAATGTCCCAGAAAGAAAAAAATGATAGATTTGGAATATGTATTATCAAGAAAAACAAACGCAAGCTATTTTGTAAACTTTTAAAAACAAAAAAAAAATATTTTTTTAAGAGTATGCTGTCTCAAGACAGTCTCATTTTTTTTTTTTTTCAAGACCACTTTTGTAACAGAAAATCTTGTCCGATCGAAATGAAATTTTTTGTTGTTAATAAGCTAATAAAGCTTACTAACATTTTTTTTAGCTCTGACAAGCACACATTAAAGATTTTACGTCGCTTTTGATAATTTTTTGATTTTCTTTTTATTTTTTTTTTTGTGACATCGAAGTTTTGTTCTAAATTGGGGCCAAAAGCTGCAAAAATTTAGTTTTTGGCCCTATTAAAAAACAAAATTACGACATCACAAAAATTTTTTAAAAAAAACCTTTTATTAAGAGCGACAAAATGTCTTTAATGTATGCTTGTCAAAACTAAAAAAAAAAAATTTTTGAAAATTTTTTAGAGTAAGCTTCTAACAAGCCTGAAAATTTTTTTTCAGAGTCACTTTTGAAACTGAAAATCTTGTCCGATCGAAATGAAATTTTTTGTTGTTAATAAGCTCATAGAGCTAACTAATATTAAAAAATAAAAAAAAAAAAAATCGAAAAAAAAAATTTTTGCTTGTATGGAAATTTTTTTTTTTATCATTTGAACTTTGACCTCAAAGGGGCACGGGTTAAAGTTATCCGATTTGGCAGAAATTTTTTCCACATCAGTTTTAGACCATGTGGCACAATATTCCGCCCGGGAGACATCAATATTAACACAAAAAAATTGCTCCATACATTTCGCTGCCACCCTAATGTAGGTACTATGCATAAATTATTCATGCGAATTCACTGGCTTTAAGAAATACTCATATTAAATTTTGCAATTATTTATGCATATTTTTTTTTGTGGGCTTGAACAAAATAAAATATTTCAATATTTAGAGGATTCTGAATATTTTTTTGTACCCAACAAAAAAATAAATGAAATACAATACTTTTTTGAGATATATCTTGTAATTCGAACTTAATTCAAATATGTTTCGTTTTTTTAGAGGTCGTAATTCACTTTTAATATGTGTTGTAGGGTGGCATTAAATTAATTCAAGTATTTGCAGATCTACCTGTTGAATGTGGGTTAAAGACGATTTTCAAAAATGTATCAAATTTGGATGGGTCTGGCGAGCGCAATATTAACACAATGGCCTCCATTTTGGTTTCATATCTACGTGATGTTACCTTTCGCACTTGCAAAAATAATTCGAAATCCGCGAGGCGGGTGGAGTCCCAAACAGCCCCACCGAAGACAACCTCTCCCCGCCAAAAAAAACCCTTTAATTTTTATTTTTGTATACCCTCCAACCACAGAATGGGGGTATACTCACTTTTTCATTCCGTTTGTAACGCATCGAAATATCGGTCGGAGACCTCATAAAGTATATAAGGGGCATTCTATGTCAAATCGGACACTTTGAAAAAAATTTTTTTTTATTTCCCAATTTGTTTACAGGTTTTAGTACCCTTCGAAAACTCCTTCGTGGTAAATTTTCAGATTTTTTTGATGACCCGTTCAAAAGATATCGAATTTTTAAAAATTGGTAGTTTGTACCTTTACTCAAACTTCTTTTACTCATAACTTCTTCAATAATGGTCCAAATTTCAAATTTTTGTTCAAAATTTTTGTTTTTTTACGTACTTTAAAAAAAAAAAAATCCCAAAAAATTCTTAAAAGAAAAAAATTTTTTTAAAATTTTTTGAAAAAAATTTATTGTAATTTTCCAATCTTACAATCATTTCTACTGCCCCAATGGTGCGTCATAGAGGGGTCATTTATAAGACCGACCCCCATTAATTTTTACGTCTTAACATTTCTTTGGAACAAACTAATACGCTATCCCCAATGGGGGCTCCCACACAAAACGACATTTTTTAAAATTTGCTCCAACCGCTCTAACTGCCCTAATAATGCCCTTAGAGCAACAAAATGTATGACCGACCCACAATATTTTTTTAGTCCAAAAAATTTCTCTGAACACACCTACCTTCTATCTCTAATTGTTAAGGCGGTCCCCATACAATTTTTTTATTTTATGGGGACCGTAGGTATGTTTTAAAAAAATGTTGTAGGGTAAAAATAAATCTCACTAATGACCCCTCTCGGACGCACCATTGGACCGGTACAAGCTGATTAAATAAAACAAATTTACAAAAAATAAATAAAATTGTATGGGACCGGCTTAAAAATTAGAGATAGAGGGTAGGTGTGTTCAGAGAAAATGTTTGGACTAAAAAAATACGTGGGAGCCCCCCTTGGAAATTGGAGATAGGGTATCAGTTTGTTCCAAAGAAATGCCAAGACGTAAAAATTAATGGGGGTCGGTCTAATAAATGACCCCTCTATGACGCACCATTGGAGTAGTATAAATGATTTTAAGATTGGAAAATTACAATAAATTTTTTTAAAAAAATTTTTAAAAATAGTAATAAACGTTATCGCACGATCCTCCTGGACAAAAAATTTTTAGAATCGGTAGAAGTTTTACACAAAAAAATTAAAAAAAAAATCGAAGAGTACAAACATTTTCAAAAATGAGATTTAAATTTTAAAACTTAAAAATCGCATACTAGAGCGCTTTTAAGAATTTTTTGTGATTTTTTTTTAAAGTACGTAAAAAAACAAAAATTTAAAAAAAAAAAAATTTTAAATTTGGAAAATTATTGAAAAAGTTATGAGTAAAAGAAGTTTGAGTAAAGGAACAAACTACCAATTTTTAAAAATTCGATATCTTTTGAACGGGTCATCCAAAAAATCTGAAAATTTACCACGAAGGAATTTTCGAAAGGTACTAAAAACTGTAAACAAATTGGGAAAATCTAAATAAAAAAGTTCAAAGTGTCCGATTTGACATGGAATGCCCCATATATATTATTGATCCATGATCGATTCTTAGACATTCTGTGAATGCCGTCTGTCTGTCTGTAGATGGCACGATGCAGTCCAAAATAAAAAAGCTAACCTCCTGAGGAAATTAAAGATTCTTACTTGTTTTTTTTTTAATAAATTCAAAATTTTGTTGGAAATTTTTCCAAAATCAAAATTTAGATCGATGGGCTTTAAAATTTTTTAAATTCTAATTTTGTGTCAAAATCCCCATGAACATAATGCCCAAGACGGAAATAGGAATTATGATCAAATATAGCTGGGTCAAAAACACACAAGTTTGTATGCTGGCAAAAATATATGTTGAAAATTTAGTGCCAACCTAATTGATTCGAATTGATTGCAAAAATATGTAAATCACCTTTTACGATTGTATTGAATCAATTGATTTCACTATACAGGTGGTTTATTTTTTAAATATTACAATGTCCTTTTTATATATTTTTATACAACATAAAAGTACGAGTTGTATGTGGGGTATTCCATGACAAATGGGACACTTAAAAAAAATGTTTTTCATGGTAAATTTTCAGATTTTTTTTGATGACCCGTTATAAAAGATATTGAATTTTCAAAAATTTGAAGCGTGTTGCTTTACACCACCCTGTGGTAGAGGGTATAATGAGTTTATGCTGATGTTTGAACTACACGAAATATTGTTCAAACGCCTACTTTCAAGTATACCGCTCGACTCAGAATCACGTTTTGAGTCGATTTAGCGGTGTCGGTGCGCAAATGCATATTTTTTTACTGCATTTATAAAAAAAATTGATTTTTACTTGGGTCGTTGGAAAAATGTGTTGATAACTGAATTTAAACCCAGCAAAACTTTGGTAATGGGTAGTGATTATATAACACATTACCAGGTAATGTATATAACTTATTTGTAGCATTATTTTATGATGTCTTACCAAACATTTGTTCCACAACGTATTATTTTCAAGTGAAAAATAATGCATTACTAATAATTTGCTACGTAATGCATGATTATTGGAAAAAATGTATTTCATATTTATTATTTCTAAACATTAAATCGTGGATGACTTATATTTGGTTACATTATGTATTATTTGAAAGTTTGAAATAATGCATTATTTATAATTGGATGCATAATGCATTACAATAACATAAAAAATAATTATTTTATAAAAAAATGCATAAGTTTAAACTAGAGATGGGCTCACGACAGGAAATTTCTAACGACACACACTCACGAGCATATTTTATCTACTTACACTCACTAACAATCACGTGATTAAATTTAATACAAAATTACTTTTTCACTACAAGTAACACCTTATATATTATCTTCTGGTATGCTATATTAGTTCATTTCTCGTAACCTATAAAATATCATATATTTTACACCTTACTTGTATTCTTCGTTATAAATGTATGACTTATTTTATACCTTACTGGTATTCTTTGTGATAATGTGGATGCATTACTTTGAGTCTCATCACCTGTTAAAATCATCAATGCTGCAATGTATAAAATAAGAGATCCTATACCTTATTTTATACCTTATTTGGTAATCTAAGTTTTGCTGGGAACTTTTGTATTTTTTTTTTAATTTTTAATGTTTGAACTTGAAAAAAATCAATTCAGAAATATTTTTTAAAAATTTTCTAAAAAAAACATCAACAAATAATATCATTTTCCAGTGTATCTCATTTAATATTTGCTCAATCTGGACGCTATCAAGCTTAAATTAAAGCTTGGAAAATTTTCTACATAGCACTTTTCTAAATAATAGTCGATTGATAACACCGTCCGACAAAAATGAAAAAAGTCGTTGAACACGAACTGGATAATATACGTTTGAAACTAGAGTCAAAATGTAGTAAAACTGCATTTACAGTTTTTCTTTTCGTGATCCTGTTTCCTTTTTAAAGAACTTCAAAGTTTTAGAGGATTAAATTTTATAAAATATATTTTTTTTAATATTTTTACTTGTCCTATGATGTTACTAGCGATAGCAAATGAAAGAGAAGGATCTCTTCTAATTTTCCTATTTTATTATTTTTACATATCAGGAAAAAGGAGGTAAGTTACGTCCTTTAAAAAATGTATCCTTCAATATCATTCAAAATTTTCAACAAAATATTTTGATAAAGTTTTCAAATGACTTTATTTACATCCTTTTATCCTGATATACCAAAATAGAAACATGGAAAAATTGAGGGAGATCCTCCTCTTTCATTTTCCGTCATCAGTGTCCTTTTTGGACAAGTACAAATAATCACAATATTCAATAGTACAATATTCAAAAATATTTTACAAAATGTATCCTTTAAAACTTTGAAGTCATTTTAAAAGGAAACAGGATCACGAAAAGAAAAACTGTAAATGCAGTATTACTACATTAAGTCTCTAGTTTCAAACGTATATAATCCAGTTCGTGCTTAAAGACTTTTTTATTTCTGTCGGACGGTGTAACAAACCCTTATTCAACTTTGACGTTTAAGAATTACATCTACTTTAGACCTGCACCCTTTTTTTCACGCTCATTGTACTTTATGGGGTGCTAGACCCATATTTGAATGCATTACACATGGAATGACAAAATGAGTATACCGCCATACTGTAATTGGAGGGTATACAAATTTTGTTTTTTAAAGGTTGGTTTAATTTTTCAAGGTAGAACTTTTTTCGACCTGGTATGATTTTGTCCATTAACAAAACTGACCAAAAATTTCAAATTGTCCAATTTTTCATGGATTGCCCCATATATATATTAATTGTATGTATGTCAACTAAAGCAGGTGTATTTGTTTGAAACGCCGATTTTGTATCATACTCGAAATCATAAACACACCGATGCTGGCTGGCAAGGGAATGAATGATCATTAACTTGTTTTCCTCCAAAGATATTAATTGAAAAGATTCAACTTAAATACATAAAGGCAGAAGTGGGGAGTTCCCAAACTGTTAAATTCGGCAGCTGATTTTTAAGAAAACAATTAATGAAAAGGCGCGTTTAATGTCGGGGATTTTGTTAATATTTTGAAAAGAGGAAAAATTATTATAAGAAATTTAACAGATCAGTGGAAATTTAATAAAAAGACAAGTGAAATTCAAAATATTTTCATAGAAATTCAGAAAAGATCAATTGAAATTTAGAAAAAATCAATTTAAACTTAGAAATGATCAATTTAAATTCAAACATGATTGATAAAAATTCAGTAAAATTCAGTAACGCATCGAAATATCTGTCGGAGATCCCATTAAATATATGGGGCATTCCATATTAAATCGGACACTTAGAAATTTTTTTAGATTTTCCCAATTTGTTTACAGTTTTTAGTACCTTTCGAAAACTCTTTCAAAATAAATCGAATTATTAAAAATTGCTAGTTTGTTCCTTTACTCAAACTTCTTTTGCTCACAAATTCTTTAATAATGGTCGAAATTCTAATTTTTTTTTTGAATTTTTGGTTTTTTACGTACTTTTAAAAAAAAATCAAAAATAATAATAATGATTATTACTATTTTTTTTAAATTTTTGAAAAATTACCCCGAGAGGGGTCATTTGTTTTATTAAATCAGCTTCTACCGGTCCAATGGTGCGTCCAAGAGGGGTCATTAGTGAGACCGATCCCCATTTATTTTAACCTTACATTTTTTTAAAACATGCCTACGCCCTATCTCCACTCCCTACATAGGCTCCCATACAAATTACAGTTGGAGTAAATTTTATAAAATTTTAATTTTGAATGGAAGCCTAATTAGGGAGTGGAGATAGGACATAGGTATGTTTTAAAAAAATGTTGACGGGTAAAAATAAATGGGGGTCGGTCTCGGACCGGTAGAAACTGATTTAATAAACAAATTTACAAAAAATAAAAAAATATTGTATGGTGACCGCCTTAACAGTTAAAGAGGGTAGGTGTGTTCAGAGAAAATGTTTGAACTAAAAAAAGTATTGTGGGTCGGTCATTTACATTTGATTGCTCTAAGGCAGTGGTCGACAGAAAGTGGCATATGAATGTATTGGTATAATAACATAAATAAGCATGTATTTGTGTATTTTTTAAAAATCACCCTGCTTGGAAGAAAGTTAGCTTGCTACTGAATGAAGTTATTGTATATTTTATACTCTGAGCCAGCGCTGCCAACTTTGACGATTTATCGTCATTTTGACGATTTTTGAAGTCAATTTTACTAAAATGACGATTGACGATTGACGATTTTTCATTTTCGCCAAGAACAAAAATGACGATTTCATTAAATGAGGAAAAAATGGTAAACTTTTGTCAAAAAATTCAAATTTTGTAAGCAAATTCTTTAAAGTTCACTTAATTTTTTGAAAAGAAAAGAGAAAAACCTATATTTTTTTAAAAAAGATGGTTACTTTTATGAAAAAAGCTTAACAATTTCGGGAAAAGACAGGAAAAGTTAAAAATTGACCAGAGAAAACATTAAAAAAAGTTTTTTTAGTTGAAAAATAGACTTGTTATTAGAAGTGGTCAATAGAAATTAATTGGTCCGTTAAATTTACAACGCTCTAATATCGGGATGAATTTTAATATGGGGGATATGCACAAAAAATCAACTTTAATAATCTTCGTCATTTGACCATAAGCTTTTCTTAAGTTTCAAATTTCAGGTCAATTAATTGATAATTGGGACTTGAAAAAGGTCGAGGACCAATATTTTGGATAGTTACAAACATCAACGGAAACTCTTTACACTCTGGACCATGGAGTGGTCTGGGGTATTAACATTTTTAGCATTTATTAGCGTATTTTTGTCATGACGATTTTTTGACGACAAATTTTTTTCAACTTGACGATTTTGACGATTTTTTTTTTAAAAATTGACGATTTCTCAAAAAAAAAGTTGGCAGCACTGCTCTGAGCTGTAAGTTTTGTTGACATTCGTGTTGAATACATGTGGATAGCCGAATGTGATCGGGATCCATGTGCAATGGATGCCAACCACTGCTCTAAGGACAGTCTTAGGGCAGTTAGAGCGGTTGGAGCAAATTTTAAAAAATGTCGTTTTGTGTGGGAGCCCCCTTAGAAATTGGAGATAGGGTATTAGTTTGTTTCGAAGAAATGACGTATAAAATTATTGGGGTCGGTCTTGGAAATGACCCCTCTATGACGCACCATTGGAGCAGTAGAAATGATTTTAGATTGGAAAATTGCAATAAAATTTTTTCCAAAAAATTTAAAAAAAAATAGTAATAATCATTATCATTATCCACTAATAATCATTATCCACTGGGCAAAAAATTTGTAGAATCAATAGAAGTTTTACACATAAAACATTCAAAAAAATCGAAGAATACGAACATTTTCAAAAATGAGATTTAAATTTTAAAACTTACAAATCGCATACTAGCGCGCTTTTAAGATTTTTTTTTAAATTTTTTACATAAAAAACAAAAATTAAAAAAAAAACTTTGGAAAAAAATTAAAAAAAAAAAAAAAATTGGACCATTATTGAAGAAGTTATGAGTAAAAGAAGTTTTAGTAAAGGAACAACCTACCAATTTTTATAAATTCGATATCTTTTGAACGGGTCATCAAAAAGTCTGAAAATTTACCACAAAGGAGTTTTCGAAGGTTATTAAAAACTGTAAACAAATTGGGAAAATCTAAATAAAAAATTTCCCCATATATATTATTAATTTTAAGACGTTTTATGAAAGTCCGTCATTTTGTCCATCTGTCCAAAGTTAAAGAGGTGCCCCCTGAACTTTGAAACGAGTATGTTTTATAGTCATAGCACCCGAGTAAAAATTTTAAGAATCAGTACTGATCCGATTAATGTATCGCTAAGATTATATCAGTTTTAATCGGACGGATGCAATTTCATCCGAATAATGGGTTAATTTAATTATATAAACCCGGTTTCCGGATGAAATTGTAGATAAACCCATTTTTCGAATGAATCCGTCCGATTTAAACTGATCTAATCTTAGCGATCCATTTTTTGGATCAGTACTGATCTTTCAAAACTCGGATCGATACTGATTTTACTCGAGTCAGTACTGATTTATTAAATATTTCTACTCGGGCAGTTAAAAGTTAAGTTCGTAAACTGACAAAAATCGGACCAGGGGGAAAAGATCTCCCTTAATAAAATAAAACATCCTCTGAAGAACTCAATTTGTTCACATGTTTTCTTAAATTTTTGTTAAAGAAATAAAAAAATTTTATACTAGTAGAAGTTCCAAGTCCTGCTTTTGGACCTTAGGGGCTTAAAATAGGATTTCTTTTTTTGAGTCCGCCCCCTTTTGTGGGAGTGGATATAAAAAATTGTTGAAGTTAAGATAAATTTGTATTGCTTTAGTGCAAAAAGCATAACGCATGAAAATTTATTGCGAACGAAAAGGTATTCCCCCATGGCCCCTACCGACCCACCAAAAAGAAACGCACTTGAATTTTTTTTTTGACGGTACACTAGATTCACTTCATCCGAATTTAACACTCTCACTTGTTTTTAAACAAGTTGATCCTCATTTCAACAATAAATTGATATTAGCGTTAAATTAATGCCCTAGATATTTTCTACATTTCAGCTGGTTTATTTTAATATTTATTAATTGTAAATTATAAAAAAAAAACAAACTTGTCACATATAAATATAAAAATTAAGAAATACATTTGCAGCTTGTTTTCTTTTATTCGGTCAATAAATTAATTAATTTAATGAAGTACAAAAAAATAAAAAATATAATAAAAAAAACTTAACAAGAGAAAAGTATTACAGCCGCTAATTTTGGCTTATTTATGACATTATAAATGGGTTATAAAATTGGTTTATAAATAAAAAAGTGATTAAGTGAAGAGCAGTGAAAACATATTAAGTATACCTTCAGGAGAAATCGTTAAAATCAACTAAGGCTAGGTTATTGGAACGAAGCTTTAACGTGGTTTCGAATTTTAAATTATAGTTTTCAAACTTCAGTGGATCATTGTCAAATTGCAAATGATCTTTATTAGATTTTAAATAATATGTTTTTAAATTTTAAACGGTTTTCGAGATATCGCTATTTAAAATTTGCATTAAAATTAATAAAAAAAATGGAGGTTTTTCCTACGTCTAAGGGCGGATTACTCAATGAAAAGTTAGCTGCTAACTGCCGATTTAACGGAGCCTTATGTCAAAATTTGTATCAAAAAGTTAAATTTAACGGAGAGTTATTTTATAACGGAGCATTGAGTAATCCAGCCTAAGAAATTTTTTTTATATAAATCTGAAAAATTCTTTCCTTTGACTTTTTCAAAGAGCTTAAGACAGTCTTTCATTTAAACTTAATTTGCGCCCAAGTTATGGGCTCATGGCACATTTCAGATGTTTTTTTTCAAAAATTGTTTTAAGAAATAGTAATTTTTTAGAAAAAGTTGTACTTTTTAGAAAAAATAGTACTTTCATAGAAAAAATAGTACTTTTTTCAAAATAGTACGTTTATAGGAAAAATAGAAAAAAGTACTTTTTTTAGAAAAAGTACCACTTTTTTGGTAAAATTGTACTTTTTTAGAAAAAGTACTTTTTTTAAAAAAAATGGTACTCTTTTTTAAAAAATAGTACTTTTTAAAAAAATAGTACCTTTTTAGGAAAAATAGAAAAAAGTACTATTTTAGTACTTTCTTAGAAAAAGTACTTTTTTAAAAAAATAGTACTTTTTTAGGAAAAATAGAAAAAAGTACTTTTTTTGTTAGAAAAGTCACTTTTTTAGTTAGAAAAATTAGCACTTTTTTATTTAAATTGTACTTTTTTAGAAATGTACTACAGCAACTTTTAGAAAAAAACTTATTTTTTTAAAAAAAAAAGTACATTTTTAAGTACTTTTTATACCCTCCAACCACAGAATAGGGGTACACTCACTTTGTCATTCTGAGTGTAACGCATTGAAATATCGGTTTAAGAATCCATAAAGTATAAATTTTATCGATCAGTGATCGATTCTAAGACATTCTAGCGATGTCCGTCCGTCTGTGGAAGACACGATACATCCCATAATAAAAAATCTGGACTTCTGAAGGTTTGCACAATTATGAATATCATAGGCTGGTTAAGTTCGTAGGTGGGCAAAATCAGACTATGGGGAAAAAATTTCCCCCTTAAGGAACTTAAACACCCTCTAAAAAATCGCCATTTTTACAGGTTTTATAATACTTTTATTAAGCAAATAAAACATTTTAATGTCGGAAGAAGTTCTAAGTCCTGCCCTTGAACCCCGGAGATTAGAAAATAGTTGTTTTTTGGTACGCCCCCTTTTGTGGGCATGGATATTAAAAAAAATTTAAATAATGTTAAAATTGTATTACTGAAGTGCGAAACGCGTAATAAATGAATACATAAACACAAACCGCAAGGATGAAAGTGACCACCATCGATTGACCACTTCCGAACCCCCATTCCCCCCCCCCCCACAAAAAACGCCACAGTATTTTTAATTTTTATATGTGGGTATCAAAGATTCGGCACAGCCACTCTTACTTGTTTCTTCTAAAAAAGTAATTTTTTTTAAATAAGTAGTAAAAAATTTACATTTTGAAAAAATATTTTTTTCTAAAAAATCAGTTTTTTCTAAAAAGTACTTTTTACCAAAAAAGTTTTTTTTTTTTTTAAAGAGTACTTTATTTTCTTAAATAACACTTTTTAGGGAAAAAAGTACCATTTTTCTTAATAAGTCCTTTTTTCCTGAAAAAGTATGTGTTTTCTTGAAGGTTCTATAGAACTTTTCTAAATAAGTACTTTTTTTATTTTTCCTAAAAAAGTACTATTTTTTAAAAAAAAAAAGTACTATTTTCTTTAAGAAAGTACTATTTTTTCTTAAAAAGTACTATTTTTTCTAAAAAAAGTTTTTTTTTTTAAATTCCATTTTTTCTAAAAAAATAAAACTTTTTCTAAAAAAATAATATTTTTTTCTTAAAAAAGTACTATTTTTTCTTAAAAAAGTATTTTATTTCTTAAAACAATTATTGAAAAAAACATCTAAAATATGCCATGAGCCTATTACTGGCACACGGCACATTTCAGATGTGACATGTGTCATACTAGGGCACATTGCATATTTCAGATGTGCCGGTAGCACGGCACATGACAAATCTGAAATGCTCGATAACACGAAAAAACACCTTCCTGAAATTTTAACAGCTTTAAGAAGACGTTCTAAACTTTAATTAAAAATGTTGGTTTTTGAAATCCATGGTGTCCTTACCAGGAAAAAAGGACATTCCAATTTCTTGGAAAATTTGTTTGTTTATACATTTTAAATCTCCATAGTTTTATCAACAATATTGCCACAGATAGTTTTTTTGTAAATCTTACGGGTTCCAAGTAAAAAAAAACACAAAAAAAAATTTCTAGAGCCAACTATTTAATTTTTTCAAAAAATCAATTACTGGGCTCTCTAACAAACTTTGAAAATTGATTGCTCGACAATACGAAAAAAAAACCTCTCTAAAATTTTAACAGCGTTAAAAAGACATCTAAACTTAAATACAAAATTTTTCTTTTGGGAATCAATGGTGTCCTTGTCTGGAAAAAAGGAAATTCCTGTATTGTTATCAAAATTGTTTGCTAAATTTTTTAACAATGTATGCAAATACGCAAAATATATCATTTTCTATTTGAGTGTTGTCAAATTGATACTAAAATTTTTACTACTTACATTAAATTTAATTCAAATTAAGCTTACCTGAAAAGAAATAAAAAATAATAAAATTACTTTTGGTATCAATTAATTATATTTTAACGTTTTTAACAACAAATAAATGTATAACATTAACACCCCAGCAAAACTTTGGTAATGGGTAGTGATTATATAACACATTACCAGGTAATGTATATACCTTATTTTTAGCATTATTTTAGGATGTCTTACCAAACATTTGTTCCACAACGTATTATTTTAAATTGAAAAATAATGCATTACCAATAATTTGCTACGTAATGCATGATTATTGAAAAAAATGTATTTCATATTTATTATTTCTAAACATTAAATCATGGATGACTTATATTTGGTTACATTATGTATTATTTCAAAGTTTGAAATAATGCATTATTTATAATTGGATGCATAATGCTCACGACAGGAAATTTCTAACGACACTCACGAGCATATTTTATCTACTTACACTCACTTACAATCACGTGAGTAAATTTAATACAAAATTACTTTTTCACTACTCGTAACACCTTATATATTATCTTCTGGTATGCTATTTTATTTCATTTCTCGTAACCTATAAAATATCATATATTTTACACCTTACTCGTATTCTTCGTTATAAATTTATGACTTATTTTATACCTTACTGGTATTCTTTGTGATAATGTAGATGCATTACTTTGAGTCTCATCGCCTGTTAAAATCATCAATGCTGCAATGCATAAAATAAGAGATCCTATACCTTATTTTATACCTTATTTGGTAATCTAAGTTTTGCTGGGACAGATCTTATTGACTTTGGAATCTGAAAAATTTCGAAACACATTTCGATAAAGTCTTGCAAAAATTAAAAACATAAATAAGTTTAAAACAGCAAAATAATTTTCTTGAAAATTATTCTATGAGAATATCATAGTTTAAATTAGTAAAGGAAATAATGACCTCGAGCTAGAATAAACCTACTCAAAATATAACATTTTAAAGGTCGAATAAAACCATTTTTATTTTTTTTATAAAACTTTATCATAATTTGATTTGTACAGGTCTTTTTTGAATCCAATTCAGTTTTTTTAAATATCAATTAATCTTTTAACTTCGATTTTCAATTGGAGTCTTTGAAATTCAATTATTATTTAACGAATATTAAGTAACTTTCATGAATTTTTATGATTCTTATATGAATTTTAACTTTTTCGAATTTTAATTAATCATTTACGAATTATAATTATTTTTTTCTAATTTCGGTGAATCTTTGAATTTTAATTGAAAGCTTCGAATTCGTATTGATATTTTTTGAATCGTTTGCAAAGTTCAATTAATATTTTACGAATTTCATTTAATTTTTTTCAAATTTTAAAGAACTTCGAATATCAGTTGACAGCTGCCAAACCCAGATTCAAGCATTACAATGGATTAAGAATCACTTTTAGACTTTATTTAAGTTAGATTTGGCTTTGCTGATTCTGAAACTGTATTATAATAGGGATCCTTTTGAAATTTGGCAGGTAAACGTATTTTGTTTTCAAAAATAATCATACCACAGTTTCATGGAATCGAACCAGTTCTACCATTAGTTCCCATACAAACCGCTCAAAATAAATGAAAATGGGAAATATTTGATTTTAATTAAATTTAAGGATGTTAAACGTGTACTTTGGATATCTAGTTGAAAATAATTATTATTGAATGATTTTTGGACTTAGTCCTCCCATTTTATAAAATTCAAATAGAGATATCTCCAAAAACCGTTCAAACGACTTTATTTTTTTTGTTGAAATTTGTGTTCAACGCATTAAAATTAATAAATAATATGTGCCGGATGATATCGCTCATTTACTTGTATAGTGTCATAACTCAAAATGTTTTATTTTACAGAAAACCTGTTTAAAGTTTACAATTGAAACTTGGTTTACGTTGCAAAAGGCCCGTGAGTAGAAAATGTTATAATGACGTGTTCTCTTCTCAAACGGTGAGTTTAAAAGATATTAATACGAATTTTTGACACAATATAAAGCAGGATATAACAAATAATTGTGTATTGTTTACACAAAAACGACATATTTTGAGTTATGACACTATACAAGTAAATGAGCGATATATTTTTTATTTTTTTTATTTTAAAAAATCTAAAACTATGATTGTCGCGCGCCGGCAGCCGCGGATGCGCTAAACCCAAACATATATTGCTATTTGAAATTTGCAAAAATATCGCTATTTTAAATTTGCAAAGAGTGGCGGTTTTTCTTACGGTCAAGATATTTAAAAAAAATCTATTTTTTTCCTTTACCTCTTCGTAGAGCTTGAGACAAACTTTCATTTAAAATAAGTATGCGCCAAATCCGATCATTCTAGCCTGTGGCGCCAATCAATTAAAGAATGTTTTTCTTGAACATTTTTATTAAAAACTCTAAATATTAAATGTTGAAATGATCTGATTTGGCTCACTTTAAGTTTATGATAGTTTGAATCAAGTTCTATAAAATATTCAGTGGAAAAAAAACGTTGAAATTATTTGAGATTATTTTTTGAAAATTTGTTGACAAATTTCAAATAGCGATATCTCGAGAATAGCTCCGCCGATTTCTCAAATTTTTAATGTTTGCATTCAGCTTGCCGAAATTAATAAAAAAATAAAAACATAATGTGTCATCGCATGACTTTTTTTTATTTTTCAAAAATTTTAAATTTTGGTGGACTTTTTTAAAAATTCAAAACTTTGATCAAATTGTGTCCGGGGTTAAAATGATCTGGCTTAAAATAAGTTTATATGAAATATTGTGTCAAAGGATCAGGGGAAATGATTTTGTTTTCAAAAATTCTTGAACGTAGGAAGAAACCGCCATTTTTTCTGGCAATTTCAAATAGCGATATCTCGAAAAACGTTTTACCGATTTTATTATACCTACACTACTCTGTGGTACAGGGTATATTGAGTTTGTGCTGATGTTTGTAACAACCCGAAATTATGGTCATAGGCCCACCCTCAATGTCTTAGACCTCACCCTATCGATGCCCACTCGTCTGTCTTAGTAATCGTTGTACTCACGATACAGATGGTAATAGATTTGACTGAAATTTAAAACTTAGGCTTTTTTTGACTCGGTAATCCCCTTTAATTCACGAGAATTCCTTGTAAGTTTTATTGCGCCAAAAAATTTGTAAAATTACAATTTTATTGGTAAAAAGCTTGTAGAATTACGAAAAATCTCGTCATTTTTACTAGGAATTCTTGTAAAATAGGAGGTTGCAAAAAATCTAGTAAAGCCACGAAACCTCCTTGTAAGTTTTATCGCTTCAAAAAAATTTTAAATTTACAATTTTATTGGTAAAAAGCTTGTAAAATTACAAGGAATTCTTGTCAAATAGGAGGTAGAAAAAATAAAAAGTTACAAACTTTACTTGTGATTTTACAATTTTTTTTTGAGTGTACTTAAAATTTAAATTAGGTTAGCTATACTTAAGTACTTAAGTACTTACTGATTGTCCGATATATTAAAAATAAACCACTGTACAGCGTTGCGTATGATTGCTATTTAAAGGCAATTACAAAATTATGTATACGCCTCTTATACATTTTTCAAGTAATTATAACCATAGTTCACCAACTTTAAATACGTGTAAAAAAAATCAACTTTCATTTGCTTTTGCTTTCATCCCATTCCGATTTTTAGTTGTTGCACTGTGTTATTTTACAACAACTTCCTACCTTCCCATTTAACTTGATAATGTCCGCTATGAAAAAATTTAAATAAACCATCAAACAAGTGCTTTTTTAAAAATAAAAATCATTTATTTTCTTTAAAATATTCTTACGTGATTTTGAGTGATCGTGAGTCAATAACCATTTACACATAAAAACATCACTCATAATAACACCACTTTGTATCATGAATTCTATAACATTGATGAAAACAACAACGTTTGATTGAATAATTTTTACTTTTTTTTTGTTGCAACAATTGATTACAGATTCCTGAACCATTTGAACTTATGGATTGTAAAATTAAAAAAAAAAAAAAAAAAAATGATTACCAAGTAAGCAAAAAATAATACACTCAAAATAATAACTCTGTTAAATTACAGAAAAACTCTGCTAATTTAACAGAGTACACCATACTTTTCCAGCTAACAACATTTCTTGGTAATTTTACTAAAAAATTCTGTAAAATGATTTTGACAGAAAAAAACTGTTAATTTACAGAGTTTATAGTAAAATATTGGTTAAATATGAAAGCTTTTTGACAGAGAAAACTCTGTAATTTTTCTATAAAACTCTGTAAAATGATTTGGACAAAAAAAAACTGTTAATTTACAGAGTTTATATTGGTTAAATAAACCACCATTAAGCAAAGAAAACTAAGTAAATTTACATATATTTGTAAAATGCATTTGATGCAAAAAAATTTACAGAAAAAACTCTGTAAATTTACAGAGTTTAGTTAAATGCATGTTATTTTGTAAAATTTTTATAAGATTTCTGAAAAAAAATTTTTGGTAACTTTTTTTGCTACTTTTTCTCAAAAAAAAGATCTACAGATAAAATTTTGATGTTTGGTAACAAAAACAAAAACTACTCAAAACAGAAAACTTTTTTGGTTATAAAAAAATACGAAGTATTTTGCTTAGATCTGTATTTTAACAGAAAACTCTGTTAATTATCTGTAAAATTAAGGTTATAAAGTAAAAAGTAATATAACAGAGGAAACTTTGTTTTTTTGTCACAACAAAATACAAAGTATTTTCTTTAAATCTGTATTTTGACAGACAACTCTCAAATATCTGTTGAATTGAGATTACAGTCATTTTACAGAGTATTTTACGGAGTAATTATTTTGAGTGTAGCGAAAAAGAAGCAACAACTAAAGGGGAAAGAAATCATTACCATGTTTGGAAAAGGCCAAAACAAACTGAAGCAATTAAACAACAAAAAGTCGACCAGTGTAATCTCTACATGCGAGATCTCTATTCCAATAGAAATTAACATATTCCATTTAAGGTTCTGAAAAGCTCAATTGAAAAGCTTAATGTTTGGAAAGGGCCAAAACAAACTGAAGCATTCAAATAACAAAGTCGACCAGTGTATTCTCTATATACAATATCTAAATCCAATAGAAATTAACACATCCCAATACAAGTTCTGAAAAGCTTAATTGAAAAGCTCAATTGAAAATCTCAATTTAGAAGCTTACTTTAGGAAAGCAAAATTAAAATTCAAAAAGCCCATCTGATATAAGCAAAAACAAATAAAAATTCAGTAAAGCTCAATTAAAGCCCTGAAATTGTCAAAGGAAATTTAGAAAAGTCCATTTGAAATCCAGCAAAACAAAATTTTAATTAAAAAAAAAGCAAAACTAAAATTTTCTTGAGCTTTTTCAACAATCGAGCTTTTTTAAATATTAAGTTTTTATAAATCTCAATTAAGCTTTTCAATTGGAAAAGTGGTTGCTTAAACCTATAATATCCTCCATGGTGTAGCGTATCGTTAAAAAAACTGTTTTTTAGCGGAACAAAATCTTAATCTGGACAAACGATGAAGCAAAATAAAGAAATGAAATTGAATTGAAATCGACAATAATAAAAGTATGATGAACAAGAATTGGAAATTCAATTTCAGCAGATAATTGCAATGAAAGCTTATTTTTTTATTTTATTTTTCTTTTTATTTCAGGAAACCAAATATGGAAAAGGAAAAAAAATCAAATATTTAAAAAAAAACATACCTGTTAGTCAACAGACAAGTATTTACATGTTTGCTTGGATCTCTCAATACTATAACTAAAAATTGTTTGGATCATAAATGGAAATATGTATAAAAATTATGAAAAACAACATATTAGAAATTTAATATATTGGCCTAGAGTGCAACCATGGGCTACACTACACAGCAAAATTGTTGCAGAACTCAATATTTTACTTAAGAATCTCCTACTTGTTCTAAGTAGAACAGGTTATTTATGAACACACTCAAAAAAAACCTTGTAAAATTACAAGAAAAAAATGTAACTTTTTTTTTGCTACCTCCTATTTGACAAGAATTCCTTGTTATTTTACAAGCTTTTTACTAATACTTTTGTAATTTTTGGTAAAAAGCTTGACAAAAAAATTTTAAATTTAAAATTTTTTTGACGCGATAAAACTTTCAAGGAGTTTTCGTGATTTTACTAGATTTTTTGCTACCTTCTATTTTACGAGAATTCCTAGTAAAAGTTACGAACTTTTTTGTAATCTTACAAGATTTTTACCAATAAAATTGTAAATTTACAACTTTTTGAGCAAAATCAAACTTACAAGAAATTCTCGTAAATTTACTAGATTTTTTTTTTTTGTAAAAAATATTGGAAATTTGTAAAATTACAAGATTAACTGTAAAATTACAAAAAAAAAAAATAAATTTTGATCGAAAATTATTTGTTAAAAGACAAGGAAAACTGTAAGATATTGGTAAAATGGGATAACGAGATTTTTTCTAGCGATTTTACCTTGGAGAAAAATTGGGCAAAACAATTGGGTAACAAGTAAAAAATTAAAATTTGGCCTTGCTGAATAGGTATACACACAAAATTGCCAATGAACGACTTTCCCAGTATTTAGGAACAAATTCATGGAAATTTTGAAGTTTTTCATAATATTTTTAAACTTTTTCATAGTATTTATGAATAAATCATAATATGTTGAATTTTAGAAATATTTAAAAATTTTTGTCATAAATGCTATGAAAAAGTTCATAATTTTTTATGTATTTGTTCATAAATACAATGAATTTAGTTTATTGGCATTTTTTTTTTTTTTTTTTTTGTACGGATACTCTTTAACAAAGTAAAAAACGAGTAGAAAAGTAAAATTCGACTAGGCCGAATCTATGTATACCCTCCACAATGCCTTTTTATAGGATAGTAAATTTTGTAACGTGAAAAAAATAAACAATTTTCGTTATATATAAAATCTTGAGTTAAAAACTTTTTTTTTATTTTTTGTAAAAAAAATAAAAATTACAATTTTTTTTTTTAGTGTAAAATTTTTTTCGAGTGTAAATTTTTTTTAGTGTAAAAATATTTCTGAGTGTCGAAAATACTTTGTAAAGTAATTTTGTGGCTTATCAATGTTCGGTTTTTTCAACACGTGAATTTAAGGTTAAACAAATCTGAAACTCACGGTTTTGCTAATAACTTTTGAACCACTAGACCTATTCCGTTGAAATTCAATACGAACCAGACCAGGGGAACGTATATGCCAGGGGAATATATATGCCAAACTTTAGAAGCCCCCGTAAAGTCTTTCAAAAGTTAGCGTGTTTTTAACAGACAGAAGGTCAGACGGGCGGACATCGCTAGATCGTCTTCAAATCGATCAAGGATCATGAATATACTTTATGGGGTCCTAGACCAATATTTCGAGGTGTTACAAACGGAATGACAAACTTATATATACCCTCTATCACTAGAGTGGAGGGTATAGAAAAATGTGTGGGGACCCCCTCATGGGATAAAAATAGAGGGTAGGTTTCTTTGGAGAAAATGTTAAAAAAAATATTCGGGGTTAGATACACATTTGACTTCTCTAGGGTCACCCGTGCGACAGTTATATCGGAGGGAGCAAATTTTACAAAAATGTAATTAGAAATAGGGTATGTTCAAAAAATTTTTTTGGGACTAAAAATTATTGGGGATTGGTCTTGCTAATGACGCATTTAGGTGGCACCATTAGACCGGTAAAAGCTTATTTAATAAAACAAATAAATAAAAAATGTATGGTAGCACCCTAAGACTTGAAGATAGAGGGTAGATATGTTCGAAGAATATGTTGGGATTGAAAAAATCGGCCATACATTTGACGCCTCTAGGGTCACTTTTAGGACAGCTAGAGCGGCGGGAGAAACTTTGTTTCATTTACTCCTCTAGGGTCACTTCAAGGACAGCTAGAGCGGTAGGAGCAAATATTTTTTAAAAATAAATCTTTATGTGGGAGCCCCTTAGGGAGTGGATATAGGGCTTAGGTATGTTTTGGGGCTAAAATTAAAGGGGGTCGGTCTTGCTAATGACCCTTTAGAAGGCACCATTGGACCGGTAGGAGCTGATTTAATAATACAAATTAGAAAAATTAAAAAAAAATGTATGGGGACCACCCTAAGACTTGAAGATAGAGGGTAGGTATGTTCGAAGAAAATGTTGGAGTTGAAAAAATATTGGGGTCGTTCATACATTTGAGTCCTCAAGGCTCACTTTTAGGACAGCTAAAGCGGTAGGAGAAAATATTTTTTAAAATTGAGCCTTTATGTGGGAGCTAACTTAGAGAGTGGAGATAGAGCTTAGATATGTTTGGGAAAAATGTTTGGAGGGGAAAAATTAAAAGGGCTCGGTCTTGCTAATGACCCTTTAGGAGGCACCATTGGACCGGTAGAAGCTGATTTAACAAAACAAATTAAGAAAAAATAAAAAAAATGTATTGGTACCACCCTAAGACTTGTAGGTATGACAAAATATTGGGGTCGGTCATATATTTAACTCCTCTAGGGTCACTTTTAGGACAGCTAGAGCAGTGGGAAATATTTTTTAAAATTTAACCTTTAGGTGGAAGCTCCCTTAGGGAGTGGAGATAGGGCTAGGGTATATTTGAATAAATTGTTCAGGGAGACAAATAAATGGGAGTTGGTCTCGCAGTAGATTCCTCTAGGGGCAATTCCAGAGGAGTTATGGTTCTCTTTTTGGATTTTTTCCTCTCCACACCCAACTTTAAAACCGACCCCTAGATCCTATCCGAACTCCTCCACTTTTTGGCAAATTCACTTTTTTTACGAGACTCACAAAAAAGGTGATTCTTAAAAATCTTAAACAACACTATCCCACCCTTAATGGATACTCATTGCAAAAAACGTCATTCAAAAACAAAAAAAGTTTTGTGAAAAAAATTTTTGGTGAAAAAAATTTCCGCGGAAAAAAATTTTTGGTGAAAAAAAATTTCCGCAGAAAAAAATTTTTTGGTGAAAAAAAATCCACGAAAAAACTTTTGAAGTTAAAAACATAATAAAAGTTATTAATTTAGAAAAAAAAAAATAAAAAAAAAAAATTCCCAAAAAAAATTTCGAAAAAAATAATTTGGCGATTTTTTTTCTGGCGAAATAAAATTTCCGAGAATTTTTGAGGTATAAAAATATGTTTGTACTTCTTTAAATACCTTTCGGTATACAATTATGTTGACATAAGTCAACCAGCAGCGGAATTAAAGCATTTTGTATTTTAGGTTATGTAGGATATACCAAAATTTTGGAGGAGTACTTACATTTTCGTTCATAACTTTTAAACCGCTGAACCGATATCGCTCAAATGCAATACCAAACTTATTTTAGCTACAAAAAGTAAATACGTTAAGTTACAGTCATATCTGTGTAATATGTTGGCCGTGATCGACATATCAACAGACGGAAGGACGGACAAACATCGCTAGAATGTCTTATAATCGAGATTTCGATAAGTTACAAACGGAAAGACAAACTTATTTATAACCTCTACCACTAACAATAAGTGCAGGGTATAAGAAATATTCATGTTGCTATATGTTGTAGCTGCGAAACAAAAAAAGTGCAATAGCCGGCATTGTGGCCCGTTTCGTTGTGGCCTCTACATTATTTTTTGTTTTTGTTTTCTTTTTACTTCTTCAATTGCTAATAATATAATGTTTTGTAGAAATTGAAGCACATACTACACATAGCACATACATAAGCATTATAAACTTAAAACATTTTTGCAACAATGTTGCACGAAGTCATACTCTTACAATAATCATCATAACAGTGCAGCAAATTTAGCAACAACAACAACAGAAACAGAAAAGCCACGAAATGCAACTGCAACCGACACACAATATAAGCGACACAAACACACCTCACGCCTTAGCCAAAGCAAAAAAATCAAATGATTAAGTAGACAACGCTGAAGAAGCAGACAAACTAAGAAAAAGAAGCAGTGGAAGCAGAAGAAGGAGAAGACTAAGAAGACCTACCAACCTATGTTATTTAGTTGCCTGTATTACTGTGTACCGAGTGAGTAACTGCAGACGCGTCATGATTATGATAATGATTATATATTTTTTTTCTTCTTCTTGTTTTTGAAATTTACTTTTTCGTTAGTGTTTATGGTTATTCGACATATAAATAGGATTTCATGAAAAAAAAAAACGGTTAATCATTAAGTCGGATGAAAAGATAAGATTTTAGAGATTAAATCATCAAGTGAAGATAATCCTTCATAATCTAACTTGATAAAAGTTTTATCAAATTACACGTAAAAGTAAAAACAAGTGATGAAATTTTAGTCGGTGAAGACCGACCTTAAAATGCCCTACGCTTATGATTGCTGAAAAATTGGGGGACTACTTGTTCCTCGCGGTGAATGTTTACAAGTTAATATATTTAGTTTTTTGCACTAAATTGATACAATTTTATCATAAATTAAAATATTGGTTTTATCCACGCCCTAAAAAAGGGGCGGCTTGATCGCTTGGGTGTGATCGGTGCAACAGAGTCATTTTTATCCCGAAGGCTGGGAAAATTACCACACAGTTCCGAAGGATTATAGACCAATTAGTCTATCACCATTTTTGACAGTGGATCGCATAAATGACTTATTTTAGCGTAGAGTAATTGACCTGAGGTTGCATTCGATTAGGCAAAATGCATACAACAAGAAAAGATAAACAGTAACTGCTCATTCATGATCTGTTTTTGTTTACCGTCAAATAATTTCTGCAAATTCTACTTTAAAATAGAGTAAGTAGAAGCGCTTTTAAGACATATACCATATCAATCAAATCAATTCCTTTCATAATCTAACGCACAGAGGAACCGATTATCTTCCAAACTATCAATTAATTAACAAAATACCAGCAATGTGTACAATTTAGAATACAATTTGAAGCCACCTTTGTGATCTTCGAAAAATACCCACTAAATGTTTATGGTAACACTAGACACGATCATGTTTACAGCCAAAGAAGACAATAATAATAACACTTACGTACAATAAAGATCATAGACAGATTATCTCCATGTATTGCTCTATGTAGGAAAACAATAGTTGTACCTACTCCTTAAATATTAGATATACTGCTATACATATAGGCAAGAAGTATCATATTATTATAAAGCTTCTATTTTTTTTGTATACTATATAAAAAAAAAATTGGGAGGGTGTTCACATTGTCATTCAGTGTGTTAAACTTTGAAGTTAGGTGGTCTTTAGACATCGAATTAAGAATCTTTAGACTTGTTTTTCAAGTGTCGAAAAAAGCATTCAAGTGTCTTGGTTTCTTGAAACGGTGTAAGAATTACTTCACTCCGTATGGTCTCCTTACTATTTATACCGCCTATATCCGGCCGAAGATGGAATACAACTCCCATATCTGGGCAGGTGCTTCAAGGTCTATCTTGAAGCTTCTGGATCGGGTGCAAAGGAGTGCGTTGAAGCTAATTAATGACAGTAGGGTATCCAACTCAATTGACTCATTGGTGCATCGTCGGAATGTGGGTTGTGTGTCATTGTTCTATCGATATTATCACGGTAAGTGTTCAGCTGAGATAGGCGAACTCATCCCTGAGACTCGAGTGCATGCCCGTAGTACTCGCCTTTCCAGCAGTTCACATCCGTTCGTTGTCGACTGTACAATGTATCGCACAACGCATTACAGAGAAAATTCGTTTCTCGGTCGAACTAGCCGTATGTGGAACCAGCTACCAGCTACAATTTGGAAAAATTCAAATTAAACGTCCACAAACACTACTCCCTCTTTCCTTCTCCTCATAACCTATTTTCCTAATACCAACACAATTCTTGCATCAGTAGGGGGCATCCCCTGAGTGTTGGCTCAAAGTAAAAAAAAACGGATTGAAAATGTGCGTATCCCCATACTGTGGTACCACGAAGACCAAACCCCCGAAAAGGTTTTGAAACCTTAGCTCTATACCTTTTTAAATTCGAAAAGGGCCAATTGTTATACGAAGATTCTTTTTGTAATTCGAAGTATCTATTTTAAATTCGAAGATTTCGTGTGTATCAAAGAGTCTGCGTGTAATTTGAAAATTCCATTTGTAATTCAAAAAATCCATTTGTAATTCGAAACTGATCAATTGTAATTCGAAAAAGATCAATTGTAATACGAAAATGATCAATTGTAATACGAAAAATAGATCAATTGTAATTTGAAAAGGATAAATTTTAATTCTAAAAATATCAATTGTAGTTCGAAAAAGATTAACTGTATTTCGAAAAAGATCAATTTTAATTCGAAATATATCAACTAAGTCTCAATTGATCTTTTTCGAATTACAATGGGAGTCTTTGAATATATTTGATCCTTATCATACGAACGGCAATTTGGCCGATTATACAGTGTCCGTCAGTAATCCCACTAATAGGCTAACCGTCCGTTTGCCAAAAGTAAGAAAACTTTCTGTCCTTTTAGGATTTGACAGTGCCACAGGGTTCCCGATATCCTGCATATAGTCAGTGATATCCACCTACACTCAAAAAAAAAAAACTGTAATGTTAGCAAAAAAAGCTTGTAAACCTACAAGAAAATTTGCTGATTTTGAACCCACAATTTTTTTGCTAAAGTTAGCAAAAATGTTTTGCCAATAATTAGTTAACTAAATATTTTTTTTTTTGAACTTAGTTTATACACATCTGAGGACCCCATTGGGTTCGGACCCGATAGGTCCAGACCCCGATGGGCCTAGACCTAGTTAGGTTCCTTAAAAATCGTCATAGTTTTTGATCCAAAATTTGTGTCCGTTTCGCTCTACCTTGCTTAGTTTTTGAGATACGTGATTATAGGGGACCACTGGGGTCTTGAGAATTAAAAAACTCGATAACTTTAAAAATATTACTCGGAGAGCTTTTAACTATTTTGCGGTCTTGTTCTACGTGTTGAGAGCTACAAAAACGCTTTTGGACTTTTTGTTGTGTCGGCAATATTTACCGAGATATGAGCATTTTAAAATTTTCGGGAATGCTAACTTTTTTGGATCCAAAGTTAGGGACCATTAGGGTCCACACATGTGAAGAGGACCGGCGATACTATGGAGATTCTAAGAACCAAAAATGGCCTCCATTTTGCTCTATCTGGCTTAGTTTCCGAGATAGCGCCATTTTAAGTTTTCTGAAAATAAAAAAAAATTTACCATTTATTTTGCTAATATTAGCAAAATATCTTGAAAAAATGTAGTCAACTCAATTTCAAATTTAGCAAAAGAAATTAGTTCAAAGTTTGTTTAAAATTGCTAATGTGCTAAATGAAGTTTACAAGAATTTTTTGCTAACATGCTAATCTCAACTAAAAATTTGCTAAAAGTTAGCTAACTAGCGTTAGCAAAAAAAATTAGTAAATCTACTAACGTATTTTTTTGAGTGTATCCTTTATTCTATTCTCTGATATCCTAGCAATTTCGGTAATCAATTCCACTATAGCAACTGAGATGTCAGGTTAAACCTGTTCCCCCACCGATTCAGAGCTATTTATAACACATTCATCAGCCAATTCGTTCCCAGAAACCGCACTATGTGAAGAGACCTGGATTAGCTTGTCTATGTGCCGACTGATTTGACGAACGGATTGTATACAGTTCATAACGATTCTTGATTTCAAAGTGTTTGATTCCAAATTCAATGCTACAAGAATGTCCACTCAAATTTTAATGTCACTGGGGACTTACAAGGAAGGTCTTTCACAGGGCACCTACCGATCGTCCAGAAACTTGCATATAGGAAAGATTGGAGCAAAATAAGAGTTACCTATTATTTTTAAGCTGCCCAATCTCACATTTAGTAGGTCAAAGGGAAGGTGGAAAAACACGATTTTTTCGGTTTTTGAGGATTTTTCACATTTGTTTAAAAGAAAATATATGAACATTTTATACAGATCGACCACCAAAATAATATATAATAATCTCTATTAAAATTAAGCTGATCCGTATTTTTGCGTTTGGCGAAATTCCTGCTAGTTAGGCTTTTATTCGGATTTTGCTGACAGCCCATATTTTTTAATAAGGTGGCAAACATTTTTTAAAATTAAGATTGGGCAGCTAAAAAAAATATTTTTTTCCCCCTAATTCCCATATTCAAGTTTTAGGACAATCGGTGGGTGCCCTCTGAAAGACCTTCCTTGTTAGGTCCCTTGTCATAATCATCTTCACGTCTTTATCAATTGTCCGGAAGTTTGAATGAGAACGTTCTTTCAAGGAATTCATAATATACTCCCGAACCCGTACCCATCTTCGATCCGTTCGTAAATATCGACATCGCAATCTTTGTTATAACAGAGTTTTCGGCTCAATCTAAGCTGGTTGGTACTTTGACTTCGAAAGTTATTCCAAATTGCGTGTGCGCTGAGTTATAGTCGGTTTTCTGTTCCAGTTCCGTCCCGCCCACTATACTTAATATGATTGAGTGTCCTCAAGAGTATTGCTTAAGCATTTGCGACTCTCTGTTGATCTGAGAGCCGATTTTGCTGCTGTGCTCTTGCTGTGTAGGCAAACACATTGATATCCATTACCTTGAGTGATTCGTGGATCTTGTTTATTACAATATTCTACAGAAGGGGAGAGATTACTCACCCTTGTGGAGTGCCCCTAGTAACAACTTTTCTTGCTTCACCGTCACCTATCTTAACCTATCTTTTCCAAGGAATGAAAAACTAATGATATTTTTTACATTATTGAATGCACCTTCCACGTCCAAGTATGCTACCAAAACAAACTCCTTTTTGTGAAAAGTATACTTAATCGTACTGACAACATCACTTAAAGCAGTCTCTACAGACTTACGTTTAAAATAGACATTCTGGGCTTTTCTGAAGTTGTCTAATGTATGTGTACTTCTCACAAAGACATCTATTAGTCAATTCAGTGTTGTAGTAAAAACGATGACAGACTGAATGGTCTGAATTCCCTTTCAGTATCGTGGTTTATCTTTCTCGCTTAAGGTACAAATACCACTCTTATCTCCCTTAATTCGGAGGGCCATGGCATGATTATCCCAAGGGACTCCTGCAAGACTGCCAGAAAAATTCCACCAGGCCCTACCGATGTATAAGACTAGTAAGAACAGACCGCCCACGTTATCTTTCGATCGTCATTGTTGTGATGAATTCGTTGAACGGAGTTCTAGTTGTCGAAAGTGTTGATCGCTTCACCTCGTTTCTCTCTTCACCTCTTTTCTATCTTCACCTCGTTTCTCTCTCCATCCCGTTTCTCTCTTCACCACGTTTCTGCAACCCGGGAAGTGGGTATCCTTTAGAAGTGTTTTCCTGACTGCATTCTGCAAAGGATCCATCTGGATTATTAAGAAATCCTAGTACAGTGGAATCTTTGGATCTTTGTGTTCCCCAAGGTTCCTTTCTGACCACCCCCCCTCCCTTTCCACCCCCAAAACAGGGTTACTGTAATTTTTTTTTTTAATTTTTGAGCATTTTGGAGGGAATTAAAGATTCGGCACAGCCAAATTGATCACTCTTACTAGTTTTGTAAACTTTTGTAATATTTTTATTTCAGAAAAGTTTCAAAGTTCTGCACTTGAACGAAGGGGACTAGGAAATGGATTTTTTTTTAGGTTCTCCCCCTTTTGTGGGCAAGGTAAAAGGTTTACCTTGCGAAAGTCAAGATATAGTGTAGGGCATAAAAGAATCGCTACATCCGCACATAATTCTTTTACATGTTTATAAACAAAGAGAAAAGAATCATGCAATTGCCAGAAGAAAAGAAAAGCTAAACAAAAATATTTCTAAAATTTGGAGAATTCACATTGTATCAACATAAACAACAGCATATTTTCTATTACTTGGTACTGCTTCATATAAAAACATAAGTATGTATATTAGGGCGGGTCGATTTTTTTTGTCAAAAATCGTATAGCAAAAACATAATCTACAAGAAATTCTAAGAATATTTCCCAAAGAAACCATGTTTCTAAAATCAAACCCTATACCGCGCCTAACGACATGAAGATTTGTCCGTCCGTCCTTTTTTCATAAGCAAAACATAGAACTTGACTCTTTTTTGGTGTTTGTGTTAATTTTTTGGCTTTGGTGTGCTCTGAGGTATATAGTAAAATTTTATTGGCAACATTTTTGTAGAACATTTCATCCCCACCCTCCCCCTCTTTCGGGGTGTTTTTTGCGATTTGTTAGAAAATAGCCAAAAAATAAAGTTATGAGAGGGAGTTAGAGGGTTAATATGTTTCACAAAAATATTTGCCATGATATATTCTACAAAGTTGCTGAACACACCCGACACCTCAGATGTAAAGAAAACACAGTTTTATATACCCATATGCTGCAAGAACATATCCAGCGGCAATGTTTTACTAATTGCCGCTGGATATAATTCGAACAATTTTTGGGATTATGACTGGAAAGTATATTATACATAATCCCTGAAATTGAGAAGTAAATAATAAGATTGATTTGTAATGAAAACGCCACAGACAAAAAATTATAATAAGAAATATTAACAATAAATCGCTGCTTTTATCGTTAATCAATGATAATTTTACTCCATTATTTATTTTATATTGCGCTGCATTATATTAACATGTAGCGTGATACTCTGAAAGTAAGTGCAGGGGTTGTGGGTTCGATGCCCTCCAAAGCCTTTATATGTTAATTACAAAGGGAAGCTGATGCAGCGGATTTTTCTTATTACATAAAAGTGTAATTGAGGTATCAATATTTCGTAAAAAACACATAAATACTCTTGTGGGATGAAATTGGAGAGTTGCATATCGGAGAGGAAAAAAGCTGTGTTCGATAAAAATTTTTGATAACTGAATATTCAGTATTTGATTTATTTTGAGTAAATTTTTTTTTAATAATTTTTGTAAAAAAAAATTTCGAGTGTAAATTTTTTTGAGTGTATTTTTTTTTTGAGTGTAATATTATTTTTTTTAATTTTTTTTGAGTGACAAAAATTTCTAAAATATTTTTTTTTTTGCTTACCATTCCTTTTCAAAGCGTGTTTAGCGTTTTTTTCAACATGGGAGTTCGGGTTAAAACCAGACAAGGAAAAAATTCGAATTTTATTTAAAATTCATAAGGTATTTGAAATAAAATTTTTGTTTAAATAAAATTCTCAAAAACATTTGAATTTTATTATTTCCAAAAATAAAATTCTCAAAAAAAAAAAGAATTTTATTTTTGGTTTGAATTTTATTTTTGAATTTTATTTTTGGTTTAATTTTATTTTACTTTTGGTTTGAATATTTATTTTTTCAAAATATATTTGTTATTATGGAAATATTTTTTTTTTTTTATTAATAAAATTCTTTAAAGAATTTTAAATAAAATTTTTTTGAATTTTATTTCTTCTAAGAATTTAAAATAAAATTTTTAAGAATTATATTTAAAATTCTTTCTTGAATTTTTTGAAAAATTCAAAATTGAATTTTATCAATAACGAATTTTAAATTTTATTGTTTTTCCTTGTCTGGTTAAAACCCATCAGAAATTCCCCATTTTGCTAATAACTTATTTACCACTGGACAGATTTCGCTGAAATTTAGTTTTAATCTGACCGGAAGTATAACAAATATATACGCCACGATTTAGTAGCTTGCCGTATATATTTTTCATTCTTCTGCTAACATTTGAAAGTTAGCGTGTTTTACACAGACAGAAAGACAGACGGACGGACGGATTTTGATGTCGTTAGGCGCGGTATAGGGTTTCATTTTAGACCAATGGTTTCTTTGGAAAAGTTTCTTAGAATTTCTTGTAGATTTTGTTTTTACTATACGATTTTTCAGTTTTTTTCGATCCATACAAATCGACCCGCCCTAATGTATATATGATTTGGTAAGAACAACATTACAGCCCAACGACATATAATCAATGCTGTCGGATATGGCTCGCTAATACCGTAAATGACAAAACGCTTCATTGAATAAACTGTCTGTAGATTTAACCCATACATGCCCATTAGACCGGCATTTGTTTTTTGTATGGCAAACAATGGAGATTCGACAGATTTCGAAATTTACCACCCTTTCATTATCAGCGCTTTTCGATTGTCAAATTTAATGAGTGTTAAATTCAAATCAGCTGTTAAAGTAAAGTTTAAAAACCCTGTAAAACCTCTTGGTTTAGTTCTGTAATGGGGAACTTTTCCCCCTGGTCCGATTTAGCTCTTCAAAGAACTAAACCACCACATGACTATGACACATAGCAGTGCCAAAGTTTAAGAAAAAAAAATAATTTACTAAATTTTTACTAAATTTTTTTTTTGGGTGTAAAATTTTTTTCGAGTGTATTTTTTTTTAGTGTAAAAACATTTTTGAGGGACAAAAATACGTTGTAAAATATTTTTGTGACTTACCAAGGTCATTAAAATATGTTTAACGGGTTTTCAACACGTGATTTTAAGGTGAAGCGAATCTAATATTTACGGTTTTGCTAATAACTTTTGAACCACTGGACCGATTTGGCTGAAATTCAAAGTGAACCAGCACAGGGGAACTACAAATATATATGCCAAGCTTCAGCATCCTCAGAATTTCCTTTAGAAAGTTATCGTGTTTTTATCTCGTAAATTTACTCTTTTGCTCATAACTTTTGAACCACTGGATTGCAATACCAACCTGACCGAAATTTCGATGCGTTACACACGGAATAATAAAGAGAGTTTAAAAGGTAAACAAATGTTAATTAAATAATTTTCAAAATTTGTTATTATGTTGCGATTCTCATTGAGTTTATTTTTATAACTTACAACTCTCTGTTGCGGTACAGAGTATAATAAGTTTGTGCTGATGTTTGTAAAATGTTAGTCTTGGAAGCACCTTGGAGTATACTATCGACTTAGAACTACTCTTTGAGACGATAAAGCAATTTTCTTCCGTCCGTCCGTTATTACGACACATATCGAAATTTTCCCTCAATTTGCTGAAACTGAAATTTAAGTTTTTCTTAATCCAAGAAGCAAGCCTATTAAAGTTGGATTGTTTAGATCGAAATTCCTGGCCCCTTTATTGGTATTCCATTGGTGCATTGAAGGTTTAAATTTTCAAATGCGTTTTTAAATGATACATTGACTTTTAATGTAAGTGGAATTTCTATAGAAAATTTCATTTTTATATGGACCATAGTTTTTTATGACAACTTCATTTCTATTGTCAACTTAATGTATCATACTTTCTGACAGGCCTTATTAAACTGGTTTACTAGTTTACTTGATTTGCCAAATTTATGGCACACGATTAATTAAATCTATGCATGTTTCTGCCATAATTATGTGAAAATATTTTTGTTTTTCAACTTAATTATTGTAAATTTAAATCTTGCTACAATAATAACACTGTGCTACAAAAGACCAAAAATAATTTATGCAGGGGTTCTGATATGATAATTCGGGTTGGTTGGAGTCCATAGAGTACTGATATACTCATAGTTTTTCTGGATCACTTCGTTAAGTACATTTTTTATTGGCAAATGTGTTGAAAAACGGAAATTCTTAAATTACAATTTTAAAAAATTATTACTTTGTTAATTTGCAATCGATTTTCAATTTTATGGATTTGTTTTAAAGGTATAGGTCCTACCTTTCAAACAAACCAAAAATATTAAAAATCGATCAAGAATTGGCTGAGCTACGATCGCTTAAGTAAAAAAAAAACGTATTTTTTGAAAAATTTGTCATATTCTTTACACTCTAAGTTGAAAGTGCATCATTAAACAATTTTTTTTAATTTTTTGTAAAAAAGTATAGTAAAGTAGCTTTCCAAAACACCAAAAAACATAACAATCGGTTTAAAAATGAATGAGTTATGCTAAGTTTTGTGATAGGGCATTTTTAAATTTTTTCAGAAACGCTTGTAATTTAAGCATTATTCATAAATCTTGTTACTAGTAGTAATTTTATGCGCATATGCATATAAACTAGAGATGGGAACGTAATTAGATTTGTGCGTGATTCACACATGATCAGAAGTGAGCGTGATTGAAAATTAATTTTACTCACGTGGTTGTTAGTGAGTGTCAGTGTGAGTGGAATAAAAAAATGGGTGTGTCAGTTACTTCCAAATCCTATTTATAATTTTTTGGGTTTGTTTAAAAAATATCAGTGTTACTTCTTAAACAAAAAAATATTGTGAATCAGTTGAAAACTGGCTAAGGTGCGCTTGTTTAAGTAAAAAACCTTTTTTGAAAAGTTATACCTGCAACATTTTTATGACAAAACACATTTGACATTTTTGAAACGAAATTGGTAAAATTGTGGGATCATTCGATGGAAATTTTACCTGTTTATAAATATACGTATGAGGCATTCCACACCAAATGTTCAGCGAAAAAAAACATGTGAACCGTAAATTTTTAAATGGGTTGTATGGATAGCCATGTGAGGCATTCCACACCAACTGTTCCACTACAGAAAAACCATAGTTGTTTCAATGGGATATCATTTGCAAAGTATTCGCTCTTAGGGTACTAATAAATAACAAAAATAAAATTTAAGTTTTTTTTAAAAAAGTGGGCCTTGTAGGCGTGGTCAAATATTAAAAATATCAAACTTTTTTGCCAGAGTATTTATTCACGATCACGCACGCTAATGAAAGAAAAAAAATATTCAAGCACGATATTTTATTTTACACACGCTCACGTGAACATCGTGACCGTAACTTATTTTTTTTCTACTCACGTGTGCGTGAATGAGCGTGAGCAAAATAAAATATCGTGCGTGACTAAATTTTTTCTTTCATAAGCGTGCGTAATCGTTATTAAAAACTCACTCACGCTACCATCGCCTCTTAAAATATTTTTTAAGTATTGATATTACTCATACGCACACGTTTTAAATACAATTATTGTATAAAATAAGCGTGTTGCAATTTTTGAATTTTGATTTTTCGAAAACAAGGCAAAACACATCTCATAAAATTTCAGATCAGATAGAAAATTTCTTTAACTTTTTTAAAAAAATAAAAAACAAATAAAATTGCGGCATGTTTTTTGATAAATAAAGTTTAAGTTTAAATTTAAAAAATTCAGAACTTCTTCTGAAAATGTTCCAATTTTTATTTTTTTTTAATTGATAGCCCATTCAAAAATCTATAAACAGCTTTTGTCTTTAAGACTTTACTGTGTTTCATTTAATTTGCATAAATATTGAAGTAAAGATGCTCAGGCAAAAAAGTTAGATATTTTCAATTTTTGACCACGCCTACAAGGCCCACTAATTGAAAAAACTTAAATTTTATTTTTGTTATTTAATAGTACCCTAAGAGCGAATACTTTGAAAATGATTTCATATTGACACGACACAACTTTTTTTTTTTTGCTGAACATTTGGTGTGGAATGCCTCATATATGGAGCTAAGAAAATTACGTTTTTGGTTGTTCAATTTTTCAAAAACTGGGCTTAGGAGGCGTGGTCAAATATTGAAAAAATGGTCAAGTTTGTGTCAAGTTGCCTTGTTTAAATATATATCAAATAAAAACGAAATGCACCAAAATCTCAAAAATTTATATTCTTGTATAGTTTTGTATCGGCTATCGATTAAATTTTTTTTGGAAAATTTTCAGAACCCGTTCTGAAATTTTCCATTTTTTAAAAAAGTCAATTTATAAAAAATCCGGCCACTTTTGTTTTTTTTTGTAATTTTTTTTTTTAAAGATTAGATGTTTGTCTAGCAAGATTTTTTTAAAAATTAAGAAAATCTATAAAAAAAATTAAGAAGAAAAAAAGTAATTTTTCTGATTTTCAAAATAAATTTTTAAAATTTAAAATAGTTTTTGAAAAAAATTAATTTCAATTTGTGTTTTTGCTAATTTATGCCAAAATATCCAATAATATGCACTTAAAAGTTCGAAATATGCACAATATATGTATGCATTTAAAATCAAAATATGCAAAAATATGTATTTTCACCAAAATATGCAAAATATGCGAAAACAAATCGATGCCATTTAATGCAAATATCTTGATTCGGAAAGATAATTGTTCGATATCGTTTTAAGGCTTTCGACAAAAAACATGCATTTGCATGGAAATCTCACCCTAGTTATATAGAAAACTTTTTTAACCGGGACCCATTGAAAAAATTTTTGTACACAATTTTTTTCTCACTGAACATTTGGTGTGGAATGCCTCACATGTATATTTATAAACAGGTAAAATTTCCATCAAATGATCCCACAATTTTAGCAATTTCGTTTTAAAAAAACATGTTTGCAAGCGCACAGCTTTTTCTGTCATAAAAATGTTGCAGGTATAACTCTTCAAAAAAGGTTTTTTACTTAAACAAGCGCAGCTTAGCCTGTTTTTAACCTATTCTCAATATTTTTTTGTTTAAGAAGTAACACTGATATTTTTTAAACAAACCCAAAAAATTATAAATAGGATTTGGAAGTAACTGACACGCCCATTTTTTTATTCCACTCACACTGACACTCACTAACAACCACGTGAGTAAAATAATTTTCAATCACGCTCACTTCTGATCATGTGTGAATCACGCACAAATCTAATTACGTTCCCATCTCTAGTTTATATGCATATGCGCATAAAATTACTACTAGTAACAAGATTTATGAATAATGCTTGAATTACAAGCGTTTCTGAAAAAAATTAAATATGCCCTATCACAAAACTTAGCATAACTCATTCATTTTTCAACCGATTGTTATGTTTTTTGGTGTTTTGGAAAGCCACTTTACTATACTTTTTTACAAAAAATTCAAAAAAATTGTTTAATGATTCACTTTCAACTTAGAGTGTAAAGAATATGACAAATTTTTCAAAAAATTCGTTTTTTTTTTACTTAAGCGATCGTAGCTCAGCCAATTCTTGATCGATTTTTAATATTTTTGTTTTGTTTGAAAGGTAAGACCTATACCTTTAAAACAAATCCATAAAATTGAAAATCGGTTGCAAACTAACAAAGTAATAATTTTTTAAAATTGTAATTTAAGAATTTCCGTTTTCCAACACATTTGCCAATAAAAAACGTACTTAACGAAGTGATCCAGAAAAACTATGAGTATATCAGTACTCTATGGACTCCAAGCAACCCGAATTTTTATATGAGAACCCCTGCATATTTTTGGTGTAGCACAGTGTAATTTTGAAATTTAACACCGAAAAGTATTTGAGGTTTTCTCGTTTCAACTGTTTGTATTTTGGGTACGATGGTGGTAAAGGTAAATCAACTGGGTCACGCAAATTGCAATATAATAAATATTCTAAAAAAAAAAAAATTTGTACTTCATTTGACATGTAACCTTCAAATTTGACATATGGGCACTATGGATGGCAGCGAAATGTATGGGGGAATTTTTTTTTTTTAAATGAAACTTACTACGAAACACTCACATTTTTTGCGTGAGTGATTCGTAGTAAGTTCTCACTCACTTATCACTCTCGCTTACTTTCAATCACGCGTAATTCAAGAAACCGGCGTCCATCTCTTGTCCTAAACATAAAAGCTGGGAACGCATTTAAGCGGACACATTTTGGCGATAGTATTTTAAATATATTTTATGAAATTGTTAGCTAGTACACGCAAAAAAAAACTTGTGTCGGAGTGAGCAAAAATCTGGCATAATTTTACCAAAAATATGCTAAAACTACAACCGACGAAGTAGTTTTCGTAATTTAGCCAAAACACTTATGTAAAAAATTTTGAAGAAATTGCTAACGCTATTTAAGCAAAAACTTGGTAAAATATACCAAAAGAAATATGGTGAAATATACCAAAATTATTTGAAAAGCTGAATAAAAATAATGCTAAAAATTACCACATTTATGCTAAAATAAATTTTCAATAAATTTTTGTAAAAATTTGTATATTTGTTGAATTTAAAATTTTCACAGAATAAATCCATATTAATATAATAAATGTTGTGTAGGATTTAATTTACCACCGACCAACTGACCCTTTTTGTACAATTTTCTCGAGTGACTGCTGCCTACGCTTCTTCTTGAAGTAAAGGATCCGCTATAGCTTCACGAATTTATTTAAAAGCATCCTGTAAAAATAGAAAATTTTTACAAAACATAAATTTTTAATTTAAAAAATTGGTTAACCCCATTGGTCTCTTGGTAAGGAGGAACACTTACTTTGTCATTCCATTTGTAACTCATCAAAACAGGTATGGACTCCCTTGGCTTTGGGTTTTTATGTTTTAATTTTAATAACTACAGGCAGGATTGGTGTCCACGCTCTTTATTGTAGTGAAGGATTCTCCATAGCTTCAAAAATTTATTTAACAGTACCCTGTAAAAATATAAAACTATTACCAAACACTAATTCTTAACTAAAAATCTATTAAACCTTATTGGTGTCTTCGGAATGCGGGTATACTCACTTTATCATTCCATTTGTTATTCATCGAAACATACGTCTGGGACTCCATTGGTTTTTCTTATTGAATAATGTTTTAAGTGATGAAAGCAAAATTAACTTTAACATTCTTTTATCATACATTTATTTATCTTTTAGAAAACTAATTATTTATTTTTATTTATGTATTAATTTATTTTTATTTTATGTATCAATTTCCTTTTTACGTTTTTATAACACAAAAAATAAACGAACAACGCACGCACACAAAAAAACAAAATGAAAATGGCGGTCTGTATTTGTTGTTTAAAAAATGAATTATGTTACTTTAACATCGACAAGCATAATATTAGCAAAAATTTGTTAAAAATTTTTTTTTGGTATGAAAAAAGTTTTACCAAGTAGGATTGCTCAATCTTACACAGATTTTTTTTTTGCGTGTAGTATTACTTGTAAATTTAGGACGGCAAATCCTAATTAGAAATAAAAAAGTTTTTTCCTAAATGTACCACTGAATATATGAACTTTTGACGCATTTAAAATGGAAATATTTTATTAAAAACTTCTGATAAAAACAAAAAGAGGGATTTATAAAAACTTAGGAATGTAATCATTGTACATTTTTTAAAAGGCTTTGTCCTACATTTTGGTTCCGCCATTTTGATTTAAAAAATCTGAGTTCGTCTTCGTGATTAACGTTGCGCAATCATTTCTTAGTGAATATTTAGCCACATTAATCAATAGTTTAAATATCTTGTCTGCCATATTGGATCCGCTATTTTGAGTTTTAAATATTTGATTCTAAAATCAGATTTGGCATCCCAAAATCCATCAAAATCAATGTTTTTATCTAAAACAGACAACATAGAAAAAATTAATATTTTATCTGTCGCCATATTGGATCCGCCATTTCGAATTTAAAAACCCTGAGCTCATATTCGTAATTACCGACCGTAAATACATCGAAAATTATTAATTTATGTACAATTAGCTAAGAATTACAAAAGCATATCCGCCATATTGGATCCGCTATTTTGAATTTTAAATCTTTAAATCCAAAATTAGTTTTAACACCCGAAAAACCATTAAAATCGAAGTTTTGGGCCAAAACAGACGTCATATAAAAAATCTTAAATTTAAATTTTTCGCCATATTGAATCTGATATTTTTAATTTTAAAAGTCTGAGCTCATATTCGTTATTAGCGACTCCAAATACATCGACAATGATAATAATATATACAAAAAGCAAAGAATTAAAAAACCATGTCCACCATTTTTAATCTGCCATTTTGAATTTTGAATTTTTTTTTCCAGAATCGTGATCAGCGATCCTTTAACAACCATATGCAAAACGTTTTTGACATATATTCAGGGATGCTGGCCCACAGTGATATGTATAAACATTTATCCAAAAATGTTTTAAAAATTTATTTTTAGCTACGTCCATTGGCGATTTCGCAAATCACGTGTTTTAAATTTTTAAACACTCCACTTAGTGATAGAGGGAATATATAAGTTTGTCATTCCGTTTGTTACTCATCGAAATATCGATCTGGGACCCCATAAAGTATATATATTCATGATTCCCGATCGATCTTAAGATATTCTAGCGATGTCTGTCTGTCTGTGGAAATGGTGATCACGGCCAAAATATTACACAGAGATGACTGAAACTTATGATATTTATTGGAAATTCTCCCGAGAAGTTTGGTATTGCATTTGAGCGATATCGGTTTAGCGCACAGTGCCACATTTGGCCAATCTAGGACGACAAAAATCCAATTTTATTTATATTGACTAGAAATTCGGTATAAATGTTCGTTTTGACTTCAAAAGCAACATTATGGAAAATATGGGAGGCCAGTTAACGGCCACGCCCACTTTTTAAAAAAATTTTAATTTTGGTTGTAATTTCTTTAAACTTGGTATGTATACTCTCAAGGACTGTAGAAATAATATCACAAAAAAAGGGGGCGGTCAGACAACTGCCACGCCCACTTTTTAAAAATATGTTTTAAAAATATGTAAAAACAAGGTTTACATATCGTCCCACTGTAGTCGGCGTCGCAGACGGTCGCAAAAGTTAGGCATTGAAATAAGTACTATGGATATTGGTCAATATGTCTGAAAAAGTCCGGCGACCAATAGAGACCAAACACAAAAGTTCTATTCCATCAAAAAAAATAAATATATAATTTTCTTTCAAAAATTTTTATTATGTTAAAAATTTAATAAAAAATAGAAAAAATTGTTTTTAAAAAAAAAGAAAAGATATGACTTAAAGCCTTTAAATTCCTTTAAAATTCCAAAAAAAGAGTGTATAAATATCTTTTTTTGTTAAATAGTTACAACAGTTTAAAATCGACTTAATTAATGCGAAATAATGAACACTTACTTACAGGATTTTACAAGATTCAACTTTATGCACCGACATCTTAATAACGAACAGAATTATCGTTCTTATATGAGTATTTCCGTGCTATTAGGAATGTTTTATAATACATACAAACAAATCATAAAAATCGGGGAACTTTTTTTTTTGATTTTTGTCGTGCTAGATTGGCCAAATGTGGCACTGTGCAGCGGTTCAAAAGTTATGAACGAAAATTTAAGGACACCTCAAAAATTTTAGTACATTCAACATAACCTAAAAATACAAAATGCTTTAATTCGGCTGCTGGTTGATATATGTGAACATAATTGAACACCAAATGGTATTTAAACTAGTACGAACATATTTTTTGACAAAGAAATAAAAAAAATACCAATTTTTTTTTAACAAAATTTTTTTTTCGAGGAAATTTTTTTAAAAATTTTTTTTCAGTAATTTCTTTTAAAAAAGTTTTTTGCTATAATAGTTTTGAAACTGAGGAGGGTATCACTACATTCGGCAATGCAGAATATAACTTTTATACTTGCTTGCTATAAAATCGCTGATTATTATGCAACCCGAATTTTTGGTAGCTACTTGTAGGTTAATGAAATACGTCAGAATCAATCAAAAAACGACTTTGAACTTTTTGCTAGTTAGGGCGTTTTGCATTTTAGCAAACGACATGTGTATACGTTTGTCATTCCATTTGTAACTCATCAAAATATCGGTCTGGGACCCCAAAAAGTATATATTTTGTTAATCAGCGATCGATTCTAAGACGTCTTACAGTCGGTCTATTGAAATGGCGATCACTGCAAAGAAATTTCCCTAATTATATAAAACAAAGCATTGTTTTTAAGACATATTCCTCTTCTTTAGTTTAAGGGTGTAATTTTCTACCAATTAGCTCACCTTCTTTGATTTAACGAAATTTTTCCACTATTTTAGTAAAATTTTTATAAGTTGGGGATTTTTTTTTTTTCAAAAAACTTAAAATGGCGATATCTTGAAAACTAAGCCAGATAGAGCAAAATGGGAGCCATTGTGTGATTTCCATGCAAATGCATGTTTTTGTCGATAGTCTTAAAACGATATCAAACAATCATTTTTCCGAATCAACAATTTTGAGTTAAAATGGCATCGATTTGTTTTTGCATATTTTTGCATACTTTGTTGAAAATGCAAATTTTTGCATATTTTGGTTTTGAATGCATATTTTTTTGCATACTTCCAATTTTTACGTGCATATTTTTGAATATTTTGGCACAAATTAGCAAAAACACAAATAAAAATTTATTTATTTCAAAAACTATTTTAAATTTTAAAAATTTATTTTGAAAATAAGAAAAAATATATATATTTTTTTTTTAATTTTTTTTTTCGATTGTCTTCATTTCTAAAAAAAAGTCTTGCTTACATAAAGTTTTAAATGCTACTATATAAATCCGGGTTATTTTTTGCTTTTAAAGAAGTTTTTCTTATGAAAACAAGATTTTTATTGCACATATTTTATTTTTTAGTGCATATTTTTAGGGATTTTAGTGCATATTTTCACTTTTTTAGTGCATACTTTTAATTTTTTTAGCGCATATTTTAAGCGCATATTTAAAGCGCATATTTTCGATTTTTTAGTGCATGAAAATCTCATCCCTAATAATTACCAATTTTTCTTGAATTTAGTTAAATTTCCCATTTTTTACATCCAAAAAAAAGCATGGGTATTCAATACTAAAAATTTAACTAATTTTAGTCCAAAAGGAATTGGTAACCAATACTAAACTTTTTTACTAATATCATTCAAAACCAGTAAAAATGACTAATTTTAGTACTTTGAAGATACTAAAATTAGTAAATAATTAGTAGATTTGGGTACAAAATCATTTACTAAAACTTTTACTGTAGAATTATTTTGAGTGTAGTTACTATTTATTTGAAGAACCAAAAATGGCCACCATTTTGCTCTAACTGGCTTAGTTTTCGAGATAGCGCCATTTTAAGTTTTTGAAAAAAAATTTTCCTCGAGTTATAAAAATTTTACTAAAATAATGGAAAAAGCTTCTTTAAATCTAAGAATATGAACTTAAAAATAAAGAATTTTTTTTAGGAAACATTTCTTTGGTGCTATGATTTTTTTCCATGTATTAGGGAATTCTATTTAAGTAAAATAATGGACTATTTAATAGTCCATAAACTAAATTTTTTTCCCTAACAGTTAAGAAAATTTCCTAACTTTTAGTTAAATTTAGCAAAATTGTGGGAAAAACCTATTTTGAAGAAGATTTTTCCAAAGTTTAAGTTAAGTCTTTTTTTTCAGTGTAGCATAATCGTGAATTTCAGATGGGTTGCAACTAAAAAAATGAAGCTTTAAAATCATTGGTAAGCCACAAAAATATTTTAAAAAGTATTTTTGTCACTCAAAAATATTTTTACACGAAAAAAAAAAATAATTACACTCGAAAAAATTTTACGCTCAAAAAAAAAATAAGTAATTTTTTTTTTACAAAAATGACTAAAAAAAGTTTTTACTCAAAATAAAAAGAAAATCTCAAATGAAATTGTTAAATTTTTTTTACGCTAGAAAATTTACTTTTACTTAAAAACGAAATTTTGGAGGGTATTACATGGTGGATTCGGCCAATTTTGAAGCATTTTGGTCATGTCGCAAGATCTTTCAACCTTTAACCACCCTTAGTGATATTTTATGCAGAAGATATTTGTATAACATTATTTTAACCCCTTTACATGGTACAAACAAAAAAAAACTTTGTCAAATTACTAGGAAAAGTCTCGTAAACACATTTAACCAATATTTGACAGTTTTCCTTGTTTTTTAACAAATAAATTTGGATCAAAATTTACATATTTTTTTTTTTTGTAATTTTACAATTTTTTTTGTAATTTTACACATTTCCAAGATAATTTTACAAAAAAAAAATAGTAAATTGACAAGAATTACTTGTAATTTTAATTGAGCCAAAATAACTGTAAATTTACCATTTTATTGGTAAAAAGATTGTAAAATTACAAAACTACTAGGAATTCTCGTAAAATAAGAGGCAGCAAAAAATCTAATAAAGCTACGAAACCTTGTAAATTTTATCGTGTCAAAAAATTTTTAAATTTACAATTTTTTTGGTAAAAACCTTGTAAAATTACAAAATTATTGGTAAAAAGCTAGTAAAATTACTAGGTCAAATAGGAGGTACCAAAAAAAAAAAAAAAATAAAAATTTTTCTTGTAATTTTACAAGGTTTCTTTTTGAGTGTAGTTTTATTAGACTTCTATGTTTAATTTTGGAAAAAGGACTAAAATGATCCCTTAAAATGAGCGATTGGGGGTTAATAGGTTCTTAGAAAAGAACCACCATAAAGTTTTGCTGAAAACATTTTAAGACATGTTTAAGCTTAGACATGCGCGGGTACAAGGGGGGGGGGGGAAGGGGAAATTTCCCCCCCCCCCAGACCAAATTTCAAAAAGAAAAAAAAAGAGGAAAAAAAGAAAAAAAAAGAAAAAAAAAAAGAAAAAGAAGAAAAGAGGAAATAAGGAAGAAGAAAATTTGTAAAAAAATTTTCCGAAGGAAAAAATCTCGAAATCCGAAAATTTTTAAAAGAAAAAAATCTGAAAATTTTCATAAGGAAAATCTGAAAATTTTCTGAGGAAAAATATCTGTCAATTTTTTTTATGAATTTTATGAAAAATGTGACTTAAGCGTTATTAGTACTTATAATTTTTATTTTGGATTTGGGAATTCTACAAAAATACATAATAGAAAATGTTTGAGGAGTGAAAAATTTTTCTTTGTGAAAAATCTGAGACTTTTTCCATAGCAAAAAGTCTTGGAATTTGAGACTTATTCCTATATAATAGTATAAAGGTCACAGAATTTGAGACTTTTTTATAGAAAAAGGTACAAAACTCTAGAACTTTTAACATCGCCAAACTTTTAATTTTTCACATTTTTTTTAGAAGAATTCAAAAATTCTAAAAGTCTTGGAACCTAAGACTTTTTGTAAAGGAAAAAGGTCTCAGAATTAAAAAAAAAATATGGGAAAAAGTTCTAAAAATTTGAGACTTATTATAGGAAAAAGGTCACAAAATCTGAGACTTTTTAAGGAAAAAGGTCTCAGAATTTTAGGTCTCAGAAACTTTTTAAACTTATTCTATTCGAAAAAGGTCTGACAATCAGAGACTTTTCTTTAGGAATATGGTCTTAGAATCTGAAACTTTTTATAGGAAAAAGATATACGAATCTGAGACTTTTTCTACAAAAAAAAAACGGTCTAAGAATCTCAGACTTTTTCTATAGGAAAAAGGTCTGAGAATGTGAGAAATTTCTTAGAAAAAGGGTCTTAGAATCTGATTGTGAGACTTTTTCTGCAGGAAAAAGGTCTAAAAATCTGTGACTTTTTTAAAAGAAAAATAGGTCTCAGAATCTAAAATTTTTTCAATACGAAATAAATATAATAATCTGAGACCTTGTCTATAGCAAAAATATCTCAAAAATGTTTTAAAATATAAGCCTTTTTCTATATTAAAAAATCTCAAAATCTGAGACTTTTTCTCTGGAAAAATTCTTAGAATCTAAAAATTGTTCTGTACGAAAAAAATATAATAATCTATGGCCTTTTCTAGGAAAAATATCTCAAAAATGTTTTAAAATATGAGACTTTAGTCTCATAGGTCTCGGAATCTGAGACTTTTTCTGTGGAAAAAGTTTTTAGAATCTGAAAATTTTTCTGTACGAAAAAAGTCTCAGATTCTGATACCTTTTTCGGAAGTAAGGAGTCTTAGATTCTGAGTTATTTGCACTATAAAAAATAATTTCTTCACGAAAAATGTCTCAACATCTAATATTTTCTATGTAGGAATAATTTCTTCTGTTAAAAAATTCACAGATTTCGACTTTTCTATACGTCAAATGTGTAAGAACTGAGACTTTTTCTATATATACGAAAATGTACAATTTTCTTTAAAAACAAATTAAAAAAAATTGATCAAAACGAAATATGATCGTAAAACACAAAATAAATAAATTGTAGATTGTTTTGCAAAAAAAAAAACGGATCCCTGTTTTTGCTCGTCCGACAAAGGTGAATTTATGATTTTTTTTTTTTGGAAGCAAAAAAAAAAAAAAATTTCCCCCCCCCCAAACCCAAAAGCTGTACCCGCCACTGAGCTTAGAAATACATTAATTATAGTTTTTTGACGTTTTTCAAACGCATTTGAAAAGAACTATAAAAAGCTACAGTGGGCCATAAAAAGAAAAGTAGAGCTAAGTTTTGAAAACCCTTTAGAAGCATTGTTCTACGGGTAGTAATATGTTTGAATACTTATACATTTTAAAAATAGAATATGTACCATTGTTTTAAATAATGACTATAATAGTCTAATGAATACAAAGCTCGTTTTTTATGAGGACCTCTTCAAAGACCAGTATTTCAATTTTACAGTTTAACCCGCTAAGCAGAAATACAGTGAATTCTAATTATTATTCCAGTTGAAGTTCATCAATTCGCCATTTCGAGCAATTTTTTTATATCTTTTAAAAAACATTTTTTTTTATATTCCCTTTATGCGTCCACTGTTCCTGTTATTTAATACGTATTACTAACAATCCTTTTGTTAATCAACTATGTATGGTAAGGAAGTAGTAGGTATTCCCACACACATTAAATCTACACAATATTTGTTGGGTGTTTCTCTTTCCATATCATATTGGTACATTAATCTTGTTAGTATAACACTCAGAAAATTATTACAGTTACTACATGTTAGTTGTTCGTAAATAAATCCGTATTAGATGTTTTTAACTACAAATGTACCCTGCAAACAAAACGATACGACATCGATTCGCCAGTTGTATTGCCGATACGATAAATGTTATTGCGGCAATTATCGAATTCGTATCGCCGGCGATACACCTTTCGGGAGAAACTGTTACCCGACGGCAATACATTCCGGCGATACGAAAACGATTCGTCTTGGCGATAAAAGGGCAATATCGCCAGATAATCGTATAAACGAAAAATAATAGATTTGTATGCATCGCCGGAATATCACCAAAATGATAAACCGGCGATACAGCTATATCGAATCCCTGAAGCTGAAAATAGACATTATTTTTTTCATTCATATTTTGATCATGTTAACAGGACTAAAAACATTTGCATTCACCTAAAAAATATATCCGCAACATTTGCTTAATTTTTAATTTTATCTTTAAACGCACATTTGTGTTTTTCGGCCCAATTTATATTCTTTCGAAGATTACTTGTTGTGCTTGATAAATTATTTTATTTTAAATTGACAAAGAAATAAAAATTTTCAATATTTTTTTTTTGTTTATCGCCAAAATATCGTTCGTGTGAGAAAACGGCGATATTATAAAAATACTACTTTGATTTTTTATGAAAATGATAAATTTTCGTATCGCCGCAATATCTTTTTGGCGATATATCGCCCTATTGTTTGCAGGGTAGTTGTTTTTCTATGACACTTTTTTATACCCTCCAACCACTGTATACTCACTTTGTCATTCCGTATGTAACGCCTCGAAATATCAGTCTAGGATCCCATAAAGTATAAAAATTATTGATCAGTGATCGATTCTAAGTAAGACATTTTATCGATGTCCGTCCGCCCGTCTATCCGTCTGTAGAGGACATGATGCAGTCCAAATTAATAGAGCTAGACTTCCGAAGTTTGGCAGGAATATAAAAAGTTTCCCTTGGAGAACTAAACCATAAACCCATCGGATAAAAAAAAATATAGAAAAAAGTTTGATTTGATTTTTACTAACATAATGTTTTGAGTGTAGTTTAGCATGGACATGTGTGTAAGGTGTCACCGTTACATACAACATATATTGTTGTTATAGGTGTTGTTCCCAGTTGGCAAATGTGTCAATGAGAAAATTAATGGTTTCTTAAGGCTTTTACAAATCATAGGTAACACTGCTGATTATTTTGAAACATACTTGATGCGACTGGAACGCGACCTTACACAGTTAATTGCAATTGTTCTTGTGATCATAAATCTGATCTCCATCACTTCAGGTTTTTGAGAAAATTGAGGTCAAATTTAAAAAAAAAAAAATCAAATCAAGTAAGAAAGTTATAGTCGGTCAAGACCGACCATATGATACCCTAAACCAGTGTTTCCCGGAAAATGGGTCCCAAGTCCATAAATGGACCGATTGGATCTGTCGTTGTTAGATCTTTATTTAGTGCAGAAAACTCACACAGGTCAAATTTTAGTGGAATTGGTTTATCTATATATTCGATTCGGAATTGGTTTATTTTTTATTTTTTTTGTCAATTGACCGATTTAACTGAATATCAGTCCAAATTTTTATATGGGGGTGGGGGACTAACAAAGGAAATTCTCCCTAGTGTCACCCGCGGATCTTTATGGAATTCGTTTTATTTTCTAGATCAAAAAAAATAAAGGGACACGTATTTTTTTTAGCGGCCCAAATTCATATTTAGTGGGTAAAAAGGAGGGGAGAAGACAAGGCCATTTTTCAGTTTTTTTCGTTTATCTCCTATATTATGCAAAGAAATGTAGTCTTGCTGCATACCAAATGAAAGGTCTTCGGAAAAACTATCTACATGTGCTAAGAACGTGTCCAAACATGCACAACTTTTCGTCATATTGAGTAAAATACACTAAATTTTAGGACATTTTTGTTAATAAGTCGAAAAATATTAACTTCTTTGGCCCGCTGTTAGCACTATGAGATAGGTATTTTTAATACCTTTAATCTGATACCACACATGCCTATTAAAATTTTGTTTAAATAGGCGTAAATCGTAAAAAACTGAAAAAGGTCAATTTCCCCCCAAAGGTCAATTCCCCCCATACAAAACGTCTTAACCTTAGGACACCAATTATCTATCAATTATGTCTTATTTTCCGCTTCAAATAAAAAAAAAACTTTATGCGAATAGAACGCCACATTATACACATGATTACAATGGTAAGAAATCCGGTCTCCAAACTTTTCCATTACATCAGGTTTTTAAGAAATTTAAAATTTTTTGGGGGGGCACTTCCCTTAGCGATGAATATTTAAACATTTATTATGCTGTTTGCAATAAGGTTATACAATTTTATCATTTATTAACAAAAAAAATTGTTATATCCACGCCCACAAAGAGGCGGGATGAAAAAAAACACGTTTTCTAATTCCCTGGGTCCAAAAGCAGGACCTTGAACTTCTTCTAGCATAAAAATGTTTTATTTCTTTAACAAACATACAAAAAAACATGTAAAAAATTAAGTTTTCAGTGGTTTGTTTATATCATTAAGGGGAAGCTTTTTTCCCCAGGTCCGATTTTGCACCATTTCAAACTTAACCAGCAAATCGTCGAACTATATATTCAATAAATGCCAACTCGAAAAAGCTTACTGTTCAGGAGAGCTAAAAAACTAGTTATTTCGCGTATTATTGCAAAAATAAACAATGTACCTTCCACAAGATGGTTTAAATATTCTAAACAATTTTTACCTATGCAAAAATTTTCATATTTTGCACTTGTTTGCATATTTTTCAGAGATGGCATTTATTACTATATCAAAAAACAAATATTTTTTTAGAGTTGGCATATTTTGTCGGAAAATAAAAATACATTTTTTTTGGAAAAATTTTTAATTTTTTTTTTTTTTTTGGTTTTTGTTATCCTTAGTACGGTAATTGCAAAAACTGAACAAAAAATTTAAAATCTTTGCATATTTTTAAAAGTTACTAGCTCCGAAAGCCTTTTAATCTCAGGGTGGTCAACTTTGGAACTCTGTAACTCACGCTGTATTGCAATAGGGTCAAACCAGATATTTTGAAAGCTTATATCATTGACTTTATTTGCCCAATTCATAATGTTTCAATCTGATAAATAGTTTGTAAGTTACATAAATATAAGCAATTTTTTTTTTTGCAAACACTATTTACCGATATTTTTAAAATGGCAATATCTCGAGAACCAGTCATTAGATATCAAAATCTTTACAAGATTCGTGTTTAGCATGGCAAATGCAATAAGATATGTGGTCGATTTTTTTTTTTAAATTTTTTGAAAAATTTTTGGAAATTTACAATGGGAGTTGGCATTTATTTCCACCAAAAAAATATGTACTTTGAGTTAGCAGAATAACAAAAATGGATGTAAAACGACAACAAATTATTTTTTTGCTCTGAAATTTTTATGGCAGATAGGTATTACATAGGGGAGCTATTTGCCATCGGAAACTCATTTCTGTCAAATTTGAGTTGGCATATTTTGAATATAGGTTCACGAAATGGTTTTTGATATTTTTTCTCAACTTCAGGAGTCTAACTTTCTTTTGGACTCTACACACGGACTGTTGGATGGACGTCGCTAGAATATCTTGAAATCGATCAGTGATTAATAGGGATGAGATTTTCATGCAAATGCATGTTTTTTGTTGATAGTCCAAAAACGATATCGACCAATTATCTTTCCGAATCAAGAAATTTGCGTAAAAATGGCATCGATTTGTTTTTGCATATTGTTGCATATTTTGGTGAAAATGCATATTTTGATTTTAAATGCAGATTTTGTGCATATTTTCAACTTTTAACTGCATATTTTTGCATATTTTGGCATAAATTAGCAAAAGCCAAAAACTATTTAAAATTTTACAAGTTTTATTTTGAAAATAAGAAAAAAATTTTTTTTCTTTTTAACTTTTTTTATAGATTTTCTTAATTTCTAAGAAAATCTTGCTTACATAAAGTTTTAAATGTAACTATATAAACCAGACGTTATTTTTTGCTTTTTCATAAGTTTTTCCTATGAAAACAAGATTTTTATTGTTCACATTTTATTTTTTAGTGCATATTTTTAGCGCATATTTTAAGCGCATATTTTAAGCGCATATTTTCGATTTTTAAGTGCATGAAAATCTTATCCCTAGTGATTAATAACATACTTGACCGATATTTGGATGTGTTACACATGACAAAGTCAGTATACCCCCATTTTTTCAACTTTCGCTTTTCCCAAATGTCCGGGCAAATTTTTATAAAATTTTATGTGGTACACATTTGAGGCCAATCAGATTAAATATTTTTGAAAAATTTCAAAAAATAAAATAAACAAAACAAGTAAGAAAGTTATAGTCGGTCAAGACCGACCATATAATACCCTAAACCAGTGTTTCCCGGAAAATGGGTCCCAAGTCCAAACATGGACCGATTGTACCTATAGTTTGTTAGATCTTTATTTAGTGGATAAAACGCACACAGATCAAATTTTGTGGAATTGGCTTATTTTGTTTTGGCAATAGACCGATTTAACTGAATACGGTCGAAATTTTTATATGAGCGACTAAGTCCAAAAATGGTCCTAATGTATTCCGATTTGATAAGGTTACCAAAGTACACGTTTTACACCTACAAATAAAATTTGAATCATATATTTTAATTTTTATGAATTTTGAGGAAATTGTGTGAATATCGGGAGGATGGTTTGTACGGGGACTATCAGAAGGACTGACCCGATCCCTTTGAAATTTGGTATAATTTGTGCATAGAAAATTTTATTACCTGTTAAATTTCAAAACAATATCTATTATAATACGGTTAATAGAGGCATTTAAGCGGGGGGGGGGGAGGGACTAGGTCTTAACATGGACCGATTGTTTCCAATTTCAATAGGCTTCGTTCAAACGAAGCTTAAGTTTCAAATTTCAAGTCAATTGATCAACAATTGCGACCGGTATCGTGCTAAAACCGATAGATGGACAGACGGACGAACATCGCTAAATCGACTCAAAAAGTAATTCTGAGTGGATCGGTATATTTGAAGGTAGGTCTAGGACCGATATTTCGAGTAGTTACAAACATCAGCACAAACTCATTATGCCCTGTACCTAGGGTTGCCAGATACTAGAAGTCCAATAACTGGAATATGGAAAAAATTCAGCTGGATTTTCAGAAAATAACTGGACACATACATATTTTTTTTATAACTTAAAAAAAAACAACCGACTTTCATATGTGAGATATCTTTATTTTGGACTACTTTTCAAATATAACATCTATCAAATGGTCACAAAACGTGCATTTTTGTAAGTATATTCATTACTTTTGAGCATGTCGGAATGTTGATGTTGACCTCGTCAATAGTTTGAGGATTGCTGGCGTATATTTTTCTATTCAAATACCCCCACAAAAATATGTCCGGAGTAGGAATCGGATCTGGAAATCTATGTGGCAAGTTAAAGTTCCCTGGACGTGCGATGTCAAAAAAGCGACAATAACTGGCCCTCATCAACAGATTTGACCACTCCAGACTTATTTTTGTTGGGTTATTTGAAAAGCAAAATGTACGCCAACAATTCTCATAACATCTACGAGGTGAAGGAAAACATTCGACACGAACTAGACCGCCGATGTGCTCGTAAGTAATGAACAAAAAAAGTACACTAAAAAAAGCTTATTTTTTTGCTACCTCCTATTAAACGCGAATTCCTAGTAATTTTTCAAGATTTTCACCAATAATTTTGTAATTTAACAAGCTTTTTACTATTAATTTTGTAAATTTAAAAATTTTTTGACGCGATAAAACTTACAAGAAGTTCTTGTGAATTTACTAGATTTTTTTTGGTACCTTCTTTTTTATAAGAATTCTTAGTAAAAATTACGAGCTTTTTACCAATAAAATTGCAAATGTACAATTTTTTTGGAAAAATAAAACTTGCAAGGAATTCTCCTGAATTTACTGAATTTTTTTGTAAAATTGCCATAGAAATTTACAAAATTACAAAAAAAAATTAAATTAAAATTGTTTGTTAAAAAACATGGAAAACTGTCAAATATTAATAAAATGGGATTACGAGACTTTTTCTAGTAATTTGACAAGTTTTTTTTTTGAGTGTAGTGAAAACGCAACAAAAAGTGCAAAAGAGGCAGCTTTTTGATTTATGTTTTATTAAAAAAATTGTAAAATTTATTTTATAAAAAAAATATTTTTAAAATTTAAGAAATAATTTTATAACTGGAAAAATTATACACTAACTGGAAACTGGACCAGACCCAAAATAACTGGAAAATCCAGGCCATTCCAGGCCGTCTGGCAACCCTACCTGTACCACAGAGTGGTGTAGGGTATAAAAATTGATCTTTCGACACATCATATTTGTTAATTTCGATGCGCTGAGCACGAAATTGAAAAAAAATTAAAATCAATCAATCAGTTTTCAAGATATCGTTATTTCAAATTTGTAAAAAAAGGCGGTTTTTTCCTACGTTGAAAATATTTTTTTAAAAAAGTCTCAAAATTTCTTTGCCTTGACCCTTTCATAGAACTTGAGAAAATCGTTCATTTAAACTTAATTTCAGCCAAATCCAATCATTTTAACATGTGGCGCCCCTCGATCCAAATTTTGGTATTTTAGAAACTTTTCACCTCAAACTCTAAACTTTGATCGAAGGGCGCCACTAGTTAAGTTGATCGGATTTGGCTTAAATTAGGCTTAAATGAAAGATTGTATCAAGCCCTATTAAAAGGTCAAGGTAAAAAATGTTTGAGAGGTTTTTTAAAAAATTGAATGATTTTTGCAATTTTTTGGACAAACTTTAGAGAAATTTTGAGATGTTTTTTAAAATATTGATTGATTTTTGCAATTTTTTTGACAAGTTTTAAATGGCGATATCTCGAAAACCGCTTGACCGATTTTAGAAGTTTTTTAATATTCTTATTCAGCATGTCAAAATTATGTATCGCAATATATATTTTTTCTTATTTTTTTCATTGTCAAAAATCCAAAATTTTGGTGGAAATTTTCTAAAAGTCCAAAATTTTGATCGATGGGCGCCACGGGTTAAAATTACCGAATTTGGCTCAAATTTGTTTTAAATGAAAGATTGTCTCAAGGTCTACGAAAGTGTAAACGGAATGAAAATTTGAGACTTTTTTAAAAAATTTCTTGAGCGTATTAAAAAACCCCATTTTAGCAAATTTCAAATAGCGATATCTCGAAAACTGTTTGACCGATTTTATTTTTTTTTATATTCGTGCTCAGCGCAACAAAACACTGAAGTGTTTGCACGTTGTCTAGAAGGATGTCTCAATTACTAATTTCCAACTGGGTAATTGGTGTTATTGTTAATATGTTGTGCATCAAATATCCAAATGACAAGAAACGCATGGTTGCTACTGTTTGTGACCATGTTCAAATTGTGGCCACAAATTAATATAACAATAGGTACTAGAAGAGACTTGATACACTTGATCCCTAAGACCACTTGATATTAATTTTAAGAAGAAAAAGCACGCAGAAAAAATACCTGATTGTGGCAGTCATAATGCCATAATATTTTCAATCGCGAAAAATCTTGGCCAATTAATGTAATATTATTTTTACACATTTGTTTTCATTATTTAAACAGTTTTTTATCACCCACTCCCGCCCAAAAACGGGCAAAACTCTGTGGTACAGGGTGTGATGAGTTTGTGCAGATGTTTATATGATTTTTTATGATTCGATTTAGCTTCCTTTGGTTCAAATCGATCTATGTTTGGACTTGGGACTTATTTTCCGGAACACACTGGTGTAGGGTATTATATGGTCAGTTTTGACCGACTTTAATTTTCTGACTTTTTTTTTTGTAAAACAACATAAATCCTTGTAATAAAACCATTTTTGTAAAGTTATTTTTTTTTAATTTACCTGAGAAATTTTGTAAAATACATTAATGAAAATAAATTTGTAACATTACAAAAAAAAACTGTAAATTTCGATAAATTTTTTGATAAAAATCAAGGAAAACTGATAAATATTGGTAAAATGGAATTACGAGAAATCTTTCTAGTAATAACACAAATTTGTTTTTGGTGTGTAGTTGCCAGTCATGTAAGCTCCTTGTCTTTTCAATTCCCTAAAATTCCCAGTGCCCTGAAAAATAAATATATCAAATGTCAAAATGCTTGGCAGTTCAGGGCAGACATAGTTTTAGTAAATTAAAAAAAATATAATTTTATCAATTCGGAAGCTCTTTTACATAATTATCACAATATACTGTGATAATTATTATTGCAAAAGTGCATCTTCTCTGTGAAAGTTTAGGATTACGCAGCTTTTACCATTTTGAAGGATCAAGTGTCTTTAGAATTCCCAACTTGTCGTTAGGATTTAATACACTTTAAAAATAATTAAACTTTACTAATATTTAACAAAATTTTCTTTTTGGTAATACACACAAAGAAAAAACTTTGTCAAATTACTAGGAAAAGTCCCGTAATCCCATTTTACCTATATTTGACAGTTTTACCTGTTTTTTAACAAACAAATTTGAACCAAAATTTTTTGTAATTTTACATTTTTTCTTGTAATTTTACAAATTTCCAAGATAATTTTACAAAAAAAAATCTAGTAAATTCATGAGAATTCCTTGTAATTTTAATTGCGCAAAAAAAATGTAAATTTACAATTTTTTGCTAAAAAGCTTGTAAAATTACAAAACTATTAGTAAAAAGCTTGTAAAATTACAAGAAATTCTCGTAAAATAGAATGTATCAAAAAATCGAATAAAGTTACGAAACCTCCTTGTAAATCTTATAGTGTCAAAAAATGTGAAAATTTACAATTTTATTGGTAAAAACCTTGTAAAATTACCAAATTATTGGTAAAAAGCTTGTACAATTACTAGGAATTTTTGTCAAATAGGAGTTAAAAATGTTACAAATGTTTCTTGTAATTTTACAAGGTTTTTTTGAGTGTAGTAAAGTATATTGTTGATCAGTGATCGATTCTAAGACATTCTAGCGAAGCCAGTCTGTCTGTCCGACTGACTGTTGACATGTCAAATGTTTCTTGTAATTTTACAAGGTTTTTTGAGTGTAGTAAAGTATATTGTTGATCAGTGATCGATTCTAAGACATTCTAGCTATGCCAGTCTGTCTGTCCGACTGACAGTTGACATGTCGATCACGGCCAAAATATAGCTAGGATATGATTGAAACTTAACAAATTTACTTGTTGTCGTCCCGAACAGCTTGTTATTGCATTTGAGCGAAATCGGTTTAGCGGTTATGAACGAAAATGTAAGAACACCTCAAAATTTTTCATACAAATGCTTTAATTCGTTTGATGATTGAAATTTGTCAACAGAATTCGATGCCGAATGGTTTTTAAACAATAACAAACATATTTTTTTTTTTATTAAAAAATTTTCTCGTTTTTTTTTTTTCACTAAAATTTTTTTTCGCGGAAATTTATTTTTCAAATTTTTTTTCCCAATAATTTTGTTAACATTGTAGAGGATATCATCCTCATTACATTGTGGAGGATATCTGCAAGGCCGAATATAGCTTTTTACTTGTTTTTTTACTAATTTCTGTTGCCAAAATTTGTTCATTTTATAATTTAGGAAAGCAGAAAAACATTTTGTTCAGATTTGACAAAAATTCTGCAATTTTACAAAAAATTTGTTTACGTTTTATTAAATAATTGAAAGTTATACACTCAAAAAAAACCCTTGTCAAATTACTAGCAAAAGTCTCGTAATTATATTTTTCTAATATTTGTCAGTTTTCCTTGTTTTTTAGCAAAAAATTTTCGATCGAAATTAAATATTTTTTTTGTAATTTTACAGTTTTTCTTGTAGTTTTACAAATATCCAAGGTTTTTTACAAAAAAATCTG